>OY754973.1:20183207-20860638 GCA_963576475.1 Molanna angustata
TACAATTAGTTATATCATATTTTACATTTTTTTTATTTAAATAAACACTAAAAACATAATACTGTTGTAATGAAACAAGCGTTCTTAAACAAAATATAGTTAGAGGCAAATTTCTTGAGGTCGTCACGTGGACTCGTTAGCGCAAATGCGCAAATCGATCCTACCACGACTAAAAGGCTCAAGAAATTTTCCGGCATCTGTACATTATATTAATGTGAATTATATATAGTCAACATTATCACGTGTTTGCCTCCTGCAGGTTTCAACTTACTCAACTCCTCCCGTTCCTGTCCGATTTCCCATCCACTGGAATCCAATCTTCCATCCATTTACTAGGAGGCTGCCCTTGTGGTCTCTTTTCGCTTCTTGGTCTCCACACCAGTATTTTATATAGTGAATCAGTAAATTTAGTTATTTTTTTCTTTTGACATCATTTACGAAATGAAACAAAATCTTTTTTTTTCAAAGGAACGCGATGGAACACAATCACTCGACTGATGGTCAGCCTCCATGTAGGACAACCTTGGACAGATTGAATGGCTTCGGTGATTGAAGATCATGTAGTGGACATAACAAGGTCTCTCGATAGTATCGGTGAGCGAGCTCTGGATCTTCTATTCTCCACGATTCCCATAACGACTAGCTTTCCGAGGTTATCAGAAGCCAATGTGTCCAAAAAATTTACTCAAATGTTTTTCTTGGTGTCGACTGGATCAATACCATTTAGAGTTGAAGCGCTGTCACTAATATTAAACAACCAAAATTACCACATATTAGTTGATGAAATTAAATATTGCGCTAAATGCGTCAAAAATTTAACCTTTGCATTAGAAACCTTGGGAATATTGACGGTTTGACAGACTTAATGATGAACCACTTAATTAAAAAAATATACCAAAGTACATTGACTGAGAACTTCTGATTCAATTCAAAAGCTGCCACTGATAATAAAAATGTTATTTGAAATATGCGTGTTTCCATTTTTATATCTGAATTCATATTAAACATGTAGTTCAATCTGTCCATAAATTATTCTCTACTACATATATTATTCATAATTAATATAATCATTTTACCTAAAACCACGTCTATAAATGTTTCAATAATGTGACAACATTGTATCAATTTTATTAACAATACAGTTTTATATAAATTAAGTCATTGGTTGAGGTGCCTAAAATATTATGTAGTTGTTTTGTCTGATAAGGTGCTTATCAACTGAGCAGTCAAAATTTTTTTTTAAAAAGTTTGTAAGTAAGTTATAATATTCAATTCACTTTTTTATGACACTTTTTGACGCTATGAGATACGAATGATACATTTTATATGTAATGAGACATAAATGGTGCATTTTATGTGATGAGACATGGATGGTATATTTTAGATGTGATATGACGAGAATGATACATTTTATACAGGGTGTCCCATAATACAACGTATTCCTTTTAAGGGCTGTTATACCAACTCATGACTCGCCAGAATATGCAAATATGACTTTGGTAAAAGTACCTTAGTTTTCGAGATATTGCCACTTTTACAAAGTGCTCGAAAGTCTCCGCCTTAGATTGGTTTTCGAGTGCCATATTTACAAATTTCAAGATTTTGGAATTCTAATTTATGTTACACAATCTTGAATAACTCAGCTGTTGATCACAATCCAAAATAATAGTAAAACTTTTTTTTTTGGCGGAAAAAAAATAATTATGGCCCGGGTTATGAATTTAAAAAAAATATTACCCAACTTTGATTGTTCACACTGAAAAAAAAATGTATGACGCCAACTTGGGAAATTGTTGCAAAAGTTGGCGCAATTATTGTTATTTCCAAAATAGTATAACAATTACTATGTTTTACAATAAAAAAATATATATTGCAATTTTACTGATTGTGAAATTATTTCATTTATTAGGATTTCCGGCGTTAACACTTGCTTTAATTTATTAAAGTGACAAGGATTTATTTTAACTAAATAAAACATTTAAATAATCTAAAGGCAAGTGAAATATAGCCATTTATGTCTCATTATATATGGGACATCCTGTATATAATGAGACATAAATGGTACATATGTGATGAGGCATGGATGGTACATTTATGACATGAATGGTTATTCATTGTAGATGCAACAAGACAAGGGGTGTAAGACCAAGACCAGCATTTGCTCATCACTATCTGTAGGTACGATTCAAACCCGCGTCCTCAGGAATTACATAAGTACCTACTAATCCAGCACAGAAGCTGCTGTGCTACCAACCCATCTTATTTATACTCAGTCTGTGAATTTGCCATTCAAGTTGAATCGTATTGACAATTGTTATTTATTATTTGTATGGTTGAAACAGGTGATTGCTGAGTACTAAGCATTAAGTAGGTAGGTACATACACTACATACAATGAAATGTCAAATGGCACGTGCTTTCTTCACGTGTGAACTTATAAACAATAACATGTTGAATCATAACAACAGTGCCGGCCTAAGTCAAGTCGATTTTTCTTTCAGCCTAAGTCAAGTTTTCTTTCCGCCTAAGTCATGTTTAATTCTTGCGATCCTGAACGCCTTTTTGCTGTAAAATCACGTAGCTCCATTGTCGTAACCAGCCTTACCAATCGAATCTCAATTGAACTTTGATAGGTATATTTCAATCGTAATAGGAGATAAAGCTAGATATTTTTAAGCGATAATTTGAAATAAGAATCTGATTTATTTATTTATTTTATTTATTTATTTATTCATAAGAAAGAAAACCAACAGTTTTTTTTTATTTTTACATAAAATAGATATAAACATAAGAAAATATTAAACAAAGAAACTAATGACAGGTTTTCATACATACATACCATCACGCCATGTCCCTTGCGGGGTAGGCAGAGAGAACCGAACGCCACATCTTTCTATCCTGGCAAGCATCTCTCGCCTCGTCCACATTCATGCATCGTCTCATACATGTTCGTCTATTGCTCACACTTCTAACATTTCCGTCTTTCAAAATTTCGTTCACATGGTCGTGCCACCCCTTTCTTGGGCGTCCCCGACCTCTCATTTCATTCCTTTCCGCTCTGTATATTTTCTTCGTCAGGCGCTCCTCATTCATTCTCCCCATGTGACCAAACCATCTCAATGTGTTCACTTTCATTCTAGTAATGACATCTTTCTTCATCTTACATTCTTTCCTTATGTCCTCATTTCTTACCCGGTCATACATCGTTCTATTACAAATCCTTCTTAACGATCTCATTTCAACTGCATTTATTCTACTTTCATGCGTCTTCTGCCAAGTCCAGGTTTCACTTGCATACGTCAAGGTTGGCACTACGATGGCGTTATGAATGGCAACTTTGGCATCCTTTGATATGTTGCGATCATTCATAATTGGTCTTAATGCTCCATTCACTCTGTTTCCTGCCATAACTCTTCTTTCGATCTCTTTATCGAGTCGTCCGTTCCGTTGAAATATGCTTCCCAAGTATACATATTCATCGACTTGCTCGAGCCATTCGTTCTCTACTCTTATTTTACACGCTGTTCTGCTTTCACTCTTTTCAAAGACCATTGTCTTTGATTTGCTGGCATTCATCCTAAGTCCGTTCTCTATACATCCTTCATAAACCATACTTACAAGATACTGTAACTCTTCCATACTTTCTGCTAATAGAACTTTATCGTCTGCATACATCAAATCTCGCACCATTACGGTACTCAATTTCAGACCCTTGCTTTCATCCTTAAGGGCTCTTATGCAGAAATCAATGTACAAGTTAAAGAGCCATGGAGATAGCACGCACCCTTGTCTAACGCCATTATTTATAGAGAACCACGTTGTCACTGTGTCGTTGACACGAACACATGCTTCGCTGTTCTCATATAATGACGCGATTGCGCGTATTAGTTTGCTCTTCACTCCATACACTGCTAGTATATCCCATAATTTTTCTCTAACAACTTTATCATACGCCTTTTCTAGGTCTATGAAGGCACAGAAAATTTTCTGATTTTTATCCAGAACCTTTTCTGTGACCGTGCGCAGAGAAAAAATTTGGTCTATACATCCTCTGCCGCCCACAAACGCACCTTGGACATCCCATATCTTGCTTTCTGTAATCTTTCGCACTCTTTGATCCAGGATCCTTGCATACATCTTACCAACTGCGCTTAATAAACTTATGGCTCTATAGTTTTTGCAGTCGAGCTTCGATCCTTTACCTTTATACAAAGGTACCACGACTGCATTTCTCCAGTCTGAGGGAGTGTGTCCTTCTTCCCAACATTTGTTGAAAAGAGAGAGACACCACTCCAACGTCTGTTCGCCGCCATATTTTATAAGTTCAGCTGATACACTGTCATATCCGGCAGCTTTCCCCGCTTTTGCGTGTTTTACTGCTTCAAACACTTCTTCTTGCGTTATTTCATCCTTATCACTTTCGCTTACTTGCCATGTTCTTTGACTCACGTTCCCACTTACTCCGCTATCATACAGTTCCTTGAAATATTCCTTCCATCGTTCTTTCACGCCGTCTTCGTCCATAATTATTTTTCCATCTTTATCATTTATTCCTTTCGAAGCTTTCACAGTTCCATTTTTTCTTTTCGCTACGCCTTTCCAGAACATTTTCATGTTTCCAGGAAAGTCGTTGGCTATTTTCAGGCTTTCTTGGCTATGACAGGTTTTCACTTAAAGTAATACATAAAAAATATATATAAGCATATATAAACACAATCACTTAACAGAAATAAAAAAGAAAAGGAAGAAAGAAAAGTAAGAAAAAAAATTTAAGTGTCAAGAGAAAGATTTCATATCCTTAACAATCAATCAAGAGTCGGTAATATATCATATCCTGCAGATACCTAAGTATCGTGTATGGGGATCGTACCAGGAAACGAAATAAGGAACTACCTATAAGAAATATACTGAAATATCTGTATTTGAAATCAAATAATCGTTTAACTCTCAATTTTTTTTATTGTTAACTGATTTGATTATGCGGGTTACACACATATTTGTAAAATATTTTTTTTCTGGTATTATTCTTTTAATTTCTGTTCTTTTATATTTTGTTCGTTGATATAAACTAAGTAACTACATATGTGAAAGAGAGAATCTGCCCAGCCCAAAAAATTGCTTTGCAGTTTGGCGGGAAATATAATTGTATACCTATAATTATTTTTTTTTATCAAAGAAAAAAAAACTAATAGATCGACAATTTTGTCAGAAAAATTGTTAAAATTTGTCCCTTATACTTTTGAAGTTTCGGGCCACATTCAGCACCGGGGATACTTGCATACTTGATGTACATGTACCCTCCAATGTATTGCAGCAGCAATTGCCAAGTCACTTGCTTTGATTGCCTACACCTCCGGACCAAGTTTCGGCACACAAAAAGATGCTCATCATCCTGGAATTTATCACAATCGCAAGAAAATTTCTAATTCCGTCCTATAACCCCATCGGAGATACATATTACCAATCGGCAAAATCCGCGTTACTGAGTTAACAAGGCTATAAGACCGTAAACCAGTAAAATAAAGATATTTTTCAATTCCATCCCATAATTACCTATTACACAAATTATCCTCCCTCCTTTGATTACTTGTTGTTTTTTGTCTCTTGTTAATGATTATTGTTATTATTGCTCAGCACTCTGTAAACCATAATCATCTTTTTAAATATATGTAAAAAAATGCAAGTTTATAATTCATATCACCATAATACCCAAATATTGAAGCCTGCAGTTTTTCTGAAATTATTTAAAACGTGTGTAAAATTTGTCACTAGACGACCCTGCATAAAATACTTATATTATAACTTCTATCAAGGAAGTTACTTGCCTCTTAAGCTCTAGTACAGAAATACATACGTCAAGACGGTCAAGACTTACGTCACGGTTCTTTAGTAGGTACCTACATAACCATAACCTATATTATATGTAATATTATCGACAATTTCGAAGAACACATGAACCCAGTGTATGTACTACAACTATTGATTTAAATATATTTAATTCAGGAAAACAAACAGTATTACTTATTCAATACAAAACGAGTGAGTTGCGGCCAACACTACTCTCCCCACTAACAAGTCACTCTACGAAGTTTTCAAATTTTTTATGGAAAATATTCAGTATTTTTATAAAAAATGAAATTGATAAATTATTTTTATTATGAAAAATTGATAATTCTTCAATGCCATTTTATGAAAGTGATGTGCTTCTTTACCAATTTGAAAAAAAAAGTAAATTTCGGCTTTCCTGAGCTTGGGATAATGGAGTGGGGAAAATGCTATAATAGGATATATCTATTTAAGCACGTTAAGGAATTATTTCTGTACGACATATGGAGTAATTTTATAAAAATGCTGTAAAAAGTATATATTTAAGCACGTTAAGGATAATTTTATAAAAATGAATAAAAATAGATATTTTTAATATTATTTTAGGGTAATTAACGCTGAATTTTAAAATTGTGTGACAAACATTCACTAGAGAAATATTGAAAAAACTTTCGGTATTTTTGTTTAAATACACACTATTTGAGGGTTTTGATTTCACAAGGCAAAATATGTATAGCCAAAGTATGTTTCATTATTAAATATATCTTCGTCTTCTTCTCGTGTCATGTTAAGTTCCCCCAACATTGACGACCGCTGTAGAGTAAGCCTCCCTGTCCTGGGCAGTGCGAAACAGCTTCTCCATATCGGTTCATTCCGGGTTGTTTCGAAGCCAGGAAAGTTGCTTTCTTCCAACCCCTCTACGACCCTCGATCTTCTCCTACATAACAAGCTGAAGGAAGCTATATATTTCACCTCTCAGAATATGGCCGAAGTACGACACTTTACGGAGCTTAACATCGGTGAATAATTCTCTGTTGGTGTTGGCTCTACGTAACTAACCCTCTTACTGTTACGCCTCGGTGTTACTGACCATGTCAATGCAAGGTATTCTCAGCATTCTGCGGTGGATCCATATTTCAAATGCTTCAAGGAGGTTTATACGTTTATAGTATTAACTTTGAGATTCCACTCCTCCACCCCATAAAGCAGCACTGACCACACATAACACATGACCATTCTTTGTCTCAGCTTTAAGTTTATATTGTCTTCGAGGAGATTTTTCATTTTGCAAAATGCCGATCGGGCCGCTTCTATTTTGCATTTTATTCTAGTGTCAGGGTCTAGATTCTCAGTAATTATACTGCCCAAGTTCTTGAATTGCTTTACCCTTTCGATACTAATACCCTGAAGTTGGAGATTTATTTATTTATCTTCTTGTACCTACATAATATTGAACAAAAATAATCCACACTGGTGGGCTTATTGCCACTTGGCAATTTATTCCAACCAACCAGATTTATTTATTTATTTATTTATTTAATTTTACTTCTCGGGCAACTATGTAACAGGTACTATGTCAAATATTAATTTAACACGCACCCAATAACAAGTTGCCACATTCTGGAGACTTACGATATTAATCGTCTCACAGATCCAGACTGAAAACACAATTATAAACTGTGTCTCCACCGGGAATCGAACCCGGGACCTTTGGATCAGCAGTCAGATACCCAACCAACTGAGCCACGAAGGTCGTCCAAGAATAACAAAATTGTATATATGTACATCAATAAAAGAATGAAAGTTATTTATGTATTTGATTTTTAGCACAAATAGCCATCTATTTTTAGCACAAATACAAATCTTCAACTATAAAAATAATGTCATTTATTTTAGTAATGAAAATATTCAGCCCTCATCGTAGTAGGTATGTTTATCTGCGTCAATTATTTAATTTAAAATATCTTTTGATCGGGTATAATCAAAATAATATTGTCTAAATAAATGTTGATGAAATAAATTGAATATACATGTCGACAGACAATTCTTTCTGTTGAGCATTTAACTTATTTGCAATAAGATTGCAAATAAACGGACACATTGACACATTTGTTAATTAAGACGATAAGTTTACTAAAACGTGACTGTGTATTCACATTCCATACGCAATCCCGAAATAAATAAATATCTTACAATATATTGGTACACCTGAGTGACGCACGAGGTTTACCTGGCATACCTAGTACCTAGTTGAGCGTTGTTCAAGGTCACTCTCTTCACAATCTCATTATGAAGTTGGTAGATACTTTAGCATTCAATTAGAAATGCCTTCACAGGGCATAATATTAATAGTACTTGTTATAACCCTGAATATTTTTTTTTATTTATCAAATTTATTGAATTCAACTGCCTAATAGTTTTACAATAATACTAGCATACTAGCATAATACACATGAGATCTAACTGTCGGTGGCTATAGTATGTATAATTGAAGAATACGTACAAAACTTAAACTTGAAGATATTTTGTTTTTTTCTAAATAAAACATGTAGGTATGTAGTATGTCAGGATAAAATATTAAGGAGCTCAGTCTTTTTTTCTTACCCAGAATATGAAAACAGGATGATGGTATGTACAAATATAAAGATAAAGTATCAAACTATTGAGTCCCCGTAGATATTGTGTAGTGCAGAGGTTCCCAACCCCGTGCCCGCGGGCACCATTACTTACAGTAGCGGAATTGCTTATAGAAGCCCAAAATATTGCGTTGCCTATGAATATTATGTTAAAAAGACCTAATAATTTTTTGACTGTTTTATTGAAACCATAGGTACTACAAAATTAAAATTGAAGCGTATGTAGATACGATGCTTGACAGGGCCACAAATGTAAATATTATTTTGGAATGTTATTTCAAAATATTTTCATGGCCACTCAAATGAACAACGATGTTAAAAAACATAAAATTTATGACATTTCCCAATTTTCGTTCAGGATTTGCCTAGTCCGAAGGTTCTAGGTACGCCCCTGCTATTACAACAAAAATGTTTAAATCGTTGATGTCAAAATATGTATTTTTTAATTTATATTTTAAAGATTACATTTTATTTTATTTTTTACGGTAATTTTATGTAAGTATTGTTTTTTGTTGATTTGAAATCTAGTACAAAACCTGGTACCTACCGAATCATTTATTTTATTGCAACTGTTCTTGATCAAATTGATAACTTTAATTAAAAGCATAATGACAAATAATTGTCATTTTTTTTGGGGACATAAAGTAATTAAAAATATATTACATATTATATTCATTAATAGAGCTTTCACTTCAATTACGAGTAGGTACAACATACAATAGACATATTGGCTTTGGCGTTTTAAATAATGGTTGATATTTGACGAGGTCATTGTGAGCATGTTTGATATAAATTACGTGTATTCTATCGATAAGTAGGTACAATAGATATTATGATAGTTAAAATAATTACTCACTTTAAATTGCTTTCAAGATATTATTGACTACGTATACCTACAGATCTTAATCTATTATATGTTATAACCAATGGTGGTCTATAATCGAAACATGTTATTGTTTATTATTGTATCTGAGCTAAATTATAACGACTTGACATCTAATGTAATAATTAAAGTACCTACTGACTTATTATTTTACATTAGATTTGACATCGAAAGAAAATAACACCTTATGTTGAGCTACATTTTGTGTAATTATGAATCAAATTTATATAATAGTGTATATTTTAAACAAGAGTTTATCTATTGTAAAATAGTGTCTTTTTTAAACGAGAATATCTATTGTACAATAGTGTATATTTTAAACAAAACTTTTTCTATTGTAAAATAGAGTCTATTTTAAAAAAGAGTATCCATTGTATTTACAATAGTGTATATTTCAAACATGATTCTCTATTGTACAAAAGTGCCTATTTTAAACAATAGTTGCTTTTATTAGCATGAGAAATGAATTTAAATAAATTCTCCTCTGCTGCAAATCGAACCCAGGACGCCCCGCTCCCGCACAGGAACTGAATGGCTTACCAACTGTGCCACGGCGGTTAATTTGCTACTCTGTAAATTTACGGAGACTTTAATTTTATTATTAAATTGAAAACACATTTTGTTTGTTTTGGGGGCATGTCAAAAAACAAATTTAATTATTCTTGCTTTGTGATGAATACAACAGAATTAGTTTATCTAATTTAGCGTAATCAATATGTTGTCACATCTTCTTCTTCTTCGATGGCGCTACAGCCCAAATCGAGCCTTGGCCTCTGTTGACTTTCGCCTCCATCCCATCCTGTCCTCTGCTGTCACATTCCAACTACTCTCCTGGAGAATCTGAGCCGCATCCTTTCTGACCTCATCTTCCCACCGCAGCCTTGTTCTTCTTACCCTTCTTCTCCCACCCGGGTGTCCAGTCACGATTCGTTTCGGCACCCTTGTGGTTAGCATTGTTATCACATCTGGTCAAGTTTAATTTCTTATATCTGACAACACTAAAAATATTACCAACACAATAATACGAAATGAATTCTTATACTCAATGCATCATAATCGTATTTTGATTTCTAAGTAGGTAGGTAATACGGGAATACTCATAAAAAGGTAAATCGATCATTTGTTAGATTATATTCAGTATTTTCAAAATTATGGGTATAATATTCTAAACATAACGTTTTTTTCTTTGCAATTTCTGTAAATCACATTTTTGCGATTTAAAATCGACATGCAATCTCGGTAGATCAAATAATAGCGTTATATTCTTCTCTACCTCGTATTTTTGTGATCTCTTCTACAATCCTATTACCTAAATTTGTGAATTTCATTCAACTTCCAATCTCAGAGATTTCTGTAGATCTGTAAACTACATAAATCTTGTTTCTTTTTCTGTGATTTTAAAGCGATCTGCAATCTTTATAGTTCAAACAGCGTCAATTCTTCTCTACATATCATATTTTATCTGTGATTTGAAAGCGATCTGCAATGTCTATAGATCAAACAGCGTCAATTCTTCTCTACATATCATATTTTATCTGTGATTTGAAAGCGATCTGCAATGTCTATAGATCAAACAGCGTCATTTCTTCTCTACGTATTATATTTTATCTGTGATTTGAAAGCGATCTACAATGTCTATAGTTTAAACAGCGTCATTTCTTCTGAACATATCATATTTTATCTGTGATTTGAAAGCGATCTACAATGTCTATAGTTTAAACAGCGTCATTTCTTCTGAACATATCATATTTTATCTGTGATTTGAAAGCGATCTGCAATGTCTATAGATCAAACAGCGTCATTTCTTCTCTACGTATCATATTTTATCTGTGATTTGAAAGCGATCTACAATGTCTATAGTTTAAACAGCGTCATTTCTTCTGAACATATCATATTTTATCTGTGATTTGAAAGCGATCTGCAATGTCTATAGATCAAACAGCGTCATTTCTTCTCTACGTATCATATTTTATCTGTGATTTGAAAGCGATCTACAATGTCTATAGATCAAACAGCGTCATTTCTTCTCTACGTATCATATTTTATCTGTGATTTGAAAGCGATCTACAATGTCTATAGATCAAACAGCGTCATTTCTTCTCTACGTATTATATTTTATCTGTGATTTGAAAGCGATCTACAATGTCTATAGTTTAAACAGCGTCATTTCTTCTGAACATATCATATTTTATCTGTGATTTGAAAGCGATCTACAATGTCTATAGTTTAAACAGCGTCATTTCTTCTGAACATACCTATCATATTTTATCTGTGATTTGAAAGCGATCTGCAATGTCTATAGATCAAACAGCGTCATTTCTTCTCTACGTATCATATTTTATCTGTGATTTGAAAGCGATCTACAATGTCTATAGTTTAAACAGCGTCATTTCTTCTGAACATATCATATTTTATCTGTGATTTGAAAGCGATCTGCAATGTCTATAGATCAAACAGCGTCATTTCTTCTCTACGTATCATATTTTATCTGTGATTTGAAAGCGATCTACAATGTCTATAGTTTAAACAGCGTCATTTCTTCTGAACATATCATATTTTATCTGTGATTTGAAAGCGATCTGCAATGTCTATAGATCAAACAGCGTCATTTCTTCTCTACGTATCATATTTTATCTGTGATTTGAAAGCGATCTACAATGTCTATAGTTTAAACAGCGTCATTTCTTCTGAACATATCATATTTTATCTGTGATTTGAAAGCGATCTGCAATGTCTATAGATCAAACAGCGTCATTTCTTCTCTACGTATCATATTTTATCTGTGATTTTAAAGCGATCTACAATCTCTGAAATCTCTGTACATGGATATATTTACTGCATCCAAATATATATTTTTTTCTGAGATTTGAACTACCTTAAATTTCTGTAGATCAACACCTCATAATCTCATGTTTTTCGCATAAGATATATTATGTAGGTATATGGTATATCCATAGACAATATTTCTTTCAGATACAGAAACTAAGAGGCCCTCAGAGTCTTTATAGAGATGACCGTATGAATTATTATGAACTTGTTAGTTGTAAGAAATTGCCTTTCGGCAATAAGCTCGCCACTTGCACAGGGTGCAAGAAAGTGTTTATAATTATAATTATTATTAATAATTGAGATTTTGTCAGAATCCGCACCTTAGCGGTTCGTCCGCAGCAATGAACTGAATTCATTATGTAATAATTCCTATTACAAACTACAGTTGATTAATTTGTACTCCACTTATGTAGATAGTCCTACATATTGTACCTACATCGGAATGTTCTAACTTTATTATTATTTATCATCATCATAAATTATACACTTATCATTTCTGTCCAGTTAATTTGATGTAAGCAAACCCAATTCATAGTATTAATTTGTTAGTCTTTATTGCTACTCGAGCTATTTGATTCAACAACTGCAATTATTTATAATACTAATCTACGATTTGTATTAAACCCTTAATAAGTCGCGCTACGGTCCATTTGAAATTTTTTTTGTCAAAATATTTATAAATAGCTTTTCCAACTCAGTGGTACTTACCGAAAAACGGCGCTGAAATGATTGCCATTCACGAGAAAATGTATTTATATATTTATAGAGCTGCATACACATTTTGATCGAATATCTTTCTCGTATGAGACGGCCGGCGTACGCATTTTACTTTTAATGCGCATTTTCGAGCATGATCTCAAGATTGTATTTAGATGACACATTTGGAGAACGGTCTTAATTTGGGCCTATTCACTTATTTATCAGAAAATATTAATATTTATCTGCTAACATCTGATCCCTATTTCCACTTTTCTTTTCTATGTCCTTTTATTGCTATGAATACAAAATGAGTTTATTAATCCCAATATTAATCCAATAATCCCATATTAATCCCATATTATTAATATTAATCAAATAGTCTTATATTAATAAGACTATTTGATATTAATCCCATAGTCTTGCTAAATATACATAGGTACTTCTAGCGACTAAATGATACATTTATTGTTTATTTATTTATTTTTCATTTTATTCATTAAGGAATACAAACAGTTACAGAAAATAAATGTGTATAACTAATAACAATATGTTTATTAGTTAATCTGCAACCTTACAGTATTCACAATGTAGTTTGCAGAGTAACACATTAAATAAAAGGCCATAAATGATATAAAGAAGTAATAAAAAATAACATTAAGGAAATGAAATAGTTAAGAAATTGATTATACAAAAACATTAGGGGCAAAAAAAACAATAATTATATTAAAACATAAGAATAGTTAAAAATTGAAATTAAAAATTAGGAAGCCATAATTCAAAGGTACAAGTGGTGTATGTATGTGTATGTGTATTATGTCATCGCGTGATGTGGTGATGATTTTTGAATGTGTCGTATTTCATGTTTGAATGCTGCGTATGATTTGGAGAAGATGTGTGTGTCTGGGAAGGTTTTGTTATATTCATTCAGTTATTCATTGCACATTCTGTTTGTTTCCTAATTCCTGCATTTGTGCTTGATATTATGGATAGGGATAAATAGTGATGTATGGTAGGTATAGCAGATCGGGGTAAAAGTCTATGATTAGATAAACAAGTGAATTAGTTTTTAAGTTACGATGGCTGATAGATAAGAAATAACGTTGTGAAATAATGACGGAATGTGCAATAATGACAGAATTTGCATATTGCCCCGCTGATATTTAGGTATCGGACCAACAAAGAAGATTGTGATAAGAAGAAATCAATAAAAAAATGATTCCTATACATATATTTTGAAGAAGTTCCAGTTTATTGAGATGCACATAATTTGCATCTAAATAGCTACAAGGAGCGCAGGATCGAGATAAGTAAAGAAACTCATTGAAGGCTGTGGAGAAGACATAGAAGATATATCCTTAATGAGTCAAGATCCAGTTTGGTTCAAGATAGTTGATAATAATAACATTATTATGAATTCACCCTGGTGTATTCTACCCACGCGCTTACCGAGACGATTTCTCATAGATAGCCTATTTGTTATTCATCTCAGCAGTGAACCCAAGGGTACACACTACACATAGACACACACGGAGCAAATTTCGTCTTCATTTTCACCGGGTCGAGGTTACCGATAGATGCCCCAAATAGATTCAGGATGCCTGAAAGCGATATTTTTAATTAAATATTTTACGCCAATCCAATTTAACAATAAAAATGGAATTGATTATAGAATTTGTGTCGATTTGAAGAACAGATATTTTTCTTTGAAGAAACTTATAGAAATTTACTGTTTATTTTTATTAAAATATTTTTTTTTTCAATTAGGTTTATATGAATTCCTCTTTGTTTTAAATTTGTATTTGTAGAAATAAAGGAGATAATAAAAGGCATAGTCCTTGTTGTTTTAACATGAACATAATGTGTTCAATAAACAATAACTAGAAACTACTTAGAATCACTATAATATTTGATTATTCGTTTAAATCAGTGGTCCCCAACCTTTTTGTCGCCGCGGACCGGTCAGCGTTTGATAATTTCACCGCGGCCCACTGAGGGTAGGGGGGGGGGTTACATTGGGGGGGGGGGGGGTCACATTGAATGTAGATTTTTTAAATTTTATTATTTAATAAGGAAATATTATTTTACCAGAAAATTATAAAAATAAAAAATAAATAGCAAAGTAAATGTATTAAAAATAAACATAAAATAATAAATTGTGGTTCCTCACCATAAAGATCAAGGTGTTTGGGGAGGGAAAATTCGCTAAAAATATTTATTCATAATAAAATATAATGTTATTTATTTTTAAAAGAATGAATAAAAATTATGATTGAGGTACATAAGTTGTAGTGATAAAAAAAAGTAAAGAAAATAGAAAATACAAGGTTTTTGGGGAAAGTTAAGAGAAAAAATATATAATAACAATGAAGAATTATTCCAGACGTTTGAGATATATTTTTTGGATTCATGGGTATTTTCTTTATTTTTAAGGCTCAACAGGAAGGTTGAAAGAATTTTTCTTGTTGTTGTCAAGAAAGAGAAAGTTAATAATTATTTAAAGCTATATAATTAAGATTTTTTCAAAAAAATATTTTGATTTTTAAGCAGGCGGCGCGGCCCAGTACCATTCGGTCCACGGCCCGGTACCGGGCCGCGGCCCATAGGTTGGGGACCACTGGTTTAAATATCTTGAGTCACTCATCCATCAAAACGGAGGATAAGTGTGGGAAGGATTATGTTCAGATCAATGTTGGGAGTTCTGTGCGATCCGAAAATGCCAGCAAAGTTGAAAGGAAAAGTATACCAGACAATCGTCATACCGGCACTCCTATGTGACTTAGAATGCTGGACAATGTACAACTCCTACTCTAGGCTGCTGAAATGTGTATGCTGAGATGGGCAGCTGGAGTGTCTTTACGAGACAAAATAAAAGTTCACGCATTCGTGGAAGCCTGGGCGATACTGATATACATAGTAAGATAGAAGAAAGACGGTTGAGATGGTACGGGCACATTGAAAGCAGATCGCTAGATTACATTGTAAACCAATCAATCTCCATGGATCTTCCTCGACTTACATCCAGAGGAAGACCAAAGGATCGTGCAAAATCCTGGATCATGCAAAATCCTGGATCGTACAAAAGCGAAACCAATTGCAGACATAGCCTAGGTGACATAATACAAGACAGAAAGACCTACCTACAATTAAATAGTTGGGATATAGCAAGGGAGAAGACTATAATATTGGATTATATTCTTTCTGTAAATTCGGAGTTCTGTGAACAAGTCCACATATGGTGCTGCTATTGAAACTATATATAACATAAATATATAACATGCAGCAACTCTGTTTAGAGGAGAGCCTACTGATCGTTTGAAAATAAGCTGTTTTTACCATCGCTATCTATGAAGTAACGAAGAAACCTTTTTGTAACGCCATCTATTGATAAATTGTTTTTTTTTTTTGTAAACAACAACGAAAGCAACAGTAGGTACTCATACATGAGGTGAGAGTGTTCTCGCACAGATGTCATCCCTGAACTGCACCAGAACTATTATTTCAATTTTGGCTTGTTTACTTTCTTCTACGAATGTGTATGTAAATCGAACAACATTAAAAATATTCATATCAATACTTGGCAAACTCTTCGAACTGTCGATTTAATCAAGAGAACTTTGTTCTCTTAACATATCGACAAAGTATCAACCCAAGATACGCGAGCTTTGTATTCAGGGTCTATATTTTTCAGGGCTTTACCAACTTTGAAGTAAAAAAACACCAACTTAGAGGCTTCGCAGCATGTATGTTTCATATACGGATTTAATCGGAATTCGGAGTAGAACATTTTGTGTGTCTGTCTGTGTCCCCCTCTCTTATAACTTTTGATCCGCTCAATTTACAGAGCCAAAAATTTCAGAATATATAGATAGTTATAGGCCTACAAAACTTTCATACTCAGAATTTTGAATATTCTTTTCATTAAGGGGTTATCAACTTTTGATTTTTTACTTTATTTTTCCATATATCTCAAAAACCATATTAAATAGAATCCTGAAAATTGGTTTGTATATAGACAATATTGGTATGACCTCCATACTATCCTATCCTGACTTAAGTTTTGTACGTATTCTTCAATTACCTATACATACTATTGCCAATGACAGTTGGATCTCATGTTTTACATGCAACTAGTTATACAAAATATTGTGAATGTATCATTGAAAACAATATCATTGAATACTTGGGAAACTCTTTAAATGAAATGTTGGGAGTGTATGTTCGGACACCATATCACGTCGAACTCCAAAATAGCCAACGACCGATCAATAAGAGTGTATAGAAATGAGGATTATATGAACTAATTATATGAACTATGACACGTTCATTGTACATCAATGGACATCCAACAAACAGTTTATAGTTAATAATAATAATATTAATAATAAATTTTTTATTCCAGTCTGTGAGCAGGGGGGTGCAATGCTACACAAACCATATTTTTACATACAAAATATACATTAAATGTTACAAAAGAAGAAAATATTTTACAGAATATAAATGAGTAGAAAAAATAACAAACGAGTTTATATGAAATAAATTAATACCTACTTAGGTAATGTCATAATTCCAGCATATTTATTAATCAATATGTTATTAAACTAATGGGATCTTAAATAATAAGAAAGTAAGAATAAGAGAAGAGCGTGTATAAGACGATGCATGTATTTAATTGAAGAAGGAAATGTACGTCAATAGAGGGGAGTCTATTAATTTGAGGTTTTATTATTACTCTCCACTACCAACTATGGAATAGTGGAGAGTCATGATTTCACAATTTTTAAGCGTATTTTTTTACATCAATTTCTCAATGGGTATCATGTAGAGAGTGTATACTTTGAGTTTCATCGTGATGTTTTTGTGTGTATGCCGTATGCCGTACACAAATTTGAAAATTTGTGTCCTCTGTACAGCCCAAACCAAATGACTGATGAACTTCATATTGATACCATATGTGTGAAGTACATAAACTTAGAGCTGATTAGTTTTCCATAGACAACATTATTAATTATTTCTCTATGATTTCATCTGTTAAAACTTTAAAAATGCTCTCACGACCTGGAAATTTGAGATATTTTCATTTTATTTGAATTATTTATGCAAAAAAAAGAATTTTCACAAAACTGCATTCAGAGTTTGCCAACCTTGAATATCCTTTCAATAATTATGTTTTTATTAATCGATATTTTGTATGAAAAATATATAGGAGAATTTTTATGTTTAGCAATGTTTAGTTACATACCTATTTGATTTCATATTGATATTAGAGTGTAATATTAGCAGGGAAGCTTCATTGTGTAGTGGAGAGTTTAGTGTTGGCCACAACCCACTCGTTTTTTATTTAAAACACACTCATAAGACACAAAACAATATACCTACATAAAAAAAACAATATATTGTCCATAACTAGAGTACAAGCACTCGAGTTATATATGTAGTTATATCGTGTTTTGTATGTCTTACTTATTTACATACATACATGCATATTGCTTATCTTTAAATAATAGAAAATACTTGATATTTATTGATGTTATAATAGATTGTACAATACCTACAGGTCCAGCGTAAATTTTATGGGAGCATATTAAATAATTTATGATCGTTGCACTGAGACAGATAAAAGTATAGATAGGTTTGTATCTACAAATATTTGAATTCTCCAATACCTATATATTTTGCAGATATAAATTACGATTAGCGAATCGATCGCCCTTCTAGTGTTTATTACACAATATGGTGCAATCAAACATGTCGAAGATTTTACTGATAACATGACGCAATAAAAACATTAGTTGGCACTTTAATATATTATAGATTTAATTTATGGACATAGGTACAATCTGAAACTTTACCTTTCTATTCAATTAAAATGAACATTATTACCTCCATATATTTACTGTCGAATTGTAAATATTAAGCTGTAGATATGATACCTACATAAGTGGTCTAAATATTTTCCATGTGGCTAAGTTTGTTAGATATTTGACTCGGTGTATCAAATTAAATTTTATAGTTTAGAAGAAACGTTGATGGCATTGGAGGTAGTGGTTGTTTTATACTGCTAAGAAAACGGTTTCTTTCCATTGAAAATAGTCCACGTTGGGTTCTTGCCTACGTCCAGTCACATTGAGTGAAGATTTTGAAATCAAATTCAACATTTGTACAGTCAACATCGTGTTACTTTAGGATATGCTGTTTTATCTGTCAAACTGAAAATTATATACCTACTAGATGACACGGGCAGACATTTCTCTGCCACAGATCGCATTTTATATAAACCTCATTTTATGTAAAAAAAAATTTCTTCTCTAGATGCGTAATACGATGTCAATAGATTTGTTACACAACATAAAAATGAATTACGACACTTTTTCCTATAAAAAAATCCTTGAGGGGGTGCAGGGAAATCAAATTTTGTGGTTAAATATATTATTTATTTATTTATTACTTCATGTTCAATACTGTGCACAATGGCGGGTTTATTGACACAAAGCAATTTCTTTCAACCAAGCGAATATAGGATATGAGGGATCTAATTTTTTTTTAATGACGATACATTTTAAATAAATTTTAGATATTTTTATATAATTTTTTTAAGGCAGTAAACACTACACAATATCTCACTCAATAGTTTGATACCTACTTAATCTACAAACATACATCATGCTGTTTTCATATTCTGGGTAGGAAAAACAGACTGACCTCCATAATATCCTATCCTGATATACATACCTACATGTTTTATATAGAAAACAAAATATCTTAAAATATTTATTAATTTGTGTGTAAGTGTTTATAGTATGGTACGTATTCTTCAATTATACTTTCCATCACCATCGACAGTCGGATTTCATGTGTTACATGCTACTAGTTATGTACCTATATATTTAGACAGAAAATGTGGAAGAATCTATTTTTGATGCGATTCGTTTACGTTTAATTTATTGTTTATTTTATCTATTGTGTTCCTTGTGTACTTTGCATTTTCATAAGTTTTATCTTTCTTTTTGTGTGAGTATTTTAATCATTTATCAATAGAAATTAATTTTATATGTAGGTATATCTGCAATAAGAGTGCAGATCCGATAATTTATACTGTCAATCGCTCTGTTCTTATCTTGCTAGCATACATTGAAATCAGCTAGCCCTAATATTCCCTTTATTTCAGCATTGAAATGATAATAATTGCATAATTTTGTCTTAGGTGTGAATCTCGTGGCTTTAACTAAAAATATAAATAGCGCTTCCTTCATAATACAGTCCGCGGTCTGTCACTACACCAGACAAACTGAATTCACACGCAATACAAAATTTGACGAAGTAATAAAAACATTTGGAATAATTATGTTTCGTGTGGTATGATAATAATATACTTTATATATTTTCCTTGGTGTGAGGCAAACTAGAAAATAAAATAATGATGAAACATACATTAATATATTACCTATATTGACGTTCTGTAAGGCAAGGCGGAAGTGAAAGGACATAACTTGGCTTGGCTTTAGTTGAGGCCCAATGCCATCTCTATTCTATCATATACGTAGGTATGTATAATAATGTTCCATCTTCAATTCACTAAGGCCTGCTGCATTGCAACGAATTCCAATGCCCCGTGATTTTATTATGCCAATATATCAATGTGCCCGTTATCCGTACGGACATTACCCCCTATTCAGTAACTATTGGAACTAAATTAGGAACGTTCTAAATTGTGGATTATAGATTTATGGTCTTATTTCAGCGTTATAAAATATAACGCTGAAATAAGACCGTAAATCTAAAATCTACAATTTAAGTACTTATATTCCTATTTTAGTTACAATAGTTACCTACTAAATACGGGGTATTATTAACTAGTTACACGTAACGCATGAGATCCAACTGTCGATGGTTATATTATATACCTACTCTTACCGATATTTTATTTTTTTTATTTTATTTTATTTTACAAAGGACAGCACACAGAACATGCAAATAATTATTAATATAATTGTTTGCATAATAAGGAAATAAGCAAAAATACAAATAATACATGTACCATACCTAATATCATAAGAAGACAACAAAATGTGTGAATTAGTGTGAAATGTTCCTGGGGGATGGTGTGGTTGGGAACTTCTAATTGCCAGCATATATTTCGTTTTAGAGGCATTTTTTTATTTTATTTATTAACAAAAACAATACAATGTTCACATATAAATCATAATTTAAAAAGGTATACAATTTCCATCAGATAATTCATAATAACCCTCTTTAATTCAGATAAAATCTCGTGTTAAAAGAGGGGAGTATCTATTTAATATTATTACATTTACCAAAACATTGTACATCTACTAAAAAATATGAAGCTACACAAAACAAGAATGAAATAACAAAAAATAAATAAATAAATCAGTACAATTTTTTAATTTTATTTTTAAAAATATAATATAATTTTTTTCGAGTCTAAGACTCAAAGGGAGTTCATTAAACCACTTAGTACCTTTATACTTATAGAAATGTTGTGAGGCAGTTGTACGTAAAAGAGGAATGGTAATACATCCTTGTGAATTTATTCTGCTGCTTAAATAAAATGACAATTGGTTTGAATTTGTAAGAATATCTTTATGAATTTGGAACAATGAGATTTTTTTGTAGATATTTTCAACAGTTGAAACTTTAAATTCTTGAAATAAATTAATAGTTGGATAATCAAATCTCTTTTTTAATATAATTTTAATAATGATTCTTTGAAAAACTTCTAAAGGCACTAAAGTGGTTTTATCTCCAGCCCTATATTATTGGCTGCCTCTTCTAGGTCAGCGAAACCAACCTTCACATCACGGAGTGTTCTGGCCATAATGGTCATATGTCGGTGAACGAAATCGGTAGTGGCAGGATTCGAATTGGCGGCCACTGGATTACTAACCCAACGCAATGTTATTAACTTGCGTTATATATGCGAAAACAAAACGGATTCTTCTGCCACTGTTCCTATTGTTAGTCATTTGTTATGGACAGGACAACATATTTTCGAATTGACGGCCACTGGATCACTAACCCAATGCTATATTAATAACTCGCGTTATATATGCGAAAACAAAACGGATTCTTCTGCCATGCACTGTTCCTATTGTTGGTCATTTGTTATGGACAGGACAACATATTTTTCAGTAATGCGATAACCAACAGATTTATAAGTATTGATTAGTTTGTCTGTTATTGCGTTCTCCAAGAATATAATTTAAGTGTTACCTACCTACAATTGCATAGTGTTGTTGTCATGCATATTTCATAATTACTGTACTCTTCATCATCATCATCATCAGCATCGTCATACATCTTGCATGTGCTATAACTATCTATATAGGGATACGTACATTATACAATGTTGATAGGTTATAGATTCGTACAATTTGTCTATTGACCAAATATAATAAGTTAAGATGGGTCGATGGCAGAGCGGTTAGCGCGCTGGGCTAGTAATCCAGTGGTCGCGAGTTCGAATCCTGCCTCGACCGATTTCGTTCACCTATAGCACAAGCATTTATTTGCTTATTTTAGGGAACGTAGGAAGATGTATATGTACTTGTTTAACAAGGACATATTCATTTTTTATTTAAAAAAAAAAAAAAAAAAATAATGCTGGCATTTGACAAATGTATGTATAATTACTAGTTTCAACCTGTAAAATGTTCACAAACTCTAGATTTATTTAAAAAAAAATCATTTTTGTCTTAATTGTTGGTTAGGTATCTGACTGTTGATCCAAAGGTCCCGGGCTCGATTCCCGGCGGAGACACAGTTTTTAATTGTGTTTTCAGTCTGGATCTGTGAGACGATTACTATCGTAAGTCTCCAGGATGTGGCAACTTGTTATTGGGTGCGTGTTAAATTAATATTTGACATAGTACCTGTTAGCTGCCCGAGAAGTAATATTAAATTAAATATTAATGACAATGAATATATCCTTATAACAAGAACATAATATTTTACAATTATGTACCTGTAACTTTTTTATGTTTGCTAACTTCTGTTATTTTTTCAAATTATTTACTTCATTTTTGTTTTATTGTGTAGGTTTTATTGTGTAGGTTTTTTTGTGTAGGTTTTATTGTGTAGGTTTTTCTTTTTTTTTAACAAAGAGTATAATTGTTTTTCTTTTACTTCCTTGATGTTTTTTTTAGTATGTGATTTTTGAAATTAATGCCGTTTAGTAACAAATAAATAGTTACATACATCCTCATACATACCTTAAAATAACCATTCACGATTGTGCTATGGGTAAATTAAATCGATCGAGGCAGGATTCAATCTGGATTCATCAGAGTGGCAAGTCTGATCCGTCCGGCGAAATCAAAACCCTAGTGATTACCCATACCATGGATATAATTATTATATGGAGTTCTATAATATCTTTAGATGTCATAGAACTCCATATAATAATTATATCCATGATATGGGTATACGGTATATGGGTATGGGTATTGAGGTTTTGATTTCGCCGGTCGGACCAGACTTGCCCCCCAGGATTCATCTGTTTTCCCCTAATTTGGAAACTAATAACTAATAAAATCTTCTGTGTAAGATGAAAATTTATATTGATTAAGTACTCAACATTAATTATTGAAAACATTGCGATAATTTTTTTCAAATAATATTTTCTATGGAGAGAACCGAAGTACATATTATACCTATCTCACTTCGCATTCATAATCACTGCCCGTAATCTTACTGTCAATATCCGCTGTTTTGGCGATTAATATTATGATAAATGATTCATTTTAACACATTTACAATATTGCTCATCTTGCAAAGCAATATTAAATATTGTGTTGTGAATTTATCACCAAATGCCCTTTCTTTAAACACTGCAAAAAATATTTATTTATTTGTTATTTTCTGTAGAGTGTAAATACTACACTGGTGGGCTTATTGCCAAATAGCTATTTCTTCCAAGCTACTAGAGTTAATTTAAAATATTATAAAAATAAAAATCCCAGTCAGACAATTTAATTTAAAAAAAAATAGCGTATTAAAATGTTTCTCAAACTAATCATTAGTTAGTCCTTTCAAAATCGAATTAAGTGACGACCTCATTTGATACAAACCGTATGGCAGAATACACAATATCTATGGGGACGCTTATAGCTTGATATTAAATATTCATACATATGTATGTACATGCCATCAAGTCGTATACGTATTTGAGGTAGAAATAAGATCCAAATTCCAAACTATCCTATCCTGACATAGGTTAAACAAGTAAATGTTTTGTGATAGTAGAGGAAAACATAATATCTAAAAATGGGGTTTACAGCTTCGAGTCTCTTGTCTTTTCTATAAGGCAGTTTAACTCAGAATTGCTTGCTATGCATGTAGCTGGCTGTTGGTCTCACGCTTGTGAGCATACGAAGAATTTTACTCTCAGACCAAATATTCGCTCTATCCAAAGCTTATGGAACGAGTCCCACCGAAGCACTGCCAATATTGACAGGCATGAGACACTTACATCTGGAAATGCAGAGTAGAGGTGCTATTTTCAATATTTTGCGGGGCCCTTCATCTGTCATTGGAGATGTTCGTCTATTCCCTCCAGAGGGCCGATTGTCACGCAGTGTTCTTGAAAGAAATGTTAGCGAAAATTTACAGAATATCTATCTGGCAATCCCGCTGGACGGCCTGCTCAGTGGGAAGAATAACCTTTCTATTTTTCCCTGACGTGACGAATCGACTTAAATCTTCTTAGGTTGTCCCTGACTTTTGGACTTCCCAATGTTTTAAAGGACACGGAATTTTAAAAAGTTACCTTCACCGATTTAAAATTGCCTCCTATTATGCCTCATGTCAGTTCTGTCAATACCCGGACCAAACTTTGGAATATATCCTGTGGGATTGTTGCCACCCAACGGTGTCGTCTTATAGATCGGAGCTCCTCGTTGCTGTCCGTGGGCCTATTCAAGGTACCATTGGTCATGCGGATTTTGTGATCTCGAAGAACAATTTTAAAGCCTTCAAGATGTTCTGTCATAGTTTTGGTGCCTTACGATAGGTTTATTCCCATTAAGTCTTTTTTTTAGAGCGATCTTAGTCACACCTTTAATGCTTTACATTTGAAAAGATCTGAAGTCGACGACAGTTCTATAGTGTGAATCTTTTATTCAAATTCGTCGATTGTTCTTTTGTTGAATCGGTGATTGATCTTTTATTCACGTTCGTCACATATGGTGCCGAGATCGCTAATCTAGAGGGCTCCATGAGCTACTTTTCGTGCTATGCATTTTTGTCGTTCATTTAGCGTTCTGTGAAGGGGCCGTTTACAATCCCCATATGCAGCAAATATCTAAAAATATTGAATAATAAGGGTTAAAGGTTTTATTATTTCATAATATTTGTAACTATAATGTCTCTCTTGGTTTAAAACCTCTACCAGGGCTACAGTATTTATAAATAGTTTAATATAATATGTAACTATTTTTTAATACATATAAAGACTCACTACATCGACAGTTGGATCTAATAATATATGTTACATGCAACTAGTTTTGTACTGTCGTAAATAAATAATCATTAATATTGTAGTACCTACCTATTTGATATGATTTTTAAGGCTTAGCGTCCACAAAAGCGCAGCGTACAGTGTTTTTATTATTCTTTGTGAAGGAAATCATACAAGTGCATCCACCGATCGTGCGGCATCGTACAAAGAGTACAAATGATACAAAAATATTCCCTTAAGTGTATAGTTTTCTACTATTTTTATCAATTTTTTGTAGGTATTCCATATTTAATATTGAATTTATTCTTTTAGAAATAATAGCAGTCAGTGTTATTGTAGTCTGGTTTGCTGAAGAAGATTCTATGGTAGAGGATATCACGAGAAAGGAGAGAGGAAGTACAAACAGCTACATCCAAGGTGAACTGGATATTGGATGCTGGTTAAATATGTAGGTATGTACTCCACAGGTTGGTAAACAACTCGATGTCGACACAATTCGATACGTAATAATTCAACACACCGAATATAATGTGTATCACGCCATGAATTATTTAAGTTGGTAATCCTTAATCATTGATGTTGTTTATAGTCGAGGTCAGATTTTTCAAGCGTTCATAACGTGAAAAGATAGCTCACTTTACTTTCCTTAAAAAACAAAAACAGAGGGAAGAATTTCATTGACATAATCCAGCACAAAAATAAACATAATAAAAAAAAAAAATATTGCTCCGTAAAAAAATAATATGACAGCTGAACTGTCTATTGATAACTTTATGGTTTGGCTGTGTGCACAAAACCAAATGTTTTGTAGTTAGGTACTATAGTTCGGTTTATTTTAAATTGAAATTTTGTTACTTTAAACAAAAAATCTAGGCAATAGTCCTAGTCGTCGTTTTGCTCTCTTCCGTGTAATGTTCAGTCATTTCATCCTTGCAAAATCTTTATGATCATGTAGAAAATATCAGGTTATGGATGTTAAATGATTATTGGAAAAGAGTAGTCTGTATTAAATCTTGCGGTGATAGCCCAGCGGTAAGGTCGTCGCCTCACATGCGTGAGGTCGACGGTTCGAATCCGGGCGGGGCACGCACCTCTGGATTTTTAAAAAAAATCTATGTGCGGATTTATATCACTAGCTATATGTAGCCATGATCCAATTTGTCTGGTTCCCCTTTCTAAGGGTTAATAATAACCAGACTCGCCAATTCTAGTATCATGGTCAAAGCGTACCCCGATAGAAACGGGTTAAAAGCGCTAAGGGGAAAGAAGAAAGTAGTCTGTATTAAATCGATCTCGAAATTTAACAATATTTCTAATTTATTTATGCTTAAAATATGCTGGCACTGACAAAATGCTCCAAGAGGAAACTTAATTATAACATGAACAGAATCAGTTCTAATAACATGAAGACAATTTACTAGTACCAACATTCAGTGGATAAGAATTATTCCACTAAGCAGTCCTGGGGGGCAAGTCTGGTCCAACCGGCGAAATATAAACTCTCATGATTACCCATATCATGGATATAATTATTACATGGAGTTCTATAATATCTTCAACTCCATATAATAATTATATCCATGATATGAGTAATCGTGAAGGTTTTGATTTCGCCAGTTGGACCAAACCTGCCCCCCTTGTGTGGGAATAGCCTTACATTATTTTTAAATGACATAGTCAATTCTTAATATTCATACTCCATAGTCAATATGTAATATCCTATTTGTTGATTTGCTCACTCCTGAGCATGTTGGTATATTTTCCTGACTGTTATATATAGATGCATAAATCTTTGTGATAACTCACTTCTTCTTTCACTATTCAATGGTTACCAAACAACTGTTCTTGGATGGCAAAATAATAACTTAGGATAACGTATATAGCGTCGTTTTTGTGATCACCTCACCTCAAGGGTTTTGATTAAATAAACTTAAGTAAATACAGGTTTTTGTAGGACTCGCATAAGAAGTGAGTTTTCAAGTGTTTCAGTTCAGGTAGTAGTTTATTCCACGAAGCTTGGCCAGCCACAGCAAAAGTACTATCTCCAAAATATGTGGTAGCTCTATTTATTTCGGTTAACTTGCCAATCATGGAAGTAATGATTGACCGAAGTGTTTGTGGTCACTCGTTTGCGGTGAAAGGGATGCAGACATTTCTTGCTCTATAGACATCTCAGATGTCCTATTGAGAGGAACTAACTTCATCAGTACTTACCTTCATTTACTGTATAATATGCTTCGTCCCATTAATTATATTTTTTTCACATCATTGATAATCCAAGTTTTCGATGACCGTTTCCACCTGTCTTATTTTTTCGCTTAAAATTGATTTCCCCTACTTAAACTGTAGGTATTCTTTCATTTTGACTCTCAATTATAGGAAAACCTACCAGTCGTATCATTAATTTGATCGTTCTATCCCAAAGGCGACTTCTCCTTTTCTTCGTCTACCTTCAATATCCCACTTTTTGACAACTTTTCTGAGACTACAAGTTTTTTGTGTAAAATAGAGACATTTAAGTACATAGTAGTTCTAGAAGTCTTCAAAACCTTACCTGAATAAATTACTGGATATATTTAAAATATTGTTTTACATTTTGTATAATCAAATAAATAAGCATGTTATTTTCCCTAAAGTGCAAACAAAATAATATTTATGACAATTTTTCAACATTTGAATAGAGACGAAGATGGAACAGTATAGAAGAACCAGGAACTCAAGGCACCTACAGGGTTTACGACCTGTCATCGGCTGGTTTACGTGATCACTTTATGCGCTTACACAACGTTTACCAATTATGTCTTCTTATTGAGTGCCCTTATCAATGCAATTTTTGAAATTTCTATATATTTCAATAGTGTGAAACAATTCGTATCGAAATAACGCATTTTTATTATCGCCATCTATGAAATAACAAAGAACAAAAAATTAATATAGTTGGGAAGTTCGTTAGTTAACAAAACAAATGGTGTACCTATGTAAGTATATCATTCACAGTACATGCAGCTCGGATATGGAACGTGGAATCTATTGACGGAGAGCATCAGAGATGCCCCCCTAGTTTGGTAGAATTCAAAAAGCATCTCAAGTCACACTTTTTATCCACATATCTTTTCCCTTTGTCCCTCTATCCTTTTCCCTCTCCTATCCCCCCATCCAACAAACATTGTGTCTCTATCTGGTGTATTATTATTTTTTATTTTTATTTTTGTTTTTATATTTATTTTATATTTATAATTTCTTATTATTTTTTTATTCTGTATTCCTTTGTTAATTATTCCTGTAACTGATTGCAGTTACTATGGTGGTTGACTGGTAGAAATTGCCTGCGGGCAATAAGTCCGTCACGTTTTTTCATCAAAATAAAAGTTTTTAATTGTTATTATTATTATGTATTACATTAATTTAAAATAATATTTTAGCTAGGTCGTATTCGCAGTCTTGTCTGAATACTATTGGCAAATTAATAGCGATATTTTGCGAGTAATTACAAATATGTAAGCACACGACTCAATATTATACAGGTAACACACATAACTACGTCCGGTTGATAGCAAACTATTATTGCAATTATTTTCGCATACCTACATTATTAATTATTACAATCCAAATAATAATAACACATTTGATACTGTAGGTATTCATTTATGTAGAATGAATTGTTATTGGCGGAAATGTTTTTTGCTTACTTAATAACTTGCCTATTGAAATGCGACGCCATCAAAATAGATAAATTATTTTTAGATGAAAATACATAATATAACTACCTGACAAAACTGAAGAGTTTCGGGCAAATATAATATGTAGGTACTTGAAGCTCTCAATATGCGGCATTGGATGATTATACTATCATCTTTAAATATCTTCCAAGCCATAAGTGAGCCTTGACTGTCTGTCTCCATGAGCATGATTTTTTTATTAAAATCTCTTAATATTTGTATAAAAAGTGTGCATTTAAATATGTATGTTTAGATTAATCACATTGTTCAATCGGCTTTCGAATCAGATCACTAGTTGGTAATATAAAAAAATAATAATTTATTTATTTTATTTTATTTATTTTTATTTTATTGCTTTGCAGAACCAACAGTTTACATTACAAGTAGTTACATTATATTAATCAAGTTATAAACCTTTTAATGGTTCTTTTAAATAATTTAATTTAAACTAAGTAATATATTTAGCAATTTTTTATTTAAACATAATAATAATAATAATGAACACTTCCTTGCACCCTGCGCAAGTGGCGAGTTTATTGCCGTATGGCAATTTCTTCCAACTAACCAGTGTTTCCAGCCCAGAGAAGCAATATTTGCGTGAGAAATAAATTTAAATAAATTTCTCCTCTGCTGGAAATCGAACCCAGGACGCCCGCTCAGAAACCGAACGGATTACCAACTGTGCCGCGGCGAGTACCTACTTTAAAACATAAAGAAAAATTAACCTTATTTTTAAGCGAAAATAATTTCAGTATTACAATATATAGGACTTTCAAAATTGAATTGATAGGGATCTCATTAAAAAAAGACATAATTGGTGAACGTTGCGCAAGCGCATAAAGTGATCACGTAAACCAGCCGATGACAGGTCGTAAGCCCTGTAGGTGCCTTGATTTCTCGGTTCTCCTACAATAAATATTCCAACTTCGTCTCTATTGAGATAATTAAAAAAAAAAACTGTTAAAAAATAAAGAAAAAGTTAAGAAGAGAAGGTATAATATCTATTGATAACATTTCTTACCTAATCCCCGTTTCCTTCAACTTATCTTTATATCTGTCAAATGACAAGAAGGACCATCTACTGACAATCTTCATATTATTTTTTTTTCTAGACTTTTGTTCCGACCAATCGGACTAATTTGTTTGTTTATGTGTCGACGATCTGCGTGTCAGTTATTTGTAACATAAAAACAAATCACATTGAAGCGGAGGAAAAAAATATTCAGCCTTTAAAAAAGTTAAGCAATGGTTAAAAAAAAAGTTAAGCATGACGGCAACCTTTAAAAAAGAAATTGTCTGAATTATGCACTCACGATGCACTAGATACACCTAATTTGCGAGTGCCGAAGTGTTTTTTTTTCTGCGATGAAGCAATAAATTCATTATTAAAAGAGGTCTCTAGAGTTGTGTCGAGAATTGCAACAAACAAAACGTGCACCGGCAACAATGCAAGGTCGTCTCAGTTAGACGTGGATAATATCAGGAGCTGTTTTGCGTAGAAAGATGATTAGACACCGAAAGGTCAATTAATATTTTGAAGAGAGAGAGATTGTTCAAGATTATCAGGTGAGGTAACATTTCATACAAGTTAGTGTTCATCCATTATTGCGTTAGTTTGAATTAAATCAATTCCATTCCAATACGTTTTCATCAATCAAATCGGATTTATGTTAAATTATAACCAACATGATAAATTCATACGTTTTATATAGCACACTTCGCCAATGTGGTAATGGGGATATAACAATTGATCATAAATAATTGAATTTTCAAAAATATATCAAAAACGAGTGGTTGTAGCCAACACTAAACTCTCCACACCATTGTTAGTGTTCATTTTTTCTTCTTGAAAGGTTGACAATCTCTAAATGCACTTTTATGAAGTACATTCCCAGAGGACAAGAGTTTTCACAATACACCATACATAGAAAAAAATTGTCACAAAACTCATAGTATGTAGGTATTTTCAACATGATACCTATTGAGAAATTTTAAGTAAAATGGCATTACTAGCAAGATGAGCATGTATGAGACAGTGTATCAATGTTGATGAGGCGATGTACCTATATGTGTCAAGATAGAAGAATTCGGTGTTCGGTTCTCACTGCCTACCCCTTGAGGAAGATAGAAGTGGAGAGTAAAAAAATACACTTGTCTATAGAGACACATACAATATCAATATGAAGTTGATCACTCAATTTTCCCATACAGAAGCTATTTTACTTCTGTTAAATACATTTTTTATACCAATATTTTATACCAATATGAAATTTATTCCACATTGATATGGCAGACCATAGATTTTTTTTCTTTCAATTTAGACAATTTTTGAGTGCTTTTTTGATGGGTGTATTTTTATTGAATTAAAATTTAAAACAGTTTAAAAATACCTCGATTTTCCAGGCCGTGAGAGCATTTTGAAAATTTGGACAGATGAAGTCATAGAGAAGAAACCAACGGATATCTATAGAAAACTAATCAGCTCTAAGTTTATGAACTTTACATAATATATGATATCAATATGAAGTTAATCGGACTTATAGTTTGGGCTGTAGAGAGGACACAAAAAAAACGTAAATGATGAAATCATAGAAAAGAAATTAAAAGTTGTCTATGGATCAGCCCTAGGTCTTTGCACTTTACACATATGATGTAAATATGAAGTCGATCGGACTTATAGTTTGGGCTGTAGAGAGGACACAGAAAGGATAATCAGTACGGCGGCGTACGCCGAACGCCATACATACAAACACATCACAACGAAACTCATAATGTGCACTCTCTACACTACATGATACCCGTTAAGAAATTGATGTAAAAACAATAATAACAGATCACGATTCTAAAAACGATATTGATTTTACAGATTTTTATAAAGTTTCCTCTAAGATTTGTTTGTCATTCTCACTCACATACATATTTAAATTATTTTTCCTTTTTTGTGTATAAATGTTATATGTTTATAGTTTTATGCAGGTTTTCTTTTTTGTACATGTACCACTTTCACCCATAATTATTGTAACAGATGGTTGTCTGGAAGAAATTGCCACTAGGCAATAAGTCCGCCATTTGTACTGGCAAATAAATTGTGTTCACTATGGATAAATATTCGAGTAGAATATCTTTCATTAATAAAATCTACGTCAAAAATGTACATTGTATATACATTAGTGTTGAAAAGAATTGTCATCAACCAAAGACAAAAAATAAAAACATCACTTTTTTCCGTGATTTTTTTCATTATTTTATTACTTCGTTTTAGAAGTAATAAAATAATATGTGTTCTAAACAAATATTTTTGATTTTCATTAGTTGAAAGAGTGCGCACGAGACCCTTACTATGATCTCTCGATTAATTGGAATAAAAGTTATAGAATTATCTTTTTCATTTTTTTTTTCTTTTATATATTTTTTTTAAAATATAACTTATAAAATGTTTAAACCACGGTTGAGCAAAGTTAATTGTAATAAATATTTTGTTTTAATATTTTTTACGAGATATTAAATAATGTTTAGTGTATGAAGTAGGTATTGAGTAATAACGTATCGAATGCCATGATAGTATAGGTAGGTAGATAGATATAGGTAAGAGTATTATATGGAGGTCACATTAAAAGCTTCTGATGATTATAACAGCCAAAAACAGTGAAAGTAAAAAGATAATTACTTTACTCGGTGTAAAAAAGAGTATGCCTGTAATATTATACATATTATAGTGTGGCATATCAACCTTGATATTTAGGTTGCGTCCATCTTTATACTCTTTTTTGTGATCATTATATTTTGATGTTATAATTACCATAAATGTTTTCAACCATTTCCATCGTTTGATTCTTCGATATATATTACAGAGATTTTATTTATTTACCTACCTATTATTTTGTACAGTATATAAAAAAATTCAATTTATACTGGCGGGATTGTTGCCATTAGACAATCTCTTCATTGGACCAGAATTTTATCAGCATTGCAAAAAATTAATTATTTTTTTAGAACTCGTAATATTGACATTTTATTTATTAGAGAAATCATTTCTATAATACGTATTTCGTATTTTATAATTTAGGGAATGTATGAGGATTAATATTTATCTACTGTTCTTTTTTTTAATTTGTATTTATTACTTACTGGGTTTTCAAATTAATATCTATATAATATATAGTATATTATACTTGTTTTCTGGAATAACCGTTTCTTTTTCACTATTGTTATCTTATTAAACTACTGTTCTTGTGCAGAACTTCAATAATATTTTTGTATTTTTTTTTTAATATTAATTGAAATTTTATGAACATATATAAAATATGTATATTGACTGCGACATTCATATCTTTGTACTTGCCAAGTATTGTTGCTGTCGACAGCGGTTATAATATTTGGTAGGACCGCTCGCTGTCGGTCTGCTGTTTTGTCTTTACCTACCTATTGATTTACATATGTGTATTTATCTTTTTATATCTATAAGTTATTTTCTTTATCTTCTTATATTATTTTGTACTTATATGTCTTCCACTTTGCTATATTTTCATTTTATATCTATAAGTTATTTTCTTTATCTTCTTATATTATTTTGTACTTATATGTCTTCCACTTTGCTATATTTTCATTTTATATCTATAAGTTATTTTCTTTATCTTCTTATATTATTTTGTACTTATATGTCTTCCACTTTGCTATATTTTCATTTTATATCTATAAGTTATTTTCTTTATCTTCTTATATTATTTTGTACTTATATGTCTTCCACTTTGCTATATTTTCATTTTATATCTATAAGTTATTTTCTTTATCTTCTTATATTATTTTGTACTTATATGTCTTCCACTTTGCTATATTTTCATTTTATATCTATAAGTTATTTTCTTTATCTTCTTATATTATTTTGTACTTATATGTCTTCCACTTTGCTATATTTTCATTTTATATCTATAAGTTATTTTCTTTATCTTCTTATATTATTTTGTACTTATATGTCTTCCACTTTGCTATATTTTCATTTTATATCTATAAGTTATTTTCTTTATCTTCTTATATTATTTTGTACTTATATGTCTTCCACTTTGCTATATTTTCATTTTATATCTATAAGTTATTTTCTTTATCTTCTTATATTATTTTGTACTTATATGTCTTCCACTTTGCTATATTTTCATTTTATATCTATAAGTTATTTTCTTTATCTTCTTATATTATTTTGTACTTATATGTCTTCCACTTTGCTATATTTTCATTTTATATCTATAAGTTATTTTCTTTATCTTCTTATATTATTTTGTACTTATATGTCTTCCACTTTGCTATATTTTCATTTTATATCTATAAGTTATTTTCTTTATCTTCTTATATTATTTTGTACTTATATGTCTTCCACTTTGCTATATTTTCATTTTATATCTATAAGTTATTTTCTTTATCTTCTTATATTATTTTGTACTTATATGTCTTCCACTTTGCTATATTTTCATTTTATATCTATAAGTTATTTTCTTTATCTTCTTATATTATTTTGTACTTATATGTCTTCCACTTTGCTATATTTTCATTTTATATCTATAAGTTATTTTCTTTATCTTCTTATATTATTTTGTACTTATATGTCTTCCACTTTGCTATATTTTCATTTTATATCTATAAGTTATTTTCTTTATCTTCTTATATTATTTTGTACTTATATGTCTTCCACTTTGCTATATTTTCATTTTATATCTATAAGTTATTTTCTTTATCTTCTTATATTATTTTGTACTTATATGTCTTCCACTTTGCTATATTTTCATTTTATATCTATAAGTTATTTTCTTTATCTTCTTATATTATTTTGTACTTATATGTCTTCCACTTTGCTATATTTTCATTTTATATCTATAAGTTATTTTCTTTATCTTCTTATATTATTTTGTACTTATATGTCTTCCACTTTGCTATATTTTCATTTTATATCTATAAGTTATTTTCTTTATCTTCTTATATTATTTTGTACTTATATGTCTTCCACTTTGCTATATTTTCATTTTATATCTATAAGTTATTTTCTTTATCTTCTTATATTATTTTGTACTTATATGTCTTCCACTTTGCTATATTTTCATTTTATATCTATAAGTTATTTTCTTTATCTTCTTATATTATTTTGTACTTATATGTCTTCCACTTTGCTATATTTTCATTTTATATCTATAAGTTATTTTCTTTATCTTCTTATATTATTTTGTACTTATATGTCTTCCACTTTGCTATATTTTCATTTTATATCTATAAGTTATTTTCTTTATCTTCTTATATTATTTTGTACTTATATGTCTTCCACTTTGCTATATTTTCATTTAATATCGTTATCTGATGTTATTAACAAAATAATTTTGTCTATATTTTAATAGGTATACCCACAGACAGGCTTTACTTTGTGGGATATTTGTTTGCACGGTTTCTTTGTTTTGATATTATGTTAATGTGTAATGTAGGTATATTAACCGTGTACCAAATCTAAAATAAATAAATATGTACTTATACTAAGGACATATTCGCTTCTTTTTTAATAATGAATATCACGTGGTGAGAGCGAGTTCAGACCAAGTGGTAAGGAAATTAGCTTTATATCCACCCCCCAGGAGCAGGTTCCAAGAACTACAGGAAATACTTCTAGCTGAAGCAGAAGAAGATACATTTGAAGAATAAAATTCATTAAAGCATCAGCACTTATTTCTCTGCGTCAAATATATTTAAGAAAAAAACTATATTTGTACCTCCTCTAAATCATTTTTTACAGACAAATTCATAATATAATTCCAAACATAACATTATATAATTTTAGTCCAATACGTGAAGCAAAAAGTGAGGATCCCTTTTTAAGCAAACTGCGCGCACGGAGGAGTGTTAGAATTGGCATAGTCAAAGTTTATATGGAGAAGGACCGCAGAAAGATAATATTTATACCTAAATAATATGCGTTAAAAATACATTAAATTACATAAAAAAATATTTCTCATCAAACCGTTGATTGTTTACCTTAGAACGTGAAAGAGAGGGGAAGCCTAACTTAAATACACACAATTGGATTGCTACTGTGGTCAAAACGCTAAGCTGGTGGCATATATTAGTCACAATTCAGTAGTCATACCTACGTATCCTCACTTTCGTGATCGTTGTTTACGTTAAACTATCATTGAGGTACCTACAACGATTAAATTCAAATTTCAGAACATGTTAAAGAAAAATACAAATCTCAATAGCAAACTGGGAAACAATATAAACGATACTTAAACAATAATATATTTTACTTATTTTAATGTTTTTTTTACCATAGATTGGGTCCAATAACTATTCAAACCTCTGCGCGATCTCTCTTATGATTAATTTAAGTATTATTAAATTACCAAACGGTCTCCATTAATAGTCCATTGGAACGATTGCACGTGTATTTCTTAAGTTATGTAATGATTGCAACAAAATTTGAGCGTACATTTTTAACGACTTCCCGTCAACATTTTGCTTAGACTGTGTGAATGTATTTTACTTTAACCTTTTGTCTAGACATCCCATACAGACGTATGTCAGACATTAGACATATTTCTAAGTACATTTTTTGTGATCAAGAATTTTCACTCTCTATTAGATACAATGCAGTACTAAAATACGATTATTTTTACATCAAATTACCAACACTTTTAAGTAATATTTTTTTAATAATTTCGTATAAACAACATTGAAATTATACAACCGGTTTTGGAATGAACCGTTTCGTCTTCGGGCTAATTTTCAACTAACACAGAATGTGATGGTGAGCTTATATGTAAGTGTAGTAGATTATTTAATTGGAGGTTCAGGGTAGGTAATTACGAGGATATATAAAGCTAAGCATTGTGGCTAAATACATGGTATATTAAAACCGCCCAATGCACTATGAAGTTACGCGTTACAGGGTGCGTTAAAAAAGGTGTACAAAATTCCATGCACAAAAAAACATGAAGAAAATTAGAGTGTGTACTATCTACATAATAATATCTGAGAATTTAATGTTTGAATTCAGTAATGAAGATTTAAAATTATATACTTACCTATTGTTTGTAGAGTAGGTATCAAACGTGAAGCTGTTGATAATATTTGCAACACTGTTGATAATATTCGTACCACTATTGATAAATATCGAAACACTATTGATAATATTCGAAACACAGTAAATACAAAATACATAATAAATTATTATCTGCTATTAAATAATCCACTATTAAATGGGTTTTCATTCTTTTCTAGTCATTCTTATACTCAAACCCACTCCACACAAGACCTACCCTTAAGACGCAGGGTGAAACAATATAGGCGGGACTGAAGTAATACAAATTTTGAAAAAAGTTTTCAAATTTTCAAAACTTCTGAAAACAAAGTTTTGACACTATTGTACGAGAATGGTATAACAAATTTGATTCCTTGCAACATGCTTTATTTAAACGTTTAAATATTAGCAATTTAATTTATATTTTTAAAGTTGTTTACTTTTATTCTGGTATTTTTCTTTGTTTATATTTATCTTTGTCTCATATTGAAAAAAAACTTTTTATGTTTGCTTATTTGTTCTAATATTTATTTACTGTCACTTAAAAACAATTAATATAGTGCATTGAGTGTTTATATACTAATGACTTTAATGTAAAAAAAATATGTGTATATTACACTAACCTAATGGTGATTTTTTCAATACCTAAAAATGTATTTTGCCTTTTGTAGTCTAATGAAAATTCTAACGTTATCGAAGTCCTACATACTGTGAATTGTTTCAAAAACAATCCAAACGTTGCATAAAAAATCGTACATAATTTTAACTATAATTTAGAAGTCAGAGATGTATATATTTTAATCTGTAACATACCTATAATCGAATCTCTAATATGCATATTCGAATCAGTTGATAAAATCGAATGTACATAATATACTGACATATGTTAACTAAATTCAAAGATATTTAATTATTGAATAAATATTAGAATTTTTAGATTATATTCAGGGGGGCAAGTCTGATCAAATCAACGAAATCAAAATTCAAATAAATAAATAAATAAATAAAATAAAACCCTCACGATTACCCATATCATGGATATTATTGTTATATGGAGTTCAATAATATCTTTAAATGTCACAGAACTCCATATGATAATTATATCCATGATGAGTAATCGCGAGGGTTTTGATTTCGCCGGACGGACCAGACTTGGCCCCCGATGTTTTGAATAAAAGGATCATATTTTGTAGAGTAGAGAGAAATAAAAGATTACTCACCATATAAAACACTATGTACCTAATTCTTACAACTTATATAAAATATAATTTATCTTAATTATCAACATAAGCTATGAACAGGAGAGAAGAAAGATTGACACTGATTTTCGCACCCTCAATCTTACGCTTATGCTTGTCCGTGCTGATTCTGGAAAGTTTGACATCTTCTATTGGTTCCGTCGATACGATCGGTAATTGACGCTTCCTATTGGCTGAAAGGTTGACAAGCGCTGTATTATAATATCACTCATTTTTATACTTGTTAAAAGATCACACTCATTTTTAAACTTACACATTATAAGATCAAACTCATTTTTATACTTACATATTAAAAGATCAAACTCACTTTTATACTCGTTAAAAGATCACACTCTTTTTTAAATTGTTAAAATATCTCACCCATTTTTATACTTGTTAAAAGATCACACTCATTTTTATATTCATATATTTTAAAAATATTTTTCCTATGTAATGTGTTTTTTGAAATGTAATAAACAATTATTTTATTATATTATTAAATAATAAATCACACTCATTTTTACACAACTCAAAAAATCACACACGTATTTATACTTGCATATTATAAGATCACACTCATCATACTTACATCATATTTTATAGATATTATTTTTTTTCCTATGTCTAAATTCACGATGTGTCAATATTTTTCCAATGTAATCTGTTTTTTAAAATGAAATAAGCAATATTTATTATATTATAAGATCACACTCATTTTTATACTTATTATAAGATCATACTCATATTTTGTTTTCAGAGTATTAATAGATCACCATTGAAATAATAAGGTTTTGGGGTAATAAAATAAAATAATAGATTATTTTTTCATTACGATTTTTAAAATATTTTATTCTCACTTTTTTTTGTTTGTTTTGTGTTTTTTAATATTATCTTACAATCTTTTTAATATTATGACGAATGCTAAAATATAGGCAAGTAGAGTTTAGAAACATGTTTAAAACATAATGAGCGCGCGGCAAAAATACATCAAGTATTACAATATGTACTAATATTATAATACACAATAATGACACTATAAGTCGAAACCGCGCGCTGCTCATCAATCTATACAATTTAAGGATATCCTTAATAAATAATTAGCTTTTAATCGCCATAATCACCTTATAACATAGTGTAGACAATAAGTATACTGTATATCTATTACCAAGTATGAAAAATTCACTTAACAACTCGAGTTAATGAAGAGGCCGACATGACTCCAATATGTAAATAACAGGCGAACCAGCTCTCAAACATTTTTTTATATTAAGTACAAAGGAACTTAAACAATTTATTGTTACAAAAGGAACCTTACGATGATAATTTAAACCAGAAAGATCTTAAATTAAGACGCTAACCACCATCATATTATTTAACATTCGTTTTTTGAATCCTCAATATACTTCATAATTAGTCACTAAAGGATTGCCCTTTAATAGAAGAATTCACATTAAGTCTATTTAAGTATTCAGTGTGAGATGTCTTTATTTTAATCGCAAACCGATTATTTTGCATATTAATTAATTTTAATTTATCAAACCAATGTTTTTTTAATATAAACAACTAATGAATCAAGTTTAAATATTTTAATTTCAACATAAATATAGAACTTAATTTTGAAAATCGAACCTATTTCGAAACACGAACCAAATAACATTAAATACTTTGAATTAATAATACATTAAAATGTTATAAAAAAATGTAAAACTGGAACTTTTCGTGGAATGTTTTGAATTAGTTTGAATTTAAATATAGAACAGAATAAAACGAAAAAAAAAAATGTTTTGTTCGTTGTTTGTTCGAACGTTATTGGAGTAAATGTTTGAATTATAATTAAGTGTTTTTTTTAAATATTATGTTGAAATCCGAGGATAATAAAATTTAAACATATGCATCATAAACGGCACGCTATTAAAAATAAGGTCATTGCTTATACATTAATATGGTATTTAATGTATGTGTGTTGTTATGGTTGCTTTTCTGCTAGTGTACGTATTGTTTAACTTGAAATCGAGAAGTTATAATATTTATTATGGCAACTAAATCACACGTACAACGATACTTATCATAATTACAATAATAATATTATGGACTCCCAAACGATTCTGTTGCACTGAGGTACTATAATCAGATTTTGTTAGAAAAGTAAACATATAAATAAAAAAATATGTGCAACCAATAGCAAAATATTATATTATTAAAAAATAATTGAGATACTTTTGAAACGTTCATTATAGGTATAGAAACAGTTCCTCGTTATAACTTCGAAAGTTAAGAAAATAATCATAAAAACATGTAGATTTATCGAAATTGTTTATCACTTAACGTGTCTACACTTAATTACTGACTTCGTAAAAAATGAGTTTAAATTACTGAAATTTATTATTTTTTCAAAAAAGTTATTGTTTTTTTTTATAATACACACATTTATATATAAAATATAAATTTTATTATTTACAATTTATTGGCACAAAACTAACATTGACATACCTATATCTCATCATTGTGTTCTTTGAAATTAAATAAAATTCTTTTATAAATGTTTATCAAATGAAAATAAAATAATAAAAAAAACATAGTTGTTTTATTAAGCAGCTGACCACAATAATAATATCATTAATACGCATTTATAATTTGCCTTTAAAGTTTGGGAAGCCCTGAACTTAATACTATTTCATTGATTTACAATCTATTAACACTTATTATTTTCATAATATTTAATATAATACATTAAGACAATCCAAAAATACAGTTTAAATAATGTACTTTTAATAATTATTTTTCTATTAGAATTAATATTTCATTAACTAAAACATGATTCAACCATTAAATGTAACACCAACTTGTATAATAAGTGAAATTTGATTTAGAAAAAAATACAATTACATAGCATTTTGGCACAATTCGTTTTCATACTAAATTTGAAGAAAATAACATTATTATCTATACCTTAAAACTTCGTACATTTCTAGACATTTTTTTTTATTTTCTTACTGCAATGATTTATTCATTTTTGTTTTATATTACCTATGTACATATACATAATAATTATTCGTTTTAAATGGATTGCACACTTACTGATTATAGACATGTATGAACGTTTGCAATAACTAGTTTTATTGCTCGCACATAAATACATTTGAAAAAAAATAAAAAATAAATAAATTAGGATTCCTTTTTCTTAAATGTTAAGTTCCTTTTACCATACTCGTGGTCTCACTAACTCACAATAGTAACAAATATTAATGCACACCTCGGCCCAATATGCCTCACATACATTACATTATATCGGAATGGGCAAAAAATTAGCTCGACTTGAGCAGGTACATGGATCAATTTGTTAACAAAAAAATCAACAAAGTCTTTTAGATAAAAAGAAAATTTAATTTAATCAAAGTAAAACGAATTTAATCAATTAAAATTGCAGAGATCACGTCGCATATAATAGGAATAAGAGCAATTTTTTCAAATAAATTGAAAAATACGGATAATAACCGTTATTTCAAAGTATGGTTTGCATGTATTTGTATTTCATCAATAAACAGTAGAATTTAGATTCATATAACTGACAAAATAAAACTACTAATATTATGACACAAATTAAATGGACTAGTTGATCTTGAAGTGAATTGAAAAATTTAGACTCATTAATATAAATTAAATAAAAAAAAACATTAAATTCGGACAAACTATATAAAGACAATTTAAGTACAATATCGACAGATTTTACGTGTAGCCGTTTCGAATATTTTCAATTCACGTATTGATTAAAGCCAACGAAACTAAAAAAAATATCTGACCAGTTAAAAAAATACACAATAAAAAAACATTATTTATATGGCAGTAGAGACATCACGCGTTTGCACGTAAAACTTGTGATAATATCGAAATGCGAGAATTTTTAAATAAGAATTATTATTTTCATCGACATTTTAAAAAGCAGAAAAAACCTTGAGACTTAACGAAGGCAGACTTAGCGACCTTGTGATGTATATCAAACTATCGTTTTATCGTGTAGTGAATTGCTTTTGTTCAATACACTTTGATTCTTAATATTTCTTCGAGCATCTCAAACAGACAAGCAACTAAGTATTATTGATTAACCAAATGTTATTTGAACATTTTTCCATTTAAAAAAAAAACTAAAATAGATCTAAATTGTTTACAAAATAAATCTGCGTTTTCATAAACAAAGCATCTCATATTCGATCTTTAGCCAAAATAATGATTATTCCAATCTAGTGGATTTCAATTTGGTTGCTTATAGATTATGAATACATTCGGAAACCGTAGCTGGTTCTGTGTTAAATCTCTTTTAATTCATTTCCACTTTGAATTTGGTCCGGCCTCCTCTATCAATCTATATCGTTTCTAAGTACTCAAATAACTACGTGACAGATATTAATTAAATCAATGCTCTCTCATCGTACCTACATGATACAGAATATATACTAATAAAATTATATTTTTTCTTACCCTAGTTACATGAAAATCACAATAGAAAAATGACAGCCTTTGAGCCAACATCGTCTGGCAATTTCATTTTGAAATCATCTTTAAACTGTGTAGAGACACAAAACAATGCGATAAAAGAAATCACCTTAATGTTAAGTGTGATTTTATTGAATATGGTAGAAAATAAAACAAATATAGATGTTTCATTACTTGAAATTTCATTGAAAATGTTATATACCAACTAGATTATATATTTTTTTATGATTTCGTAGTAGCAATCAGTATGTAGCAAATAGAATTTTCCGTCTTTTAAAAGAACGAAAACTTTTCTCAACTTGGAAATTTCAGATGACATGCATTTTACTAAATTTCGATTATCGTTTCGTTCACGAGTCTCTGACAATTCTGTCGACTTTTTATCTATTGAGAAAAAAATACTTTTATTCAATATATTATGTATATTTTTTTCAATATGAGCAAATATATTATAGTCTCGAACGAACAATGTCAGCTCAAATCGGAATGCGCTCGATGGACTTATTTCCTGTAAGCGATAATTAAAACACACAAAGCTAAAAATAATAAATAAATAAATACGATTAATTTTAAAGACTTGTGCTATATTTAATCAAATAAAAAACACATTTTATTTAAACAATTATTATTATTATTATGAATAATTTGTTGGTGAACTGCCGGAATGAGAAATACGTGGGTACTACAACATAAGATAATTATAAATTGTCTTTTACAAGCATTCTGCATAATCAGCTTAATACATTTAACAAGAATATATCAATAATGTTAAACTTAAGCAAACTGGATTTTTTATAGTTAAAATAACTAGTAATTTAATTAACTTTTACATATTTCAATAGTTGCCCAGTAACACAGTAGGTATATTACAATAAATCGTGATTGTCTCATAGTGTAAATATAAATTTGAAACGTAGGATTCTATAATTTTACAATTAGTTATATGTGTTTTTTTGTACCAGTTTGCTACAAAATTATGTCTTTTTTTCATTAACTCATACTAATATCAAAAACATTCCTCGCTGATCGCAGAACAGTGCCTTTAGGTAGAAAAAATAACAAGAGAACTGAAATAAATATTATAAAATTATCGACACTCTTAGATGACATTTTTTTTTTCGTTTTTTTAATTATTTTCGATAAAACAATGCTTCCCAACAACAAACACACAAGTAAATAAACGAAAATCGGATGAGAAAATTATTAATTATAAAAAATGGGTCGTTTGACTTACCTATATAATAACTATAATAAGTTTTGTTTATGTTTGAAAAAAAAAACATTAGTTACCAATAGCATATGTGTGTAAAGTCGATGAATATTGACCCTTTAAGAGACCATTATAGCGCTGAATCTAAATCGACTGACTGAAATCATAATATTAGGTATATTAAAACAGCCAAATATGAATAAATAAATAAACACTGTCGCGTGTTCATAAAAGTGTTTATACCTTATTCAAAAAGACCGGAAACCCAAAATTTATTGATTTTTTTGCATTTTTAGAACAAACCTGGCTTGAAATTATAAAACTATCTACAACACTTTGATTTTATGCACTTTTTAGTAATAAAAAAGATTTTTTACACTACGACGTATAATTATGGAGTAATTAAAAAAAAGATGTTTTTAATATTTTTTAGAGCAATGCTAACGTTTAAAATGTTGAATATAGGTACTATTGGTATTTTTTTTTACAAAACACACTGATTTACATAATATTTTGGAAATTTGATTTTAAAATGCGTTGTTTGAGTTTATATGTCCTCTTAATGAAAAAATATTGGGAAGCACTGACAACATACACCCTCGTACTGTACAAAATGAATATTATAAATAATATATTTAACAATCACTGAATATTTAACACACACAAAATAAACGAATAAATAAATGTGCAAATAAGTCATGCACTAAATGAAGTGCAATCATTATTATTTATAAACGTGTTATATAGGCAACACTAAGTTTATGATAATATCTGACGCAAAGTTCACACAACATCATGTAACAGAAAAAAGATAGATAAAATGTATAAACGAATTCACCAATACTTGGGACATAGGCCACGTGTCGTCTTCATAGTTTTGACAATATTATTATTAATTGATAATAATAATAATAAAACATCACTTATTATCCTTTATAGAATGAAAAGATAAAATGTATACATTATAATATATTTTCAATGAAAACAATAAATTCATATAAAATTTTACAGTTTAAGATATTTTTTGATACACATAATGTAATTAGTATAATTATCTCTCTCTCCCTCTAGATTTTCTCTAATTAATATTTATATATTTACCAATCAGTCACCGCTCGAAGAATAAACATCTCTTTCAACAGCTTAAAACACACAAAAGTTAAAGCATTTTAACTTTTTTACTAATTCTCTTTCAATTAATTCAACTCACCACCTGCCGAATTTATTATAAATGATTCTATGATACGAGTATGTGAGCGAAAATGATACAATCACGTACAAAATATTACAATTGACTACTCTTTTACTACTTTTTTATACTGTTCTTTTGCTAGTAGATATTTTTCAATAAGTAATAGTCTTTTAGAGCTAGATAATGCTGAGAACCCTCGGTGTAAACATTCAGTTGTGAAAATCTTACATGTGGAGAAACATCTCAAGATATTATAGAACTTCAAAAGATAATTATATCCATGATATGGGTAAACATGGATGGTTTTGATTCCGCCGGTTGACCAGACTTGCTCCCTGATATTCTGTTATAACAATTTTATAAAAAAATAATGTTTTTTTTTTCATGATAAATATTTTTTTATTATTTTTTTTATATAAAAATAATGTAAGTACTTAGGTGCACAACGTTTTTTTGTTACTAATTGATAATATTCAATAAAAAATAACAAATATTAATTCCATTACTCAAATCAATGATTTACAATAATTTGAATGTCAATCTTATTTCAGAGCATATAAAAGTATTGTTTCAAAAAAATTGTCTCTGTTTTGGAAAATATGTGTGACAAAATCCAATAGAAATCCGACATTTTACAAATTAACGATGGTTGGGATTTGAACCTATTACATCATGCAATTTACTTATGTGTATAATAATATATATTAACTATAATACCAAAGTATACTTCTTAAATATACATGCCTAGTCTTAAAAGACAAACTTCACTGTAATTGTCGGATATAAAGATTTAAAGTATGACCCACAAATGTAATATATTGAACACGATAAAAAGCAAGTTAAATAATTTATTTTGGATTTTAACGAAGATCAGAAGACATTACCAATTTGTGAACAAAATAACTCTGTAATCAGAACCGATATTGAGGGATAAAATTACAATAAAAAGTTTTTTAAAAATTTATAACAAAAAAGGTAATAACAAGTTGCCACATTCTGGAGACTAATGATGTTTATCGTCTCACAGATCCAGACTATAAACACAATTAAAAACCGTGTATCCACCGGGAATCGAACCCGGGACCTTTAGATCAGCAGCCAGATAACTCACCAACTGAGCCATGAAGGTCGACAAAAAAAATATAACAAAATAACCAGATACAACCTCTGTTCTGTGGGATGTGATTTTCATGTGACAATATTATCCAACCTAAAAATACACTGTTTATGTCTTTTTTTTATAACTGTTCAGTGATATTTGTTCTTTGTTTATTTTATAATTTTATTAGAATGAGTGTACGAGAATCTTTCTCGGGAAATTTTACTTTGAACCGAAGTATAAATATTTGAATATTACATCCGAGGAAATGTATTACTAACATACCTACTCAAATTAATATTTATCCCATTATGATAGTTACTAAACACGTCTCAGAATTTCTTTTCTAAAAATATCGAATTCAAAAACGTATTATTATTATTATTTTTAACTCACTGTTACACGCGAGTACTTCCCACACATTTGAGTCATTGAATATTTTGACGAGAATGTATCACCAAGTCTTGAACATGTAAAACGCCCCCTGCGTCCAGTAGGCAGTACTAAGTAGATACAATATGTATTTCTAGTATGTATATTATTGATATGCAACGCCCACTGACGTATTACAGCCAGGCTAAAGGTTCTGAAGAAATGATATCAGGGGATCAGGAATTTCAAACGGTTTTCTACCGGTGATGACTAGAGAAAGAATTTCCTTCACTTCTCATTCACAATTCAACAATAGATACATTTTCTACGATCTTTAAGAGATTTTTGTTCGATTGTGCTTGTATTTCGATTTGCACGAGACGCTCATTTTACCCTATACAAATTATATAAAACGAAATATCTCGTATATATGTTCTTGGTTAATAATGACGTTATGTCATTATTATTTATTGTGCACATACCTGGGGTGCAAGTCCCGTCAAACGGTGAAATCAAAACACTCACGATTATCAATATCAAGATTGAGTCCTAATATATTATAAAACTCCATATGATAATTATATATATGAAATATGTAATCAAAAGGATTTTGATTACACTTCTTGACCGGACTTGTCCCCTAAAGATTTATAAAATATATAGATAAATATAAATCAATCGATATTTTCACTGTTTATGAAAATGAATATGTACACAGAAATAGACTAAACTCTAAAATAAATAAGATTTTAAAAACATTATGGATTATTATAAAAAATAACAAAATTTTCCAACATTACCCTTAAGTATGTAGGTACCAAGCACGTGAATGTTATAAAGATTGTAGCAGTAGTTTGTTGTTAATGTGAAGAAAAGGAGAAAGGTATGTAAGTAACAAGAGAGTATGGCACGAGGCTGGTCCGTGAAGTCGGGAGCCGGGAGCCGGTAGCCGGTAGCTAACCCTCACAACCTCCTTAATATCTCACTCGGGGTAACATATCACGAAGCAACATTCACTTTATACATTTACCATTAGTGGTTAACTAAATAATACATAATTATGTCCGTATTTTTTTGGTAAATGTTTTTCGTAGGTACTTTTGTAAATTTTTTTTCAAATCCGTCGTCCGGCGCCGGTACCCACGGATGGGGCGGAGGCGGGGAGAAGGCTCACGTGGAGCACGCCATCCATGCAGGCGGTGTGCACGCGCAGCACGGGGCGTAGCACGCGGGGAGGATCGGAGCGTAATAGTAACCGTTAGCGTACAGCAATCCGGGCTGGTGCTGTTGAAGGAAGCGTTGCCTCTCCTGACAAAGCTCCTGACAAGCCAGCTCGTCGATTAACGCTAAGGTCTGCCGCCTCTCGTGCCCCATCAGACACACTGTAGACTCTCCCACCACGGAGTGTAGGAGAGTCAGGAACTGGTACTTGAGCGGCTCTTCCTCGGGACCAGCGAAGTGATTCCACAGGTAACCTTCCAACTTGGCGCGCTGCTGTCCGATGTCAGGGAAGTCTATGAAGAAGCGCGAGCACATGTATCGTTCGAGGGATTTGATGCGGTCCGGCCGCGCGGGTCGGTAGCCTTTCACCAACAGTGTGCAATACTTGAGTAAGCCTCCGCCGCGAATCTCCTCGGGGTGACGAGTGCAGATCAACTTTTTCTGAAGGTGGTACAGTGCCTCACGGAAGTCGCCGTACACAGATTCTCCCACGACCGTGGGATAGAAGTTCTCTCCGATGGGTAGACGCGCGCAGTCGCAGAAGAGAAACAGAGAGTCCAGCACAATCTGGAAGGAATCCACGGAAAACTCAAATTGACGTCGCATCGCATCTACAAATTTGAGCTCCACATTTCTACGACCACGTGAATTTCCCAAGGAGATAAGAGACCAGCGATCTCCTTCGTTGTTCACTTTGACCATCTTTCCTACGTATGCTTCTTTGATGCCACATGATGACACACGCCGACGAGCAGCACCTTCGGGTAGCAGTTCACACAGTGAAGCCAGCACTGCGGTCTTCACGCGCTCATAATGTCTTCCGCTGGACAGTTCCACGGCAAATATCAAATCTAAGTCATTGTACGGTTGACTCTCCGTGGCCAAAACGTGGGAAGCAGCGCCTCCGTTGAGACGAATGTCTCGCACCTTCATGCCGGCACCGCCTTCTGTGGCCGGCGCCTCCAGCTTGGCGCGCACTCCCGCCACAAGATCTCTGAGACGCACTTCTAGAGTGGGGAAGTTTCCTCTGCCCTGAATGCTGACGACTTCTTCCATGACATCCGCCAATCGTCGCACCTGCTCATAGCTGAGGACGGCCAGTCTCTGGGCTCCGGCACCACCACCCTCCACCTGCTCAACCACGCCGCCACCAGAGGGAGCTAGACTCAGCCCCTCCATGCCGCTGTTCAACTGATCGCCACAAAGGGAGTCCAACTGAAACAATATAAAATATCATGTATAAGATTTTGCTTGCAAAGTTACATTTATTCAAACTGATAGTTTTACTCATTGCTAGGTATTGTTGCTGTCGACTGCGGGCATAATATTTGGTTGGACCTCTGTCGGTCTACTGTGTATATCTAAGTTTACTCATTGCTAGGTATTGTTGCTGTCGACTGCGGGCATAATATTTGGTTGGACCTCTGTCGGTCTACTGTGTATATCTAAGTTTACTCATTGCTAGGTATTGTTGCTGTCGACTGCGGGCATAATATTTGGTTGGACCTCTGTCGGTCTACTGTGTATATCTAAGTTTACTCATTGCTAGGTATTGTTGCTGTCGACTGCGGGCATAATATTTGGTTGGACCTCTGTCGGTCTACTGTGTATATCTAAGTTTACTCATTGCTAGGTATTGTTGCTGTCGACTGCGGGCATAATATTTGGTTGGACCTCTGTCGGTCTACTGTGTACGTATATCTAAGTGTTGCTATGTGTGTTTTATATCTAAGTTGTTTTCGTTATATTTTTTATACTTGTTTCTTGCCTAAGCACTTTGTTTTATTTTCATTTTTTATAATTATCTAATGTCATTAACAAAATAATTTAGTCTATATTTAAATTGGTATACCCACAGACAGGCTGTGTCTTGTGGTATTTTTTGTGTACGGTTCCTTTGTTATGTTCAAATATACACAAAATAATTGATATTATGTTTATGTATAGGTATTGTCTGTTAAGCGTTTACCAAATCTTAAATAAATAAATTAGTGTGATATAATATATTATAGATTGTTGCAAGGAAAACCTAAAACGTAAAAAAGACAGTTGTATTACGGAGGTCAATATTCATTGAAAGATGAATACGTAAAATGACTCACATATCGCGTAGAAATAAACGGTGTTGTATGTAGTAAATATGCATTTGATTGTGGAAAAATCTACAGTTTTCGATAAACATTGTATGCATTCCTCATTATTTTGGCAAAGTGTCTTGACTAAATAATTCTTGCAGCGTGAAATGTTTACTCATCGGCATTGGCAGATAGCCAGACATTGGATATTGTGTGTAGATGTGCTATCACCACACAACCACGATACTCACACCTCACTAAGTCGCAATAAAACATTATTTGTCTTAAGAACCAGGAAAACTAACAAACGACTAAAATTGAATACGTACGCATTTTTGAGGCGACTCATTTTTGAGGAATTTCCACATAAACATATTTTATTTAAATGAAAATCACGACTTTTGTTTTTGCGCTCTCAAACGTCGTGTTGTTTATAAACATAAATAAACTTTTTTACATACTATACAACACTTTTTGCACACAGATTTGGTCCCCTTTAAACGCAATACACATCACTAGAATTATCATTGAAACTGTCGATATGTTCAGAGATATATATTCTTTTGAACAAATCAAGATTTGGATAATATATTATTTATTATTTAATTATTTATATTTTAATTAGTATCGGGAAATTTACAGTAAAATAACATTTCTTATACAGATGTACGATGTTATAAAAAACCAAAAGCATTTAAAAATTTTCATAGTATTAATAATTACTTAATTTTAACTAGTTTACTTACATAGTTAAGATTATGAAAAATATAAGAATAGTGTATGAGTGTATGCATGTGTGTATGAAGTTGGGTATATGTGTGTGTGTATATATAATTGTCAGAGAGAGAATAAATATAGACATATTCGAAAGCTAGCATAAGTTTTTCCAATCAATCTCAATACTTTCTCGTTAGGTATATGTGTGTAAGTGTGTGTATATAATTGTCAGAGAGAGAATAAATATAGACATATTCGAAAGCTAGCATAAGTTTTTCCAATCAATCTCAATACTTTCTCGTTAGGTATATGTGTGTAAGTGTGTGTATATAATTGTCAGAGAGAGAATAAATATAGACATATTCGAAAGCTAGCATAAGTTTTTCCAATCAATCTCAATACTTTCTCGTTAGGTATATGTGTGTAAGTGTGTGTATATAATTGTCAGAGAGAGAATAAATATAGACATATTCGAAAGCTCGCATAAGTTTTTCCAATCAATCTCAATACTTTCTCGTTAGGTATATGTGTGTAAGTGTGTGTATATAATTGTCAGAGAGAGAATAAATATAGACATATTAATTTGAAAGCTCGCATAAGTTTTTCCAATCAATCTCAATACTTCCTCGTTAGGTATATGTGTGTTAGTGTGTGTATATAATTGTCAGAGAGAGAATAAATATAGACATATTAATTTGAAAGCTCGCATAAGTTTTTCCAATCAATCTCAATACTTTCTCGTTAGGTAAAAAAATAATGTAAAAAAATATATGATTTTGTTAATCGCGTCAATTCATTCATAATTATTTTTTTTCTTTTATTGTAAAAGGTGAATTTACGTACTACATAATATAAAAAAAACAATAATATATTTAATGATAAAATGTCCAAAACGAGTACCTATGTATCTCGACTCACCTTTGAGTGTCATATTGTGAAAATTATCATCCTATTTTATTTCAACCGTAATAGGGGAAAAAACGGAGTAACGAGGAAATAGGGATGAGGATAGTGTGTATGTGTGTGGTGTGTGCACAAGATTGAGTTTATGTGTAAGAGCAAGAAGATGAATTTAATGGCTAAAGTTTTATGAACAGCCCGATACTAAATGTTTAATAATTGTTTCCAGAAAAACAAAACATTTCCTATAACTGTAATCTACCTAAGTACTATATTCGACTTTCATTATTATATTTTAGATAACTTTTTGTTTTCACTGAATTGCAATCATAAATCCTATACGTGCGTAATTCTATACGTGCGACTATATCCCCTGTTCTCGAACAAAATTTTATAAATATACTTACCTAAAGTTAATTGAAATAATCTGGGTAGGTATTTATTGATATTCTAGTCAATTAAATTTAAAGTTGTTAATTTTATGCATTAAAAATCTACTTATATTCTTTTTGTGATAGAAAATTCCATTAGTTATTATTATATGAACAATGTTTAGTTTTAGTGTTGGCAGAAAATATTTGGAATATACCTATTATTTTATGCAATTTTTTTACAAAATACAAGTAATTATATGCAAGTAGATTAAGTAGATAGGCACCTAAAATTACTTATACATATATTATTATGTACAATACAATCAGATACTGTGATACGGTGACCAAAAAACAGATCACGAAAATTCTAAATGTAGGAAATGAATAATAAAAATAATAAACATCGTCTTTGGAGCAAACGGAATGCGGTGTTACGTCAGACGAGCTAGTCGAGTCGAGCGGCGAGCAGAGCGGGAAGCGACGCGGGGCGGGGCGGGTAAGCGGGTCAAGCGCTAACTCGCTAGCACTTTCACCGACAGACTACTCTCAAGGTTGTCTTCTTGCTCGACATTACCTAGTAGTGCCTACCGCAATATTATTATAATGCACCTCCACAACAACTTGCCACATACCTACAACATTATTTTGTACCTACCTATACATAGTGTGGCTGCCATTCATGCATAACGATAACGAGTCCATTATAGCGACTCGACAAAAACGCCACGCCACAGACAACACGGACACGGACAAAAATGTTATTAGTACACTCGGGGAACGTACCTCTTGAGTCAAAATTTAACAAACTGAAAATCTATTTATTCACTCACATATGCGAGTACATACAAAACTCGCTCCAACATTATCTCAATACACATACATTTTATATTACAATATTACATAATATGATAGTATTTGCCTAGGTGACCCTAGGTGAGGATAGTCCTGATATATTTTTATGCATAGGAAAATAGTGCGAGTGACGTCACCTATGCACAATTAATTTTAGTATAGGATATACTCTGATTTGAAACAACCAATCACATCAGTTGACGTTCGACGTTGTGTAGCATATTGAGTGTCACTTTTGCACTAATCTTTGCAACCATGTTGTATAAAATTGTTGAACTCTACATTATTATCCTGTGTTGGTTGTGAACAATACAAATATATAAAAATAGATGTAGGTATGGTAGCTACTTAGGTATGTAACAAATCTTATCTTTTAATATATTATAATAAGGTTATATATATAAATACGTATGTATATAGGGCGGCGCATAAATCTATTTTGACGTTTGACATGTTGACAACTAAAAGGTAAAGACGATTAAATATTTGATACGTAAAATTGAGAGATGTACCTATTGTTTTATTTTGTATTTGAAAACAAAGATTCTACATTTTTCCGATGGTGTGTCGTTGATAGTAAATAAATAATAAATAAAAAAGAAGATGTGAAACCATCAGGTCTACATGAGGTGTCGAGGAATAATTAGATGGGGACGTAGCAGAAAACGCTTCTGGAGAGACCACTTCGAACGCATGGACAGTAGAATTGTCAAATCTGTTAAGACAGAAATACCCAACAACAGAAGATTACCCAGAAGACCTGCGAAGAGATGGAATGACAGTAGGACTTCCTCCTCCCAAAATAGTCCACCCTCACACACAGGTCAAAAGACCTAATATACATTTAAGAATAAGAAGAAAAAAGAAGAAACTTAAACATTGCTAAACTCTGTAGAAGAGACGGCAAGAATCAGACATAATAAAATTTTTAAATTAACAAAAAATTGGTTAGATAATGTCGGTAGTAGAGCGTCGAGAGCGCCGGATTAGTAATCCAGTGAACGCGAGATCGACTCATGCTTCGACCGATTTCATTCGCCTTAGTTTAAACTTTTACTATGTTAAAAGAATGTGTGAGGATGAGTGTTTTTTTGTTAACAAATAAATAAAGAAAAAAAGGACATCCTTTTTAAAGTGTTATTCAGCGTACAATAATTATATATTTTATTCTGAAGAAATAATATTTATTTTAAAATATATATTAAATATTCCTTTAATTTATTTTAGTTAAGGCTGTTGTATACCCTGGATATACGGATGTACACAAAAATGAACACTAAATTACCTTCTTATGTATGAAACACGAAAAATTATTGTATATCACCTAATCTGTGACATACAATACTTTTTCGTGAAAAAATGGCAAAATTTAGAGGTTTTTTTTCTAAATCGCAAATATAGTAATTAAAACATTATAATAATAAAAAACTCAGCCGGTAGATTTTCATATTCTCTTTCGATTGTAATAAAAATATACCTCATAGACCATGTAGTTTTTTAGTTACGTACAGTAAAAAAATAAAAAAGGGTTTTACTAAAACTTATTTTACAAGAAAAGTATTAAAGGAAATCAAATTTCAAAAAAACTCATGCAATAGAATTAAGATGTAAATACAAACTCTCATTTATTTTAAATACGTATCTTTTGAGAGTACTGTGGAAAATATTTTCCAAATATACTATAAAGCCTACTTAATTCATGATGTCAAATGTATTTAAATAATTATTATTTTAACTGTTTTTACATTGAAAACATGTAAAAAAAAGTAAAATATTATTGTTATATCGAAACCGATTAAAATTCTAATTTTATTAACGCTCAGCCGGAAACGCATAGCTTTATTTACTTTGTATGATATACAAAATTATTCAATTTTGTCAAAATATCAAATGAATCAAGCAGTTTTAGCATCCATTGTCATCGAGAATACACAAAGTTTCACAGCTCCAACTGGTCGGAAAGTTAGTTAAAAATCTATTGCAAAATTCCAGTACAGACAGACAGACAAGCGAAGTTACATAAAGGTGTAAAAAGAACCTGAAGTTACAGACGTAAATATATGTCTATATTTGAGACATTTTTCCTCGGAATTAATGCAAAATATATTAATATGGGAGTGTTCAACGTATTTTTGAATAAGATAGAAAATAATAATAATAATATATAATTTAATTCGTAATTGAGATGCATGGGAACAATGATTCTTTGACCTACGTTATAAAAAATAATGTTATTCTTTTGTCGCGTCTATTTTATCTATGGTTATTTTGTAATGCCACCAACATCATTATATATTATTATTTTTGTGTTTTGACAGTTTGTGGTAATCATTATACATATTTCATAGAAAAAAATATATAAATATATTATATACATTTGGCCCATTGTGATTTTACTTTCGTTGCAATTATTCGGGTTATTGTTTTAAACAAATTTACACAACTGCAATGTTGCACTATTCACCGTAGTTACAATTAAACTGTTCTTAACCAAAACGATTCAGCTATAATGGATATGACATTTTATAGTAGTCGCGTACACTGAAAAGCAATATTTCACCTATTAATTTATTTATAAACGGCATAAAATGCCTTTTACATATTGATGATAAAAATAGGAATAAAGAATAAGAAGAAAAAAAAACAATTAGGTATAGGTACACTTGGCAAAAAAAAACATAAACCTAAACAGTAAGACAATAAATTAAAAAAAAACAATAGATGTAAGCAAACATAAAAAAAGATATACATATGGACTCCAAATAAACCAAAACAGTTAACTCAAAAATAATAAACAGTAAATTCAAAAATATAAAAAACAATAGACGTAAGCAAACATAAAAAAGATGTACCTATATATGGACTCAATATCAACCAAAACATTAAATAAAGAAGCAATATAAATAGAAAAAATTGCAGTGTCACGTAAATTATAAATAAACAAAAAAGATATACACAAAAACAAATATTTTACAATCGAAAATATACAAATCCGTACCGAAAATATCACAAGTTGTTTCTCTCATAAAAAAATGTGTATATCGTCCATTTATATTTGGACAGCATAAAAATGTCACCTAAATGAGAGTATTCATTTCCAATATTATGGAGACGACTGACTATTGAAAAAGGACTCCAAAAAATGCGTAACATGATTAAATATCATTTCAAGAGAAGTGCCCAAGTATTTATTTATGTGTTCGTAAATATTTGATATTGTAACTCACAATCGGATCTTTCCCGAATTTATATTGGATACCTCATTTGTAATAATTAAAAATAATAATCGCACAACGTGGTTACAGAATTTTTAAATAAAAAAATAAATGTATCACGACAAATTAACTACTTCCATCTTTATATGAAGTTGGTTAGAATGTACCTATTTATTTATTTATTTATTTATTTAAGACACCAACAGAACATTGAAATATACACATATAAGTTAACACATGATACAAACACCAATGCTCCATGACAGGCTTATGTCACAAAGTTAGTACTAAATATAAATTTATGCAAAAACAATTATCGCTTAAAACGTGCTAAGTATTTGCAGTAAGAGTTATTGATTACAAAAATAAAATCTACTTACATAAAAATAAAACAACATTAACCGAGTGCAAAATAATAATGTTGCAATCACTGCACAGAACGAGCGCACTCAGATATTTAATGTAGGTACCTACATGGCAACATAGCACAGGTCATCATAATACGTCGCAGTCAATGTTCCGAATTCGGCAAAACAAAATGTTCCCATTAATTAATTAATTTATTTATTTATAAACGGAATGAATGCCTTTTAAATACATAGATAAAAACACATATTGATGATGAAAATATATAGAATAAGAAAAAAAAAAACAATTAGGTACTTGTAATATGTATTTTTATAAATATCTATATACCTACTTAAACAAAATGAATCAACAACATGAATTAAAAAAAAATAAGTGTTAAGTAGGTACTAAGATATTTTATTGCATTTTTTGTGACTTTTTACATTTATACTTATTATAAATCCAGTAAAGTATAAAAATATTGCTAAATAATGGGCAATCAACTTGAATAATAATATACAATCAAATAAAATGCTGTTAAGAGTAATTGGTCCATATGCGTGCTGTACATTACTTATAGAGATTTATTATTATAAATTTACTATAACAGATTTCTGTTTTTTTTCGCAGTTTTACGTTCTTACCAAGAAGCCATGCTGATGACGAAAATTACATAATTATAATAATAAACACTCCCTAGCACCCTGCGCAAGTGGCGAGTTCATTGCCATATGACAATTTCTTTCAACAAACCAGTGTTTCCAGCCCAGAGAAACAATATTAGCGTGAGAAATAATTTTAAATAATTTTTTCCTCTGCTGGGGATCGAACCCAGGACATCCGCACATCAGAAACCAAACTGTTTACCAACTGTGCCACGGCGGTCGCCATACCATCACGGTATATCCCACAATTAGGGGTAACCAACGACAGGCGTGCGGGCGTGCTTTACATTTAAAAAAGGTAGCACAATACATGCGTATATTTAACACACCAGTCTCGTCTCACATACAAATACAACAATCAGAATGGGTGGTGGACCTCGTTGCAGAACTATGTAAGATGTTTATTTGCCTGGTGTACATATTTTCAATAGCCCGGCTCTTACTGGACGCTCATAAACGTTTATAGTAGAAAAAAATGGAAGCACTGTTCTAAGCCGGTACTTCAAGGCAACCGTAGATTATTATTTAAAATCTATGTACATAACAACATATATTTAATTACATACGATAGAATGGCCTAGAAAAAACTGGGTAAAATAAATATCAGTAAGAAACCATTAGTAAATAAAAATGTATGTTTTTAACAACAAAAAATATATTAAGAAAATAATGACTAAACAATATACACAACACTTTTGAATTGGTGTTTCCTTTCTTACTTGGTTACAAGTGTAAATAGATTAAAAATATTATAATGTACATATATATATATATACAAATGTTTTATTTTTCACATATCTTACTTTTGTTTTTTACTCCTCAATATCCCAAGGGGATATAGGTATTTAATTCGCAATTTTAAATGTTATTTTTATGTATTGCAGATTATCAACTACTATCATGCTGAGATTGTATTCTGAAAGTTTCATCATAATAGTCTAAAGTATTCATTCGATTCTTTTCAAATTTTGCAAATTTGTCTGTCTTTTACTCGCTTAGACTCTACTAGATTTTAAAGGATATCTGATCAGTGCTTCTCATTTTTTTAACTGTAAAATATTCAAATTTGACCCCAAGCTCGGGAAACTTAAAATTTGATATTTTTATTTTCAAATTGCTACATAGGCACATCGCTTTCATAACATGGCATTGAAGAATTATCAAGTTTTCATAGTGAATATTTAAATCAAAAATAATTAATCACACTCATCCCCCCCCCCCGTTCACGGACTGGAATAAACATTATTACTATTTCAACAAGTATCGCGCAGAGAGCGTACGTACTACGAATTTCGCCTTAGTCAATTATACAATTGATCGCTAAAACAGCGGATATAGACAAGAAGATTACGGACAATGATTATGAATGCGATAGAGCGAGATAAGTATACTTCAAGTCTCTCCATACATTGCATTTTTTCCAGTACTTAATTATTATTGATTACCTAATCAAAAAAATATACGAGAAAACAGATTATCTTTGTACGATGAAAAATGTCATCAAAAAACACGAACTAGAAAAATACTTTTTATTTAAATGTAAAATTTGATATAAGCACTTCTATTAATATTTCAAAGGTTGCAACTTATTAATAATTAATGACAACCTGACAACACCAACTTGAAAACTAAAACTCTATTAAGAACGTTACATTTTTTATATTGGTACCATTTACTTATGTAAAAAATAAACAGAATGTGCGTGAAGCTATGGAAATGTATCTTTCTGTCTTCACATTAGGGACACGGTGTGATAATATTTGAGTTTATATACCTATATTCAACAACGAATGTACCTACATACAAAAAAACAGCATGTACCTAAAATGACATAATGAAAAAATGTTGATAAGATAAATTTATTGTTCGAGGGTCTCAGCTGTCAGATATTTTGAGAATTGTAATGGAATTCTTGCAAATACCTACATCTTTGTATTTTATCTTATCAAATTTTAATGGCTTTTGAGACTCAATTCCATTTCTGGATAGATTGAAAAATGCAAAAGGAAACGTATAGAGTCAAATGACTTGCAAAATAAAATACTTCAACAAATGAAATACAATTAGGTAAGTTAATAACATCGAAAGAAGGTTGTGTAGGAAACTGGGAAATCAAAGTACCTGAAGACCTATATAAAAATATAATTGTGGCTAAGTTGGTTGGGTTGGCGAATGTCCCGAGACAGAGTACAGACGGTGGAGAAACAGCTAGATATATCACTGTGTTTTCAGTCAAGATTCTACACAATGGAGCAACACATTCAATTCTACACGACGAGACAAACTAGAAAAAAATACATTCAGACTTCCCATTCATTTCACAAATTATGCACAGCACTCTTTCATATACAGAGCATGCAGAAATTATGATTCTTTCTTCCGTTTACCAGATCACAGGCAGCCAAGATAGGAACAACGCAAACCCCTGACTGTATGAATTTGTTTGTTTATCAGATCACAGGCAGCCAAGATAGGAACAACGCAAACCCTTACTGTATGGATTTGTTTGTTTACCAGATCACAGGCAGCCAAGATAGGAACAATGCAAACCCCTGACTGTATGGATTTGTTTACTAGATCACAAGATAACAAAACCTAATACTTACTATTCAGTTTCCTTTTCGCAAGCGAATGACGTTGAATAATGAGTTTGTTTCAAAATCATAACATGCAATCATTATTGCTTTATACTTGGCAAAAAATAATTTAAAACACGAACAGATCAACACAGAAGATAACAATATTAAAAAAAAAAAATTCTTTAAGACATTAACTTATTGTTTATGAACATTAATATTTGAATATACAACCGAATATTATTATTCAATTTATTTAACTATTTGCGACCTGTGAATTATTCACCGAAATAAAAATAAATATTATTTTGGATCGTGTTTTATATGACATTCGTCATACAAAGAAAATATTAGTTACCTACTTACTTAAATTATTTTTGATTAGAATATTTTATTATGAAAACTTGATAATTCTTAAATGCCATTTTATGAAAGTAATGTGCAAGGGGTAGTTATAAAATCGATTGAACGATTGATAAAGAAAATTCAAGAACCGCGACCTGATTGCTTTCATTTTTTGTTGATGTACATTTATATAATTCTGTCACTCTGTAATCTGGTTGGTTGGCAGAATTTGCCTAATGGCAATAAGCCCGCCAGTGTGCATTATATTTGTTTGTATTATGTAAGTACAAAAATTTAAACAAATAAATAAATTATTTATTTATTTATTTTATTTTCTTTGGGAAGCTACAGCTCATTTACAGTTTAATTATACAATATTATTTTTACCGTGTTTGAGCCAAAAAAAGCATTCCATCAGCATAATATAAAAAAAAACAGTTTACAAGCCAAAAACATTCATAAACACCCTCACACACACATACACGCACACATATACCTACATATTTATCTTGTGAACCAGCCTTGTAATAAATATTACATCAATCAATTTTCCCCCAAATGAAGAGATTTAAATTACTATAATATTATGTAGGTATATCCCCTCAATAACTCTAAAAATATATTGCACATTATCGATAGTTTTGCTAAGAAACATCATAAAACTATATTATAATTTGAATATGTATAATATACCTACCCACGTAATACTACGAATAACGATTGCCAAGTACTCTGAATTAAAATTGCAAAAACAATATCGAAGCATTACAAATCATTATTGTTACCAACGGATAAATAAAATTATAAATAACAACCCAACACTCAGTCTTCAAAATAAAATAATAACTGCACTATCAGCAAACAATAGAAATTAATTTATTTATCACCATATCAAACTTTGTTATGAATCGCTTAAGAAACGTCACGCTGGAGTTTACAGTAGCCAAGATCGAGATAATATTTAAATCGGATTCATCGTTTATTCACACGAACTGCGTAGTTCCAATATAAAAAAAAAAACATATGGAACAAGAAAATATTTTAAACAGAGTTACGAATTTGGGCTATCGTAATTCTTTTTCTATTTTTTCCACACCACAATATTATTACTTTTAAATAACTTTCAAAAACACCACTACAAAGTCATAAAAACTACATAAATATTTTAAGTGTGGCCGCAAGAATCTTATCGGATTCCACTGTTAATAAATGAAAATTGAAGTGAATTGTTAATCAGTAGATAAATACGTACTCGGTAATAATATCACGGATGTACGAGAGATGTATGGACCTGTATTGGATTATAAGTGTGTCGTTTGAAATAATATATTGAACAGCTGTTACGCTCTCAATAAGTCGACATAGTATTGTGTAGGTACATAGTATTGTCAGTTATATACCAATAAACCTCACACCCGCACATTAAAATCTTTCCATTCTCGATGCGTTACGCCGCTGTGCATTCCAGACTATTCGGGAACAATGTGCATAATATATAATTTTCCACGATAGAAAAGAAATCGACTCGGTCGGATATTATAAGATAACGTCGTAAAATCCAGATAAGACACGGCAGCCGGTTATCATAATATTGATCCCCTACTGACCGACCTTTGGGAAAATTCGAGAAACGTCGTCGACGACGCCGCCAGAAATACGAAACTATACCAATGTTGTTTGATTAGGAAACACTGCGGAAAGAACGAACACAAGTCAAGAATAACGTGCAATGGGGACACCAACCTGTTTCACTTCTCCTCTTTGGGATGACACGAGCAACACGAACACACAATAATTATTAATAAAAAAAAATTAAAAACACTTTTTTTTGTAAATGATGAACTTTTTTTTATTTGTGAATTATTATTGTAGATCGCGCGCACGTATGATACCGCGGCCGTGTAACAATACAATGAATGTGTTTAGCGATTCAACGGTGTAGTATGAAACAGTGTGACCGACCGTGCGAGCAGAAAGCGACTGACTGGTAGCGTTGCGTGAATCGAGGAGCGCGGCGGCGGTTTGTGAGTATTACTATATTACAATACAGTGTACATGTTACCAGGCGCTAGCGGTGAAAGGCATCGGCTGACGTCACGCCCGCCTTGCCGTAAGGAGCGACAGCGGCCCCCCTCCCCCCCCGATCCGTATAGTAATATACTCATTACATAGAAAAATCGCCAATTCAAAAACAAAAAAAATAATATAACCAATATCTAGACGAGATTAGAAGAACGGCGACGCAGCAACAGTTCGGACCATTATTCAAGCTGCAACAAATTATAATGATAACAGTCGATTCAGACACTAATCAATACGAGATAACTCACAACGAACAAATAGACACGCTAAGTGTATAAACTTGATTACCGACTAATTATTTAATTAATATCATACAGTTTAATGCAATCGTCCAGGAATAATGATAACTTTATTGTCAGGAATAATCTAAATAAAAACTTGATATTGTACAATCACTCCAGACTAATTATAAAATTACTTTAAACAGTTTAGATAGGAGTCTTTATGGACTGAACTATGTCAAAATAATGTGTTCCATGGTGTTTTACGGCTTTCCACTCGTCTATAAGTGATCCTAGAATATGACATACATAATTTATTAGAGATGTTATTCGCAGTCTGTTCATCTCCAGAGCGGCTGCTCGTCGGTCAACACAAGGCCCCCAAGTCAAATTGAAAACGCTGTTCGTTTTCGCCAAGCGCTAATTTTTTTTGTATGGGATTTGACGTTTGTTGTTTGTTATTGTAGAAAAAATTTCTACAACAAACGTCAAATCCCATACAAAAAAAATTAGCGCTTGGCGAAAACGAACAGCGTTTTCAATTTGACTTGGGGGCAAGGACTACCAACAAGCATATTATTTCATACCTCTGCTACTAAATCTTTCCTGACACCAGGTTATATTACAATTCATATTTCAACTCATTGGAATATGAACTAAAAAAATGACATTGTGCAAAAAAATGACACGATATCATTTAAATGACTTAAAAATGTTATCATTCTAAAAACATTATATTGAAATTGCATATCGATATTATATGTAGCAATTATATCTCTTGACTGTCAAATAACTTACATTTTTGGATGCATTAATGATACTTGCTTGTTTTTTTTTAATACATTTTGAGTTTGATTAATTGTTTCGAAATATTATGAAAATCAATTGAGACTTTCTAATAGCAAAAAATGTACGCGATCTTGATTGGATAGGAGAAAAAAAATCAACGAGTTTTTTTAGCATATTAAACGAACAACTCTCATTTAGGAGATCCATTGTCATAGAAAAATGAGATTTTTTGAAAATAAATGGAATATTCAAAGGCCAAATATATAGTGATGCGAGAAGCAATATCCTAAAATAATAATAATAATAATAATAAATACAGCAAATCTACAAAAGAAACATTTAGAAAAAATAGATAAATACATACCTTTAGCAGAACAGATAAAATCACAGTGGAAACAAGAAAAAGTAACAATAGTCCCAATAATATTATCGTCTACAGGCATCATACCAAAAACTCTCCAAAAAAATATAGACATACTAAAGTTACCCCCATACGTAATCACCAACATACAAAAAACTACAATTATCAACACATGCACAATAGTCAGAAAATTTCTACAGGTACCACTTTAAAAAACTACACACAACCACACAGACACACAAACACATAGCCTCACAACTTGAGTACGCTCCGTTGTGAAGGAAACTACCGGATCATAACCGAGATCAATCTACGTATAATAATAATAATGACATTTTATTTCAGTAAAAAACAGTAGTAAGAATATTTCAAATCATAGCAATTATATCGAAGAATTCCGATGTGCCGATATTTTTTTATAGCTAGGAATATTACTAACTCATATTCCACATGAGTTGGAATATTTGTTAGCATTCAAAAAGCGTCTGAAGTCACACTTTCTATCCACATAAACACAAATTAACGTCTTTTTCCCTTTATCCCTCTTCCTTTCTCCTCTCCTATCCTCCATCCAATAAACATACTATATCTATCTGATGTTTTTTTTTATTCTTATTTTTGTTCTTATTTATACATATACATTTTTTTATTTATACATGCCATTTTTTTGTTTTTTATATTTATTTTCTATTTTTAATTTATGATTTATTTATATATATTCCTACCTATATATATATTTTTTTTTCTATTTTTCTATTTGTATTCTTAACTGATAATGATATTCTTAACCTGTAACTGATTGTATTTACCATGGTGGTTGACTGGTAGAGATTGCCTGCGGGCAATAAGTCCGCCACGTTGTTTCATTCAATAAAAGTATTTTATTATTATTATTATTAATATTACCCCATGTCAGGCGGGCTTTTAAGAGGCACCTCAAGGAATTTGTCATCATTAGAGGTTTTTCGCAGTTTCTTAACCCACTCCATTGAGAACTTTATTGACTTCTTTTCATCACCGGAGCGGCTGCTCGTCGGACAACACAGGGACAGAATAAAAAATGAGTCATCAGGATTCGCCGAGTAACAACCAATTCTCAAAATGAATGGGATGACACCGGTTAAAGCGATTTACTACAATCATGGTAATTGAAACACTTGGAATTCAAAGTATAGATTGATACATACACTTTTAGCATAATATAGTTTTCGCCAAATATCTTGAACCTGGCTTCCGGGGGCGCAGAGCTTTAATTTGTGTCTTTATGCTTCGTTGTTATACGTGCAAATCGCCCCCCTTCTCGACGAAACGACTCAAGATATTTGGCGACAACTATATCAATTAAGAATACATACTTTGTTTAGTACAGCAATTTCACTTATTTCACTTATGATTGTTAGCTCAAGAAAGAGATGCCTATACGCCACGCCAGAGTGGCATTAAATGTAATATTCTGTTAAATATTTAGATTGTAATAATTAGCTGTAGGTATAAATTAATGGGTCGATGGCAGAGCGGTTAGCGCACTGGGCTAGTAATCCAGTGGTCGCAAGTTCGAATCCTGCCTCGACCGATTTCGTTCACCTATAGCACAAGCATTTATGCTTATTTTAGGGAATGTAGGAAGATGCATATGTACTTACTTGTTTAACAAAGACACATTAATTTTTATTTTAGAAAAAAATAATTAATTAATAAGACTCAAAAAATTACATATGATGATAGCCACTGGATTTATTAAAAAAATAACAATAAACACTATAGGTAGATTGATACACTGTAGATAAGAGTATTTCGATCGTTATCTCCTATTTATCCCATAAGTGACTGAGATGTGCCCAAACCTAAAGCAAAAGATGTTTTGTGGTATTCGGATCTCTCTTCTCACCCACAACAAACGTGACATGGTGTACATAGACTAAATGACATTTGGTGGATATAATTATTATAATGTTGGTACGTATGTATGTGCTGTGAACAAACGCTTAACAATATTTACCTGCGTCATTAGATATGTAACATAGGTACAGGTGCGTGTGTGTTATTTTATATTATATGTCACTATAACACTATCTACATACTGTCTTTAGGTACACAAGCAACAAATTATGTATGTAGAAGGTAAATACAAAATACATACATTAACTTTACTTTACTAAACGCAACAAACAATACAATTTGTTGTATCAGCAGTTTCCAAATATTTTATTTGTGTCACCCTGAAGGACGGTCCACAACGTTTATTTTTCGTTCGTTCGTTCATCCATTTATTCATTCATTCATCCATTTATCCATCATTCCACCAATTTATTCATTCATCCATTTATCAATTAATCCATCCATTCATCCATTTTTTTTATTTATCCATCCATCCATTCATACATCCATTTATCCACTAATCTATCCATTCATTCATTTTTCTATTTATCCATCCATCTATCAATTCATTCATCCATCCATTTATACATCCATTTATCCATACATACATCCATTTATCCACTAATCTATCCATTCATTCATTTTTCTATTTATCCATCCATCTATCAATTCATTCATCCATCCATTTATACATCCATTTATCCATAAATACATCCATTCATCCATTTTTCTATTTATCCATCCATCTATCAATTCATTCATCCATCCATTCATACATCCATTTATCCATACATACATCCATTTATCCATACATACATCCATTCATCCATTTTTCTATTTATCCATCCATCTATCAATTCATTCATCCATCCATTCATACATCCATTTATCCATTCATTCATCCATCCATTTATCCATTAATCTATTCATTTTTCCATTTATCCATCCATCTACCAATTCATTCATCCATCCATTCATACATACATTTATCCATACATACATTCATTCATTCATTCATTCATACCATCACGGCATATCCCACAATGTATGGAAACCAGTAACAGGTTTGCATGACATGTGTGAATTGCCTTATACAAGGAAACGCATCATATACATAATGTCCAAAACGTGCATATGCATCAGAAACAGAGTGTAAACCTATAAACCTAATTGTTGCAGTGAGTTATAAACAAAATTCCGTTTAAAAACATCTTAATTGAATTTTGGATTTTAAATCATCACTTTTTTCATTGTGTACAGGATTTCACTACATAGATAGGTACGTCGGTCGTTTTATTTCTGTATCGCCACATTGAGCTCGATTCCCAAACGAGAGAATTTATGAAAAAAACATGTTTCTCTGAGCTTTACTGATTTTACTTATATCTTGGAATCAATTACTAAGGTCCCGGTGGGGCTGTTGTTGGTGTGATCTATTGGGGCGAAATTGAAAATCTTCGAGGTTATTCCTATCCTTCTATTTCCTCTCCCTTCCTGTTCTATAGAGGTTTGTACGCCAAATTCTTTATGAATAAGTATTTTTTTTTGTTATTATTATATATTTTGTATTGTAAAGATCACTCACATTATCTAGCCATTATTTTTATTTTGGGAACTTAGGGAACCTCACTGGTTTTGTATATATATTTATTGTTTTTTTTTTATTTCCACAAGCTGTATATAACTGTCTGTTCCTGGAAATAAATAAAATTAAAATTAAAATAAAATAAAATCTCGACACTTGCACGTAATACAAAAAAGTATTTATTATTTTTTTTACAAAATTACTAGTGCAAACAAAGCCATCCAATTTATGAGTTGCTTTTATATATTTACTTGTTGTACTACTAAGATTAGGTTCGGTTAGATTCCCTGGTTAGGTTAGGTTAGATTCCCTGGTTAGGTTCGGTTAGATTCCCTGGTTAGGTTAGATTAGATTCCCTGGTTAGGTTAAGTTAGATTCCCTGGTTAGGTTAGGTTAAATTTCCTGGTTAGGTTAGGTTGAATTTCCTGGTTAGGCAAGGTTAGATTCCCTGGCTAGGCAAGGTTAGATTCCTTCCGGGAACAAGTTTCACGGCACACGGTTTGGAATCTATTGTGAGTTATAAAAAGTAGATACGGACTTCAATGGATACTTTATCAATCGATAAAATAGAATAATCATAATTATTGCTATTCATATTTAGCAACAATTACATTGTTTTCCTTTACGCACGTCATTGCATTCATTTATTTGAATCAATAAAGACAAGTGTGATAAAACTAATCTAAATAAAAATTTTATGAACTTATTTTTTTCACAGCTTTTTGATTTATTGTTATAAAGAACATATTTTCACACGACGCCTTCGTGGCTCAGTTGGTTAGATGTTTGACTGCTGAGCCAAAGGTTCCGGGTTCGATTCCCGATGGAGACACAATTTTCAATTGTGTTTTCTGTCTGGATCTGTGAGACGATTAATATTGTACGTCTCCAGAATGTGGCAACTTGTTATTGGGTGCGTCTAAAATTAACATTTGACATTATAGGTACCTGTTTTTTTTATTTATTTTATATATAAAGATATTTACAATTCAAAGATACAGTCAACCATAGAAACCCTCAGGGTTTTTTCTGAGGTTGACGAATTCAGTTTTTTAGTTTTAATATATCTACATAATTCATAAAAAAATAAATAAAAAAAGGAACAAATAAGTGAGTAAATAAATAAATCAAAAAAAATAATAAGAAAAAAATCTTATATAGCCAAATACATATAAAAATAAAAATAATACGATGCAGGTTTTGACCTATGACAGCCGGTCAACTCAAGGAGTATACTTCTAGAGCACATAGCTGTCATCATCGGACCTCATCATGAAATAATTTTTACACTAAAATCCCATCCTCGTCGCCAGTGTGGTATCTGCTAACATTAAATACTCAGTTTATAATAAATTAATACACGCGTTTTCACTTACACATTTTATTACAATTTACAGTAATTATATTAACAGAGAGAAGTACAATTAATATCAAAAATCCACAACGTGAGAGCACTATCGTTTATCAATCCAAACCGCAAAAAGCCCTTAACAAAACCCCGACCTACCTTTATATTCAATCCCGAATATTCCCGAATCATCATTCGTATGATCTCGTAACTTGTTATACACTTTGCCTAATACCAGGCGCAACATCAATATATTACAATATACCTATCTTTTTAAGTGGGTAAAATATTTAGGGCATGTAGTGCATATATGCACCTGTAAGTTGCCCGAGACGCAACACTAAAAAAATATTAGTTCATATAAATCTGATTTTCTCTGTGTCACGTCAGGTCACATATTAATTACTCTGGCATAGGCTTCTCTGCTTCTCCATTCTATATAATCAATTCGACAATTTCTAGGTAGGTAGGTACTTTCAACTGTTTTTCTATATTTACAAATGTTTTTATTTTATATCATAAATCTACAGATATAATATTGTGGTTACCAATGATAAATAATGTCCCGACAGTGTTGTAATCAAATTATTATAAACATGCTATCAATGCGCAAACAAGCAACAAAAAAATGCAAATTAAAAGAAAAAATAGCGATAAAAATGTAATTATAACAAAATGAGGAAAATAAGTGAGGATTATTTGTGTGAGGAAGGAGTTTACAGAATTGTGGGATGGAGTTGAAAAATATCCTTATATCCATGTTTCCGATTGGTTTCTAGGGAATCATGGAAAAAGTATAATATATAATATGTTGAATTCAAGAAACATCTAGCCACAATACACAGATACGATAAAAATAACTAAGTAACTGAATATTTTAAGTTGTAGACAAGCAACGAGAACTCAGGTGAATCAAAATACATCAGCACTTTGGGAGTAAAGCATTGTGAACGAAATTAGATTCATTATGACAGACAGCAATATTGTCACCGAGCCAGCTAGTGGCTTATTCTTACTCTGCAGAACAGGGGTGTCACACACACAATCATGGCGTTTTCCTATTCGAGGTATGCAGAGATAACTGTATGCCACACTCTTCACTCATACATTTCTAGATCAATTTATTGATAGCCTAGTTATTATTTCGACTAAATGTGCAATTTTATCTTTCATTTCGTTGAATGTTCGTCATTTAGTCTTCCTATATCAGCAAACCATCTCGATGTACCTATTTTTAGCTTATTTCTCAGTGGATCTGTCTTTCAATTTTGCATCCTATTTCAATTCCTATTTTACCACACATTCGTCTGTAAAATACTTAATTTTTACTTGTTCCAAATAAATTTCACATTGATTTCGTTCATGGACAACAACTTGTAATTAATGATTTATATTAATGGACGGGTTGGCTACAGTTTCAAGTTCAATCAAATTGACTAACCAAAATGATATAAAAAATATGAAGACACAAAACTAAAACAACAGCTTGCGAAAAAACCGCAGTTCAAAAGTACATTATTTTTGTTTTCTAAAGTGAAAACCTTAATTTTTCTGGCGCCATCTTCTTCAGTTACGAACGCCAGACTAATGACAAGCCAACCACGTGAATCCCTCGTGGCAACGTCACTTTATTATTCTTCTAAATAAGTGTAGAAATCAATAATTTTGAGCACAAAAATAACACAAAATACCTATCGTTCTTATCAGTTAAGTACCAACAATTGAAAAAAAATCTCATTAGTTACCTATCGTTAACACCAGTTACCAACAATTGTAACAAAAAAAAACTCATAAGTAACCTATCGTTCTCATCAATTAAGTACCAACAATTGAAACAAAAATCTCATTAGTTGCCTATCGTTCACACCAGTTACCAACAATTGTACCAAAAAAAACTCATAATTTACCTATCGTTCTCATCAATTAAGTACCAACAATTGAAACAAAATAAATCTCATTAGTTACCTATCGTTCTCATTAGTTAGCAACAATTGTAACAAAAAAATCTCCCATCTGACCTATCGTTCTCATCAATTAAGTACCAACAATTGAAACAAAATAAATCTCATTAGTTACCTATCGTTCTCATTAGTTAGCAACAATTGTAACAAAAAAATCTCTCATGTTACCTATCGTTATCATCAGTTAAGTACTAACAATTGAAACAAAATTGAACAAAAAAAAACATTTTCATCTACCTATCGTTTTCATCAGTTACCAATAATTGAAGCATAAAATTGTCATAAGTTATCTATCGTTCTCATCTGTTACCAACAATTGTAACAAAAATCTCATAATTTACCTAACGTTTTCAAATGTCACCAACAATTGAAATAATAAAATCTCAAATTTATACGGATTTATATTGTTGTTAATAGTGATTACTAAACAGTTTGGTTACTTGTTATCAACTGTTTTGTGCACACAGCTAAACCGTGCAGTTACATATATTAGGCATATTATGTATTGCTAAAAATTACAAAATAAAATAAAATAAGCTTAAATATCAGTTAGTACCTTATTATTCTGTGGTACCTATAATAAAATAAAATAAAATAATGTAAATAATAGAAATATTTTTAACTCTGAACTAAGTTCAAAATATTCAATATTTGAAACTTTTAAAGGTATACCCTCATACCTATTCATAGTAGCATGTACATAGGATTATTGTTATACTTTCTCTGAAATTATAACGACATAATAAATTACTTAGGTGGGTGGTGGAAGAACGGTTTGCGCGCTGAGTTAGTAATTCAGAAGTCGCGAGATCGAATCCAGCCACGACCGATTTCGTTCACACATAGCACAAGCATGTATGCTTAGTTTATTGAATGTGTGAGGATGTGCAATGTACGTGTTACAAGCACATATTTATTATTTAAAAAAAGTCATACGGCTGACCATTGACCATTCATGCTACTAAGACACGAGTCAAAACTCTATATCAAGAAAGTATCGACGTATATTTTATTTTATTTATTTATTTATTTCTTTATCACACCATTTAAATAATCTTCCTCAAAAATAGATAACTGCTGCCCAACTAGGTATACCTGTTCTAGGGCTAGCAATGTACATATTATTATATTTCACAGGAGTATTTATTTGCATTTTTAAAAAGTATCTAAACAATATAAACTTAACTATTGTACACAGATTAAGGAAAAAAATGGAATTCAAGTCATCATGATATGCATAATATATAATAGTATAAATGTAGGTATCTTGTAATTTTTATTTGTTAATTGCACAAATAATCTGAAATAGTATTTCTTGGGAATACTGAACTGACAGAGTTAAAATATGATCCGTCCGTCATTTCTTTATTCAGTCGAGCCTCAAATCAAATCAAGACAGCACAAAATTTATAAAACAATTAGGATTTTTTACAAAAAGTAAATAAAGAAAATAAAAATAACAATTATGTATATAAATTATGTCCTTTTACACTACGATGTCGAACATTTGATACATTTTAGTTCTTTCGTAGTTCATGATGTATTCGGAACATTTTATTTTAAATGATTTCAACGATACTATTTCTTTTAGTGATGTAGGCAACATGTTATAAATGATTACATGAAAATTCTTCGAAACACAATTGTTCGAATGCGCAATTGTACGAATAACAATTTTTCGAAAATCAGTTATCAGAATGACAATTGTCCGAAAGCAAATTATTCGAACTAACATTTGTTGGAAAACCAATTAACCGAATTTTATATATTTTTGTGTCATTATGTTGCCTCCTTTGACATGTTTGTTGCCAGTAAAATATATTCGATGAAGACTATTATTACTTGTTGTATTATTGTTGGGTATGTATATTTGCACATTTTTTAATAACTGATGTTTGACAGCGCGGGATAGCCTAGTTTGTACACCAGTTTATGTTTATCTAGTATTCACACCAATTTAGTTATTTTATTTTAATATTATAGTTACTTTTTTAAATATATAATGCAACTGGCTCACGCCAGTTGCAATTATAACTACAAACAAACCTAACCAACCTATTTTTACCAAAGTTTTGTAGGTTTAGGTTTAAAAAATAGATGTACATCCTAGGATATCTGACAGCGCGGTGCGTCGCCATGTTGTTTATTCCATAGATTTTTATTAAACATAATATACTATGTAGATGTAGTACCTACTCCGTGCAAAAAGTGAGTAATTTGTTTTCGATTCCTACAAAATTTGCTAACTACGACATCTAGTATATTATAATAAAAATCAATGGTTTATTCCTCTCACAATACTACCAACATGACGTCATAAAAATTCGAACAATTGTAAATTCTGATAATTATGCGTTCAGAAAATTGTTTTTCGAAAAAATGTGATTCGAATAATTGCCATTCGTAAAATTGATTTTCGTAAAATTGAGCATTCGAATAATTGTTTTTCGAATAATTTTCCTGTCACCATAGATTACATACATACATACCGTTACGCCGTTTCCCTATTTGGGGTAGGCAGAGAGAACCGAACGCCAGATTCTTCTATCTTGACATACCTGTTTTGCCTCATTTACATTCATACATCGCGTCATATATGCTCTCCTATTATTCTGACTTCGTATATTCCCCTCTTTCAAAATCTCATTTATATGATCATGCCAGCTCTTTCTCGGTCGACTCTTACATCTCATTCCACTCTTTTCAGCCTTGTATACTTTCTTTGTCAGTCGTTCATCGTTCATTCTCTCTACATGTCCGAACCATTGCAAAGCATTTATCTTCATTCTACTCAAAATATCTCTTTCAATCTTACATTCTCTTCTGATATCTTGATTCCTTATCCTATCATAAATTGTTTTGTCACACATTCGTCTTAGGGATCTCATTTCATTATTTATTATATACAATTATTTATTTTTTGTTTTTGTGAAATTGTAATAAAATGTCATATACCTTAGTTAATATTATTAATTATAAACTGTTGGTTCTATATATTTTTATTTTATTTTATTAAAAAAATGCTTAGTTTAAGGAATGTATGAAGATGTAAATGTACCTACTTGTTTCAAGGTCATATTCATTCTTTGAAAAAACACAAAAAAGCCCATCGTGTCCGGTACTGACAATAAAATGAAAAGTGATTTAGAAATGAAATAATAATGCGGTGTAAAGGAGGATTATATTAATGTGAAGGTAATTAGTGCGCGCGCACCTCATATATGTACATACATATACCTAACTACCTATGTACACAGGTACTAGTATGTGTTTTGCGCGCACATGCCGCGCATCCATACTTCAACATGAATGAGCACGCGACATTGCTATACATATGTACGCTGAAGGGCATCGCTTCCCAATCTTTTTACTACTTGTGCCTGAGTTGTCATTTTGCAATATCAAAACCAATTTTTTAGACAATTTATATTTAATTTATGATATTTTAATTATTATATTAATAGGTACATTTGCTTTTGTTGATATTTATTTATTATATATGTACGCCCTTAATAGGGCATTTACGATAAAAGACAAGATAAATAATAACAATGTAGGCACAACAAAACAACACTAAGTGCAAATATATCAATAGCACAAATAATAAAAAAATATTCAAAGAAAGGACAATATAAGACAATATAAATACACACAAAAAGAAGAAGAAGAAAACCGATGTAGGTCAATAAATTAAGTTGGTAGTAACCAGAGGGGCTTACTAAATAATGATAAAAGCCACAGTTGGGTTCTATGTCTAGACTCCAGAAGGGAATTTAAAGTTTAGGTATCCAGAATGAACTCTTTGTTGTGACGTGTTGGAAGAGAGGTCACCAGAACAGAATACTGTTCACTAAATAGAGTGTGAACTCTATTTAGTAATATTTTAGTTCCAACAAGTCACAATCAATTAGAGAGTGTATTTTACGGAGGGCGAAATACCTATTAATGCTCTAAAAGGAATTTAGGCAGGTGTATTGATAGAGAAGAGATAAGAAATAACAAACGAATGAAAACTTACAATTGGTGTATTAGCACAAACACAGAATTTATACAAATGAAAAAATAATAACACACGCGAGTAGTACTTTATCAGGTCGATGTTTCACGAAGAAAGTTTGACAGGAAAAGAGATAAGGGGTCCTCTGTTCTTCATTATATACCCCTATTGTTTTGACAAATAGGGGTCATTGTACTGCTGCATTGTCAAAAACATTTATAGGTATGACAGTATGGAGAAAGCATTATTGTTGTCATGAAAAGTGAAAGTGACACAGTGGAAGTCATTACCCATTCTAATTGTTTTTAATGAATTTTACTTGTGACAGAAATACCATAGTATTCATGTAGGTATTCTGCCACAAACCCTTTAAAGCACCCGATGGTTACTCTTACTGACATAATCCATAGTCTAGTTGGAGGTTTAAATATATAAATAAATAAACCGTTGATTTGTTGCCATTATTATTACATCACTTTTTAAATAAAAACAAAAAATATACACACATATATACATATACATATAACACATGAGTGCATGTATTTAAGGTGTATATCGCGTTTTTAGTCACTAGAATAAATTAATTAGGTGCATATGTGTCCATGTATGTACTTCTTTGTTTGACAGAGCCAACAATCAAACAAGAGCGCCCATGTCTTGTTATCATTAAATGGTGATATTACAGATCTTATATATTATTATTTTATCAAACGTATTTTAAATTGTCCGAATACTATGCAAAATATGATCCATCAAGTGAGTGATGATTATGCGAGCCACGGTTTGAGAAAGTTTGTTGTTGACTGTGGGTGTCAATGTATTAGATGGACGAAACGTCAATTAGTGATATGAACAGGTGCGGACTTTCAGAAAAATTATTAAATATTAAATTTAAAATTTTAAATTAAAATTTAAATTTAAATTTGGATAAATTAAAATTGTTTCAACATTCCAACATCCTTACTATCGACTGCAAATCCGATTCCAATACGATCCAATTCGCTAAGAACCTACCTTTGTAAAGGAGAATAACGCGGCAGGTAGGTATGTAGTATGCAAAATAATTGAAGAATATGTACAGTCCAACAATTATTAAAGAAACAACACCATCATGGAAAGAACAAAATTGGTTGATGTCGTCCACCGCATTCTTACCCTGAAGTGGAGATGGGCGGGCCACGTGGCTAGATACCCCGAAGACTGATGGCCAAGGATAGTGTTGGCTTGGAGACCGAGAACGACAGTCAGAGGTGTTGGAAGACCATCAATGAGATGGAGAGATGTCATCAGCCGTTATGCTGGTGCCAATTGGTTGCTCAGAGCACAAGATAGAGTGGCGTGGAAGGAGATGGAGGAGGCCTTCGTCCAGGAGTGGACGAGATTGAGCTGAGAAGAAGAAGAAGAAGACGTACAGTCCGTTTGGAGCTTTAATAGTCCCTTGCAAACAGGATGGTTATAAATTTTTTTTATAAAAAAAATATTAATTTTTTAAATATTTATTTTATCAATTACCTACACAACATTCTAAACATACAAAACATTCTAAACATTCTAAACTTTTAGTACATAGGTACAATCAAACATAACTACTTTTAAACACCCCAACTAGATAATTTAATTTTCTATAAAAATTATGCAAATTACAGAAAGTCTCAATTTTATTTTGTGATCAGTGATCAGATGAAAATGACGAGAACAAATTAGTATCTAACATTCTTCGCCCGATAATTCAGACTCTTCAGATTCACTTTGTGATGATGAGCTGTTACCTATATTTAAAAACAAACGTGTTCTCATCCATAGTATGTATAATCCATAATAGCATCACTTAGTTTATATTTTTCTTCCTCTTTTTGGACATGTCGACACAGTTGAACCCAATCATTGCTGGCAATTTGCGATATTTTTTCTTCTACCAAAGCAAGTACACATACATTTTTAGAACCCACATATATTTTTATTATGAACCACATATTTTCAATTGGATTAAGTTCTGGGTGGTAAGGGGATAATCGAAGTGCAGTATGTCCGTGTTCATTAAGAAAGGCATCTATTTTAAATCCCTTTCCCCTGGCTTGTTGTAAAGTATTATTCTGTACAATTGTGGGTTAAGCAGATTGGGAGGAAATGATATATTTTTACTCTGTAACCAATCAATCATTTTTTCATCATCAGGGATTAAAGTTTTAAATTTTTTAATTTAATTTAAAAAAATACAAATAGCAATAATGCCAATTGGTGGCCAATATCTGAACGAGTGATCTGGTGTTTCTGTATTCAATAGATATCGCTCATCTAAAATACATGACTGGTTATAAAAACGAAAATTTTTAAATTTACAATTTTGTATAGTGTCACTATGAAAATAAAGGTGCGATTTTGTATTGTTCATATCGTTCTGATTGTCGCCAGTTTTCTGGTGAGATTTATACTTTTTTTTTGAAAAAAACAAATTTGAGATTATTTTTGTCTATATTTTTACCAATTTTCAGCGTTCTAGCTTTTATGGTTTTTGAGATATATGGAAAAATAAACCAAAAATTCAAAAGTTGATAATCCCTGACTGGAACAAAAATTCACAATTCTAATATAAAAGTTTTGTAGGCCTAAAATTGTCTATATATTCTGAAATTTTGGGCTTTGTGAGTCTAGCGGATCAAAAGTTAAAACTATCTAGATATTCTGAAAAGGCAGTTTAAATCCAAAGTCCTCTTCTGTCAATATAATTTTCTAATTGTTGTTTTCACTGAAAATTAATATTCAATCATCATATTATTATAGTAGCGGAACAAACGAGGCGATAAGTTTTTCTGTTCCACTTTACTTATAAATGTTGCATGCGCATTACCCATTGCGCATCAAACACTGCTTATGATATGTACCTATTAGGTAGTTACCTACATCAATATTATTTGACTACATATGTTGTTCTTACATTTTACTTAGGTACTGTTTTATAATTTCGTCTCTTTTGGAACACTAAAAATAATGAAATATATAAAAAAACCTTTATACTCCATGCTTATGTACACTGAAAAAAATATTATGACAACCGAACTGATACCTTTGTTATAAGTAGGTAATAAATGTTTATCTATTTATGACTGTACTATTTGGCTGTGTGCACAAAACATTTGGTTGTACAAAACCAAAAGTTTTGTAGTCACTATAGTTCGATTAATGTTAACATGAAATTTTATTACTATTAAAAAAATTCAATGTAGGTTTATTAAAATGCACTAAAATGGAGAAAATTGTGGTTTCCGGTTCCCATTTTTACCATTCCCATTTTTATTTCAAAAACCAAATCGTGTCAATTCACTTAGTGTCGGAATAGATGCATAAAAATATATATTTGACATTAATGACTATTCATAAATTAATATAAACGTGTAGCGCCCACAATGTACATTACCTGTTAATAATTCAGTACTCCATACTATAATATTATATAGTCACTTATATCATGCAGGGGCGTGCCTAGAATCTTCAGACTACGCAAACCCTGACAGTTTTTTTAGCATAAGTTCTTGTTTGTTCATTATAGTGGCCGTGAAATCTATTTTTCGATCACATGCTAAAATAATATTTACATTTTGTGGCCCTAAAAAAGGACTTTTTCTACGTTTCAATACTTGGATTTGGTAGTATAGTATGAATAAAACAATCAATTACCTATTTTATTTTATTTTATGTAGCTTCTCAGGCAACTAACAGGTACTATGTCAAATAATTATTTAACACGCACCCAATAACAAGTTGCCACATTCTGGAGACTTACGATATTAATCGTCTTACAGATCCAGACTGAAAACAATTAAAAACTGTGTCTCCACCGGGAATCGAACCCAGGACCCTTGGACCAGCAGTCAGATTCCCAACCAACTGAGCCACGAAGGCCGACAGTCGGCCTTCGTGGCTCAGTTCAATACCTCGACAGGTATTAGGTCTTAAATAAGTAAAAAAAAACATCTTAATAAAACAGTTTTTCTAACCTGTGATTATATATTTTTATGTATTTTATTACATATTAAATTTATAGGCAAGCCGAGGTTTTCGGCTTCTATAAGCTATTCCGCTACTGATATCATGATTTAATTATTAACACTATTTTTTTTGGCAAATATCAGCAAGTATCTACTAATTCTCGACAAAATTAATTTCTTTGGCGTGTTTGTAACAATATGAACCATTAAATACTCAATTTACCAGAATTTGATGTATTTCAGTGAAGCATTACAGCAGGGAGATGTTGTATTCTTAGTAAAATAAAATGTTTTTCATAGCTCGGACAACAAATGAGACGCTTCCTGTGTTGGTCTTCACCGGAGTCGTCAAGAGATACGTAAGTGGAACATAGTACAGATAGCTTAAGCAGTTGGCGTGGAATAGGATGGAGATAGCATAATGTTTAGGAGTGAACGATTCTTTTTCTTTGGTTTCAATCTTGGGGATTAGTTGGAGGCAAAGCGAAGAATCTCTACCTTCACTCTGCTCGATATTCAGCGACTCTTTCAACTCTGTGTAGGAGGTACACTTCAAGTCGTGGCACACCTCTTCTAAATTCTTCTGGCTAGGACGCTCTTTGCAGTTGATCTCTCAATCATTCCCTCCATGATGATGTGTAAGAAATCTTCGTGTCGCGACAAATGGCCTATCCAATTTGCACGTCTTTTCGATATGATGTTTAATATGAGCCTGGTTTCTTTAATTCTACTAAGAACCTTATTGTTTGAAATGTGGTCCTTTCAAGATATACTCCGTATTCGTCGGTAGGTCCGCAAAGCCTCCAATATTTTTACGGTCACTTTTACCTATGCACCATGTCTCACAGCCATATAGCAAAACACTCCACACATAGGTATGTTTTTACTAATTATTTCCGGAGTTTTAGTTCCATAATATTGTCGGACTCGAAGATTTTAGATTTTTTGTTGAAGGCAGTTTTTGCTTGGTGTATGCGACTGTCTACTTCTCTCTCGGAACGGCCATCACATGTGATTCTTTTCCTAAGATAAATTATTTCGCATTCTTAAGGGAGCTCCAGTGGTCTGTATCAGGCTAAAAATAAGAAGGCACGAATTGATGCTGCAACTAATATGAGGTGTGTTATAAAAAAAAGAATAATAAAAAGTTGCTCGATAAAACAAAGCTTTTTAAATTCGCTCAAAACCAAATCTTAGATTCATTGGCACAAAATGCACTCGAGCATTTTAGTGACCTTTTGACATTTAACGCTCAAAGTCATTCCCTCATATCGTTCTGTGACGCTCCACTGTGAACCAACGTTCTAGCTAAGTTCTGTATAACGGTCATGGGTACTTCAAATTCCCCCTAGAACCCGTGGCGGGTTCCCCCTTCACAACGTCGTCTCCCAACTCTCACACCCCCAGAAGGCACGTCATGAATGAAACCTCCCCAAATACTTCACCCCATCCACGGGCTTGCGCACTCGCCGTCCACGTAAAACGTAGTACTACGTCACATTTCAAATATAATTTTAGCTCCGAGTAAGAAAGTTACCTCGTAACTTTGCCGTACCTCGGGCTCCGATGAAAAAAAACCGGTATTTTCCACACAGTGGCGGGCGTTCACACGAATATAATAGATTAAAGAACTCTGAGCCTAACTACGCAGTTCGAAATGTCATTGTTGTTATAATGCGAGCCTCAAATGTGGCACGTCACAAATGAGTGAGGCTCCTGTTCAACGGGAAAATATTAACTGAGAATATCATTGAATTGACCTTTGGTATTTTGAAAAGCCATATTTGATATTTTTGCCTCGGTGGCTCAACATAAAGAATACTTTACAATTTCATACCGGATCGAACGAAAACTTTTATTATAAAAAATAAAAATAAACATTGATTTGAACACATAAATAATATTTACAAAAAGTTCAACAATTTTTCAGTCAAATATATTTTTTGAATAATTTTGTTTCATTACTTTATTTAACCACGAGTAAGTTATCCAACTGTCGATTTGTTCAAGAGAATTTATTTCTCTTAAAATATCGACAAAGTATCAAGCCAAGATACGCGAGATTTATATTCAGGGTCTATATTTTTCACGGTTTTTCCAACTTTGAATTCAAAAAACACCAACTTAGAGGATTCGCAGCATATTATGTTCCGTATATGGATTTACTCAGAATTCGGAGTAGAACATTTAGTGTGTCTGTGTGTCTGTTTATTATTATATTGAAAGTTGATGAAGCAGGCACCTACTTGTTAAAATATGATTTTTTGCATATATGAAATTTCCCCTTTATTTATTGATAATTTTAATTACCAATTACCTTTAATCATTCAGGTGTCGGCCATATTAGATTGTTTGTTTTTTGACACATCATGGCTTCAGATCTAAGAATTCGTATACCTGTAAGATCACAAATTTATCTTTATGATATTAGTCTGGATCTGTGAGACAATTGAAATACGAGCAATATGTATGTCTTTATTGAGCAAGCAGTTACCAATATTTCTGTAGCCAAATTTAAAATTACCATTCAAACGAAATACTTAGGTATGTTCCTCATCGTCATGCCCTGCCTGCTTCAAGATATGTGTTGTACCAACATTTTCATGTGATAAAATGTTGGTACAGCAGATATCTTCATAAAATAGTATAATACATACTTTGTTCAATAAGATTACCGCAATTTTAAAAGTTACTGGATTTCCTTTCATTTATCTATCAACTTGACTTTTGATTTTATTTGATTGAACTTTTCTAGGTACTGTTATTAAACATCATATTGCTAGGATTATTATATCGACTTAATTGTAAATATACCTTTTTTATCTGTGTAAAGTCGTTGAGCATTCTATATATTTCATTGCTGATTACTTTTCAACCCCATCATGCTAATATTCTGACTAATAATTGGTATCGAATCGCTGTGCAGTTATCACACTTTTCTGTTGTTTACTATCAAACATCATCTTGCTAGAATAATATTCTGACTCGATAGTAAATTGATATCAAATCGCTGTGCAGTTCTCATACTTATCTGCTGTGTACTATCAAACATCATCTTGCTAGAATAATATTCTGACTCGATAGTAAATTGATATCAAATCGCTGTGCAGTTCTCATACTTATCTGCTGTGTACTATCAAACATCATCTTGCTAGAATAATATTCTGACTCGATAGTAAATTGATATCAAATCGCTGTGCAGTTCTCATACTTCTCTGCTGTGTACTATCAAACATCATCTTGCTAGAATAATATTCTGACTCGATAGTAAATTATTGGTATCGAATCGCAGTACAGTTCTCATACTTTTTTGCTGTTTACTATTAAACATCATCTTGCTAGGATAATATTCTGACTCAATGGTAAATAAATTGACATGTAGGTAGTAGGTATATAAGTATAATCTTGAGTTAGTTCGACTGGAGAATTACATATAATAATATGATTACTGCAATGCCAACAACGAATTGTTGATTGAACGATCAATGTAACATTTACCTAATAACTTTGCTCAATACCACAACACAGTAGAGCTCTTGCAGTAATTGGATCACCTACCACAATATTGTGTACATATTCACCGTGAGACCGGATCAACAAAGTCTTGAAATATCAAATACTAGCGAGAGATCACACAGCTATAAAGAATAAGACATCCACTGTCTCAGGTAATATAAATACGAATTACCTACATACCATACCTACGTAACCAATGTATTTCAAACAAGCGGAAATATTTCGCAAAATAAATTATTTGAAATACTTTTATAGCCATTGCAAAGATAATTTGCATTTATTGAGAATGCACTTGACACCAGTCAATTATGTAATTTAAATTCGTGTTCAACCCGATGTTTTTATAATTTTAAGTAGCGCGATTTCTACGCCACCAATCATACAATTATGCTTTCTATATTTTTTTAGATAAACCTTTTAACATAAAATTATTCAACAATATGGACATTCTTAGCACAAGAAATAGGTGCATTTATAAATAGTTTACATACATAAATAGGTTTATAATTTACTTGAATTAATTAGATCCCTTAAGGTTGGTTTGACTGATTTAACTAATTTATTTAAATGTTCGTAAAAGTCCGATACCAGTTTTAAGTGAAAGAAAAAATAAAAAAAGTTGCGAAAAATACGAAAATTCGGAAAACGTATTTTTTATAAGGGAAATTTGCTCATTAGTATGTAAATGTAGTTTGACAGCTAATTTTCAAATTGTGAATCAAGCCAATCGCTTTAATAAAAAAAGGAGTGGGATGTAGTCAACACTAAACTCTCCATACCATAGTAAGTGTTAATTTTTCCTTCATGCAAGGTGATAATATCTAAATGCATTTAGAGATTGTCAACCTTTTTTGAGAAATTTTAAGTAAAATTGCATTACTAGCAAGATGAGCACATATGAGACAGTGTATCAATGTTGATGAGGCGATGTATATGTGCATGTCAAGATAGAATAATGCGGTGTTCGGTTCTCACTGCCTACCCCTTGAGGAAGATAGAAGTGGAGAGTAAAAAAAACACTTGTCTATAGAGACATATACAATATCAATATGAAGTTTATCACTCAATTTTCCCATACAGAAGCTATTTTATTTCTGTTGTATACATTTTTCATACAAATATGAAATTTATTTTACATTGATATGGCAGACCATATAGATTTTGTTATTTAAATTTTGACAATACTTGAATGCATTTTTATGGGTGTATTTTTATTCAATCAAAATTTTAAACAGTATAAAAATACCTCGTTTTTCCAGATTGTGAGAGCATTTTGAAAATTTGGACAGATGAAGTCATAGAGAAGAAACTAACGGATATCTATGGAAAACTAATCAGCTCTAAGTTTATGGACTTAACATATTTGATGTCAATATGAAGTCAATCCATTATTCCATAGTGTGGAGAGTAAAATTATATTTATATAACTTCAGTTGAATTTTGATTATGTTGTAAGTTTTACATAAAAATAAAGGTTTAGTAACAAAAATCGCCATTACAAAATCAAATGATGACATTCACGTCAAAAACGCTTACAGTGTCATGGCGCCTGCCTGTGACGTCACGCCTGGGTAAACTCGATATAAAAGTAGGTAAGTGTCAACATAGGCATATAATTCTGAGACGATTTGTAAAAAAAAACTAGTATGGTAAATTAATTCTAAATTTTGATAATTGCCTTGATAAGGGAACTCAATAAGAAGGCATAATTGGTGAACGTTGCGCAAACACACAAAGTGATCACGTAAACCAGCCGATGACAGGTCGTAAGCCCTGTAGGCGCCTTGAGTTCCTGGTTCTCCTATAATATTAAAACTTCGTCTCTATTGAGATGTTAAAAACTACCTAATGATATTATTTTTTTTAAGATTATATTTTTTCCTGAATTAATAAATATTTATTTACCTAATGTTCTTTATTCTTACCTGTATTTTTTATTGGATATTAAATTAATGTATATTTTTTTTAATTGTTTTTTTTTTCTTTTTCTTCTTTAACTGCTGCTCTTATGTAGTAATTCACTGATGTTGTTTTATTTTTTTATTTAAATAAGAAATTTTTAATCTTATATTATATTACATTTTTTGTGCGTAGGTATGCCTTGTCTTTGCACTTTGTGTTGTTTTTCTCGTATATTATATTTTTATCCTATGAAACAATTTTTTTACATAAGATCGGTGTTTTTTTCACCGACAGACTGTGCCTAGTGGGATTTTTGTCTTAAATAAAAGAAATCTTAAATATTAAAAAAAAAAATGAATGACTTTTTCTTCAATATTAAAAAAATGAATGACTATGACTACTGAAATCAAGACTGAAATTATATTGAATTTTTTTTATCAAGGCAACTAGCATAAAATATAAATTGAACTTGGTATGTAACTATCATTAAGTTCACATAAGTACTGTCACAATTATTTTTTTATATAATTTGCAATAAAGTTCATTGATGTAGTTTTTCGCATATTTTGTAATGATTGACATTATTACATCATTTTTATCGTCGATGTAAATATTATGTTTTAGTTCTCACTAATGAAAAACATCAACGGAGTTACTTAATGCTCTTAAGTCGTAAGAACCGTTTTCTTTCTCTTTCTCTATCTCTGTCTCCTTCTCGCTCTGTAACGGCTATTGGTATGGGTAGGTAGGACAGACACCCTTTGATATTTACACCCACGCCTATTGCGCAGCGATACTTTGTAGAGCGTCATCTCGCTCTGACCTGGAACGCTGTCCCATTCCCTCCAATAGTATTGTGGGTTGAAGAGTGATAAAGAATGTTTCTAGAAGCATCTCGATAGTGAAACCGAAGCGATATTTTGGGACTTTGATACATTTATTATTTTAGACATGAATATATTTTCTGCCATCAACTGTTTTGTAGATATAATAACACCTGCCCCTCTAGACAACATGTCATTAAAGCTAAGCGTTATATCGCTAAGCGATAGAAATGTATGAAATTGGTGGCTGTCACGTGATGTCATAGCCACCAATTCCATACATTTACTATCGCTTAGCGATATAACGCTTAGCTTAAATGGCATGTTGTCTAGGGCGGCTGGTACTTTTATCCATCTGAATAAAAGGTAAACAACTTTTTGGCCAACACTAAACCCTTTCTTAAAGTTAGTAAACATTTTTTGATAACTGCATTTCCATTGATTGTGTTAGGAACATTATTATCAAAATTAAAAAAAAAGTAAGGTTTAACACACAAAAGATACAACTCATTAAAAATCGTCAAATATACAAATAATGAAATTGCGAGGGAGGTTGTATATGTATGTGTAAGAGGGGGATGTAAGGATATGTGATAGTAATTATTTTTATTTATTTCAACGAAACGCATAAAATAACAGTAATAATAATATCAGAATATCAAATATCAGTATGATATCAAATATTTTCAGTAGGTGCTTAATAATTTTTTGTCCCTTTCCCAATAGGTAAGTATTCAATGCTTATGCTGAGACAGGTAGGTATAATACCTACATATTATGACGGTTATATAATATATGTATTATATTTTATACAAACACACAGAAAAAAATACAAAAAAAAGGGGAAATACCATAAAGGAATAATAAAGAAGAATCTTGAAAATCAGAAACTAAACCTTATTCTATGACACAATACCTTTTTCTCATGTTTGACTCTGAAGTATTTCTTCACTCTAACTTTCAGTAGTCCAATCGTTGTATTTTCAATTTTTTTTATTATGTTTCGACTTTTGATACCTACCTACTCACTATATGTTGCATCCATGGATGTTCCGTGGTTGCATCGTATTGTTTTTGTATGTATAGCATATAACGGATGGCATACTGTGAAATTTTTAAATCGATCGGCTTTATATTATAATTATATCATGTGAGAAAAGTTCTATTATTAGTTGATTAGTTTTCCATGGAAAAAAATCTTATTATTTTCTCAAAGATTTCATTTTTCAAAACGTTAAATGTGATTTACATTTAATAATGTTGTGTTTGTGAGAAATAAACACATCCATACCATCAGCTAAGTCAGATTATATATTATAGTTAGTGTCCGCCCAATTACAAAAAAAAAACTGTCTTTGAGTGACTGAAATGAAGACCCTGCGATCCATTGCAGGAATTAAACGATCAGGGGGCCTAGACAACGTGTCATTTAACTCAATAAAAGAAATACGAAAATATAGCTCCATGTATGGAGATTAAAGTTGTCACACGTGACAGGGCTAGACAACGTGCCATATTTTTGACACCTCGAGTCGATAAAATTATCGTTTCTTGACCAAATAAAGTTCGTTCTTTACGTATTTCTTTTCTTGATTTAAATGACACGTTGTCTAGCCCCCCAGGTCTTTATGCGGTGTCGAGGACATAGCAAGATGAGGACGTAGCAGAAGACAAGACGCTACTGCAGAGACCACGTCATACGCATGGATGACAGTAGGATTATCAAAATTGTGAATATAGAAATATCCAAGAGAGTTGGACCTCCTTTTCCTAAGATATTCCACCCTCACAAACAGGGCAAATGACCTATTACATAATGAAAATGAATTCAATTTGAGTTATTTACGTTATCTTAGTTATTTAAGACTGAATTGTCTATTGTCGTAGAAATTATGATTGACATAAATTAATATAGGTACCTACCTACCTACATTTGATATCACTAGATATATGAACTACATAACCTGTTTGCCGTTGATGTAATTGTAATATAAATATGATTATTTATGTAAATCAAATAAATATTTGATTGATTACACCTACCGAATAATAATATAAGCAATTATATAAGCCGGAAAAATAAACCTGAACGAGTCACAAGTTCCGCATTGATTTTGATAATAATCACAAATAAAGTAGGTACTTAAATCATTTCTCATAATATTTCAGCTTAGGATTATAGTGCATATATAAAGCTGTCGCTTACATACCTACATATTTATAACTTAAAATAGCGTATGACATATTTTTTTATTTATAAAGTTAGATATATAAACTTGTGCAATATAATGTACAAAAAGAGATGGGCATATGCGATGTCTTCGATAAGCTGATGGAAAGTAGGCTCGGCTGAAGTGGTTCAAAGAAAACCGCCAGAAAACGTTTGTAACACCGCACAGGACTATCGAGTTCCCGGAAAAAGACCAAAAGGGCGTCCCAACGGACGATGGAAGAGATTGGTGGCTGAGGATATGCGGACATTCAACGTCTCTGAGGACGATGCTCAGGATAGGACGAGGTGGAGGAGCTCAGTAAGGAGAACTGAACCCTCCACCATGTGGAATAAAAGCTGAGGAGAGAGAGAGAGAGAGAATGTATAAAAAGATTAATAAATATGATTCAAAAGTTTTTGTGTTAACAGAGTGGAAATCTATCTTAAAATTAATGAACAAATACATTATAGGTACCAAAGTATTTTGCACACAAATTATAATGATCAAACGTTTTTGCCGAGGTGGCAAAAACGCATTATCGATGTCTAAAATGAAACTCTTGTAATGACCGGATTGTAATGATCGAACGTTTTCGCCGAGGTGGCTCGGCATTATCGATGTCTAAAATGAAACTCTTGTAATGACCGGATTGTAATGATCGAACGTTTTCGCCGAGGTGGCTCGGCATTATCGATGTCTAAAATGAAACTCATAGACCTTGATAATGCCGAGCCACCTCGGCAAAACTTTCGGTCATTACAATCGAATTTTTGTAGAAAAATACTTTGGTATATATTTGTTCATTAATTTAAAAGGAATATGTTCAATATTCGCAGCTTCTAGTAAAAAAATTGCTGGACTTTTGTATTTTATTTATTTAGAGGACAACATACAGCTTATAATAAATTAAATAAAATAAAGATGATTTGAGTACACAGCCAATTACAGGTTGTCCCTGGAGTTATTGTAGTATATTAAGATAAGTTAGGAATAGTACATACATATTAGGAATAGTACATACATACATAATACATATTATGGTGAGATATTGTGTGAATGATGTGTGAAACGTGTGTGTATATATAAGTGTTGAGTAAGATTATGAGGATGAAATTTTAAGTCTGATATATTTTTTTAATGTGTGGGCGCTTAGTCTGATATATTTTTTAAACGTATTCCAGAATATTGTTGCATGTTAAGAATAGTTAGAGTGCTGAGTGTTTAGGTGGAAAAAAAGAGTGTGTCTAGTTCTACGGGTAGGGATGTTGTAAGATATATAATTTAAAAGAGCAGGAGAATCAATTTTACTATTAAGAATATTTATAGAATTATGAAAAAAAAAATATATATAGTTTTAAGTTCTATTTAATTTTGAAAAAAAAAAAATGTATTGCTGTGCTAAATTTACTTGAGAATTCATGTTTCTTGATTTGTTTGAGTTACCTTATGTGTATTAATCCCACCTTTTTGCATTTTGTAGTTTGTAAAGTGAATAAATAAATTAGCATGTAAATGTGTGTTGATTCTTTATTAGAAGAAGAGTGTGGCTGTGTGACCTGCACTAGTTCATCTGATACCACTGTAACCGGTAGACCGGTGACAGTGTCTGATGATAGACACATAGTATAACGCTATACACTCTGGTAGACGGGAACAATGGCCGGAACTCGAACCGAGACTGGGCGCCATGCGATCCGGTGACTCGGCCACTGTGCCCATTTACTTTTCACCTTAAGACACCTCCATATCGCGGCGATTCACACGTGATTTTTTCAAAAAAATAAATAATGGAAACGAATCATATCCTCGCGCAAGAGTCTAAAGGCTGCTCATCATGCATACATCCAAGCACCCCATCCAAGTAGGCGGAGAGAACCGAACGCCTTACACTTTTGACTTGGCATACGTTCATCTCCTCACTTGCATTCATATATCGTGTGTCGTTTACATTTATAACGTTTCTTTCATTCAGAATATTTATCACGTGGTTGTGCCAATGTTTTCTTGGCCGGTCCCATCCCTTTTATACTAAAGGACATACAAATTATACTAAAATCTGCAATTTTCACTTATAGAAATGGGGTGGCGCACTGGTAAATGCAACCACTCCAGGTGTCAGTGCCAGACTTACATTTTTATACCTTTGTTGAACGTTGCTAAACGTTGCTATCTCTCGGAGTTTCAAAATTCCATAACTGTACCTACGCATAGGTATTTCTAAAATTAGGAGATCATGATGTGAAACAGTAAGTTTTTGGTTTAGTTATTAGTATTGTACCTACGCATATATCTTAAATTATGATATCATAATGTGAAACAGTACGTTTTTGGTTTAGTTATTAATAGGTATTGTACCTACGCATATATCTTAAATTGGGAGAGCATGATGCGAAATAGTACGTTTTTGTTTAGTTATTAGTATTGTACCTACGCATAATATATCTTAAATTAGGAGAGCATGATTATGAAACAGCACGTTTTTGGTTTAGTTATTAGTATTATACATACGCATATAATCTTAAATTAGGAGAACATGATGTGAAACAGCACGTTTTTGATTTAGTTATTGCTATTGAATAATATTGCGTAATAATGGTAGGTACCTAAATGTTTTAAGACGTCTCGACCATGGTAAGTAAGGCCAGGCCGCTTTGAGTAATGTATGCGGAGCCCAGAAACGAGCCAATAGATTAAATTAACCAATTAATCTGACCGCACATGCACCACTTGCTAAACACCTCCTTAATATTCTCAAACAATTCGCTTCTGAGATAATTATATTCATTACAAGCTAAACTGTTGCATTTTGTTAAGTAATATCTAGGTATGCTATTTTTGTCGTTAAGGTAGGGGACTAGAAGATATACTTAACTGTTAGGAATTTATTGTTTTTATCTAGATCTTAATCGAATGAAATAATAAATGGTATGCGTATTAAATACACATTATGTTTGTGATGGATTAGAATATAATACTCTATATTAAAATCCCGCTTGTAACTAGTTATTGGTATCCCAAAAAGCAATAATTTTATATTGTAACTTGATAATTCTTCAATGCTATTTTATGGATAGTTCTGTGCTTAACAGTTTGATAAAATATCAAATTTTTAGTTTCCCGAGCTTGAGGTCACTTTGAAATGTTCGAAAGGTAAAAAAAATGAGAAGCACTGATCAGATATCCTTCAAAATCTTATGGGGTCTAAGCGAATATTACATTATACAAATTAGCAATATTTGAAAAGAATCGAATGAGTACCTACTTTAGTCTATAATCGATAAAGTAGAATAAACTCGCTGTTTATAGTATACAGCACACACACATTTACAGATACATTTTGATACAATACTTTCAGAATACAATCTCATTGATAATTATTGGTAAACTGAAAAAACTTTATTTGTCAAATAGTTCCTAAATTCCTTCTATATCCTTCCGTAACCTCCTTTTCCTCCTTGCTATGATCAGTGTTATTTTTATTATTCTTTTTTTTTAAACTCTCTTTTAATTTTTTTTTCTCTTTGTAATTTTTTTATATTTCTCACTCTTTCATGTTATTTTTTATCAATTTATTTCTCACTAAATTAGTATTATTGTACCAATTTAATTAAAAGACTTCACGTTGCTCGGGTTGGTTGGAAGAAATTGCCTTATGGCAATAAACCTGCCTTTGTACACGTGTACATAAATTATATAAATAAATAAATAAATAATCTGCAATAAAAAATAACCTTAAAAATTACGAATTCATAACTCCCCACTATATCCCCTTAAGGTAGTGAGAAGTGAAAAATATATATAAAATTAAAAATCCGAATGTCGATTTGTTCAAGAAAATTTATTTCTCGTAACATTTCGACAAAGTATCATGCCAAGATACGCTATATTTGTATGCAGGGTCTATATTTTCCACGGTTTTTCCAACTTTGAAGTAAAAAATCACCTACTTAGAGGCTTCGCAGCATATATTTTCTATATATTTATATATGGATCTACTCAGAATTCAGAGTAGAACATTTAGTGTGTCTATGTGTATATTTCAGTCCGTCCCTCATAACTTTTGAACCACTCAATGTACAGAGCCTAAAATTTCAGAATATATAGAAAGTTATAGACCTACAAAACTGTAATACTTAGAATTTTCAGTTTTTATTTTAGTCAGGGGTAATCAACTATTGAATTTTTACTTTATTTTTTCATAAAGGCTAGAACGCTGAATATTGGTATAAATATAGACAAATACAAAATCTCATATTAATTTTTTTTTTAAAATTCCAAATTTTCTCAAACATTTTTTACGAAGAAAAACATTTTTTTTGATGAATTTATGTGTTTAACTGCCTATATTTCCATAGTTTTTAAAAATATCGAAAAAAGTCGAAACACCCGAACTAGAAAATTTAATTTTCTATAAAAAATATGAACATTGTAATATACATGTAAATTTTTTTTAAACAATTTTTACAAAAATTGAATTAAGTGTTTACAAAAATTTACAAAAATTGTTACATACAATTTGTAAGGCAGTAAACACTACACAATACCTAATTCAATAGTTAATACCTACCTTAGCTGTGAGGCACCGGCTTAGAATAGTGCTTCCATTCTTTTAAATCATTGTTTTCGAGTGTCCCGTAAGAGCCGGTTAATCGAAAATACAACAGGCAACAATAACATCTTACATAGTTCAGCAATAAGGTTCACCACCCATTCTGAATGCAGTGCCTTTTTTGGTGAAAGGAGACTGGTGTGGGGGTATACATAGATGTGTTGTTCTCCCATTTATAAGGCAATGCACACCCGCACACCTTTCGCTGGTTACCCCACATTGTGGGATATGCCGTGATGGTATGAATGAATGATTGAATGAATAATACCTACCTACTTAATCTATAAACATCATGCTGTTTTCTTATTCTGGGTCGGAAAAACAGACTGACCTCCATACCATCCGATCCTGACATTCATACCTACCTACATGTTTAATATAGAAAAAAAATATCTTAAAATAGGTATTTATTAATTTGTGTTTAAGTGTTTATAGTTTGGTACGTATTCTTCAATTATACATACTATCGCCATAGACAGTAGGATCTCATGTGTTACTTGCAACTATTAATATAAAATAGACATATATAGAAGTCTCTAAGTTGGTGTTCTTGGCATGCAAAAAGTCCACTACACCATACAAAATGTGACTTCATACACGCGTCTTGGCTTTTAACTGTCGATTCACAAAGAATTGACGAATCGACAGTTGGATGACATATTACGATTTAAGATTAACTTGAATTGAACACTAAATTTTTAACTCAACTTAAACATGAGAATTAAAATGATACAATCTGAGAAATTATGTGGTTTTTGAATATATGTTTGGGATTTATATGCACATTATATTAGTTGATTGATATCTGGTATATTACCAAAATCCGTTCTGTGAAATCATATCTACAAAGGATAGACAACGAACCACATTTTATTTTATATTGCTTCTCGAGCAATTTACATATACTACATATTCTTACATATTTTCACCTTTTTTATATTGTTATTCATTTTTTATTTTTTATTTTCATTTTATATATTTGTTTGTTTTTATTTGTTTTTTTTTAATTCTGTTGTTTTTAATATATTATGTATACTTGTATGTGTAAAAGGTTATCAAACCGTAAATTGAAATAAAAATAAAATAAAAATAAATAATGTCAAATATTAATTTAACACGCACCCAATAACAAGTTGCCATATTCTGGAGACTAACGATATTTATCGTCTCAAAGATCCAGACTGAAAACACAATTAAATACTTTGCCTCCACCATGTTAAATTACTGTGTATATATGTTAAATTAATATTTGACATAGTACCTGTTAGTTGCCAGAAAAGCAATACAAAAATAAAATATGTTTCTAATTTGATTAAGTACTTTCTATTTCATTTCTTACTATAAGTCTTCTAATTATTATTAAATTTTAATTTAATATTTTTCAATATCACAAGCATTTTATTTGAATTGGACGTGTAACTAAATTTGTGATAAAATTGTTCGTCTTAAAACAGGGGGACAAGCCTGCAGGCTAAGTCTGTAAGTAGATCTCGACCGATAAATGTCGAGATTAACTGTCAAAATATCGACTAATCGATATTTTGACAGTTTTGGTAGTCACTAAGCAGATAATGCGTGGAATCGTTCTCGCCCACTTATTTGACGGCGAGATTGGGTCGACATCGAGTCGAGAGACAAGATCTAACGCCGCCATGTTGAATTAAATGTCATTTTTTACGCGAACAATGCCGAATTTCATATTTATTTTGAGAATAATAATAAACGGGTTAAACGACGCCGTTTAAGAGATTCTTCAAACCCTTTAAATATTCCGCGTAATTCAATTATTGCTAATTACCGCATAACAATAGTTTTATATGGTTATATATTTAATGGAAATATGCGTCCGTACTTAGATTATAACATTATAATTCTATGATGATTCTATGCGTCCGTAAATGTTTTCCGTAGGTATAGATTTGAAATAATTTTTGATTTTGAAAAAGTATTTTTGTAAGCTATTTTATCACATATGTATTTTAACACTTAACAAAAGAAAATTCGGCGTAGTTTTTAGTAAAAAAATAACACGCTGCTGTCATAGACTTGATAAATTGATCGAAATATAATTAAAAATAATTTTTAAAATTACACTCAAAACATTCAATAAACACAAAAGAAGTTAATTTAATCGTATTATAACTTGCTTTCGTGCTTAAAAATATGACCATATTATATTTATTTAACAAATTTATGTAAACAAATTTGACATTTATTCAAATCATGGGGAAAATATTGTGTATTGCCATAAATGATAATTCAAAAATGTACCGCAAGCCAGCCTAACGGCGACAAATACTCATAAGTGACTACGAATTGTCGTCACGGGCGTAAACATGACGAGAAGAGCGGCGATACGTTGTCGGATCTCGACTTTTTTACTGACTTAGCCTGCTGGTCCAACCGGCGAAATCAAAACCCTCACGAACTCCGTTCCGAGTCTTGTGAACTCCGTTGTTTGCTTTATTTTTCGTCGGTTACACTGGGAAGAGACTGAATTATAATAATAGAACAATACTACCCAACAACTAAATTCCGGGCGTTGCTTGGAAGAACGTTGGATAACTTGTCTACATGGGGCTTCCTGCAACAGGGAATACCAACGACATGTGACTGTGGAGAGCAGCAGACCACCGCACATCTGTGCAGTGCAGCTGCCCCTCAAGTCCAGTCACCACTATCACGGTCACGATCTTATGGTGGGCAATGATTGTGCTATTGACGTTGCTAGGCACTTGATGCGTTGATAGAAGAAGAAACAACTAAATTATAAATTCAATAATTATTTCGGTTCCTGTATGTATTCTTAAGTGGAGAAAATAAATAAAATCGTAGTGATGAGCAAATACAAGACCAAGGCTTGGTATTGTCAAAAAACTATTTATAATATGACAAAAACACTATTTTATAATATCATGTTAATAGTATGTAGTTGATTGCTAACTTTTTTGATTATAAATAAATAAGTTTATTATTTTTTTCGGTGCCACTATTTTTACGACCGAAATTGGCGGGAAAAGCGTTTTCCCGCCAAAAAGTGTCTATTTACACGACAAATTTTCTGACGTCGTCTATGTTTTTAGGTCATTTATAACCATAGAAAGCTTAGATAAATCAAAATACAAAAATATTTTCCTTTGTCATTTTTTCAATGGTCATAAATGCATCATGGAAACCAACTTGAAGAAAAAATAAATAATATTGGCATCTTATTACATTTACTCAATTTTATAAATCATTTTTTCATCGAGATCTACTATTATAACAAAGTTTTACAAAGGTGAATATTTTTTAACTTGATTTATCTGCGCTTTCTATGGGTAAGGAAAGAATGATAAGAATTTATCTATGGTTGAGTCGTAAAAATATCCCTAGCCTATTTTTTATAAGTTTACATGTACAGAGAATGCCACCACAGCGAATACCAAAGAAAGTCCTATGTGGACATCAAGGTGGAAGAAGAAAGGTTGGAAGACACCGGATGCGAAGGGAGGACGAAGTTGGAAGGGATGCTTCCCATCTATTGCAAGTGCCGGGCAGTCGGAGAGTTGCTGCGGACGATAGAAAAAGCTTGGGGCGAAGACTGATGGAGGCCAAGGCTAGATATGGGCTGTAGCGCCATTGAAGAAGGAGAAGAAGTTTATTCAATTTTGCGATATCGCAAGACTTTTGCAAGGGTCATGATATTGCAAAGCCTAGTATTTGTCTTGGTCTTGCAGCCACATACACTGAAAAAAATATTATGACAACCGAATTGGCTACCTGCGTTTCAGCCAAACCTTTGTTATCAGTAATAAAGGTTTATCTATTTATGACTGTACTGTTTGGCTGTGTGCACAAAACAAAATGTTTTGTAGTCACTATATAGTTCGGTTAATTTTAACCAGAAATTTTGTTACTATAAACAAAAAAAAATCAGTGTATGCATTCTTGATCTTGCTAGACATGCAAGACTTTTGCTCATCATTTTTGAGAATTAATCGCATTTATTTGTTTGAACTCCTTGACATCTTTATTCTTATCACACTTTAATCTACCTTTCTCGCGGTTATACACTGATTTATCTCCATTCCACCGCCTAATGAATTAAAAACAATAATCGTCTTCTTCTTTTCTTCCCCGATTGTTCCACATCACCGTGGGGTCTGCTTTCTGCTTCTTGTGCTTTCACTGCCCTTGGTTCTGCGCTTACTCCATTACATAGCATATCCTGCCTCATCATTTTGCTCTTTTGTCTCTCCCTGGATCTTTTAACGGGCGCCTTTAAGGTTTGGGATACGTTCCCTTGATATTCATATTCCGATAATCTTCAAAAACACGACGTTCCATCTCAATCTGTTTTCTAGGAGCTTTAAAACAATAATATAAATAAATAAACAATCTACGTGTATATTTTTGTACGATCAACTTCATCAGTATGCAATTAACATGTTTCAACTTCGTCGTGTTTACTTCCCGGTACAAATGAAGGAGTTCAGTAGCTTCTGTCAGACACTTCTTCACACGTGATGCTGTCAGACTGATTTATTACAAGATGCAACATCCACCTTCCATTACTAAAGACGTTCATTACCCACAACTTGATGTTATCTTCAAGTAAAATCGTGTCCAATTACCAATGCTGATATAAGAAATATCCTATATGGACGTTTGCATAAATGTGTAAATGATAGGCAAACTAATAATAGTTGTTCCATTCTTTAGTATGTAATAATATGTAAATACAACCATTGAACGTTAGTTTTTCCTTTTCATTTGATATTCAACTCGCAGAAATGAAAAACAGTTCGTGATTTTGATGTATCTAGTTAATTATTTATGAAGTTTATAACAACTGATTTAATAATAAAATTATGTAAAAGAAACGAAATCAATATTTTTGAAAACTAAACGAAATATATTAATATACCTACATAACACTAGAAAAACTGTACAAAATCTTGAAATAGTACCTAGAACGAACACCACACAAGGACAAAAAAACTATACATACCTAACACTTAAACTATATTACAAGTTAAAACAAGACATACCAGAAATGTTAACTCTCATCAACTAAACCAAATAAATAATATACACAATTTGCTATTTTACAAAAGCAGAGAAGAGAGCGAAAGATTATTACATAATAAATATAATGAACTGAACAAATATCTTTTACTATTATATTACATTCTAGCAGGAATATGTAGATTAAAAATCACTTTATTCAAACTGATAGGAATTAAAAACACTAAACTATATAATAGTATAATAGCACACTGACACAGGCATTGGCCTAGTGGAGTGTTGTATCCAGAAATCACTTGAAAACCAATAAAAGAAAACAAGAGAAAAATAATCGTACACTTCAGCACCCATATTTCATCCATATTTGTATTTCGTCTTTTCATACGTTTGTATTTTCTTATAAATGTTTATATTGTACTGGATTTTGGTAGTAAATAAATAAATCTTTTTGTATCAAGGAACCCTGAAACGACGATTGAAATTTCAACAAATAATTCTGGCGCGGAGTCAGAGAGTCTCATTCTTAAAATCAACATACATTATAAATTTGTTTTATCAATGGCACAATTATCATTAAGTTATAAATTATTATTTCAATTCGACAAATCATAAAAAAATACTTTAGATTTTGAACAAAGGGTCTTAGGAAACAAATAGTGTTAATTGTGTCATATGCCAATCGACTTCTTCCATAGCTACAAATATATCCAACGGCCGAGAAGGTTCTATTTGCTTCTGCCAATCGAATTCATGTAGACTTTTAATTAACAGGTTCCGATATTGTTAAGTGAAGTCAATAAAAAGGCAAAATTGGTGAACGTAGCGCAAGGGCTGGAAGCGATCACGCAAACCAGGCGATGAAAGGTCGCAAGCCGTGTAGGTGCTTGATATCCTAGTTATCCTATAATTACATATATACTCAAAAAAACTTTGACTCCCACGAAGGATAAATTTTTATGTTTACGTATAATATTTTTTCGATCTTTACGTATATTTTTTTAATTTGTGGATTGGTGTTTTGGCCCACGTTTTATTTTCTTTTATTTTTGTATGATGTTTATTACAAAGGTTTTCAACTGTTTAATGATTTGCCAGAATGTGTGAAGGAAGCATCTGGTCTTGCCGCTTTTCGTCGCCTAAGTGTTGAATACATAAAGGAAAAGCTCTTTTAAGATATTGTTCCTTTATATTTTTGTGTAAATTTTAATATTTTCTTGTTTTTTTGTTGTTTTTATATATTTCATATCTACTGTTTAATTTTTATTTTATTACATCTAAATAAAATATACATACATACATATATAATTGTTTTATTGTCGCTGTTTTCTGTAATAAATATATAAATAAGTATATTGTTTATTGTATTTTATCCATAAAAAGCATTGTTAATTGATGTTTAGTATCTCGTCAGTAGAGTAAAAAGCATTGTTAATTGATGTTTAGTATCTCGTCAGTAGAGTAAAAAGCATTGTTAATTGATGTTTAGTATCTCGTCAGTAGAGTAAAAAGCATTGTTAATTGATGTTTAGTATCTCGTCAGTAGAGTAAAAAGCATTGTTAATTGATGTTTAGTATCTCGTCAGTAGAGTAAAGAGCATTGTTAATTATGCGATCATAAAAGTATTCCCATTTAGGGTATTTAAAATAAAATAAATGAAACTTAACGCGGTTTAACAGGTGAGCGTTCGATGAACAAGTTGTTTGGTGGGGCGTCCCGACGGCGCTGGCGTCGTTCCTTTAGCTTCTTCCGCCCACTTACAGGCCATCCTCCCACTCCACAGCCTGTCCGAGCAACAGGCGCGGCTGGGAGGAGATCAATACCGCCTACCCACACGGCGTGACGTCATCTCCCCCCGCACTCCTCAGACCACTCCATCCCAATGACGTCACGAGCGTCTGGATTTTATATAGGACGACGTCGTAGTTTTGGGAAATACAATTTCATTCATTTGTTTCATCGATTTATTTTATCATAATAAAACATTGACGCAGTAAAATATCGTGGTTACAGAGATTGAGATATCGTTTATGTTGTAGAACTCCATAATTATATAGGTAGGTAAATATATATATATATATATATATATATATATATATATATATATATATATATATATATATATATATATATATATATATATATATATATATATATATATATATATATATATATATATATATATATATATATATATATATATATATATATATATATATATATATATATATATATATATATATATATATATATATATATATATATATATATATATATATATATATATATATATATATATATATATATATATATATATATATATATATATATATATATATATATATATATATATATATATATATATATATATATATATATATATATATATATATATATATATATATATATATATATATATATATATATATATATATATATATATATATATATATATATATATATATATATATATATATATATATATATATATATATATATATATATATATATATATATATATATATATATATATATATATATATATATATATATATATTTTACAAAAATAACAAAATAGAACACGGCATTTTTCCACAGATTCGATTTTTTACGACTGAACGTTTTCGCTGAATAGTCTCGGCATTCGGTGAACTGGCAAAAGCAGTTTATGCAAAGATTCATATTCATGAAAACTTACCAGACTTTGTCTTATGATGACCAATCAATTTTATAATGTTTATACAATTTTATAATGTTTATACAATTTTATAATGTTTATACAATTTTTCTGCTGCATTTGGAATTTTACAAATATCGAAAAAAATCATTGCCATAAAAAATCAATCAATCAATATTTTATACGACAAAATAACGAAAATCTAAGGAGAAATATGACTTATTCATACTATTTTCATTTTAATAGAATATACTCATATAATACAACTAATGAGAATATTTTAGTTTTACAAAAAGTTTTAACAAATAAAATAAACTAAGCTATGTTGATAGAGGAAGTAACAATAACAGTAAATCTATTTACAATAAAGTAAGCGAGAAGAAATAAATAAAATAATTACACAGAAAACAAATTATAACAAATTGAGTAAGTAAAATAAGTAGAAAAATCAAGATTCATCATGTAGGTATAAAATATATGAAAGAGAAAAAAAAATATCTGTTGATATTCAGTTACAATATCATTGCCTGAGCTGAGGATCTGTTTGATTTTACTAAGATATGGTTTGTATTTAATGTGAAATACATCGTCAATATTACAAACAAAATAAACCTACAATATTAATTAACATCGCCGTACTAAATACACACAACTTTGAAACTACTATAACCTTCAAAAATAGAAAATACACTGACTTGCTAGACGAAATCAAGGAAATTTGGGACATGTGATCTGTAATAATAGTACCAATAGTCATTTCCAACATAGGAATTATTATTCCATTAAACTTATTTAGAAGTTTAGAATCCATCTAATTTCCTAGATACCATGCAAAAAGCAGCCATAGTAAATACATGCAGGAAATTCCTCCAAATCGGCGACACTACAGACCTTACCAACACATAAATACAACACATGGCACCAACATATAAAATACCACGTACCTCACATACAAAATATCATATTAACCCTCAATAAGGATATCACTTGGCAGCATTGCTCGTGCTATACCTACCCCTAAAACACCACGTACCTCACTTACATAATATCTTATTAACCCTCAAAAGGATAGCACTTGGCGGCATTGCTTGTGCTACCCCTAAAAAACTAAATAACGAAAACGCTAATAATAATAATGAACACTTCCTTATTGCAATTTCTTCCGACTAACCAGTGTTTCCAACTCTGAGAAGCAACATTTGCGTGAGAAATGAATTTGAATAAATTTTTTCACTGCTAGAGATCTAGCCCAGGGCGCCAGCACCAAAGCCAAAGGTTCCACGAAGTCGAAGCCGATTAAATCTTTGTCAAATCCTGTCAAAGACAATTAATCTTTACGGGACCTTAATCGGTAATTTGATTTTTTCAGTATTTTATATTGAATAAAAAAACATGGAGATATTAAAACAAAATTGTAAGAAAAAAACATTTGATTAATGCCTATGTGCTATAATAATGCTATAATACCATGAAAAAACATTTGATTAATGCTATAATGCCTATGTATATACCATGAAAAAACATTTGATTAATGCTATAATGCCTATGTATATACCTACCATGAAAAAACATTTGATTAATGCTATAATGCCTTTGTATATACCATGAAAAAACATTTGATTTATGCTATAATGCCTATGTATATACCATGAAAAAACATTTGATTGATGCTATAATGCCTATGTATATACCATGAAAAAAACTTGGAGTATTAGTTTTGCAAAAACATGCGATAATCGAATTTTACACGTGAGATTTAATTTTGTTAACATGATTATTCCAAATACATAAATTATTTTTATAATAACAATTTTTATTCATAAAAAATGGCAGCATTCTTGCAACGGTACCGCGTTAAATTACCTACATGAATGTTATAATAATGTTTTTTTGAAAATATAGAAGCGCTATTTTCATTCTATCCAGAACGGCCGTTTTTTCAAGCAAAGACTTTTTCACGTGTTTTTTTTTTGTATTTTGCACTTAACACATCAATCAAAATCGATCAAAAATATAATACTAACCTTGTCAAACTTAACCTTATGAGATCATTAATCGCGAGTAATCTAGCTCAAAAATAAACTCAAACTAGGCGGTTGAAGATTAGTTTATTTTCATACCAACCTTAAGCCGATACACATATATTTTGACTCTATCGAAGGAAAAGTAAAAAAAAAAGCAAACATAACTACGTCATCTCGTTTTTCATTAAAGTTTCTATCTGCATAATTGAATAGTACCTATCATTTGTTGTTGCAAGAGGAGATGAGACGATCGCAATTGAGTGCAAATAAGAAAATAACAGGAGAGAGATGGCGCCTCTTTATTCCCGTAGCTGTAAAGTATTTTGACGTCATCCGCCTACGCATCTAGAAGATACCATATCGCCTATGACGTCACACACCCCCGCTAGGTATATGGAAACTGCGGAGTTTATTTAGAACATTTGTAAGTACCACGCTCATCCCCTAACTCTCCAATCTACATTTCTTTGTGCTAAATATAGACTGTTTATTTACATCTAAGAAACCGGTGGCAGAAGGGTTAGTACACTGAACTAGTAATACTGTGGGCCTGAGTTCGATTCCAGTTTTGACCGATATGATTCTAAAACATACTGCACCAGCACTATCTATTTTGGGTATTATATTGTTAAAATCATTCGAAACATTTAATTTGTAGGTACTACACTTGTCCCCTAAGTTTCCAAACTACATTTATTTGTGCTAAATATTATAGACTTTTACTTTTAAAGGTAACTACGAAAAAACTTTATGTCCGATTCAAATTATCGGAGATTCAAACTTCTTTATTTTTTTTTGCATTTTCAGAACATAAAGTAAAAAAAATATTTTGAACATCCACTTTAATTTTATGCGATATTTAAACACGAAAAAGATTTATTTCCGTGAGATGTTTTGGAGTAATGTAACATAAAAAAAGCTGTAAAAGTGTTTTTTTCAAATTTATTTTGAGTAAAGTTGTGTGACTACCGTTTAGTAGAGAAATTTTCAAAATAATATATTTTCTTGAAACATATTATAAAATATATTTGATTTACTTAATATGCTGTGAGGCAACAATAAAGTCCTTCCATTATTTTCTATAATCATTGTTTTCGGGTATTCCTTTAAAGCCGGGTAATCGAAAATACAAGAGGCTAAATAACATCTCATATAGTGCATCTCATACAGCATTGAGATTCAATACCCACTACTTGGAAGTTGCCTTTTTAGGTGAGTCGAGACTGGTATTCGGGATACACGCATGTGCCTTGCTTACTTTTAGGTGATGCACACCCGCACTCCTGTCCTTAGTTGGTAACCCACAATTTTATGTAACCGGCGACAGGTTTGCGGGCGTGCATAACCTTTAAAACAAGTAAGCACGACATGTGCGTGTATACCCATCCACCAGTACCTATAGTCTAAATATCGACTAAAAAGGCACAACATTCAAAATGTGAACATTGTGGGTGCTGTGTTGCACGGAGGAATCAGGTGTCGCACCGAAAAACATATCACCTACACACTAATACGCACAGAGGAATCCAGGTGTCGCACCGAAAAACATATCACCTACCTATACACAAATGTATCCAAATGGGAACTTTTGATCACTGTATTTTACTTTGTTGTTGCTTTTGTTTTTATTGCTATTAACTCGATTACTTTTACTTTTATTTTTTTTATTATTACTTTTTATTAGTTTGTTAGTAATTAGGTAGGTACTATTAATTTTGTTTTACTTTTATCTGCGTTGTTATTTTCGTTATTTCTTTGTTATTTGTCTGTAACTACTTTTGTTTTTTTTCATATGTCTGTAAAGTACAGTATGTCGATGAGTAAAATATTATTTATTATAATTGAACCTCATTGTACTATAAGTTGTATCAAATCGATGCCTGTATGAATTAATGATTTGAAAATATTCCTAAATGCGATACTTGAGATTTTACTGCCATCTGAATATTTATTATTATAAATAGAACAAATCTTTACTTCATAGTTATGACTGTGAAGTAAATGACAACCAGATCATCAGCTGCCGTCTTCTTTGTCGACTTCCAGGGTTCGTGAATGGAACGGTTTCATACTTATTCGACCTTGAACTGTCCTTGACTCCTGCCGCCCCGGGTGGCCTGGTTAGAAGCGTGGGGAGAAACACGAACGTGGGGTGTTAAATGGAGAGCAGGAGGTGGGTAGAGTGGGACCAGGTCGGAGGAGAAACCGACTATGAGGAGATAGAAAAGGAACGAATTATTTTTTACGTAATTTCCTGTGTTTATAACTATATATTTCCTGTGTTTATACCTTTATATTTCCTGTGTTTATACCTTTATATTTCCTATGAGTTAGGCAACACAGATCGAAGGAAATGCTCCTGGAAGAAGAGCCAGAGGGACCACACCAGTAAGATGGACCGACCGGACCAAAATGGTAACTTATTAGCCTGCAGGAGGCTTTCCGCCTGGCTTCATATAGAAAGGAGTGTATATATAAATTGTAAGATATGATACATATGCTACTGTGATCGCGACCCTCAAGGGCGAGGCCCGTGACCAATAAGATAAGAAGTTTGTATGTTTGTTTGTCCGAGTAACGCTGCTAAAATCAATTATAAACATATTAGACGCTATTAATGTTTTCAGATCATACTCATATGTAGGAACACATTCCAAAATGTTACCGGAGATTTACAAAAATGTAGATCAGCTCTAAAATGCTGTTTATAAGAATCTATTTTACAGATTTCAATGGGTATTTCAAGTATAAAAAATGTACGTGCCAAAATCATCATATTAATAAAACAATGTGTTTGTATTTTTGTGCATCTGTGTCTAACGCCATAGAATCGAAACTATAATACGTAGGGGACTTGAAATTTTCTATGAGTTCTTCGGGCAGGTTGTTTTTAAACAACCGCTATTTATTTGTTTAAATAATTAAAAGTTGAAATGAAATGAAATGATTTATTTCCATTATTTACACAACATATAGGTATATATAACAATAACAAAAAATAACTATATTCTAAAAAGACTTATTATAAACATACTATGTACAATTGTGCCTATTTGGAAATTTACTGCCTCACTAGACAAGTCTGTTCTGAGGCAGTACTCTTTCAATATGGCATAAGGTTACATGATTTTGAATGCGAAATATTTAAACATAAACACAAAAGAAAAATAATAAGAATAATATAGTGATCTCTCAGTTATTTTCTCCCATATAATTGTAGTGGAAATGATGGATGGCACCAAGCTATGGTACAGATTCGTTAGGATATTTAACAGGACATGAGCAGATTATATTCTGTCATTTGTTTTCAGCCAGTCTATTACCAGTTTTTTGAAGTTTGTTTCGTTGCGTGAGATATTGTGTTCTATGTCAGGTAATATTTTATTGTAAAGCCTAGGAGCAAGAAAAGGGTAATGTCGCTGGGCAAAAGTCGTCCTTATTAGTGGGGGTCTTATTTGTTGTCTATTTCGGGTACTGTTGGAGAATACGCAGTCAGGTAAGAATTCCGTCATGTGTTTATGAAGGTAGGTCATTATAGTTTTCATGTATAACTGTCTAATATCTAAAAACGTAGTCAGGTAAGAATTCCGTCATGTGTTTATGAAGGTAGGTCATTATAGTTTTCATGTATAACTGTCTAATATCTAAAAACGTAGTCAGGTAAGAATTCCGTCATGTGTTTATGAAGGTAGGTCATTATAGTTTTCATGGTTAACTGTCTAATATCTAAAAACGTAGTCAGGTAAGAATTCCGTCATGTGTTTATGAAGGTAGGTCATTATAGTTTTCATGAATAACTGTCTAATATCTAAATATATCGGTTTATCTTATTATTAATGTATTTGAATTATTTTGCACTTCTTCTTCTTCTTCTTCAGCCAGTTTTCATCCATTCTTGGACATAGGCCTCCCCTTTGATCCTCCACAACTCCCTGTCTTGGGCACACTGCATCCATCTCCCTCCGGCACATTTCTTGATGTCATCAGACCACCTTGCCTGGGGTCTGCCAACACCTCTTCGGCTTGTTCTCGGTCGCCATTCTAAGATCTTTTTGGTCCATCGTGAATCCTGGCATCTGGCAATATGCCCAGCCCAGCTCCACTTAAGGCCAGCGACCCTTTCCGCTACATCGGCTACTTTGGTTCTTTGTCTTATCATAACATTCTGAATTCTGTCCCTTATTGAAATACCCAGCAACTTTCTCTCCATAGCTCTCTGTGTCACTAACAGCTTGTGCATTATTCTTTTTGTTAGGACCGATGTTTCCATTCCATAAGTAAGCACTGGGAGAATACATGCATCAAATAGCTTCTTTTTCAAATAATGGGAGTATTTACGGGATTTGAGTATTATTGAGTATTTATTTTTGAGTATTTTGCACACATTACGTAAAAAGTGCACAATGGCCGGCTTTTTGCCATAATGACAATATCTTCCGACCAACCATATCCATTTGATGGGGTAAATTGTGTGTATGATATTATGTACCAATGTATTTATATATTATGTACCAATGTATTTATATATTATGTACCAATGTATTTATATATTATGTACCAATGTATTTATATATTATGTACCAATGTATTTATATATTATGTACCAATGTATTTATATATTATGTACCAATGTATTTATATATTATGTACCAATGTATTTATATATTATGCACCAATGTATTTATATATTATGTACCAATGTATTTATATATTATGTACCAATGTATTTATATATTATGTACCAATGTATTTATATATTATGTACCAATGTATTTATATATTATGTACCAATGTATTTATATATTATGTACCAATGTATTTATATATTATGTACCAATGTATTTATATATTATGTACCAATGTATTTATATATTATGTACCAATGTATTTATATATTATGTACCAATGTATTTATATATTATGTACCAATGTATTTATATATTATGTACCAATGTATTTATATATTATGTACCAATGTATTTATATATTATGTACCAATGTATTTATATATTATGTACCAATGTATTTATATATTATGTACCAATGTATTTATATATTATGTACCAATGTATTTATATATTATGTACCAATGTATTTATATATTATGTACCAATGTATTTATATATTATGTACCAATGTATTTATATATTATGTACCAATGTATTTATATATTATGTACCAATGTATTTATATATTATGTACCAATGTATTTATATATTATGTACCAATGTATTTATATATTATGTACCAATGTATTTATATATTATGTAAACATAAAAGTAAAACAACATTAAAAAGAAGGAAGGGAGAGGAGAGGAGGGGACAAGGAGACAAATTTAAGTGTTATGTGTTAGGAAATGACGCTTCAGATTTCTTTTGAAAGCGGGAAGTGTTAATAAAACTAGAAGTTGCGATGGGATGTGATTCCAAAGTCGAGCTGCTTGTACGGAGAAAGATGTGGTGAAAAAGGAAGTATTGTGTACTGAGATACCGAGCATTCTTTCAGTATTTGAAGTGAAATTTATTTCGTAGAAAAACTATGCGACGTTACCAAATTTAACGGATGAAAATACATTCCTACATTATATTCTTATCTTCAGAGACCACAACTGTTTATATAGGGTAATGTACTAGCATATTTGCTGTAGCTGGGAGATTACCAATACCCAAACATTATTTTTCGCCACATTAATCAGTATATCTTATAGAAATTCTAAAAATAACTGAAGAAATCTCTATTTATTTTTACGTATACGTGAGAGTAAAAAAAAACTTTAAGGTTTTAAAATATTTTTTTTATTACATATACCAGAAATTACATTATTTTATATAAGTAACATAACAAATAAATTGGGTTGGTTTAGACCACCTCACTAGGCTAGGCTATATAAGGTTTTAATTAAGGATGATGCAAGGCTGCGTATTATCCCCATGGCTATTCAATATTTATATTGATCACTGCGTAAGAGCACTAAAGCATGAAAATATAGGCCTGACACTAAATACTGTAAATGAAAGTGATTTGATGTATGCATAATATGATAAAGTGGTGATTGCTGAATGTGCGGATGAGTTACAGTATTTAGTTAAAAAAGTGTATGAAGAATGTCTGCAGAACGGACTGAGAATGAATGTAAGTAATTCTAAGATATTATTGGTATTCGAAAAAACAGAAAGTATAACTTACTCCATGTATGTATGATAAAAGTAGAGAACGATTGGCTAGAACAAGTAGAGGAATATTTATACTTGGGGAGTATGTTTGAACGGAATGGAAGACCTGATAAAGTCGATAAAGACATTGAAAGAAGAGTTATGGCAGGTAATAGAATAAACGGAGCACTCAGACCAGTAATGATCCGATCCAAAGCTTCTCAAAGGAAGCCAAAATTGCCATACATAATGCAATTGTAGTGCCAGTGAAACATAGACGTGGCAAAATACGCATAAAAGTAGAAAAAATGCTGTGAAAAAAGATAAAGAAAAGTATTATAAGTAAAATGAAAGTGAATTCCTCCTTGACGTAGTTAGGACATATTGAAAGAATGAATGATGAAAAACTGACCAAACCAATATACATGGGTGTAAGAGATGGAGTGAATAGCAGGGGCCGCCCCAGAAAGGGATGGCATGACCATGTGAATGATATTTGGAAAGAAGGAAATATAAGAAGCTTGAAAAATCGACGAGCATGTATGAGGCGATGTATGGATGTAAAGGAAACTAGGAATGTGTGCAAAAATAGAAGAGTATGGCGCTCGGTTCTCTCTGCTTAGCCAGTAAGGGATATGTATGTTAATTTAAGTACGTCAGCAATGCTACACAAAAATATTAATATATACTATAAATACAATGGAAACAAAAAGAGATTAAACTATGTAAGCACTAGTGAAATAATTAAATGTCATTTAGTAGAAATTTAATAACTTATATTTACTTTTTATGTCTATATTACAATGTAGGTATATGCTTATATTATCTACAATCTTTTGTATTTTATATCTACTCTTTGTTTTGGATAAAAATAAATAACAACGATAAAAGTAACAATTAAAAGTTAAGATGAAATAGTATAGAAAAATAGTTAATGAATAATAGTAAATATAATTATTTATCATAACATGTTTCTTTTTTATATGAGTAACATAAATGAATTTGGTTTCTTCAAAGTTTTAATAGCGAAATGCTTATTTTGATATAATATGACACTAGAAAAAGACTGAATCACAACTACATCGATCATAATACCTATGTGTTAGATATTTTTTTTATATAGGATGAATACAATTAAGTATATTATGCTTGTACTATACCTGAAAGAAATCGGTCGTGTAAGGATTCGAACTTACGACCTGTGGATTGCGCTAACCCCACTGACTATTCTATTCAACTAATGTAATTATGATTTTACAATATTGTATTTTTTTTTTACTATTATCGTCACTAATTAGGTTGACGCAAGGTTTTCGTGAGTTTGGTGTGATGGTCGCCAACCTAATTGTTTTGCCATGGTTATAGTGCCCTTCTATCTGACATAACTGCTGAATAAGAAATTAGAAATTCCAGAGTGTTCCTGGTCAACTCTCTATGCCCAGTTTTTACACAGTCACAGGCTTGAAGTAATCTCGCGACAATCCGTGTCTGTGTATATTATGTTCACCGATGTTGATTGTCATTTTTTGCACAACTGCGCCGAGACCACGAGTCTAGAGGAGCTTCTAGAGCTACTCTTCGAGCCATGCATTCTTTTGTCATTCTTACTAGCGTTCTGTGAAGGGGCCGTTTTCAGTCCCCATATGCGGAGCGGGTGGAGGTGGGCGTAGCATGATCGCCAACTTCCGTTAGGAGAGGCACACGAAGAAGAAGAAGACGATTGTAATAATAAAGAAGAAGAAGATTGTAATAATAAAGAAGAAGATTGTAATAATAAAATTTAAAATAATAAAAGTTTGAAAACGCTTGATCTAGATTACAATTACCAAATATAGTAGAACTTCTCTAGTTTTACAACATTCAGCACAGTTTATTATGTCGTGGTTGTTGCACATGTGTGAAAGAGAGAGCGGAGCGGCCTTCCAAGGTCATGAGATGGCGCGAGGGAAGAAGTTGAAGAGAGAGGGTGTGAGGAATACTCACAAAGGCAATTCACAAAATACCAGAGATTGTCAAAGTTTTATACCCGTTACCACATAACTATTATTATTTTGTAAAGAAAAAATTCATTCATACCTGTATGGCATATTTTTCTGATTATGTTTCTTTTCTGTTTATAATCTCTATATATAAATACGTGAAGCAAAAACGTTAAGTACAATTTCCGGATAAATGGGCGCACGAAGAAGTTTGAGATTTGGCATACTTAACGTTTATATGGAGGAGGACTGCAGAAAAATAATATTAATACATTTTATGCGTTATAAATAAATTATATCAAATAAAAAATATTTCACATCAAACTATTTATTGTGTACCACAGAACGGTGAAGAGAGTGGAAACGTAATTTTAATATACACGCGTAGTATGAGAAATATTCCGATAACACAGAGTAGGTAGGTAGGAAATATTCATTCTTTTTATTCCATGTTCTGTGGTCACATTTAAATGTCATTGTGGTATTTACGGCGCATGCGCAGTTGTTTAAATTGAAATATAAAAACATTTTAAATGAAAATACATATTTGTATACCTACCTACTGTGAAACAATATAAATGGTAGGTACTTACACAATAATTTCATCTATAAAATTGACTTGCAATACATGAAGAGAAAACTGTGTTCCTTGATGAAAACATGATATCTATATTATAAATTTGAATGTTTGTATGTACCTATGTACCTATGTACCCATATATGCATGTGTTGAATGCGCTCCTAATCCGTTTATCCAATTGATATGAAACTTTGGTGAATTGTCGAGAGTATAACAGGGATGGTTTCTGGATCAAAAAAATTTCCTTTTTCTTCTTCTTCGTCGGGTATTAGGTCATTTTACCTATGAAGGTGGACTATCCTGGGAACCGTTCATCCGATTGCAATGAATCTTTGATGAATTATTGAGCGTATGCCCGGGATGTTTTCTGGATTAAAACATTTTTCTTCTTCTTCTTCTTCATCGGGTTATAGGTCATTTTACTTATGAAGGTGGACTATACTGGAAACCGTCTCTTTGCAGGTTTCTGGATTTAATCTTTTATCTTCATCTTCTTCGTTATATTTTTTTATCTTACTGAAGGGACGGGAGCTAATGAAGGGAAGGGACGGGAGGTACTGAAGGGACGGGAGGTACTGAAGGGACGGGAGGTACTGAAGGGACGGGAGGTACTGAAGGGACGGGAGGTACTGAAGGGACGGGAGGTACTGAAGGGACGGGAGGTACTGAAGGGACGGGAGGTACTGAAGGGACGGGAGGTACTGAAGGGACGGGAGGTACTGAAGGGACGGGAGGTACTGAAGGGACGGGAGGTACTGAAGGGACGGGAGGTACTGAAGGGACGGGAGGTACTGAAGGGACGGGAGGTACTGAAGGGACGGGAGGTACTGAAGGGACGGGAGGTACTGAAGGGACGGGAGGTACTGAAGGGACGGGAGGTACTGAAGGGACGGGAGTTACTGAAGGGACGGGAGGTACTGAAGGGACGGGAGGTACTAAAGGTACTGGAGTTTTGTGTGTGTGTGTGTGTGTGTGTGTAAGGGTGTGTGTGTGTGTGTGTGTCCGTCCCCCCCTTATAACTTTTGACTCGCTCAATTTACAGAGCCCAAAATTTCAGAATATATAAATAGTTATAGGCCTACAAAACTACTTAGAATTGTTAATTTTTGGTTCAGTCAGGGGTTATCAACTTTTGAAATTTTGGTTTATTTTTCCATGTATCTCAGAAACCAAAAAAGCTAGAATGCTGAAAATTGGTATAAACATAGAAAAATACAAAATCTCGAATTATTTTTATTAAATAAATTCCAGGATTTCTCAAACATTTTTTATTAAGAAAAATATTTTTTTTTGATAAATTTATGATTTTAACTGCCTATATTTACATTTTTTTTAAATATCGAAAAAAGCCGAAACACCCCAACTAGATAATTTAATTTTCTATAAAAAATATTTCCATTGTATTAGCAAATCTCTTTTTAAATTTTTTTTTAACAATTTTTATAAAAATTGAATTTAGTGACTACATTGCTTCATACAATTTGTATGGCAGTAGCCTACACACAATATCTAAGAAGACTTAATAGTTTGATACTAATCTCCAAACATACATATATACCATCATGCTGTTTTCATATTCTGGGTAGGATCAAAGGACTGACCTCCATACTATCCTATCTTGACATACATACCTAGGTACATGTGTTGTATAGAAAACCAAATATCTTAAAATATTAAATAATTTGTATTTATCGGTTTATAGTTTGTACTATACGTACTATCGCTATCGACAGTTGGATCTCATGTGTTACATGCAACTAGTATATAAAATAAATGAATACATCAAGGGGTACAAAGTTTTCTATTCATATATTGCAAAGTGCAATTGAATAAGTAACATTTATACTCTTTCACAGTGAGTCATGTAATTTTCTTTAATATATTTGTATTTGAATTCATCTTTATTTGTTATATTAAACAACTGTCGGCCTTCGTGGCTCAGTTGGTTGGGTTAGGTCTGACTGCTGATCCAAGACATAATATAAAATAAAATAATACTAATAAAATAAAAAATTATAAAAATATAACTTATGTAAGACATATTGAAATACGAGTATTTTAAACTGACAAAAAAATTCTTTACTTAACGCTTCACACTGACGTGTTAATATAGCAATTTTCCACAATTTTGGGCCTGTTTTCTATGAATGTCACCAGTACTCAGGGTTCATAGTATCCAGTCGTTGTTATCTGCGGTGTTATCCTTACATAGAATATAATCAGCCTTTATTCTATGACGTAAGTCTGGTAGTCGCTGAATCTTGCTCTATCATTGATATTTAATATTTTTTTTGTCATTGAGTGTAACTGTAATAAAACCAGTTTACTTTGTACCTAATAATTAAAATATTTTTATGCACAACGTATTGCCAATTGTCAGGCGCTTATGTAATAACCGGTATCTAATTTTCTTAGTTCTTAAAGCTTATCGGGGAACTAACAGGTAGTATGTCAAATATTAATTTAACGTGAACCCAATAACAATTTGCCGCATTCTGGAGACTTATGACATTTATCGTCTCACAGATCCAGACTGAAAACAAAATTAAAAACTGTGTCTCCACCGGGGATCGAACCCGGAACCTTTGGTTCAAGTGTCAGGTATCTTACCGACTGAGTTAAAGTTGAACGTATTCATCATCATCATTGGCCTTACAGCCCGTTGTGGGCCTTGGCCTCCTTCAGAATCCGTCGCCATTTCTCCCTGCACTCTGCGACTCTCTTACAGTTGGTAAGGCCTAACACTCGTATATCTACTCATTTTTCTACTCGTATATCTACTTGTATATCATTTTTGGTCTGCCTCTGCTTCTTCTTCCGTCTGGTGTGGTGTTTAAAAACTTGTTGGGAGTACGATCATTACTCATCCTGTGCACATGGCCCAACCATTGCAGTCTTCTTATAATATTTTAATGAACTGTACAATGTTAGGTTCGCCATACAGTGCCACCAATTCGTGGTTGAATCGTCTCCTCCACACTCCATTTTCGTTGACAGTACCAAATATCTTTCTGGGGACCACTCTTTGTTAAATACATAGGAACCTACCTATATTTATATTTATAATTATAATGTAACAGAATAAATTAATAAACGTTAACTATGTTGTAACACTATTCACACTATCCCCAAAACTATTCACACTGGCATTAGAAGATGTCTTCAAAACATTAAACTGGAACAATAAAGGCATTAAAATAGATGGCACATATTTAAATCACCTCCGTTTTGCAGACGACATAGTAATAATAAGCGAAGAATTGTCTGAACTGGAAGCTATGGTAGCAGAATTATATGAAGCCTCTAGAAAAATCGGTCTGGAAATGAACATAGACAAAACCAAGATTTTGAGTCCAACTTCACACAGTATTTGCATTGGAAATAAGACTATTGGTGCTGTTGAAGAATACATATACCTTGGACATAAAATTAAATTGGGTAAAGAAAATCAGACCGCCGAACTGCCAAGACGTATAGGGCTGAGTTGGGCTGCTTTTGGAAAGTTGAGGTACATATTCGGCAACAGGGAAATTCCGAATAACCTAAAAGCCAAAGTGTACAATTCTTGTGTTTTGCCAGTGACAACATACGGTCTCGAAACCATGTCACTTACTGCCAAAAGCCTCCACAGACTTAAGTGTACTCAACGAGCAATGGAGAGACAAATGTTAGGCGTATCCTTGAGAGACCGAATAAGAAACGAGGATATAAGACGCCGGTCAAAGGTCACCGACATTGCAGAAAGAGTGGGAAGGCTGAAGTGGCAATGGGCAGGTCATGTGGCAAGACAGAGAGATGATAGATGGACCCCCAAAATTCTGAATTGGAGACCCTATCATAATAGAAGGGGTGTAGGGAGACCACAGAGGAGATGGACTGATGACATTGTCGAACTGGTGGGACATGGGTGGAAACAGAGCGCCCAGGACAGAGAGAAGTGGAAAACTCAGGAAGAGGCCTTTATCCAGCAGTGGAGTGAAAGGGGCTGAAAGAAGAAGAAGAAGAAGATGTTGTAACACAAAACAATGGCCTCTGTTGGCCGCCACATAGCGACAAAAATGGCATTAAAAATCTAATATATCATTGCTTTAGTTTCATTTTCTGATTATACGCCAATTTTAAATCAATCAAATATATACCGTTCGTTGGTTTGGTCTATTGGTGTATTATAACGTTATTTCAATATTGTAAAGCAATGTGTTTTATCATGCAACATACATAATTTCCAATTGTTTCAACTACTGCGATTGTAGATATGTAGGTATGTAAAAAGTATCCTTATTTTTTCCTTTGTTAATATATTTTTACTCCTAACGTACCCAAGGGGATATAGTGGGGTGTTATGATTTCGCAATTTTTAGGCTTTTTTATTGCAGATTATCAACTAGTGTCATGCTGAGATTGAATTCTGAAAGTTTCATCACAATGTATCTGTGTGTATGTGCTATGTGCTGTGTGCTGTGTGCTATATGCTGCGTGCTATGTATGGCGTGTTTATTTTACTTTATCAATATCAATAATTTATTTCACATTGATATGGCAGACCATAGATTTGTTCTTTAAATTTTGACAATCCTTGAATGCATTTTTGATGAGTGTATTTTTACTGAATCAAAATTTTTAATATTACAAAAATACCTTGACTTTCCAGACTGTGAGAGCATTTTGAAAATTTGGACAGACTATACTAATCAGCTCTAAGTTTATGGATTTACATATATGATATCAATATGAAGTCAATCGGACTTATAGTTTGGGCTGTAGAGGACACAAAAAACAACGTAAATGATGAAATCATAGAAAACTAAAAATTGTCTATGGTATACTAATCAGCCCTAGGTCTATGCCGTACGACGTACGCCATACATACAAACACATCACGACGAAACTCACAGTGTGCACTTTCCACATGATACCCGTTGAGAAATTGATAATTGTGAAATCATGACTCCTCACTCTTCCATAGTATGGAGAGTAAAAATGCTTTAATACAATACTTGTTCCAATAAAGGTGACAGTTTAAAATATACTATCATCATACGTGTGATTGTTTTATGAAATAAATATAACAATACAGGATATATGTATTTTTAAAATGGCGACCGAGAACAAGCTTAAGAAGCGTCGGCAAATGCCATGCAAGGTGGTCCGGTAACATTAAAACATGCCGAAGGAAGATGAATGTAGTGTGCCCAGGACAGAGATCTGTGGGGAGGCCTATGCCCTATATTCAACAATGGAATTGACAAAATGAAGAAGTGTATTCTTAAACCGTTCATACGTACCTAAGTTACAAAATTGGAAGCAATATTGTAAGTATAATATGCCAATATGCCAAAATTTCATCCGATGGAAGTCTTATTTGTACCAAAATCAGCAATTCTCAAAATGTCGCAGGTTGATAGTTCTTTTGTTTATTGTCGAAGCCATGTCAAAAAGAGAGAAAGAAAGAGCAAATTAATTCTAATTCCTATTGTTATGTTTAATAAACTTAATATTTCATATTAAATTAATACACATTCTAAGATGATGCTTAACAAGGTGAGAAAGTGTTTGCGGGTCCTGCTATTAATTGGTAAATACATCAAAATAAATTTAGTTTATAAAGTAATGTGATTAAAATACTATCTTTGTTAGTAAGAAAAAATACATTTAAATGTTAATTTAACGGCAACGAACGCTTATCCTTGGGTAATTAATATTGCAATCGTGTTATTATCGTGTACTTTGCTAAAAAAATAAATAATTGAGCAAAAGTTATCGAATATTATTCACGTATTTATCAACAACGAGTTCTAAAAAGACACACAGATAACCCCAAAATAAAGTTATTTTGCATACTGCAATCATTTATTTATTTATAATACGTTGTTAACCGTCAAACAACCTTTTAAATTACACGTAAAATCATTTTCATTGTATCATCTCATCAACTAAGTAAATTATTGAATAATATATACACGATTACTTACGTTAATTCTGTCAAAACAAATATAATTCATATTGGTATAAACACATCACTTTATTCAAAGTACATTATGCCGTTCTACACTTGTGTATGAACTAAATAAATATTTAAAATAGGTAGGTACATACTAATGATATTTTTTCGATACACACACACCATTTAACATATTTTAGTTATTTGATTTCGAAAAACATATTATTTGAGTTATTCGATTTCAAATTATTCCTAAATAAGTTAGCTATGTTAAGAAGTAGGAGCACTCTAAAAAGGGCAATGGATAATGGAGTAGATAAGAGTAAACTAAAATAAGTATTAATTATCTTATAGTTTTTAGAATGTATATTGAATAAAAGTGTAGTCAATATGAATGAAAATCAATAGTCTTCTAACACAAAATGTCACACCCGCATAACGAAACGAGTGGGTTGTAGCCAACACTAAACTATCCACACCATAGTAAGTGTTAATTTTTTCTTCTTGTAAGGTTGACAATCTCAAAATACATTTTTATGAAGTACATTTCTATTAGATTCTTAAACAAATATAAGATTCCCAGAGGACAAAAGTTTTCACAATACACCATACACACAAAAACATTTGTCACGAAACTCATAGTATGCACTTTCTGCATCATACCTGTTGAGAAATTTTAAGTAAAATTGCATTACTAGCAAGATGAGCATATATGAGACAGTGTATCAATGTTGATGAGGAGATGTATGTGTCAAGATAAAAGAATGCAGTGTTCGGTTCTCACTGCCTACCCCTTGAGGAAGATAGAAATGGAGAGTAAAAAATACACTTATCTATGTACAATATCAATATGATATCACTTAATTTTCCCATACAGAAGCTTCTGTTATATTCATTTTTTATACAAATATATTTCGCATTACTATGGCAGACCTTAGATTTTTTTCTTTAAATTTTGACAATCCTTGAATGCATTTTATGAGTGTATTTTTATCGTATCAAAATTTCAAACAGTATAAAAATACCTCGAATTTTCCAGACCATGAGAGCATATTGAAAATTTGGACAGATGAAATCATAGAGAAGAAATTAATGGACATCTATGGAAAACTAAGCAAATCTAACTTTATGGACTATACATATATGATATCAATATGAAGTCAATGAAGTCAAGTTTTGGCTGCAGAGAGGACACAGAAAAAATCAACGAATATGATTAATTCATAAAGAAATTAAAAGTTGTCTATGGAGAACTAATCAGCTCTAGGTCTTATGCCCTCTACACATATTATGTTAATATGAAGTCGATCAGACTTACAGTTTCGGCTGTAGAGAGGACACAAAAAGGATAACGAAACTCATAGTGTGAACTCTCTACATGACACCCGTTGAGAAATTGATGTAAAAAAATGTGCTTAAAAATTGTAAAATCATGACTCTCCACTATTCCATAGTGTGGAGAGTAAAAAACTGGCATCAAATTCAAAGTAAGCACCAGGTGTTACATTTACAGTTTAGTGACTTAGTGACATGTCTCGTAACACATAACACTATATAGTTATCGGCAAATAAATTGAGAAATCAAATGGGACGCGCAAAGCACAAATTTGTTTTATTTGCCTGGTTGGTATCTGTGCAAACCGTCCCACTCTCCTCCGAAATTTTTTAAGTTAAAAAGTAAAAAATAAAAATTTCTATCAGCAATAATATTCAGTGAGATGTTCTTGATTTATATATAAACCCTATAATAGGTGTGCGGATGCATATTGCCCTATAAAAGGAAGCACGGTAAGTGTGTGTATTCTCACACACCAGCCTCGCCAGAAATAAAAACACAACATTCAAAATGGATCCAACCTCATTGTCGAACATTGCCTTGCCTGTTTGGTATTTTCGATTATCCGGCTCTTTGAGGACACCCTCAAACAATAATCATAGAAAAAGAGTGGGAGCACTTTTATAAGGTGGTGCCTCGCAGCAAAGAATAACTTAAAAATTCACAAAAGTACAAGCAATGTTATAAGAAGAATGTGAGTTTGAACAAAAATGTCTCGATACAAGATATCAATATAAACAATATAAACAGATACAAGATACTGAAAGACACCATGAATAATATGTATACATATACAATGTAGGTACATCATACATATGACTATTACGATGTTTTTCACAGTGTTCATTCAGTATCACGTGTGAAAGTATGTTTTGTTCGATCAGCTGTTGAATTATTTATGTCACAAATAGCAGGTAATTAGTTGGTCATGCAATTCCATATTATACCTAACCATAGTAACGGACGTTCAATATGCTCTTCCGGCAGCAAAAGAAAACCATTAGTTTTATTTACTATCTGTACTCAGTGATTTATTCCCGTGGCTTTTTTTATTTAATTTTGGGAATTTTGGTAGCAACAAACAGACTTTTAGACAAAATACAATTTTATGAAATTAACAAAATAATCATGAGAAATCTGATCCTCGGCGGTTCTGTAGACATTGACAAACAGATCATAGAGGAGGTCAATGAATACAAATATCTCGGCCACAACATCTTACTCTTCAGAGATAACCAGACCGCTGAGCTTTAGAGAAGAATTGGTCTTGGGTGGGCAGCGTATGGTAACTTAAAAAAGTTCTTCGACTGCAACATTCCATAAAGCCTTAAACGCAAAATGTACGACCAATGTGTACTGCCAGTACTAACATACGGAGCCGAAACGCTTACACTCACCAAGTCTCCGAGAAACTCCGTGCAGCACAAAGAAAACATGACAGAGCCATGTTACATATTAAACTATCGAACCGAATAAGAAATGAGGAGATACGTAGAAGGTCAGGAGTAACAGACGTCGTCGAAAGAGTGGCTAAGCTCAAGTGGTCTTTTGTGGGACACGTTGCTAGATTTCAAGACCAGAGGTGGACAAAAAGGGTAGTGGAATAGAGACCTCGCGAAGATAAAAGAAGTAGAGGGAGGCCTCCCCCGCGATGGTTGATGATATACAAAGAATGGCTGGTGGTTGGATGCAGAAGGCGCAAGACAGAGACATATGGAGAGATATGGGGGAGGCCTACGTTCAACAGTGGACAGAAATGGCTGTATCATACATACTTAAAGCAACATTGACGACATCCCTCCTATGTGTGAGGTAATCTGAAAATAAATCCATGCATGGCTCCGTTGTCGAGAATTAACTGTACATTCAGCCAATCTCAATTGAGAAAACAATGATCATGGTCACCTAAAGACATCCAGTACGATACAAACTTGGAATTGAGAATATCCCTATAGAACAAGTGATACGATTTAAGTACATGGGCGTCGAAATATCCAGCAACAATGGTCTCTATGATGAAGTAAGTGAGCAAGCAAAAAGGCCGCTGTCATGGTTGGACGCTTGAGAAATACCGTATGAAGAAACAGGGACATGTTGAAGGAGAGAAAAGTGAGGAATATCATGACTACGGCATTGAAACAATAACTGATATCACCATAATAAAAGCCTCCTTAAATCATCGCAGGAGTCACCCTCCGAGATTTAAGAGCTCGGAAATAAGAAGAATATGTGATGTTGAAGATGTTGTGCGATGGCGTATAGCAAGAAGACGCTTCTGGGGAGATCACGTGGAGAGAGCGAATTCAGGACCGATTGGTGAGGATAGCAGCAGACGATTCCGAGAATAACATGACATAGTCCTAGATGAAGCAGAAGATAAAGAAAATGGCTTTGTTATTTTTATACCTAAGGGAATTTTTAATGTAAAATTTAATTGAATGTGATTCATATAAACTACACCAACGTAGGTAATAAGTCTCTTTTCCATGGTTCTGAAATGAAAAATCACGTCAGATATTGGATTGATGAAAGGTATTATGGCGGACATCTATTTAAATAAACTTAGAGTATTTAATTCCTAGTTGTAATTGTAAAGTACCCTTGAGGTAGATACATACAAACGGCGCTACATAAGTAGGCCAGCTTTATTATTAGGGCCTAGTTGATCTATTTTGATTATGAAGGGCAAAATAGAAGGACGCCTCATAATAGGAAGACGTCAGATGTCATGGCTCCGCAACATTCGTGAGTGGACCGGCATCAGAGACGTCGGCGAATTGTTCTGTATGGCGGTGGAGGTGGAGAGATGCCTTCTCATCAGTGATAGGGGGGACCTGATATGGCACGAAGAAGATCTATTTTGTGTAAGCCTATATGTTTTTGACGTAGTGATTGCGAGTGCAGAATACTGAGATTATGTGCCTATTTAATGTGGAACGGTAACTAACACGGTTCATAATTGCTTATATTGTCACTAAAAATTGTAAACTGCTAGCCCTAGAACAGGATTTCCTAGTTGGGCAGCAGTGATCTACTTAGTCTTTGTTAATATGGTGTGATTAAAATATGACGTTATGTTTTTGGCATGATACCAGGGATGCTGCGGAACATCCGCAATTGCGTAACATCCGCATTGATTTTAACATCCGCATCTGCGGATGTGAGTTTTCAAAACTCCACATCCGCATCCACGGATATTACGTTCAAAAATCCGCATCCGCGGATGTCAAAAAGTATACATCCGTAGCATCCCTGGCAAGCAAGCCAAAGTTTGAGTGTGATTGTTTTAAAATGCGCACATTGCCCTGAAGTTCGTAATTCGGCAAATTTCGTTAAAATCCGAAGCTGGCAGTCAAGTTTATAGTCAACCAAAATGAGAAAAATCGAAAGTTATCTTAAATAATATATTATATTTTATACAAAATCAAAATTTTAATTATTAAACGAACATTGAATTAAAAATTTTTTTCACCCATACGAAGTTTTTTTAAATCTAAAGATCCGCATCCGCAGATGTGAACCTTCGAAATCCGCATCCGCATCCGCTGATGTGAAAATTCAAAAATCCGCATCCACATCCGCATCCGCGGATGTCAAAACATACACATCCGCAACATCCCTGCTATGTACACATGTATGTCTATATGTGTGTGAATTACTTGCATAGAATCGAGATGCTGCATGGATGGTATTTTACATTTTGGAAAAATTGAAATTGACTCATCTGTTCGGAGATGGGTACTTATTTATTAGTTGACATGATATGTAAAAGGTCGTTACTATCTATGCTTTTATTTGTTTGACATTACTTCTTAATGTGGTGTCAGCAACTTCTTAAAACGGCATTACTTCTTAATGTGGTGTCAGCAACTTCTTAAAACGGCATTACTTCTTAATGTGGTGTCTAATTATTAATTTTATTGCATTTCTCTAACGTTTCAAATCTACGCATACATGAGTACTTATTGCGTATATACATAAGTCAGAAATTGCGTATATTAGTAAAATAATTTATTGCTGTTTAACGTTAGGAAATTCATAACATTTTCACTGTAAACGAACACACGCAAATAAACCTAATTATGTTTTACATATTGAGTAGTTTGAAAATGTAGGAAAAGTAATTATCAGTACCTATAAAGTAAAAGTTTAACCAACTACCAATATTTTACCTATTGCCTTTAATTTACCTATTGGTAAACCGTGACAATCTACTCGTGGTACAAAATAACTATTCAATATTCATTGAATTAAAAACTAACACACATATAATTAATTTTGAATACCACATAATTGATTGTTTACGTATCAGTAATCAAACATTTTAACGTTCAAACGAATATTGTTGTGACATGTCTCCATTGCACCCTATCCATGGCCTTTTCTTTCCAATTCCACACACCGGCTATCTGAATGTGCCTCTCGACTCCATCCATCGTAGTTTCGGCCTTCCTACATTTTGTCTTCCCTCCACTATTTTGTTAATTTCAATAGAATTATTGATATGCCAAATATCAAGTTCCGATATGTTCATATATTCTAAAAAACTTTCAACCCAATTTTCGCCACTTTAGGGGCGGAATTTCCAAAAATCCTTTCTTAGTGGAAGGTTTTGTTATTTGTCCTATCTGTATTCAAAATTTCACTTCTCTATGATTAGCCGTTTTGGCTGTGCGTTGATGAGTGAGAATTTCAGTCAGTCAAATCTCTTTGCTTTATTGTTATAGATTAATTATTTTAATAATTATCTAGATATTTCAGTTGCCAAATGTTGACAAATCTAATATATAAGTTGGAATGTATAAAATATAAGTTTCAGTATAAATGTATGCAGGTATATGAAAGTTTTTATATCACCAAGCTTTTTTATTGTATAAATGCATTAGGGAAAACAATACTGGTTCTGTTTATATTTTATGTGTTCTTTCTAAATTATAAATACATAACTGTCTGTTTCCAATATTAAATAAAAATAAAATTGAAAAAATGAGTTGCAACATACCTGTTGATACGGTTGATTATCTTCTGTGTACTCCGCCTTGTAGAAACTTGGACACCTTCTAGCCGCCCTCGGAGGGTAGCTTCTCGAGGGAAGTTCTCCGTAGTAGGCCACCACGTCATTGGCCGATACCACTGGACAATCCTGTGGGACATCCCCGCAACTGCTTTTGTCTTCTGGTTCTTTGTCAAAAGGTTTGTCATCTCCTTTGACCGACTCTTCGCACGAACTAATTTCAATGTGGCATTCCACCACGCCGTTGGGTTGTGAACTCATCGTCAAAGTTTTGGAAACAAAACTCACTCAAATAAATCAATTTAATTCTGAATTGGCATAAACATGTATTGTTATTACTTCAAATCGGTGTTTTGAAATTCGATTGCCGAAACAATTCAGAAGTCCTATTCACCACCCAAATACTCTCTTAGCAGCTATTTTAATAAAACGACAATATTTATTTACGATAATAGCTTATGAAAAAAGTCTCCCGGATTTCCCTACGATAACACTATGTTTGGTATAGATTATATGTTGAGATTATGTGGCCTTACAGTTCCGCAATAACTAATGTCAGTTATCACAAACAATCAAGTGCAGACCGAACTTGGATTGAATCGAATTGTGGGGTGTTTTATTTAACTCCTGACAAATCACTTAACAACTGATGAGTACCCACACAAAGGTATTATTATTACAGCGCAAACACAAATTCACAGAAAATGTGTATACGTCACTAAAATTTTAGTATGTGGCGCTTCACATTTTGCAAACTACACTGAAGAATTTGCTGATGAAGTGAAATTCTCTGAAACAAAAATAAAAATGATGATAAATATAAATTAATTTTTGTCAAACTGACTTGAGTGCATATACAATACATTTCTTAAAGAAAATCAAATGTATTTGTTTTGATACAAATTATTAGAAAATATTCAAATCCTCCCATGGTCTCAGATAACGGTCCCAAAATCAAAACACATGAAATGCTCTCAAACGAAAAGACATCTTGACTAAATTCAATCATACTAAAATGTTATCATAATATCAAGCCATCGTATCCTTTTTTCTCACTCGCTTTTTTCCTAATGTGATTGAATCACTAATCGCGTTATTATTCAACAACTATATGATCTAAATTTAAACAACTAGAAAATGCAAAACAAACCATTTTATGGATATCTTTTACATCACTGATTAATTGATTGATCTTATCAGGTATTTACCGTCGCTATTTCAGTCAGACTGAAGAATTATTACAGTTCAATTGGGATAATCACGTGGAAATAGTCATACGGGATTTCTTAAAGCATAAAATAGAAGAGACAAGATGGATTGTGAATTTATCAACAACATAATTCATTTGAACTGCGAATCGCATCTCATTCACAATTTGTTCCCACCAAATACCTACTCAAACTCAATTTCAGGCTATTTGTATTATAATATATTGTATATAAGAATAATTCATTGTCGAGTACCCAAATGGACCGAGATGGACCATTTGGGTACTCAACAATGAATACCAGGTATCAAAAAGAGTCTAAGATGAGCACCCAGGAGGTAAAAGAAAGGTCGGAAGACCTAGGCTGCGAAAGGAGGACGATATTATTTACGATACGCATCCCAACTTCTTCTTGTTGTGCCGCTCCGAACGGAGGTTGGCGACTTGTAGATGTGCCAAACTGGAGGTTAGTCAAATTACTGGAGGCCAAGGCCCGATATGGGTTGTAGAACCATCGAAGAAAAAGAAGAATGGAGCTGTAAACGCCAATTTACGATCTATAAGATTAATTATTTTTTAAATATAAGCTTTAGTTCCTGCTTATTTAGACGATAGTAAAGAGTATATTTTTTATGTTGAATTGTTCATCGTTCGTTTAATCAGAATATCTATATATACTAAGACACGAGTAGGATAAATAATCCTGGAGACATACCTAACCATTTAATTCAAAATTATATAATCTTATACAATCCATTGGCCTTTTGTGATTATATTTTAACGATATTAACGGATTGTTCGTTTTATTCAACGTAACAGGCGAAAAATTGCACGATAATATTTAAAAGAATGTGATGTTGGTTACATTCAAAGTTCGATAAATATACTTAATACCACAGATAGTATACAGATTTTGGAAACGAAATATGGAGTTGGTAGTCTCGTCAATATTTTTTTTACCATTTAAAATGTCAGAAATTGGCATTACTTTCAAATTGTTTATGCGTGATTCAAAAGTTGTAGATTTTAATCACTACTGAGAATGCAAAAAAAACTAGAATAGAAATCACAAGTGAAGGAAATGTGGGCCGATGATATTGTTGCAAGTCGCTGGAAGTAGATGGGTCCATAAACCCAAAAAAAAATGAATGGAGGTACTTAGAAGACACGATCCAACAATGGAGAGATGGAAGAAGAAGAAGAAGAAAAAGGAACCACGGATCCTTTTCTTTTATTTGGATGGATGAATTTTGATCGATCTTTGCGTTTGTCGAAATTTATTATGATACAAAATGATTTCCACTGTTTGCGTTTATTAGAAAATTTACATATATTTTGAGAATGTATAGAGAAACGTGGAAATCTATGTGGAAATCGTGGAAACACAGGACAATATGAGTGAGAATCAGGTTCCTTCAAATTAAACCCCTTTTTTCGACTCGAGGAAATCTATCACACAAGTATAATAAAAAATGTTGTATGAATAATGAATATATCAATGAAAAACAATTTATAAAGTCTCAAAATTTAATATTCCTATAAAGAGCAATTAAACTAAACCGCCAACAAAATAATAATTGTGAATATAATTAATGATTTTTTTTCTCTGTGCATTTCCTGTGAACTTGCTCGTCCACCTACCATATGCTGCGAAATAAGATAAAATAATGCGTTATTTATTCATTATCTTCCTAGGATAATGACGATGCAAATATGTAACAGAATTATGTTTTATAGGTCATGCTCGCACAAAAATCAGTCCTGAGATTACTCGTTAAAAAAAATTTGTACCGCGTCGCGTAATAACAATGAGGTTCAACACATATTATGAATGAGACGAGACTGGTGTGTGGGAATACACACATAATGTGTTGTGTATCCACTCATAGGGTAATGCAAACCTGTAGCTGGTTACGCCACATTGTGGGATATGCCGTGATGGTATGAATGAATAAATGGTATAAAGTATTTGATACATAAAACATGAATGAAACACAATGACAAACAGTGTATCGGATCGATTTATTTTTATCTTTGCGAGATTTTTTTTTATTTGCAATTTATATCTTTTAAACATTTTTTTTGCTATAATCGTGGTTATGTCACTTAATAATTCAGGGGGGGCAAGTCTGGTCCAACCGGCGAAATTAAAACCCTCGTGATTACTCAAATCATGGATATAATTATCATATGGAGTTCTATGACTTCTAAAGAACTCCATATAATAATTATATCCATGATATGGGTAATTGTGAGGGTTTTGATTTCGCCGGTTGGACCAGACCTGCCCCCCAGTTCAATTTATTTAGATAAAAATGGACAGTTCAGGTATTGGACTTTCGGATTCAGATATCCAATCAGCATACCTCGAACGGAGAATGTCAACATTAATTTGTTAAAAAAAAAACTTAAATGAAATTAATAAACTTAATGTTTACTATTCTTTAAGAATTAAGTATCAGATATTTAAGATTAAATCAGATTTACCTACTGTCAGGGAATGCATATAGCGAGTCGAAAAAAATACTTTAGTAGGTAGGTACTTGAAAATGGAATCTGAGTTAATTAAATAATAATTAAATAATATATTAAATAATAGCACATAACAATAACTTACGTACAAGGCGACAACTTAAACGGCAAGTTTACAGGAAGCAACATCTTCATATTCGAGTGTGCAAACATAATGTTATAATTTTACCAAATTGAAGATTTAGCAGATTATGTTATAAAACACATACCTTATTGTATCCATTGTATTTGGCAAAAGGATAAAGTGCCAAAACTTTGCCAATACCGACAATATGTTAGCGGACAATCGGCGGACAACTGGATTTGGAATACATATGGACGAGCGCGCGCGCATACTTCGAAACTTTTTCTTCGTTCCAAATTATTTAAAAGCACTAAAATATCTCGTTATAATTTACAATAAACAAAATACTGAATCCCTCGAAAGACTAACTACCTACATATAAAGGACTTTTCTCGCGGGCATTGTGCAAACTGAACCCACCATATGTCAGCGGCAAAAATACGCAAAATCATAGGCAGAACAGTAATAAATACATTGTTCCAACTCCAAGACCTGAAACCACGATGCACACTAAACAAAAAAGATCGAACAGGTTCAATAACTATTGTTATTGTCAATATTTAACATACTTTTCAAAGTCGCCTCGATGATTTTCACCGGGGTAGAGATGCTTCAAAATAAAAACATATGGAGAAAGATTGCGTTTGTTTCGTAGATTATATATTTGATTGTGTATTAAAATGTGATGAGGACGTACAGTTTAGTATGTTGAATGTAAAAATCGTGAAGCCGGCAGCTTAAGCGAGGGTGATCATAATATAAAATATATAATATCGCGAAACACATTCACCCCACAAAGTGTTAGCGGTATACTAAACTAAAGAGCCAAGTCGAGAGAGCGCCACGACGCGCAGCACATCTGTCGGGAAATGTTGGAACTTTTCCATTTCCCAACAAGCGTATATCTTCACGCTTATTATGATCATAAAATAACATATCTACAAACGTTTTTCAATGAATTTTCCAACATAACCATCAAAAGTTTTGTCGTTAACAACATAGAAGTTCATTATTTTAAATTAAATTATTTATGAAAATAAATAAAAACACATAGTTTTAAACCACAAAATATTTTTAATTTCTTTAGCCTAAGAGTTTTCAACGAAAATAGCCGACATCCTGGGAAAATCCTGATTTTTTGGGGCCTTGAGTACAGGGAAAAAGATCAAACCTTTATTTTGATTTTTGCTTCGGAAAAATTTCGACTGTGTTCGGCAAAGCACTTTAAATTCATACTCAATTAAATTGTGTTTTAACTTTTTTTATGAACTTTTTTGTTTCAGTCAGGGGTTATAAACTATAGAATTTTTACTTTATGTTTCCATATATCTCAAAAACCACATGAGCTAGTTCGCTGAAAATTGGTATAAATATAGACAAATACAAAATCTCAAATTTATGTTTTCCAACTGTCGATATGTTAAGAGAACTTTGTTCTCTTAACATATCGACAATGTTTCAATACAGGATACTTGAGAATTGTATGCAGGGTCTCCTTTTTTCACGGCTTTTCCAACTTTGAAGGTAAAAAAACACCAACTTAGAGGCTTCGCAGCATATATGTTCCATATACGGATTTACTCAGAATTTGGAGTAGAACATTATTTAGTGTGTCTGTGTGTGCGTGTCTGTGTTCCCTTCCCCTTATAACTTTTGATCTGCTCAATTAACAGAGCTCAAATTTTCAGAATTTTTGTTTCAATCAGGGGTTATCAACTTTTGAATTTTTACTTTATTTTAAAAAGTAAAACAGCCCAACTAGATAATTTTATTTTCTATAAAAAATATTTCATTTCAATAATTTTTTTTATAAAAATTGAATTTAATGACATCGCTTCATACAACTTCTATGGCAGTGTCCTATACATTATATCTAAGAAGACTTAATAGTTTGATACTTAATCTCCAAGATACATACATACCATCATGCTGTTTTCATATTCTGGGTAGGAAAAAAGACTGACCTCCATACTGTCCTATCCTGACATACATACCTAAGTGTTTATTTATTTATTTATTTTATATATAAAACAAAATATCTTGAAATATTTATTAATTTGTGTTTATAGTTTAATACATTTTTCCTGGTTATCTGGCTCTCTCCTGGCGATATGGCCAAAGAAGCTAAATTCCCGGCGGCTGCATACTGTAGACAATCTTTCTTTTATTTTGAGCTCTTTAAGGACCGAGTCATTCGTTCTTCTTGCAGTCCACGGAATCCTCAGCATGCGACGCCAATACCACATTTCAAATGCGTCAATCCTGTCACGATCACGGGATTTCACTGTCCAGGTTTCGGCTGAATATAGGAATATTGGGAAGATGTGATTTCTGATGATTTTAATTTTGGTGGAGTTGGAAATAACCTTGATCTTTCCAAATCTTGTTCAGACGTGTTATAGCATATTAGCCATGGCAACTCGTCTTTTTATTTCCTTCTCACATCCACCCTCAGCACTGATAAAAGTATAAGTATTATCACAGGAAGTGTACGAGGCAAAAGACGTAGAGGCAGATCTCCTGCGCGATGGTGTGACCAAATTAAGGAGATGACTGGAAACGACCTGTATTCGGCGGTGCGAGCTGCGGAGGGCAGAGAGGACTGGAGGCGACTAGTTCTATCCATTAGCGGCCCCATATATCACGACCCTCAGCATTGAGGAAACGAAGAAGAAGAAGTTTATAGTTTGGTACTTATTCTTCAATTATACATATCTACTATCGCCATCGACAGTTAGATCCAAAATTAGGCAAAATAACATGAATATTGTTTTTTTTATTGACAAATATTTTTTCAACATCTCAATAGAGACAAAGTTGGGATATTGTAGAAGAACCAGGAACTCTAGTGACACTCCTTCGCTTCACGCTGTCCGGAGACTCAGAGGGCAAGGCCGCTGACCAGCTCCGAACAGCACTCAGCGTAGACGTGTGCAGTTAGGGTAGAGCTACGGACAACGTGAAGCGTCGTCTCAAGGTGTCACTCCCCTCGGATAAACTGTTAATACTAACTGGACCAAGGTAAAAGAATATTAAAGGCCACTCACCGTGAGGACGTGGTCTCCCAGCTTGGACCCCTGTCGATGATGGTGGATCGACAGCCCACCTGGCGTAGTCTGCGTTGACACTACAGGTCGGTGGACGTCATCGGCCACTGGGAAGGTCCGTGTTCAGCCCAACGTATGCAAAGAAGAAAACTTATAGTTGGCTTAGAGCCGATGGGAACACCTAGGTGGCACAGCCCGACCGAGGGAATCCGTCGGACGAAACCCTGGCAGGCGACTCGCCGAAACGCGCAAAGGCCTCTACGGTTCAGTCAAGGCAACAGACTCAGGATTAAACCCAGCCAGCTGCACCAGGCTTGGCTCAAGTTAGAGTCTTCTTCTTTTCGTAGGGTAGAAAAAAAACAATAAAAATTATTGCCGGCCCTGGGGCACCGGACTTGAGACGAGAAATTATCTATTAAAAATCGACTGCTGGCGGCACGGCCAGACTTTTAAAATTTTTCCCTTTTAGATAAAATAAAATTGAAGCTAAAAAGAATCGTTCCTCTTTTTAAAATAAAAATTTTCCCACACGCGGCAAAACTCAGCGCGCCTTTTTTTCTTTCGTTTCTTATCTCAGCTGACAAAACAAAAAGTTGCCATTTCATAAAGAAAAATATCCCAAGTAATAAAAAATTAAATTATTTTTCCCCGAAATTAATGCTGGTTCCCGTGGTATTTTGGGTAGGTACCCGAAAATACCCGCACATCATATAGGGGCGTCGGATTTCTCTCGCTCACGTCACTTGTGATGACTGACCGGCCGATATCAATCGCCACCTCCAATTCGAGAGAAACCCAACGTCCCGATACGTGCTCAATCCTCCCGAAAGCTGCGTCATATAGGGGCGTCGGATTTCTCTCGCTCACGTCACCCGTGACGACTGACCGGCCGGTATCACTAGGCACCTACAGGGCTTACGACCTGTCATTGGCTGGTTTACGTGATCACTTTATGCGCTTGCGCAACATTCACCAATTATGCCTTCTTATCGATGTAATTTTGAAAGTTCTAGGTATATATTTGAATAGTGTGTAACATTTTACCTGAAAATAATGCATTATTATTATTGCCATCTATGGAGTAACGGAGAAACCTTTTTTGTAACGCCATCTATTGAGAAATTGAGAAATTAATTTTTAATTGTAAACAATGAAAGCAACAGTCCTTATAAATGAGATGGCGCTAATGTCGAATTGGTAATGTTTAGTTTTTTCCTTCTGACAACACTAATAAATTTGTCATTTGCGTCGTATTTTGGATTTTTTTGACATTTAAAGATATTTTCGCTCTGTTTCGTATGACAATCAATCTAACCTCAAAGTGTTTAGCAGCTCAGCGAGTAATAACATCCATATGATTCAAATATATGTTTTGTTTCACAAACAGTTCGGGCAGCTAGTATATCATAAAATTTAAAGGTCAACAGTAATAAGTGAATAAAAATAATGAGGACATCAAATTCAATTTTTGCTTCACATATTGAATGTGTAATCCATTTTTCAACTACACGAATTAAACTGGTTGAAGTGTCCAAAACGAGTTAATTACAAAATTTATTAGACCGTGTTTAATGCTTTGAATAATCTAGCACCACAATACATTCAAGAGCTGTTTCGTCTGGATCACAGAGTAACAACTTCCTAAAGGAATTGGACACAGTCATCAAAGCGGCTTACTATGACCGATGCTTTGGTGTGAGCGGTCCAATTGAGTGAAATCCGCAGTGCTCAAAGCTAGAGCACTTTCACTAAAGGACTAAAAATAGCCTGTTTACGTAGAGCAGTACATAACTAAACTATCAGCGCCCTTGGAAAGATCATTAAATGGCGCTATATTAAATTAAATTTAAAGATATAACTTTGTATTAACCACGTTTTTTGGTTGAAACGATGCGACCGGTTTCGGAACTAATCGTTCCCTCATCAGGCTAACTTTCAACTGAAACAGAATGTGACGACGTGCTTACAAGAAATCTATGGGAGCAGAGGTAGAGGTAGGGTGGGGGTACTTAGGGTTGGGTCTTGTGCAGGGTGGGTCCGATTGGCTGAAGGATTAGAAGTAAAAGGAAACATATTTAATAATGGACTGAAAGATAAATTTAACTGATTGTTTATTATGTTCTGTTTTGAATTAATACACTTTTTAATTTCTAGCGACTCTAAATTATCAAGACGGAGACCTACTTTGTTGACGTGTAAAATTTTTGTTCCCGATTGCATATTAAATTGATGATCATTAAGTACTAAGTGTTCTGCGAATTCCGAAAAATTATCATTGTTTATACATCTAATATGTTCTTTTACTCTAGTCTCAAATTTCCGTCCTGTTTTTCCTATGTAGACTGCAGAGCAGTCTCCACATGTCAGTTGGTATACGCCGGAGTTTTCCATTTTATTATCTTTATCTTTGGAATTCATTAAACTTTTTCCAATATTATTGTCAGTGTAAAATGCCGGTCTTATGTCTTTTGGTAAGAAATTTGAGATTATTGCATTGCATACAATAATGGTTATAACAGTAAATTGATAGACTCTATTTTAAATAAAAAAATAAAAAATATTAACGTCAATAGATACCTACATAGTTATAATACAAATATCAAAAAAGATGAATATAGATGGAGACGCATATTGTTTGTTAATAATTTATCCCAACCAGTCTCAAATTTCTTACCAAAAGACATAAGACCGGCATTTTACACTGACAATAATATTGGAAAAAGTTTAATGAATTCCAAAGATAAAGATAATAAAATGGAAAACTCCGGCGTATACCAACTGACATGTGGAGACTGCTCTGCAGTCTACTGTCCTATATCCGTAAGGTATTATATACTCTTTGCTGTCCTACGTGTGCGCGAATCGTTCCCTCTGCCGCCAGCTACTGTCATGGATGTACGTATATAAAATACTCAAGTAGTATGTACGGCAGAGAAGTGAAACTAATATTGTGTACTTAGAGAGGCATATTTATGGGGGATATCACGATTTGTATGAAGAATTACGTGATCTTGAATTAATAAATGAGACTGAATTTACATCTTTCCGGGAAACATATCAAAATTTGACATTCGTGCACGCGAAAGAAAACTTTGTGTGTTTTGAACAACATCCTATTGTAAAATAGCAATAATAAATAAATGTGTTTACTTGTAGTCCCATTTATTTTTGCCAAATCCTAAAATTCGCGGTTCGATAATAATTTGTCCCATAATATGGGACGTTCATGGACAGAAATTAAAATTTCTGTTTCTGACATGTCAAAAAACAATGGCGCCGCTATCAATTCACGCGAAAATATCAAACCAACTGATCGCGTTCGCTTCGCATAGCGCCGCGCCGCATCGAAACCAACTCGCGGTCGGTAACGTAGGACACTACCATAGTTACCGACTGTTTAATGCCGCGCCGCGCCGCTTCGCATTGAATCGCCTACGTAGGACGTCGCGTTACAGTCCTGTTCATCCCCGGAACGTCTGCTCGTTGGACAACACAAGGACATACATATTTCATACCTCTGCCACAAGAGGCCAACCTCAAACGCGGGTACTCACTACTCGCCGAATAAAACTTAGTACTCATGTTGGCGAATTAACGCCGCGTTTTTCAACAAAAAGTCCTAGAAACCTCCCGCTTACGCCATAGGGTTACAATAGGATAGAATATGATCTATAGTCTGTCTCTCCGCCCCGCAGTCGCATCTAGGGTAGTCCGACCAGCCACATTTGTGGAAGAAATCGGCATCTGCCATGTCTTGTTCGAATCGTTTTTAATACGGACCAAAGTTTACGCAGTTCGAAAAAGTTAAGTTGCTAATTTACCCTCAATTACTGGTATATGCCATGCCCTGGCGTCCAACCTAGTTCTCCAATGTTATGGCATGTGTGTCACTGGCTATTGAGGGATTACTGTAACGGCAGTTTTGCTGGATTGGCGAAGTGTCAACTCGATAGATTTTAAGCCTTCAAAGGGTAGCGCCCATTCAGACGCAGCGGACGGAGCGCATCAGACGGATTTTTGAAATCTTTATATAGAAATTCATACAAGTGCGTCCATTGATCGACATCGGACGGAGCGTGCGCATCGGATCGTCGAAATGCCGTTGCCGCGCCATTGCGAGGGGAGGTAAAAATTCAATCTGTCATTTTGTATGGTGCATTTTCTATGGTGATGTCATATCGCCATTTTTTATTTATTTATTTATTTGCTTTATTTGGGACAATAACAGCATTATTAACTAATATGAATATAAAACAATATAAGTAATAAATCAAGGCCAAAAAAAACTGTCCACAAAGTACGTATTTACAGTTGATTCTGAAAAATATTAATATTATACATTAAAAACTAAAAAAAATATATACATGACAAAAGCAACAAGGATAATGACGGAGATGGGGGAGGAACTGTAGGAATAGAAATAGAAAAGTGGAGGAATGTGAGAGGTAGAGAAACTATGGTATGTCACAACACCTTTCGTCATTATGATATCCGTCCGCACTCGCACCTAACCCTCTCCCGGAATTGATTATAAGAAAGGAAAAATATGTCTATATCATTTAAACTTTCATTATATTGTCGACAAATTCGAGGGATGGTTGAAAACTTCCGATAGTTAGTTCTACAAAGAGGAACGTTAAACAATTCGGGCCGTCTGGTAGTTCTTCCAGAAACTCTGAGTGGTATAAAGCTTATTAGTTCAGAAGAGTCAAAAAAATTGTTTATTACCTTATATAAGAGAGATTGATTGCTGTTACCTTATATGAGAAAGATTGTTTGCTGTGAACTAGTGTGTCAAATTTATGATATTGAACTGATTCGGAATATAAAGGAAAATATATGCGTAAAAGAAAGTTGATATGTTTCAAATACTTCTTTTGAACTTTTTCAATTCTATTTATATGTTTTAGGTAGTAAGGAGACCATATTGGAGTGCAGTATTCTAAATGTGGACGTATGAACGTGGTGTTTAACCTATGAAGTGTACTGACATTTTTAAATGGTTTACACTTACACAGGCGGATAATGTACCCCAAAGATTTATAAGCTTTATTAACTATTATATCCAAATGTTTGTCGAACATTAATTTTGAGTCTAACGTAATCCCCAAATCTCTTATATGATCCACTTCTTCGAGCGTGTTATTGTGAATCATATATTTATATTTAATAATGTTTTTAGCACGAGTGAATGAAATTTTGTTACATTTTGAGATATTCAAGTCAAGTTTGTTTTGTTTGCAATATTGTGATAATCTATCCAGGTCACTCTGAAGTTTATGGCAGTCTGCAATTGAACGAATTTTTAAATAAACCTTCATGTCATCAGCATATGAGACATATAAGGAGTTTGTAAAGCACATGTAGATATCTTGAGTGTAAATATTAAACAATAACGGTCCCAAGTGTGAGCCTTGTGGAACGCCAGATGGAATAAAATTAAAATTGGACCTGTAATTATCAATTATTACTGACTGAGACATGTTTTCAATATACGACACAAACCACCTATGTAAGTCACCGTGTATCCCGACTAATTTTAATTTCTTGGCTAATATAATATGATCGACTCTGTCGAAAGCCTTTGAGTAATCTGTATATATTGCGTCAATTTGATATTTATCCTCCATATTAAATGATAAATATTTAGTGAAAATGACCATATTGTCGGCCTTCGTGGCTCAGTTGGTTGGATATCTGACTGCAGATCCAAGGGTCCCGGGTTCGATTCCCGGTGGAGACACAATTTTTAAAATTGTGTTTTCAGTCTAGATCTGTCTCCAGAATGTGGCAACTTGTTATTGGGTGCGTGTTAAATAATTATTTGACATAGTACCTGTTAGTTGCCCGAGAAGCTACATAAATGAATAAATAAATAAATAAATATTTGATAACACGGAACGGTTTCTTAGAAAACCATGTTGCTGGTCTTGAATATATTTAATTACTAGCCTTTATGTCCCGCCGTTGGCCAAGAATGTAAAACTGTGAAGGAATAAGCAATCGTTTTTATAATATTCTCACCCAATTATTTTGCAATATCGGACCATGAAAAGTGGTTTGAAATTTGATTGAGTTCATTGTAAAATGTTCAAGTGATGGCCACAACCCATTCTTTTTTATATATTGCTATAAAGTGTGAATGAAGTATAATATACAATTTCTGCACGCACGCTAGTAATTTTGGATGTTGGAATGTGGTTAAAATTTGATTAAATAATGTACTGAAAAGATCTAGTGTTGGTCACATCCCATTCGTTTTTATATTTTTTCATCAAGTGTGCATTATATTTTTGCACAATTAGACTGATAGACTTAAAATTGACACAAAAGTCTACATTAACGAAGAAGAAAAAGACTTAAACTATAGTAAATAGTTTTTAATTTGAATATAAACGTTGTGAAGAGTTCAGTAATGGCCACAACCCCCATTATTTAAATATCGTCAACGAAATCAAATATGAAGGTGTTGAAAATTATTCAAAATAGGATGATATAAATGGTTTAAATTTGATTAAACAAAAGTATTGAAAAGATTTTAGTGCAGATTACATCGTCACATCCCACATCCCATTCGTTTTTACATACATATGTATTTTCATCAAGTGTGCATATCGTTAATAATATTTCTGCACAATAGACTATTAGACTTAAAACTAACCCTAAAGTCTAAATAAAAAAGAGAAGAATAAGTATTAGACTATAAGAAATAGTTTGTATAAAAAACTATTTCAATGGTCTACATAAAATAAGAAAAAATACATAAAATAGAAGAATTAGACTATTGGAAATAGATTGTATAAAAACTGACTAAAAGGTCTACATAAAAGAAGAAGAAGATTAATCCATAGGAAATAGTTTTGTATAAAATTCACCAAAGTTCTACATAAAATAAGAAAACGAAGAAAAAGACTAAAGGAAATAGTTTGTGTAAAAACTGTAAAGTCTACATAAAATTAAGAAGAAAAATAATTAGACTCCATGAACCGTCGCTTCAGACCCCTCAGTACCTCCCGTCCCTTCAATCCATCATTACGTCCCTTCCAATCAGGCCCTTCAGTACCTCCCGTCCCTTCAGGCCCTTTTATACCTCCCATCCCTTCAGGCCCTTTAGTGCATCCCTTCCCTTCATTACATCCCGTCCCTTCAGCCGCTTAAGAAAAGTTTAAATCCAGAAACCATCCTGGAAGAACCGCGAAGAGATGAAAGGACCTTCTTTTCCCAGGATACTCCACCTTCAAAGGTAAAATGACTAAATACACGAAGAAGAAGAAGAAAAAAGTTTAAATCCAGATACCTGCGAAGATATGGAAGGAAAATTGGACCTTCTTCTCCCAGGATAGTCCCCCTTCATAGGTAAAATGACCAAATGCACGACGAAGAAGAAAAAGAAGAAGAAGAAAAAAGTTTATATCCAAAAACCGTCTTGGAAGACTTGCGAAGAGTTGGAAGAACAGTTGGACCTTCTTCTCCCAGGATTCTCCAACTTCATAGGTAAAATGACCAAAAATACACGAAGAAGAAGAAGAAGAAAAAAGTTTAAATCCCGAAACCTGCGAAGAGATGGAAGGACAATTGGACCTTCTTCTCCCAGGTTAGTCCACCTTCATAGGTAAAATGACCAATTACACGATGAAGAAGAAGAAGAAAAAAGTTTAAATCCAGGAACCGTCCTGGAAGACCTGCGAAGAGATGGAGGGACAGTCGGACCTTCTTTTCCCAGGATACTCCCCCTTCATAGGTTAAATGACCAAATACACGAAGAAGAAGAAGAATAAGAAAAAAGTTTAAATCCAGAAACCATCCCGGGCATACGCTCGACAATTCACCAAAGTTTCATTGTAATCGGACAAACGGTTTAGGAGCACATAGCATACATGCATCCATACATAAATAAATAAATAAAATAATTTTCCTATAGGAAATCAGTATATTGTTGATTTGTAAGTAAATAGTATTAGGTAGGTACCTACCTACAACAATGTTCTAAATAAATTCGATTCATAACAAATTTTATTTGAATATCAGGGACCCTATTCTCCAATGTCGCCTATCGATGTCGTATGTGACATTTTATTACTTTCGCACGATTTCTAGAATATGCTATTCTTGAGTCTCACATGCGACATAGTCGAATGAAAATCATTCGAGATTTCGACGAGTGATATAGGACCACTCGACATTCAATGTCGCATCAATGTCGCATGATTTTATCTGTCAAAAATAGCCGCCATATTACGATTGCCATTGACATAGTACATCAGTGAAGTGTGTTTAATCATTGTTTTTCCAATTTCGTGTTTTTTTTTTGTAATAATAATGGCTAGTTTCGACGAGTTGGTTATTCTGTCTATTGAACAGAATCACAATATTCACGGACGACGTAATAATTCCAAAATAGTGGATGCATTCGCACAAAGCGATACGTCTTTCATAAAACACTTCCGCCTCAACAAAAAACTTACAAAGTCCCTTATCGAGGTTGTAACTCCTCATATGTGTTTGCCATCTCGAGCATCTGCATTAAGTGTCGAAACCAAGGTATGTTAATCATTTTTTACTAAACCAATATCTCTCTTATGGGTTTTTTTGTAGACTATCATGAATGAGAAAGTCGAAAGTAAATACTATAAACTTTTGTATTCTTTACATGAACATTTTCGGCGTGAATCACTGGCTTAGAATAGTTCTTCCACTATTTTCATTGTTTGCAAGTGTCCCGTAAGAGCCGGGTAATGGATAACATCTCACATGATTCAGCAATGAGGTTCACCCATTCTGAATGTAGTCCCTTGTAAGGTGAAATGAGACTGTGGGTGAAAAAACTATCTAACGCTTTAAACTATTGCTACACGAGCATTAGAATAATTTGTCGAACGTTCCATTTGTCTACAATTTTACAGATAAAACATATTTTGATTTGAAGATCAAGATTTGACACATTTGGTAAATTTTGAAAAAAGTGGATTTGACGCTCATGGATTCATGTCTTAGCTGATGAAGTTCATTGCGTTTTTATAAACCTACTACATATAATTAATTCATGATTTATATTTTTCAGGTTCTCACAGCCTTAAATTTTCTGGGAACAGGATCTTATCAGTTACCTAGGTGGGAAGCAACATAAATAATAATATATCGCAATCTTCCGTCTCAAGATCTTTGACTGAATTTGTGGATGTACTAAATAAACCAGAAATTTTCAATGCATGGGTTAAATTTCCAAGCACAATCCAAGAGTTAAGGAGTATAAGAAATAGGTAAACTATAGTATTGATTTACTTAAGGTGTGTTGTTGGATGTGTTGGGAAGTGTAGAATCCAAATGGAACAAATATATACTTCAGGTTCGATAATACATACCATCACGCCATATCCCTAGTGTGTAGTAACCAGCAGCATGCATTACCTTCTCAAAGAATCATGACACACACCAACTTTGTCTCACAAAAGGCACTAGATTCAGAATGTGCGGTGAACCTCATTGCTGAACTATATGAGATGTTATTTTGCCCGTTGAATTTTCAATTACATAATAATATGTTATGTGAAATGTTATTTAATAAAATAAATTACTTGTCTGTTACGGGATACCTGAAAAAAAAGTGTTGGTTGGGGAACTATTCTAAAGATTCCTCATAGTAACATTTTATAATACAACCAAAAAACAATATTTTCAAAAACATTATATAGATCTAAAAAACTTTTTGTTTCAGGTTTTATAGAAAGTACAATCTGCCAGGTATAATCGGATGCATCGATTGCACCCATGTTGCAATTGTACCGCCAGCAGGAAACAATTTAAATTACCCTGAACATGTGTATGTAAACCGTCAGAGCTACCACTCCATTAACGTCCAACTAATTTGTGATGACTCTTTAAAAATATTAAATGTTAATGCTTTGTTTCCTGGTAGTCTTTTTATAGCTAGTAATTATTTTTTTACATAGATAATTAATTTAACAACTCATTTCTTGTATTAAATTTGTCAAAATTATTACATACCTTTCATTATGGAAAGGTTGTACATATATGAGTAAATAAAGTGTATTGCATTTACTACTGTTTATTATTCTACCTAAATTAAAATTGGAAGGAAAGAAAAAAAATATATATTCAGTGTGGTATAAGAAAACATTTATTACATTATATTGAATTAATAGAGATATATAAACAAAGTTAAATATTAAACGGGAGCATTTAGAAAACTTATTTGAGATACTTATAGAAATGTTACATATGAACAACATAAAAAAATTGTATTAATGACATATTATTACAGATTGTTACTGTAAATTAATAGGAACTTTTATAAAATGTTATTTATAGAAATATAAAAACAAAGCTAAATACTTAAAAGGAACATTTATAAAATGCTGTATTAAAAGACATTTGTCAACAAAGTTTCTATATCTCGTCTAAAAGTATATATAAAATTCTTTATGTATCTCTATTAAAACCTTTTTGAAATGTTCCTACTAAGAACTTAACTTTTTTTATAAATCTCTGTTAATACATTTTATAAATGTTCCTATTGAGTTTTTGGCTTTGTTTTTATATCTCTCTTAATACATTATAAAATGTTCCTATAAATTTACAGTAATAATCTGTTAAGTTTCATTACGAGAATTTTTTTGTTCATACAAGAAAATAGTTAATACATTTTGATCAAATTTTGTTTTGTAAATGAAGAGAAGCGTTAAGACATATCATATAGAAAATTACATACAAGAAAATAGTTAATATATTTTGATCAAATTTTGTTTTGTAATTGAAGAGAAGCGTTAAGACCGTTAAGACATATCATATTGAAAATTACATACAAGAAAATAGTTGATATATTTTGATCAAATTTTGTTTTGTAAATGAAGAGAAGCGTTAAGACATATCATATAGAAAATAACATACAAGAAAATAGTTAATATATTTTGATCAAATTTTGTTTTGTAAATGAAGAGAAGCGTTAAGACATATCATATAGAAAATTACATACAAGAAAATAGTTAATATATTTTGATCAAATTTTGTTTTGTAAATGAAGAGAAGCGTTAAGACATATCATATAGAAAATAACATACAAGAAAATAGTTAATATATTTTGATCAAATTTTGTTTTGTAAATGAAGAGAAGCGTTAAGACATATCATATAGAAAATAACATACAAGAAAATAGTTAATATATTTTGATCAAATTTTGTTTTGTAAATGAAGAGAAGCGTTAAGACATATCATATAGAAAATAACATACAAGAAAATAGTTAATATATTTTGATCAAATTTTGTTTTGTAAATGAAGAGAAGCGTTAAGACATATCATATAGAAAATTACATACAAGAAAATAGTTAATATATTTTGATCAAATTTTGTTTTGTAAATCAAGAGAAGCGTTAAGACATATCATATAGAAAATTACATACAAGAAAATAGTTAATATATTTTGATCAAATTTTGTTTTGTAAATGAAGAGAAGCGTTAAGACATATCATATAGAAAATTACATACAAGAAAATAGTTAAAATATTTTGATCAAATTTTGTTTTGTAAATGAAGAGAAGTGTTAAGACATATCATATAGAAAATTACATACAAGAAAATAGTTAATATATTTTGATCAAATTTTGTTTTGTAAATGAAGAGAAGCGTTAAGACATATCATATAGAAAATTACATACAAGAAAATAGTTAATATATTTTGATCAAATTTTGTTTTGTAAATGAAGAGAAGCGTTAAGACATATCATATAGAAAATTACATACTTACAAGAAAATAGTTAATATATTTTGATCAAATTTTGTTTTGTAAATGAAGAGAAGCGTTAGACATATCATATAGAAAGAACTTAACTTTTTTTATAAATCTCTTTTAATACGCTTTATAAATGTTCCTTTTGAGTTTTTGGCTTTGTTTTTATTATCTCTCTTAAAACATGTTCGTATAAATTTACAGTAATAATCTGTTAAGTTTCATTACAAGAATTTTTTTGTTCATATGAAACATTTCTATATCTCGACTAAAAGTATATATAACTTTCTTTATGTATCTCTATTAAAACCTAAATTTTTCGAACAAATGAATCCGAAAGTTTTTCAATGGCAACAACATGTCTCTCCATCAATGCTAGTTTTTTTTTCATGTATGCTTCTTTGATCTCGATTTTTTTTTGCTAGCTCTACTAGATCTTCTTGCACGCCTCTTCTTCTGGGACGAGGCGTGGTTCTGCTATTGTGTGTTTCTTCAACTGGCGGTATAAGTATTTCTTCTGTTTCAATAAAAGAATCTTCTGTGTCATGATTACCTCCCTCCATAGAACTCTCATTGATATTTTCTCCTATTGTCCGGCATACCTCCGACTCTACTTTCAGAATGGCCAACAACTATTATTGGAGTTAACATGTTAACAATGGCCTCTTCTGATTGGGTTAGCTGACTCCCTATGGATGGCCCGCCCCCAGTCCCTCTCCTCTCCCTCTGCACAGCTGCCTCTTTGGACTTGGCTTTTGACCAGAGACTTGTCTAGAAAGAATAAAACAATGATAATATTAATTATACAGTTCAACAAATCTTTATAATAAAAACACTTAAAGAATCTTATAAGTAAACACACATATTTTATACTTTAGGTTTGGACATAATAATACAGTTTAACAAATCTTTATAATAATTTTAAGCACTGAAAGAATCTTATAAGAAAACACACATATTTTGTTCTATAGGTTTGGACATTTTAATGCATAAATGTTCAAACCAACTTTTTTTAAATTATTGAGACAAGCCCCCTGAGTCAAATTGTCAAGCACTGTTCGTAATCGCTGTTGTCTACAAAATAGAAAAATTTTCTACAACAGACGGCAAATCCCATACAAAAAAAGGTTGGTTGTTTGGCACATGGAATTTGACTTAGCGCCAAGTATGTCAAATTAGGCTCTTATTATAAAGATATGGTTTCAGTTTTCATTGCTAAGCTTTCTAATTCCCAACCAAATTGAAATCAGCTGTTTACAGTTATTTCTAACTATATTACATGACATGTGGTTTCAAACTAGAACATTATTTTTAATCCTTTTACTTGTCAACACTAACAAACGTTTTTTATAGAAGTACATAATTTTGTTGATTTACTACGTAATTTCTTCTTAAAAACAAACAAACTATATATTCTACTGGTAAGGTTTTCATAAAAACTTGTTTTATAATTACAATAGTATAAAATCACATTTTTCTAATTTAATATAGCTGAAAACATTGTCAATCAATTTATTTAAACGAAAGACTCAAAATCAAAAATACTGCTTACCTTCCGCCAATGTAACCAATCCTTGTTAGCGCCCGGAATTGAATTAAGTTTTTCAGCTATCTCCATCCACCGCATTTTAGCCGTATGCCTTGTGAAGGTATTGGAGAACTTCCCCGATAAAAGTTCTTTTTCTCCATTCATCAATTCCACCAACATGCTTTTTTGTGCATTCGAACAATAATTCATTTTCAAAATAATTCAAAATACACTTGTATTCGACTTTCGAGAGCGTCACAGCAATCAACAGCAATGAACGAGGAACAAAATACAAAAATTTACCATAGATTTTTGACAACCATAGAAAAAATGACAAAATAATGCATAAAAAATATTTCAAACGCATCCTAAATGCTATGTTGCCGCTACTTTCAAATGACATTTCAATGTCGAACGATTTTCAAGTCGAATGATTTCAAGAATAGACTAAATGCCCAACATACGACATTTCATTCGACATTTTTTAGGCGACATAGGCGTATGCGACATTAATCATGCGAGATTGGAGAATAGACCCCCAGGGACCCTATTCTCCAATGTCGCCTATCGATGTCGTATGTGACATTTTATTACTTTCGCACGATTTCTAGAATATGCTATTCTTGAGTCTCACATGCGACATAGTCGAATGAAAATCATTCGAGATTTCGACGAGTGATATAGGACCACTCGACATTCAATGTCGCATCAATGTCGCATGATTTTATCTGTCAAAAATAGCCGCCATATTACGATTGCCATTGACATAGTACATCAGTGAAGTGTGTTTAATCATTGTTTTTCCAATTTCGTGTTTTTTTTTTGTAATAATAATGGCTAGTTTCGACGAGTTGGTTATTCTGTCTATTGAACAGAATCACAATATTCACGGACGACGTAATAATTCCAAAATAGTGGATGCATTCGCACAAAGCGATACGTCTTTCATAAAACACTTCCGCCTCAACAAAAAACTTACAAAGTCCCTTATCGAGGTTGTAACTCCTCATATGTGTTTGCCATCTCGAGCATCTGCATTAAGTGTCGAAACCAAGGTATGTTAATCATTTTTTACTAAACCAATATCTCTCTTATGGGTTTTTTTGTAGACTATCATGAATGAGAAAGTCGAAAGTAAATACTATAAACTTTTGTATTCTTTACATGAACATTTTCGGCGTGAATCACTGGCTTAGAATAGTTCTTCCACTATTTTCATTGTTTGCAAGTGTCCCGTAAGAGCCGGGTAATGGATAACATCTCACATGATTCAGCAATGAGGTTCACCCATTCTGAATGTAGTCCCTTGTAAGGTGAAATGAGACTGTGGGTGAAAAAACTATCTAACGCTTTAAACTATTGCTACACGAGCATTAGAATAATTTGTCGAACGTTCCATTTGTCTACAATTTTACAGATAAAACATATTTTGATTTGAAGATCAAGATTTGACACATTTGGTAAATTTTGAAAAAAGTGGATTTGACGCTCATGGATTCATGTCTTAGCTGATGAAGTTCATTGCGTTTTTATAAACCTACTACATATAATTAATTCATGATTTATATTTTTCAGGTTCTCACAGCCTTAAATTTTCTGGGAACAGGATCTTATCAGTTACCTAGGTGGGAAGCAACATAAATAATAATATATCGCAATCTTCCGTCTCAAGATCTTTGACTGAATTTGTGGATGTACTAAATAAACCAGAAATTTTCAATGCATGGGTTAAATTTCCAAGCACAATCCAAGAGTTAAGGAGTATAAGAAATAGGTAAACTATAGTATTGATTTACTTAAGGTGTGTTGTTGGATGTGTTGGGAAGTGTAGAATCCAAATGGAACAAATATATACTTCAGGTTCGATAATACATACCATCACGCCATATCCCTAGTGTGTAGTAACCAGCAGCATGCATTACCTTCTCAAAGAATCATGACACACACCAACTTTGTCTCACAAAAGGCACTAGATTCAGAATGTGCGGTGAACCTCATTGCTGAACTATATGAGATGTTATTTTGCCCGTTGAATTTTCAATTACATAATAATATGTTATGTGAAATGTTATTTAATAAAATAAATTACTTGTCTGTTACGGGATACCTGAAAAAAAAGTGTTGGTTGGGGAACTATTCTAAAGATTCCTCATAGTAACATTTTATAATACAACCAAAAAACAATATTTTCAAAAACATTATATAGATCTAAAAAACTTTTTGTTTCAGGTTTTATAGAAAGTACAATCTGCCAGGTATAATCGGATGCATCGATTGCACCCATGTTGCAATTGTACCGCCAGCAGGAAACAATTTAAATTACCCTGAACATGTGTATGTAAACCGTCAGAGCTACCACTCCATTAACGTCCAACTAATTTGTGATGACTCTTTAAAAATATTAAATGTTAATGCTTTGTTTCCTGGTAGTCTTTTTATAGCTAGTAATTATTTTTTTACATAGATAATTAATTTAACAACTCATTTCTTGTATTAAATTTGTCAAAATTATTACATACCTTTCATTATGGAAAGGTTGTACATATATGAGTAAATAAAGTGTATTGCATTTACTACTGTTTATTATTCTACCTAAATTAAAATTGGAAGGAAAGAAAAAAAATATATATTCAGTGTGGTATAAGAAAACATTTATTACATTATATTGAATTAATAGAGATATATAAACAAAGTTAAATATTAAACGGGAGCATTTAGAAAACTTATTTGAGATACTTATAGAAATGTTACATATGAACAACATAAAAAAATTGTATTAATGACATATTATTACAGATTGTTACTGTAAATTAATAGGAACTTTTATAAAATGTTATTTATAGAAATATAAAAACAAAGCTAAATACTTAAAAGGAACATTTATAAAATGCTGTATTAAAAGACATTTGTCAACAAAGTTTCTATATCTCGTCTAAAAGTATATATAAAATTCTTTATGTATCTCTATTAAAACCTTTTTGAAATGTTCCTACTAAGAACTTAACTTTTTTTATAAATCTCTGTTAATACATTTTATAAATGTTCCTATTGAGTTTTTGGCTTTGTTTTTATATCTCTCTTAATACATTATAAAATGTTCCTATAAATTTACAGTAATAATCTGTTAAGTTTCATTACGAGAATTTTTTTGTTCATACAAGAAAATAGTTAATACATTTTGATCAAATTTTGTTTTGTAAATGAAGAGAAGCGTTAAGACATATCATATAGAAAATTACATACAAGAAAATAGTTAATATATTTTGATCAAATTTTGTTTTGTAATTGAAGAGAAGCGTTAAGACCGTTAAGACATATCATATTGAAAATTACATACAAGAAAATAGTTGATATATTTTGATCAAATTTTGTTTTGTAAATGAAGAGAAGCGTTAAGACATATCATATAGAAAATAACATACAAGAAAATAGTTAATATATTTTGATCAAATTTTGTTTTGTAAATGAAGAGAAGCGTTAAGACATATCATATAGAAAATTACATACAAGAAAATAGTTAATATATTTTGATCAAATTTTGTTTTGTAAATGAAGAGAAGCGTTAAGACATATCATATAGAAAATAACATACAAGAAAATAGTTAATATATTTTGATCAAATTTTGTTTTGTAAATGAAGAGAAGCGTTAAGACATATCATATAGAAAATAACATACAAGAAAATAGTTAATATATTTTGATCAAATTTTGTTTTGTAAATGAAGAGAAGCGTTAAGACATATCATATAGAAAATAACATACAAGAAAATAGTTAATATATTTTGATCAAATTTTGTTTTGTAAATGAAGAGAAGCGTTAAGACATATCATATAGAAAATTACATACAAGAAAATAGTTAATATATTTTGATCAAATTTTGTTTTGTAAATCAAGAGAAGCGTTAAGACATATCATATAGAAAATTACATACAAGAAAATAGTTAATATATTTTGATCAAATTTTGTTTTGTAAATGAAGAGAAGCGTTAAGACATATCATATAGAAAATTACATACAAGAAAATAGTTAAAATATTTTGATCAAATTTTGTTTTGTAAATGAAGAGAAGTGTTAAGACATATCATATAGAAAATTACATACAAGAAAATAGTTAATATATTTTGATCAAATTTTGTTTTGTAAATGAAGAGAAGCGTTAAGACATATCATATAGAAAATTACATACAAGAAAATAGTTAATATATTTTGATCAAATTTTGTTTTGTAAATGAAGAGAAGCGTTAAGACATATCATATAGAAAATTACATACTTACAAGAAAATAGTTAATATATTTTGATCAAATTTTGTTTTGTAAATGAAGAGAAGCGTTAGACATATCATATAGAAAGAACTTAACTTTTTTTATAAATCTCTTTTAATACGCTTTATAAATGTTCCTTTTGAGTTTTTGGCTTTGTTTTTATTATCTCTCTTAAAACATGTTCGTATAAATTTACAGTAATAATCTGTTAAGTTTCATTACAAGAATTTTTTTGTTCATATGAAACATTTCTATATCTCGACTAAAAGTATATATAACTTTCTTTATGTATCTCTATTAAAACCTAAATTTTTCGAACAAATGAATCCGAAAGTTTTTCAATGGCAACAACATGTCTCTCCATCAATGCTAGTTTTTTTTTCATGTATGCTTCTTTGATCTCGATTTTTTTTTGCTAGCTCTACTAGATCTTCTTGCACGCCTCTTCTTCTGGGACGAGGCGTGGTTCTGCTATTGTGTGTTTCTTCAACTGGCGGTATAAGTATTTCTTCTGTTTCAATAAAAGAATCTTCTGTGTCATGATTACCTCCCTCCATAGAACTCTCATTGATATTTTCTCCTATTGTCCGGCATACCTCCGACTCTACTTTCAGAATGGCCAACAACTATTATTGGAGTTAACATGTTAACAATGGCCTCTTCTGATTGGGTTAGCTGACTCCCTATGGATGGCCCGCCCCCAGTCCCTCTCCTCTCCCTCTGCACAGCTGCCTCTTTGGACTTGGCTTTTGACCAGAGACTTGTCTAGAAAGAATAAAACAATGATAATATTAATTATACAGTTCAACAAATCTTTATAATAAAAACACTTAAAGAATCTTATAAGTAAACACACATATTTTATACTTTAGGTTTGGACATAATAATACAGTTTAACAAATCTTTATAATAATTTTAAGCACTGAAAGAATCTTATAAGAAAACACACATATTTTGTTCTATAGGTTTGGACATTTTAATGCATAAATGTTCAAACCAACTTTTTTTAAATTATTGAGACAAGCCCCCTGAGTCAAATTGTCAAGCACTGTTCGTAATCGCTGTTGTCTACAAAATAGAAAAATTTTCTACAACAGACGGCAAATCCCATACAAAAAAAGGTTGGTTGTTTGGCACATGGAATTTGACTTAGCGCCAAGTATGTCAAATTAGGCTCTTATTATAAAGATATGGTTTCAGTTTTCATTGCTAAGCTTTCTAATTCCCAACCAAATTGAAATCAGCTGTTTACAGTTATTTCTAACTATATTACATGACATGTGGTTTCAAACTAGAACATTATTTTTAATCCTTTTACTTGTCAACACTAACAAACGTTTTTTATAGAAGTACATAATTTTGTTGATTTACTACGTAATTTCTTCTTAAAAACAAACAAACTATATATTCTACTGGTAAGGTTTTCATAAAAACTTGTTTTATAATTACAATAGTATAAAATCACATTTTTCTAATTTAATATAGCTGAAAACATTGTCAATCAATTTATTTAAACGAAAGACTCAAAATCAAAAATACTGCTTACCTTCCGCCAATGTAACCAATCCTTGTTAGCGCCCGGAATTGAATTAAGTTTTTCAGCTATCTCCATCCACCGCATTTTAGCCGTATGCCTTGTGAAGGTATTGGAGAACTTCCCCGATAAAAGTTCTTTTTCTCCATTCATCAATTCCACCAACATGCTTTTTTGTGCATTCGAACAATAATTCATTTTCAAAATAATTCAAAATACACTTGTATTCGACTTTCGAGAGCGTCACAGCAATCAACAGCAATGAACGAGGAACAAAATACAAAAATTTACCATAGATTTTTGACAACCATAGAAAAAATGACAAAATAATGCATAAAAAATATTTCAAACGCATCCTAAATGCTATGTTGCCGCTACTTTCAAATGACATTTCAATGTCGAACGATTTTCAAGTCGAATGATTTCAAGAATAGACTAAATGCCCAACATACGACATTTCATTCGACATTTTTTAGGCGACATAGGCGTATGCGACATTAATCATGCGAGATTGGAGAATAGACCCCCAGAATCTTTCCGTAACCATCGAACATATAAAATATTACTATCAAATGGGCTCGATACATTTTTTTGGATATGTAAGTAGGTACCTACATTGGTTTGTTCGAATCCACAAAAACGAAAATTGTCCAAAATATCAAATATAACATACAAATTATGCAATTTTATTATGCCTATATCTTTAGTAATAATTAACAGACTTTTACAATATATGTCTTAAAACTTGCTGTAATGTCTTGTGTTTCATTTTATTATTTCATAATCACATTTATTTCAAAGGTATATTATTTTAAAGAACATATTCATTCGGTAGGAAAATTAAATATCGTATGAAAAGATATTAAAATGGCGGGGTTATATGTACATTTGTACAAAACGCTTACTTTAAAAATAAGTTAAACATTATAATTAGACATAATATTCACCATGTTTTTCACTTAAAAGCTAAGTTATACTTGAAAATATATTTTTTTCGTGTAAATACGTACTTGTAACTTTTAAACCAACAGATATTTGCGCGCAAAATGTACACTTTTTTGACAGATATGACTTGGAAAATTTTGTATGAAAAAAATAATTATTGAAATATTTTTAAAATTCAGCATTTTTATCGCATTATTTTATTGCATCAGGTATACTGGTACATGTTCGCACCTAAATTAGCTCTTGGTTTTTCAAAAGGCGTGAGACAAACACACACACACACACACACACACACGCACACACACACACACACCCTAACACACACACACACACACACACACACACACACACACACACACACACACACACACACACACACACACACACACACACACACACACACACACACACACACACACACACACTAACAAAATCTTTGTTTTATTACTTTAGATTACAGGATATACTTGATCATATGTAATACGTTCAAATAATTTACTAAAAACTGATAGTATTGATATTGGTCTATAATTTTCTGCGTTGTTCCTCTACCCCTTTTTATATATGGGTACTATGAGAGCCTCTTTGAATCTACTAGGAAATTTACCTTCGTTCATAGATCTGTTAAAAAGAATGGTTAGTGGAAATGCTAGCGTTTCGGCGCATTGAAGTATGAAATAGGGAGGGATACCATCATTGCCTGGACCCTTCTTGATATCTAAAGCTTGTAAGTATTTCAACATTTTGCTTTGATCAATGATTATTGCACCAATGCCGTCATAGGCACATCTGGACTCCAATTCATCACCAGCAGACGTAAACCCAGCGGATGATGTTGTAATAAAAGTAGAATTAAAATAATTAGAAAATAAGAAAGAAAATAAGTTGCTGATTCAAGTTCCTAGAAATATTGTTTTAGGTATGTTTGTATTGTTCCGTCTATTTTTTTCGTAGGACCACAGTTTTTTGCAATTACTTTGTATACTATTCTCTGTGTCATCAATGTAACGTGAGTAACATTCCCTCTGAACAGATTTTTGACGGGAACGGAGTAACGTGAATTTATTCCAAATAATCAAGTTGATTGTTGTGTAATTTCCACCTTTTATGAGTTTTACGTTTTTCTTTGATAATTTTGATTAAAGCTGATGAATACCAACATGGAAATTTGTTTTTCTTAATGGTCTTTTTTTGTACATGTTTCGTAATTATTTGTTTTAACGTATCATGAAAACAATCTACAGCTGCATCTAAAGAATCACATATCTGAATAAATGTCCAATCGGTATCGGATCATTTTTATATAAGTAGTTAGATAGTGGAATTATCTCAATAATATTTTAAATTCGAATGTTTGGGTATTTGTTACTAAAACACGCGAAAACCGCTGAAAGATTTTAGATAAAATTAGGCATTAACATATGTAATATCTATCATATATAATCTAAGTGTATATCCTAAAAAATTCTTTGGACTATTTTTTTTACATTCGTTCTTATTTTCATAAAATATTTTCATTGAATAAAATCATGCGACTACCAAGCCTAATAAAATCATTTTTGTATTTGCATTTTCTACGAAAAATTGTCAACAAATCTAAATGTCAGTTGTGTCGACAATCCGATTGGTGCGCCTCCGTGGACGCACTGCCATATACAAATCCGTCTGATGCGCTCCGTCCGATCCGTCCACTGCGCCTGTATGGACGCTAGCCTTAATGCAGCGGCAAGGCTTATTTTTGATGAGGGAAATCCTATACATACATACCATCACGCCTTACCCTTTACGAGGTAGGCAGAGAGAATTGACCGCAATACTCCTTTATTTTTACACACATTCCTGGATTCCTTTACACTCATGCATCGTCTCAATCATGCTCGTCGATTGTTCAAGCTACTTATGTTTCATTCTTTCACACTATCATTCATATGGTCATGCCGTCCCTTTCTGCGGTGGCCCCTGCTTTTCACTCCACCTCTTACACCAATGTATATTTGTTTGGTCAACCGTTCATCGTTCATTCTTTCAATATTCCCAAACCATCTCAGGGTATTCACTTTCATTTAGTTATAATAATAGCCTTCTTTATCTTGCATTCTCGTTTTATTATATACTTTTCTGAGTGATCTCATTTATACAGTATTTATTCTACTTTCATGTATCTTTTGCATACCTTAAAGTAGGAACTACAATTATGACAGCAATTTTCGCTTCCTTTGAGATGCTTAGATCGATATCACATCACTCCACTACTAAGCGTACTAAACTGGTTGAAGTGTCCAAAGCGAGTTGATTACAAAAGTTTGTTTGAAGGTGTTTTAATGCTTTAAATAACCCAGCACTACAATACATTCAAAATCTACGTCAGAGAAAAGAGCTGCTTTGGAGGTATCTCACACTCAGGTCGTCTGGATCACAGAGTAACAAATCTTTATACAAGTTGTACAAATTTAACAAAGCGGTTAACTATATACTAATGCTTTGGTGTATGCAGTCCTATTAAATGGAAAACACTACCTCCAGATGTTCGCAGTGCTCAAAGCAGGAGCACTTTCACTAAATGAAAGTGCTCTTGCTTTGTGAAAAAGAGCAGCACAAAACTGAACCATCAGCGCCCTTGGAATGATCTTGAATCATTAAACGGCCCTATAAAAATCACTTTTATCGTTATAAAAATAAACAAATTAAGGGTTTTATTTATCACTCATTTTCTATACCCGGCGTTGCTCGAGAAGATAAATGTGAAGTTATAAGGCAACTCATCAAGAAAATCGTTTTCGTAATTTTGAATTGTTTATTTGCTATGATGAAAATTCAGAATGAGTAAAAAAATCCAAAAAGTCAAATTAAAATTAATATACCTAAGTAAGTTTTTTTTAATCTGTCCCATCCATCCCTCCATATGTCCCTTCCATTTAGTCCTTCCTGTTCTTTCAGTCTCAAATAATGTAATGGGAAGTGGTTTGAAATTAAATTGAATATAAGGATAGTAAAGAGTGTAGTATTTTTATATACTTTCAATACGTACCTCTGGCATTTACATAAACAAAAATATTTGCTCATGAAAAAGTACGTTTTTCATATTAAACAATTATTTCTAATGTGAAAAATTTTGTGTATGAAATTCTCGATAGATGATGCTAGTAGTTCAATCTATTTGTTCATAAGCATATAGGTAAGTATGGCAAATTTCTTTTAAAATTTTATTTTTTTTAAATTTAAAAAAAAACATTTAAATTAAACGAATATATATGTTGTTCGTGTAAATACGCACTTCATATAAATTTAAATAAACAAATATATTTGCTTACGAAAATGTACATAATTTGACCCTTCATTCGTGACAAAATTTGTAGGAAAATTTACGAAAAAATTAAAAATAAAACATTAAAAAGTCGATTTTGTATTTGCCAAAGTTACTCAATTGTCGTTAAGTAAGTGATATGAGAAATATTTAACCTTTAAAGTTTTCTTGTTTATGATGGTTAGTGACAAAAAAAAAATACATAGGTACATGTAACATTCTAAAATATTATGGTGGGGATTTTATAATAATGTACAAATATTTTTAAGCTTCTTTAACCTTCCTATAGTATGTTAGTAGAAATTAATATGTAGGTTCAGTATTTTTAAAAATTTCTTTAAATAACAGTTAATAGTTAACTGATTACAGAGGAAGAATTACAAATAATATATAATTCAGCTACCTGCATCCGCTATAGTTGATTTTTAATATTAATTCTCTTTTGGGAAATAAAGATTATGTTTAAATAACACTGACATTTGCATATTAAACACCTGTGTATGTGGCGATATACCGGTGGTTAGCTATACACTGATGGTTCTGTGGCTATATACTGATGGTCGATACAAAGGAACCGGAGGAAAATGCCGGGACTGCAACAACTGTCTTTAGAAGTATACATAGTTAAAAGATCCAGTGTCACTACAGCAAACGAGATTATGCTATAAACGATTCGATCAATGGAACAATCTATAAATAGAAAAAAAAATCACATATAATAACTCATTTATTTCAGAAAAAGTTTAAAATAAAACAGCGTTATAAATGAGCCAGTATAATTATTATTATTAGGTACATAATACAATTAGATCATTTAACAATCTGGTTGAGGTATTAAAACTGAATTAGTTTTTTAACAGCTTCAAAACATCTCCATTTGTCTGGAAGGTAGAATGGTTCAAAGACATGAGGAAAAGGTGTATCCCATCCTGTCACACGAGAAACAGGCGCCTCCAAATGTAGAAAACACTCAGCCTGTAAACAAACAAAATACATTCTGATTAATTCATTTATTTTTACAGATAAAAAATAAGAAAACATTTTAAAATTACCTAATAATACAAAAAAAACAATTCAATATTTTTGCTCCATTGAAAGTGTAGGCACATTATGGTGAATGGGACAAGTATAACATTTAAATACATATTATAATAAATATGCAGCAGGAAAAAAATCAACTAATTTTATATTATTGCTATGAAAAAGACAGTAAATTTCTAATATACAATTTTATAGTTATATGTACCAGTCAATTTATCATCCATACGTACATAAACACACATGTTCACTCAAGTTCTTTTATATTTAATTTTAACTTTGAACAACTTATTGTTTTCAGTAACTTTATATCGCCTTGGAGAGCATTAAAGTATTTAGTACCGAGATTGGTGTTGTTGCGTATTTGTTTTAAACAATTGTTTTTTCATAGTGTGGCGCTTTTGTGTTTCCAACTACATTTGATATGAGGCTACCAACCTCTGTTATTTCATCTATGATTTCTTTGAATATCATTAGCAAAGTTATGTTGCAATACATCTCATTAAGTGTTTAAATATTGAAAAGGGTTGATCTGTTGGGATTGGTATATCTGATTATCAATTTATTTTCAATATTTTTTGATTGTCAATAAGTTGTTTACGTTACTTCCCAAGCGACAAAACAAAAGTTAGGGCTGATTGCACAACATTCTGAATATATAATTTTTAATTTTTCGCAGGCTTGAAATAAAATGTACATCAGCTTTCGCATCTAAAACTCCATCTTGAGATGGTTTTTCCACTTCATATCATAATCCATAGTGATTCCCAGATGTTTCATGATCTTTTTGCGCTGTAGATACAGCTCAGATATTTCGAGGAACGTGATTAAACATAATCAAATAAAAAATGACGGATGACTGGAGGCGGTTGGATTCGGTCTGCTCAAGATAGAGAGCTGTGGAAGGTCTATGTCCATTACTGGACGAAGGAAGGCTAACAAAGAAGAAAAATAAATAAAAAATACTCATAATTCGCAACGCAGTTATTTCGGTTGCATTTAATGTCGCTGGATCGTTAATAACATAATATTCTAGAATACATTTGAAACTGTTAATTAACAATACAATTTCTAGAATTATTACTCAATTTTAAATATAAAATGAATGAAGAGTTTAAAATAATAATATTATAATACTAGTTGCATGTAACACATGAGATCCAACTGTCAATAGCGATAGTGTGTATAGTTGAAGAATAAGAATCAAACTATAAACCCATAAATCCAAATTATTGAAAATTTTAACACATGTTGGTATGTAAGGACAGTATGGAGGTCAGTCCTCTTTTCCTACACGGAATATGAAAACAGCATGATTGATCTGTATGCATGTTTGGAGATTAAGTATCAAACTATTAAGTCTTCTTACATATTGTGTAAAGGTGACTGCCATACAAATTGTATGAAGCGCTGTCGTCACTAAATTCAATTTTTATAAAAATTGTTAAAAAAAATTGAAATGTACTTCTATAATATGAATATTTTTTATAGAAAATTAAATTATCTTGTTGGGGTTTTTCGGCTTTTTTCGATATTTTTTAAAGAGATTGGATATATAGGCAGTTAAACTCATAAATTTATCATAAAAAAATATTTTTCTTCATAAAAAATGTTTGAGAAACCCTGGAATTTAAAAAAAAACTAATTTGAGATTTTGTATGTGTCTATGTTTATACCAAATTTCAGCATTCTAGCTTTTATGGTTTCTGAGATATTTGGAAAAATTAACCAAAAATTCAAAAGTTGATAACCCCTGACTAAAACAAAAATTCACCATTCTGAGTACAAAAGTTTTGTAGGCCTATAACTTTTTATAAACATCTGAAATTTTAGGCTTTGTGAATCCAGCGGATCAAAAGTTATAAGGGGGGGGGGACAGACACACACACACACACAACCCCCTCACACACACTCACACACACACACACACACACACACACACACACACACACGCACACACGCACAGACACACACACACACACACACACACACACACACACACACACACACCCCTCATAAAATGTTCTACTCCGAATTCTGAGTAAATCCATGTATGAGAACATATTATATGCTGCGAGGCCTCTAGTTGGTGTTATTAGCATGCAAAAAGTCCACTACGCCATACAAAATTTTCTTTCGTACACGCATCTTGGCTTTATAATGTCGATTCATTTAGAGAATTGAATTCTCATGAACGAATCGACAGTTGGATTATTATTCATACATTGAGACACATGAGGTTAATCATAATATGAGTTTCTAGTGGTCGATTCTAGTGGGAACATATATGCTGCGAAGCCTCTAAGTTGGTGTTTTTAGAATGCAAAAAGTCCATTACGCCATACAAAATGTTCCTTCGTACACGCATCTTGGATTTAAACTGCTTCTTCCTTCAAAAGAATTTCATTCTATTGAACGAACCGACACTTGGATTAACATTTATTTCTCCTGAAATATTAAGGTCGCACATTCTTGTTATACAGAATGCGTAAAAACAGGCGTTCCTAGGAACAAAATGATTCCTACTAATCTAAGGACAAATGTAATCTATGTATATTTTTAAAATTAAAAGATTTTTGAATTTTAAATATATTTTATGTTTATATTACTTATTTTTCATATCTCGATGAAACCAGTCCTCTCGTAAATGAAGTAGATGAACGAAGAGTTTAAAATAATAATTATAATAAGTATTAACATTTATTCCTCCTGAAATATTAAGGTCGCACATTCTTGTTATACAGAATGCGTAAAAACAGGCGTTCCTAGGAACAAGATGATTCCTACCAATCTAAGGACAAAGATAATCTATGTATATTGTTAAAATTAAAAGAGTTTTGTGCTTTCGATATTTTTTTTATATTTATATAACTTATTTTTCATATCTCAATGAAACCATTACTCTCGTAAATGAAGTGAATGAATATGTCCTTGTTAAACAAGTACATATATATCTTCCTACGTTCCCTAAAATAAGCATAAATGCTAGTGCTATAGGTGAACGAAATCGGTCGAGGCAGGATTCGAACTCGCAACCACTGGATTACTAACCCTAACTTAATAGCTCTAACCGCTCTGCCATCCACCCATCTAAATTAAAATATAATAAATAAATAGGTATTATCCATTGGGTCAGTTGTAACTATTGATTACAGAATTCATGAACAACTACAATTGAAGTGAAAAGCAAAAACTTATGCGAAATTCCTTTATAGAGTCTTTGCAAATTAAAAGGAAATTGAGGCATTCAATTTATTTAAAGAATTTTGATTATCTCAATAGAGACGAAGTTGGAATATTTACTGTAGGAGAACCGGGAAATCAAGGCACCTACAGGGCTTACGACCTGTCATCGGCTGGTTTACGTGATCACTTTATGCGCTTTCGCAACGTTCACCAATTATGCCTTTTTAATGAGATCCCTATCAATTCAATTTCAAGCGAAAAGAATTTCAGTATTACAATATATAGAACTTTCAAAAATATCTTTGACTCCCGACAGGGAAAAATAATCCAATGTTTGCGCATATGCAATAATAAAAATATTCGATTATTAAAAGAATATTTTTTTAGGTTTTCGGATGCTGACTCACAGAGGTATTATTTTACACAATTTAATTTAACTATTCTCAGAAAAAAATCACTATCGTGGACCCAATAGTTTAGCTACAGAGTAGTTAAGTCTGTAATCCGATTTTATTTCATTTTTACAAATGTCTAAGTAACTTTTGAACTATTTACGCAATATGGAAATTTAATCGATAGCTATTTAGATCCACTGCTTCAGTTGATCCACCCTAAATACTGTACCTAAATACTGTACCTAAATACTGTACCTAAATACTGTACCTAAATACTGTACCTAAATACTGTACCTAAATACTGTACCTAAATACTGTACCTAAATACTGTACCTAAATACTGTACCTAAATACTGTACCTAAATACTGTACCTAAATACTGTACCTAAATACTGTACCTAAATACTGTACCTAAATACTGTACCTAAATACTGTACCTAAATACTGTACCTAAATACTGTACCTAAATACTGTACCTAAATACTGTACCTAAATACTGTACCTAAATACTGTACCTAAATACTGTACCTAAATACTGTACCTAATCCAAACAGGGTATAAATCTCGGGTGTTTATGTAGATTGTCGAGGATCTATAAATTTTACTTGACCTCCATGCAGTTACCTGTATTGTAGCAGCAACTTCCGCACCAAATCCATTAGTTAAAGGAGCTTCGTGTGCCACAACAACACGTCCTGTTTTTTTAACGGACTGAAATGAAAACAAAAGTTTCATTTAAACAATGTCAGACATTTAAAATCAATTATATTTAACTAGTTACATGTAACACATGAGATCCAACTGTCGATAGTTTGTATAATTGAAGAATACCTACTAAACTATAAACACTTAAACACAAATTAATAAACATTTAAAGATATTTTGTTTTCTATATAAAACATGCAGGTATGTATGCCAGGATATGATAGTAATGAGGTCAGTCCTTTTTCCTATCCAAAATATGAAAACACCATGATGGTATGTATGAATGTTTGGAGATTAAGTATCAAACTATTGGGTTCCCGTAGATAATGCCTTACAAATTGTGTGAAACAATGTCGTCACTAAATTCAACTTTATTGATATGTATGGAAAAATAAAGTTAAAAGTCAAAAGTTGATTACCCTGACTGAAACAAAAATTCAAAATACTGAGTATAAAAGTTTTGTAGGCCTATAACTACCTATATATTCTGAAATAATGGGCTCTATGCATTGAGCGGATCAAAAGTTATAAGGGGGGACGGACACACACAGACACTTATGTAATACTCCAAATTCTGAGTAAATCTGTGCATGAATCATATATGCTGCGAAGCCTCTAAGTTGGTGTTTTTTGAATTACATGTTGAAAAAACTTGATAAAAATTATAGAAACTTTATGTTCAGTTTTCTCTTCCGACCCCAAATATGTAAAACAATGTCCAGATAACACTAAAAACTAAGGCAGTATATGGAAAATTCATACATGACATCATTTCAAACGTACTTTGAGCCAAATATAATATGTAAGTATGTTATGCCTCAAAAGTTTTAAATAATAGTCTCAATTTAATGATTAAATCATACTGCTTTGTGGGCCCAAACACACGAATCTTGAGTCAATTCAATGCATATTTTTATTGTTACATAATATTAATCGTTGTGTATAATGACAGATGTTTTATGTTGGTATGCCAAAAAGTAATATTATTAGGTACGTCATTACAAGTATTTTTTGAAGAGATTATGCATATGGAACCAAATTACAATAACGAGAATACGTAAATAGAAAAAAGTAAATATCAATTACTTTTTAGATTCTCTTTGTGATTATTTTAAATCTTGTAAATTTTATAGATTACCGCGTTATGCGAGCAAGTAAAATAAGTTCCGATATTGTGATGAAATCTTTATTTTTTAAATCTATGTAAAAATATATTTTGTAAAAATATAAATAAAAATACCTATTATCAAAATTATATCTCATATGTGTTTATTATATAACTTGTGGATTTAAGAAATTGGAGAGCATAAAATAAAACTATTTAAAAATAGCTTAATTTTAAAAAAAATTCTCACTCTAATCTGTCTTATCTGGGGGGGGCAAGTCTGGTCCAACCGGGGAAATCAAAAACCCTCATGATTACCCATATCATGGATATAATTATTATATGGAGTTCTATAATATCTATAGATGTCATAGAACTCCATATTATGATAATTATATCCATGATATGGGTAATCAAGAGGGTTTTGATTTCGCCGGTTGGACAAGACTTGCCACCTGGGCTGAAAATACTTGTTTGTTGGAAGAAATTTCCATTTGGCACTAAAATTGCCACTTGCAAAGGTTTTTTTTAAATATTTTATATAATTTTATTTCCAACACGATAAATACATATTTTAATAACTAAATGTCTGTGCTGTATGTGAATAAAATATTACCAACTAGCTTTTATGTCCCGCCGTTGGCCAAGAATGTAAATTAGTGAAGGAATAAGCAATCGTTTATATAATATTGTCGAAAAGTAGTTTGAAATTTAATTGAGTTTAAGCGATGTAAAATGTTCAAGTGATGGTCACAACCCATTTGTTTTTATATATAAGTAGGTACATACAATTTCTGCACGCATGGACTATGGTAAATGGTTTTAAATATGACTGATTATAAAGAGACAACGTTGTAAAGAGTTTGGATTTGGCCACAACCACTATTTTTATATATTGTCATCGAACGCAAATGTGTTTTAAATATTTAGTAATTTTGGATAATGGGAAATGGCTTAAAAATTAAATAAACAAAATTTCTGAAAAGATTCTAGTGTTGGTCACATCCCATTCGTTTTTATATTTTTCGTCAAGTGTGCATACCTATAGATTCTTATATTTTTGCACAATAAAACTGATCTACATTACAGAAGAAGACTTAAATAGTTTTTAATTTGAATATAAACGTTGTGAAGAGTCCAGTAATGGCCACAACCCCGATTTTTTATTATATTGTCATCAAAATCAAATATGTAGTTATTGAAAATTAAGCAATATATGATGACATAATAAATGGTGTAAATTTCGATTGAAAAAAAGTATTGAGAAGATTCTAGTGATGGTCACATCCCATTCGTTTTATTTATTTTCGTCAAGTGTGCATGTTGTTTATAATATTTCTATACAATAGACTATAAGACTTAAAACTAACCCAAAAGACTAAATGAAAAAAAAGAATAAGTATAAGACTATAACAAATAGTTTGTAATAAAAACTGACCCAATGGTCTACATAAAAGATGCAATAGAAGAATTACACAATAGTAAATGTATTATATAAAAAACTGACCTAATGGTCTTCATAAAAGAAGAAGAAGATGAATTGAAATATAGGAAATATTTTATATAAAATTCACCCAACGTCTACATTAAATAAGAAAACGAAGAATTAGACTAAAGGAAATAGTTTGTATAAAAACTAACCAAAAGATCTACAAAAAATAAGAAAAAGAAGAATTAGACTATAGAAAGTAGTTAATATAAAAACTGACCCAAAGGTCTACATATTAGAAGAATAATTATACGTCAGGAAATAGATTGTATAAAAACTAACGCAAAGGTCAACATAAAAGAAGACGAAGAAGAATTAGACTAAAGGAAAAGTTTGCATGAAAACTCTCCCTTGGTCTTCATAAAAGAGGAAAAATTAGACTATAGGAAGTTAGTTTATACAAAATTCAACAAAGGTCTACATAAAATTAGAAAAAGAAGAAATACGTCAAAAGAAATAGTTGGTATCAAAACTGGCCCAGAGGTCTACTTAAATAAGAAGAAAAAGAATTAGATAATAGGAATAAGTTTGTATAAAAACTCACCCAAAGGGCTACATAAAAGAAGAGGAAGAAGATGAATTAGACTATAGGAAATAGTTTGTATAAAAACTCACCCAAGGTCTACATAAATTAAGAAAAAGAAAAATTAGACTATAGGAAATAGATTTATGAACTGTCCCAAATGACTTCACAAAAGAAGAGGAAGAAGAATTAAACTCCAAGAAATAGTTTGTATAAAAAATCACCCAAAGGTCTACTTAAATAAAAGAAGAATTCCACTATAGGAAATAGTTTGTAGATTGAATGACATGTGTATTGTAGTTAACCTAAGATAGTTTAATAATTTTCCTATACGAAATTAGTATATTGTTGGTTTTTAAGTCGTATTATGGTATGTAGGTACCTACCTACAATAATGTTCTAAATTAATTCGAATTCGATTTATAACAAATTTTATTTGAATATCAGAATGTGTCCGTTACCATAGTAACCATGTTCCAACATGTGAAAAATATCAAATGGTTTGTAGACATTTTTTGAATAATATCTAGGTACCTACATTGATTTGTTCGATGCCATAAAAATGAAAATTGTCCGAAATATCAAATATTATATACAAATTATGCAATTTTATTATGCCTATATCTTTACTAATAATTAACAGACTTTTACAATATACGTCTTAAAACTTGCTGTAATGTCTTGTGTTTCATTTTATTATTTCATAATTATATTAATTTCAAAGGTTTATTATTTTCAAGAACATATTCATTCGGTAGGAAAATGAAATATTGTATGAAAAGATATTAAAATGGCGGCATTTATGTACAAAACGCTTACTTTAAAAATAAGTTAAAGATTGTAATTATACAAAATATTCACCATGTTTTTCACTTAAACGCTAAGTTATACTTGAAAGTAAATTTTTTTCGTGTTAATACGTACTTCTAACTTTTAAACTAACAGATATTTGCGTGCAAAATGTACACTTTTTTGACAGATACGACTTGGAAAATTTTGTATGAAAAAAATAATTATTGAAATATTTTTAAAATTCAGCATTTTTATCGCATTATTTTTAGCGTGACACTGCATCAGGTATACTGGTACATGTTCGCACATAAATTAGCTCTTGGTTTTTCAGAAGGCGTGAGACAAACACACACACACACACACACACACGCACACACACACGCACGCACGCACGCACGCACGCACGCACGCACGCACGCACGCACGCACGCACGCACGCACGCACGCACGCACGCACGCACGCACGCACGCACGCACGCACGCACGCACGCACGCACGCACGCACGCACGCACGCACGCACGCACGCACGCACGCACGCACGCACGCACGCACGCACGCACGAACGCACGCACGCACGCACGCACGCACGCACGCACGCACGCACGCACGCACGCACGCACGCACGCACGCACGCACGCACGCACGCACGCACGCACGCACGCACGCACGCACACACACACACACCAAAAAATTAACTACTTCACATAGATAATTTATTGCTAATGTATTAATTAAATGTATTATAGCTCTAGGTTTTTCAGAAGGCGTGAGACAAACACACACACACACACACACACACACACACACACACACACACACACACACACACACACACACACACACACACACACACACACACACACACACACACACACACACACACACACTCACACAGCTCTTACCTACTCCAAAAAATTTCTTTCAACTGCCCCATGAAAACAACACGCCAAAATCACCTTTTCAATACACCATACTGCAGAACAAATTACGCACAGAATAATTATGTCAACAGATGCTTAAATTATTACAATAGTCTTGACCCCCAACCTGATATATTTAACTCCACACAGACATCGATGAAACGCCAATTACGCGCAGTTATTGGTAATATTACTGGTTAAAAATCAAACCTACTTTCCTTAAACATTCATCCCTTCCTTATCAACGCTTTCCTATATCCATTACCCTTCCCTTTCCCCCACATACACTCACCATCTTACAATGACTACCCAACATTAATAATGTATAATAATTTAATTATGTGAAACTTTATAATTGGCTATTTATTTTGTATTCTCATTTGAAATTAAGTATTATAAATGTATAGCTGTTAAGTTTCCAAACAAATGAAAAATAAAATAAAATAAAATAAAATATAGGTATGAAATAATAAATAATCAATATTTTTACATTGCAAACAGTTTCCACATCCCATGGCAAGATGGTCACAAGGTCGATGACCTCACAGGAAACTCCGAGATTATCTTTGGCTAGAGCGGCTGTCTCTTGAAGCACTTGAATTTGTGTACCCCACCCCAATAATGTGACATCACTACCTGGAATAATTAAATATTTAAACATGGAGAAATTAAAATGGAGAAAATGTACAAATTGTCTACCGTGGTATAAGCGGTTAGCCTTTTGGCTTCGGAGCCGGCGCGGCGTCCTGGGTTTGATTCCCAACAAAAGACAAATTAATTTAAATTCATTACTCATCCAAATCTTGCTTCTCTATGCTGGGAAAACTAAACTCGCCCCTTACGCAGGGTCTCAGGAAGTATTAAAAAAAGAAATAAATATAAGTGCACCTTCTGTTATGACATCTGCTTTTCCAAGAGACATAGTATAGTCCTTAGTTGGGACCATTTCTGCTGCACCTCTATAAAGAATCTTTGGCTCCAAAAACAAACATGGATCCTTGTCTCTAATGCAAGATAATAGAAGACCTTTAGCCTTTATTGGGCCTCTGGGTACCACCACCTGTTAACACAATTTTATCATTATATTATGTACATAATATTTTATTTTATTTTTATTTTTCATGTATGTATATTCTTTTATATCCTATCTCATTCTTATCTAATTATATCCTATCTCATTCTTATCTAATTATATCCTATCTCATTCTTATCTAATTATATCCTATCTCATTCTTATCTAATTATATCCTATCTCATTCTTATCTAATTTGAAAGTAGGTTGAAAATCAGCAATTTTTTTATGGATAAACATAGAATAGGTACTAACTAAATTGTTTTTTTTTATTTTTCATAGTTGTTTTTAAATAACTTTTTTCGCAATCTTTATAATGTATATGATTATTGATGCGTTTACATATACATGTCCAAAGCTGTGTAATTCGATATTTTATGAATTGTTTAGTAAATATACAATATAAAGTAAAAACAATATAAGATGGATACTCCCCTTTTCAATACGAGATTTCGTCTCAATTAAAAAGGGTTTTGATGAAATGTATGTGTCAGAGATATTATTTTTATATATAATTTTATTGTTAACAGTATAATATAAAAACTTATACTCCTTATTTATTATAACATGTCTGTTAATTGCGATTGATTTATTTAATAAATTTAAAAAAAATGATAACAAGACAGTATAATAATTAGATACAATATAATGATAATAATTATCAGTGGCGCTACAACCCATTATGGTCATTATGGGTTGGCCACCTCCAATAGTTACCTATCGTCACCTTTCTTTCTACTCTCAACACGTACTTCTCGGCATGGTATTTAGTCTGCCAACGCATATTTCACCTAACAATTGCTTCAATTTACCTACACTATGTAAATATTTGCGCATCTGATTGGTTGGAATAAACAACTTACCTTCAGACCTGGTGTATGAGCGAAATAAGCTTCTGGACTTTGAGAATGATAAAGTGCTCCATGACCCACAGCTCCACATGGTGCCCGAACTGTTAAACTGCCACAATCCCATGTGCCACCACTGCGATATCTGTACTTAGCTGCTTCATTTACTAACTGTAAATGAAAACATCATTAGAGGTTTTTTCAGTCCATTGGGAACGTAATCTTGTTCTTTCCCGCAGAGGTTGCTCGTCACAAACGAAATTAGCAGTCCCATCAATCATAAAATAAAAGTTATTATCACCATACATCCTCTCTGTGAATATGGATTTGAAACTACATATATAATTAACAGCCAATTAAATTATCCACGTCCGCTCCCGGTGGCGTATTTACCTTTCCGTGTTGATTAGTAGGCAAGTACTGCCTCTAATTAGGCACTAGTTTGTTGCGCTAATGCACTTAAAAACTCGTGTTGAATTCACGACACGTGTCCTCAAAACGCACACGGTTTAGCAACGCAAACTGTTCCTGCTAATACGTGTTCAATTGGATGAGTAAGTCTCGAGACAGACGTACATCCAGAAGTAGAGGAGTTTTCGACAGACTACGAGTGTAAACTAACTTGTCATAAAAATAAAAGAAAGCGAATTATTTTATAAACTGAACATTGTTGAATCCGAAGTTAAAAAATTTCATTTTCAAAATTATATTAATATGATTCTAAAATATATGTATGTATGTATGTGTTCTACCTGATCAAATGCAGGGAATATGTAATCGGCAAATTGTATCTCAGCTATTGCTGTTGCTCCAGCAACTGCCATTCCAATACCCAGTCCAGCTATACCCTGTTCACTCAATGGTGTGTTGAAGACTCTATCTCCTCCGTACTTGTCCTAAAATTTGTTATTTATGGATTAATATATTTATCAAGGATTTATTACGGTTAAATGAAACCTTGTGATCATTGACGAATGCGGCATCGATATATACCAATCTTCATTTCTTTCCTGTTGTGTTCAATTCAGGTATCTGTTTGTGGCATATAAGGCGACTAATATAATTTTTGAATAGTTTGTTTTCTAAAACCTCTTCTGATCGATATTTTTAAAACCGGTTGTCAAATATCGATAAAAATAAATGTTTATTTACCTGTAATCCCATTGTACACCTAAAGACACCGCCGAAAGCCACATCTTCACCAAAAACAAGAGCTGTATTATCGGTGGCCATTGCTACATCTAATCCATTATTGATAGCTTGCATCATATTCATCTTACTGGTTTCACCTACAAATAAATACAAATTAGTACGGATATTATGATATCTAACAAGCTTGCGGAATATTTTTTTATGTAATTAAATATATTCAGAGTACTTAAAGAAAGATTTTTTTTTCTTTATAATTCAATGAACTGGTGGAGCTAGTAAGGGAGAGGCTAAATGATTTTAGAGAAACCTAGAATTATAATTGGGGTTAATAATGATTTAAGGAACGGAAAATTATGAATGGGATTAATAGTGATTTTAGAAACGGAGAATTATGATTCGGACTGTTCTTCCACCACCACTTCCCGTTCTGCATATGGGGACTAATAACGGCCCCTTGCAAAACTCTGAAAAGAGCACATAAAGACATAAGAAGAGTCCGGAGAAATCTAAAACCTTACTGAAACTGTACTTTTAATGCCAAAATGAGCTATTAATGATTTTAGAAACGTAGAATATTCACTATTGCGGGTTATTGTATGTTCAGGATTTGATTTTTAGTGATTTTTGATAAAATTCTAAACTGTCCTTAAGTCCCCATCCCATCTCTTCCACAATCATAGTTAAGTTGTTTGTCATATATTTTAACGTTGTTTTGAGAGTGGATGTTCATAATGAAGTTATTACAATTTTTAAATATGCGTATGAGATACAGTGAGCCTGAGTGCTTTCGATGGTTCCACCATCATATGAGGAGGTGATTATTAAAACTAAATCCAATGAAATAGCTAGCAGTGCCTAGTACATTGTGGTAGAGGTGGGGGGTGTTCTTAGGGAATATGTTTGTCTTTTTACCACGCTGTCCGATTTTGATAATTATTTTTTATTACAATGAAAGTACCTTCCAACTGGACCCATTTCAATTTGGTCAAGAACTGATCATGGCATCTATGATAAAATCATCAAACAGATCAAACTCTTCAATTTGCTCTTCAGCGATAAGAACTCTTTCCAACATTGTCGGATTCTAATGATTTTTTTAAATTACAAAAATACGTACGATCCTTCAAGTCAGTTCAATAAAACGTTTGTTTGGCGCCGACTTAAAAAGTGATTTGATTTAAATACATATAATGTATGTTGCAAAATTTTGCAACATACATTATATGTATTTTTAGTAATTTGCGATGTTTTAAATTATTTTTTGTTCCCTACATGCACAACGCCGACGTTGCCAACGAACTCCGACGACAAGACAGATTAAATATGTCGACCAAAGGTATCTCTGGTTGTGGTCAGTGGAAAATTCTGGCCAGTTTACGAATTATCATTCTATCAGAAATATGGATACCTACTTTCTTCTATTAGTTAAACAATTAGGCAACTATTATATACTTTTTATGTCATTTTTTCCGTTTTTATGTTTTTATGGAAGCTGTTTTTGGAGTCGGTTTTTTTAAAATGACATTTATTCAATACTTTTTTATTAAAGAAAATAGTAGGGTATAGTAGTATATAGGGTATATTAACAAAACAATAACTATTTTTATATTTAAAGATGCATGATATTGTCATTTTGCTTGACAAATTTACTTTTGTTATTTTAATAATCTTTCACATCATTTTTTATATTTAATTACATTGTGTACTTCTTCTTCTTGTGTCACGTCAGATCCCCCGAAGTTGATGACCACCATGAAGAAAGCCTCCCTGTCCTGGGCAGTGCGAAACAGCTCCTCCACAGTTATCATACCGGTCCACTTCCCGATGTTTCGAAGCCAGGAAAGTTGCCTTTTCCGACCCCTGTACGACCCTCGATCTTCCCTTTCATAACAAGCTGAAGTATGGCATATTTTTCACCTCTCAGAATATGGCCTAAGTACGACACTTTACAGAGCTTCCTCAGTGCTATTGACCATGTCAGTCCATGTTATTCTCAGTATTCTGTGGTGATTCCACATTACCTAATCGAAATATCAAATGTTATTTTAGTAGAGTATTACTATATGGTGCTATTGGGACTATTTGAAATATGGTTTTGAAAATGAGCTCCTATATCTATCCAAATGAGAATTTGGTAATTGTTTAAAAGTACTGTCCCTGGCTGATCGTAATAATTTTTATATCACTAGATAAATAAACGTGTATATATTACGGGAAAAATAAAAACTTCTGGCGGTTTTGGAAAAATGTATGGAGGAATCCATTACAATTTGTTAGTTTTCTGACACTATTTGAATTTGCGAAATTCACCGCTAGGTGGCGATTTTGCCCCCCAAACTACTATCGTTTTGAAAGCAATTTGACACATTCACACCCGTGGTATAAATATTATAGTACAGTATATGATGCAATTCGCTCACGCTAGTCTTAATAAAAACAACATACTAACCTAACCAAACTATTCAAACCAAACTTTTAGTAAAAATAGGTTGGTTAGGTTTTTATGTAGTTATCTTTGCCACTCGGGTGAACGAGTTGCATTAATTATCAAAATGAGTCATAAATTTTTCGAGGAATGAAAATGTGAGAATAATTTAAATATTATGTGTAACTTAGGTAGAGTCAGGAAACCAACCATTTTTATTATGGATTCCTTCATACATTTCTCGCAATTTTTTTTATATTTTTTTTAAGCATGACCGCCTGATAAAATTTATTTTTCCGTGATATTTACGTGTTTATCTATCTATTGATATAAAAATTATTGCGATCGGAGAGGGACAGTACTTGTAAACAATTACCAAGAAATTAGTTATAAATACTAATATTAAAAGATTGTAATATAGTAATTAAGTATAAATTAATTGATTAGGTATGAAAACACATGTAAGATTTAATATGAACAACGTGGTATTTTTCAACAAGGTAATATTAAAAAGTGATGTGATAAATTTTGTAAGATGATAAATTTTGTTTCTCAAACAAATCATTCTTACATATGATAAATTAAATAAATTGACGGGACACTATCATAAATTTACATACATTATACATAAGTTGGTATGTACATACATATAGATGTATGAAGTAGTAATATTCAAACAATAATATATTATTTAACCTCAGAGTCGTATTATTTATCATCATTGTTATTTACAAATCTTGTCGTATGTCTGTTAGTAATGATTCACAGTATGACAACTCACAACATTCATTTTAAGAAAACCTGATATTTTTAAAACCTACTCTTAATTATTCCTGTCATCACTGCAGACAAGAAGTATGATATTCGGCAAATAACTTGGACATATTTCATTTAAAATAAACAAAATTCAAACAATTGAGTACAGAAATAATATATGTACATATATTCACAGTGAACAGTATTCCCTTGAATTTTCCCCTTTCTCAGTTCGAACCACTTACCTACATATCTTCCTAGGTCTGTATATACATATGTATGTATATGCATATATGTACCTACCTACTTATGTGCGTATCTATATTTTAATTTTCCTTGTTGGTGTGCATAATTTTGTTAATATAAACCTGTTATTGATTTCACTTGATTTAATGTTTTTTTTAAGAATATGTCTTTGAAACATGAACGTCTACATCCTCATACAGTGAACGAAATCGGTCATGGCAGAATTGGAACTCGCGACCACTGGACACTAACTCAGCGCGCTAACCGCTCTGCCATCACCCATCTAATTCATAATGTTCATTAAATTTATCTTTTGATTTGTCGATTTATTCAGGAGAATTTATTTCTTTTAATAAATTAATAATTTACAGGCTTTCTTAAACTCATTTAATTAGGAAAACCATTTTTTATGATTTTTTTCATTTAAATACCTATATTTCCATTATTTTAAAAAAATGCCGAAATACCCCAACTTGATAATTTCAGACAAAAATTATATAAATATAGTAGTGCATCTCAATTTTTTGTAAAGATTGAATTTAGTGACGTCGGTCAATTCAATTTCAATAGTTTTATACTCAATCTCCATACATACCATCAAGTTTTTTACATTTTCTGGATGGGAAAAAAATATCTTTAAATATTCAATAATATGTATTTATGTATTTATAAAGGGCATGCAGAAATAATACTAACGAAATTTTAAAACGATGTAATATTTTACCAGTTGACGAAAAGGTTAATGTTTTACTTACCATGGAAGAACTTTACAGGGATGAATTTAAATTAAAGATAACTCACAAATATACAACTCGACAAATAATAACGAACGACCTGACAATACCAACAAACAAATAACTTTTACGGTGACAGAACTAAAGCAAAAATAATACCGAAACTATTCAATAAACTACCTGAACATATACTGGGTACTGTGATGAAAGACAAGAAAAAGATAATAAAAAAATACAACCATTTTACATTGCTTTCTATAATTTTATTTTTACCCTGGTTTATCTTGTTTTTCATTGCTGTGTTTTTAATTTACTTTATTTTGAATTGTTTGAATTTGTTTATTTCATTTTTTTTTCTTTTCGTTTTACATAATTTTAATTGTTCTGTTTTGTGATTTACTGTAAAATGGTTTAATTGTAATGTTTTATTTACGTGTAGATATACATATATTGATGGTTGAATATTGAATTGCAGTGTACAAGAGAAGCTTGCACTGACAAACTGTTAATACAGTTTAATGCAAAAATAATACATCCAAGTGTAAATTATATAAATGAATAATTAATTAAAAAATAATAATAAAAATAATTCGGTACGTAATCTTCAACTTTACGTACTATCGCCATCGTCAGTTGGATGTCATGTGTTACATACAACTAGTATAAATAACTGTTTACCATAAACTAGTTGCATGTAACACATGAGATCCAACTGTCGATAAAGATAGTATGTGTAGTTGAAGGATAAGTACCAAACTATAAACCCATATAAATCCAAATTATTGAAAATTTTATGATATTTTGTTTTATATACAACACATGTAGGTATGTACGTCAAGATAGGATAGTTTAGAGGTCAGTCCTTTTTTCCTACCCAGAATATGAAAACAGCATGGTGGTATGGAGATGTATCAAACTATAGATATTTTGTATAGGCGACTGCCATTCACTAAATTCAATTTTTATAAAAATTGTTAAAAAAAAATTAAATGTACTACTAAAATTCTTACATTTTTTATAGAAAATTAAATTATCTAGTTGAGGTGTTTCGGCTTTTTTCGATATTTTTTAAAAAATTGGAAATATAGGCATTTAAACACATAAATTTAAAAAAAATATTTTTCTTAATGAAAAATGTTTGAGAATTCAAAAAAAAAAAAAGTTTGAAAATCTATGTATGGGAAGATATATGCTGCGAAGCCTCTAAGTTGGTGTTTTTAGCTTGCAAAAAGTCCTCTACGCCATACAAAATTTTCCTTCGTACACGCATCTTGGCTTAATAATGTAGATTCATTCAGAGAATTGAATTCTCATGAACGAATCGACAGTTGGAATAGATTTATTGCACTCTCATACATCCTTCATTACACATATCCCCACGCATCGTCATCTTACACATGCAAACACACCCACACCTTCACAAATACATCTGGTTTTATTTATGAGTTTTGTCTTTTTTGTACTTTTCATATTTTTATATTTTTTTTATACTTTTATACCTTGAGTGTTTTGAGAATATATGTAGCAAAATTTATTGCGTAATTATACGTCTAATGAGGTTACTAATATTTAAGTTTTATGATGTTTTACGAAATTAAAAAAATAATATTAATAAACACATTCTTACACCCTGTGCAAATGGTGGGCTAAGGTGTTTCCAAGCGGCACTTTCCTACAATTTACTATAGCATCTATCCCAGAGAAGCACTTATTTGTCGGCCTTCGTGGCTCAGTTGGTTAGATATCTGACTGCTGAGCCAAAGGTCCCGGGTTCGATTCCCGGTGGAGACACAGTTTTTAATTGTGTTTTCAGTCTGGATCTGTGAGACGATTAATATCGTAAGTCTCCAGAATGTGGCAACTTGTTATTGGGTGCGTGTTAAATTAATATTTGACATAGTACCTGTTAGTTGCCCGAGAAACAATATTAAACAACAATTAAACAATACATAATTGTATTCAAGTTACAATTTTTCATTCAAAAGCAGAAGCGTTCAATTGCCAATAATCTCGCCAGTGTACAATATTATGCTTATTTTATTTATGTATTGCAGGTAGGAACCTACTATGTCAAATTTTAATTTTACACGCACTCAATAACAAGTTCTGGAGACTTATTATATTTATTGTCTTACAGATCCATACTGAAAATACAACTAAGAACGGCGTCTTCACTGGGAATCGAACTCGTGACCTTTCGCTCAGGAGTCAGATATCTAACCAAGTGATCTACAAAGGCCGAAATAAGATATATATTATGTACAAAAATATGAATAAATAAAAGAAAAATTCATTAATATGTTATATTTTATATAATGTATATACCTAAAGTTATTTATATATTATGATTATATAAGTTTAATGTGTAATGATTATACTTATATATTATGTATATATTTTAACAATTATATATCGCTAGTATTGTAGGAAAATGTTATTTTAATTCTTCAATTTATTTATAATGTTTACAAAAATTGTTTTGACCAATGCCTGCCTCATCAGGATTATATTCCGTGGTGAGGATATTACTTTACAACAAAAATGTACATTGTTTTGAACAATGCCTGCCTCATCAGAAATATATCCCGTGATGAGGAAGTTACTATTCAACAAAAAAATAATGAACATATAAAGAAAATAAACACACATTTATACAAAGGTTAACAACAATTATGATTTATATGATTAGGAAGTTATACCATTCAATATATCAATATTGTGTGTTAGAGTTCGACCAGTGAGAAAATGCGGGTATCAGTTTTATACACTACGTTTACAAATTAATATCGATCGTTAACCGGTTAGGTGAATCGAGATAAGTACTCGTATTTTTTAATATAAAGTTTATTTATGTCCTGTTCTGATTCATCTAAATTTATCCGTCTGAATTTAGTATATGAGAAATTAATGTCAAAAAGTTGACTCATTACATAACACCGCACGGATAAAATCATTTTATACACGGTTCCCCGTTGAATTAAACGTTTTCGCACTCTGAAACGAATAAGAATAGGCCATATTGTATCATTTACTTTTTAAATGTAGTGAAAAATGTCTTGTTTTTGGTAAATTTGAGTTACGATACAGAATTTGTTTGCTCGACTTTGTCTTTGATCTGTGAAAATATAGTAAGTAGTTATATTCCGCACGCAATACAACAAGATATGTATCAATAGAAAAATAATATATAGCGAATATACCATCATAGTAAACATAGATATTGAGTTTTCTCAAAACTATCAATAATGAACACACAATAAAATGTCTGGTTACCCATCGATATATAAATTGTCAGGTCAAAAGTGACATGCTATACGCTACATAGACAACGTCGAAAGTCAAGTGATCTTATTTGTCGATTCAAATCAGAGTATGTTTCCGTCAAACTTCTTTAGCCTTTTGGCAGTTTGACATATTATATCAACCAATCAAAAAGACACAAATTTGCGCTGCTCTATGCACCCTGACAGGCTCAAGTTGTCTTCCGATAACTATTTATAATGTTATTACATCCCTATACTAAAAGTTTTCGGTGACCAGGTCACCCGCATTCTTTCACTTGGCGAGAACTGTAAATGAAATATTTGAAAAAAAATATAATGTTTTTTATTAATTATTTATTTATGTATAATATTCAATAAACTTTGTTTACACCACTCACATGAGCACAAACTTCTACTGGTTTCAAAAACAATGTTTTCTTCTTCAGGAAGACTTATGTACTGAACTTAAAAAAAATATAGACTGCTGAAAAAAATATGACAGTGGGGCGGAACAGTAAACATAATAAATACTTGGTGATTAAAAAATTGACGTTAGTAATAAAATAAATATTTTCAAGTATATTAAATAATAGGAAAAGTATATAAGATTTTACGCCATTGTTTTTTGTTGTTATCAATTATTTTTGGGTACAAGAATCTGTCTGTATATATTTGTTTAAGTTTTTTTTATTTAAAATGGTGTAAACAAAGTTTATTAAATATTTATTATAAATAATTTATAATGTCGCCACAAAGTTATCTTTCAAACATTTACGATATAATTATTTATTTAAATTAAGGGGAAACAGCATTTTTTTCAAAAGACAAAAATGAATGTTAAATACTTGACAAAATAGTGAACTCATCATCATATATTACATTGTAAAAAATATAAAACTAAAATTACTAAAACTTATCTTAATAGTAGAGTAAGTTTGAAATTAAGATGTAAGAAATTGAAAAAAAATATATATAAAATACAAAAATATGTTCTACATATATATATTCTACAGACCAATTTTGTATTTTTTTTTTATTCTACAGACCAATTTTGTATTTTTTTTCTCTCTTTATATATAATATTATGTATGTTTGTATCTAAATATGTATGTTATTGTAAATAGATTAGTGCCTAGATTAAGATGTATGTATATAATTAGATTAGATACTTTGTAGGTTTGTGAAATGTGACTCACTTCAAAGCACGAGAAAACTCTTTTTGAAGTTGAGTCATAAAAAACAAAATTATAATGTATCTTTTTAAAAATTGTATAAATTGTTATATTGTGTATTTTTCTTTGTTATTTTTAATAAATAAAATAAATGTTAATAGAAGAGTAAGTTTGAAATTAAGATGTAAGAAATTGAAACAAGATATATAAAATACAAAAATATGTTAATAGTAGAGTAAGTTTGAAATTAAGCTGTAAGAAATTGAAACAAGATATATAAAATACAAAAATATGTTAATAGTAGAGTAAGTTTGAAATTAAGATGTAAGAAAATGAAACAAGATATATAAAATACAAAAATATGTTAATAGTAGAGTAAGTTTGAAATTAAGATGTAAGAAATTGAAACAAGATATATAAAATACAAAAATATGTTAATAGTAGAGTAAGTTTGAAATTAAGCTGTAAGAAATTGAAACAAGATATATAAAATACAAAAATATGTTAATAGTAGAGTAAGTTTGAAATTAAGATGTAAGAAAATGAAACAAGATATATAAAATACAAAAATATGTTAATAGTAGAGTAAGTTTGAAATTAAGATGTAAGAAATTGAAACAAGATATATAAAATACAAAAATATGTTAATAGTAGAGTAAGTTTGAAATTGAGATGTAAGAAAATGAAACAAGATATATAAAATACAAAAATATGTTAATAGTAGAGTAAGTTTGAAATTAAGATGTAAGAAAATGAAACAAGATATATAAAATACAAAAATATGTTAATAGTAGAGTAAGTTTGAAATTGAGATGTAAGAAAATGAAACAAGATATATAAAATACAAAAATATGTTAATAGTAGAGTAAGTTTGAAATTGAGATGTAAGAAAATGAAACAAGATATATAAAATACAAAAATATGTTAATAGTAGAGTAAGTTTGAAATTAAGATGTAAGAAAATGAAACAAGATATATAAAATACAAAAATATGTTAATAGTAGAGTAAGTTTGAAATTAAGATGTAAGAAATTGAAACAAGATATATAAAATACAAAAATATGTTAATAGTAGAGTAAGTTTGAAATTGAGATGTAAGAAAATGAAACAAGATATATAAAATACAAAAATATGTTAATAGTAGAGTAAGTTTGAAATTAAGATGTAAGAAAATGAAACAAGATATATAAAATACAAAAATATGTTAATAGTAGAGTAAGTTTGAAATTGAGATGTAAGAAAATGAAACAAGATATATAAAATACAAAAATATGTTAATAGTAGAGTAAGTTTGAAATTAAGATGTAAGAAAATGAAACAAGATATATAAAATACAAAAATATGTTAATAGTAGAGTAAGTTTGAAATTAAGATGTAAGAAATTGAAACAAGATATATAAAATACAAAAATATGTTAATAGTAGAGTAAGTTTGAAATTAAGATGTAAGAAATTGAAACAAGATATATAAAATACAAAAATATGTTAATAGTAGAGTAAGTTTGAAATTAAGATGTAAGAAAATGAAACAAGATATATAAAATACAAAAATATGTTAATAGTAGAGTAAGTTTGAAATTAAGATGTAAGAAAATGAAACAAGATATATAAAATACAAAAATATGTTAATAGTAGAGTAAGTTTGAAATAAAGATGTAAGAAAATGAAACAAGATATATAAAATACAAAAATATGTTAATAGTAGAGTAAGTTTGAAATTAAGATGTAAGAAAATGAAACAAGATATATAAAATACAAAAATATGTTAATAGTAGAGTAAGTTTGAAATTAAGATGTAAGAAATTGAATCAAGATATATAAAATACAAAAATATGTTGATAGTAATATGTTGTTGTTAACTTACTCAGTTTGAAATAAAGATGTAAGAAATTGAAAAAAGATATATAAAATACAAAAAAAAATAAACAACGAAGACCATAAGCAATTTAAAACTATAAACATACAAATGATAATGGGATAAAAATAATTGGGGGGAGTGGGGAGTGATAAAGGTATTCTACTCCTCATATCACTGGGTCATTGCCGATATACTCCTGGGAAATTGCGGACACGTATTATTTAATATATCAGTATCATCAAATTAAACGAATTGACCATATAGTTTCGCCTAAATAAGCTCTTATCGACTGAATAAAATAGAATTTTGTCTCTTCTTATATACTAAAATTGGGTTTATTTTTACAATCATACAAATTTAACAAATTAATATGAAAGATCTTAAACAGTGTGGTAAAAATGATGTAGGAAAATTACATATATTATTTAAGTATTTTTACGTTAAACAAACAGAAGGTAAAATATGACAGTTAAAAAGTAAATATGCGAGAAGATTGTTGTATTGTGTGAGCAATAAATGTGGGTTAGTAATAACTGGTTTTTATATTTTATATATTTGTTATCTGTTTTATTTGACTCTTATTAATTTATTCTTCCTTTTGTTATTAAGTAACTTATTGTTAATCATTTATGGAAACTTTGCTGGTTTAATTTTTTGTACTAATACACTGCACCTATACATAATAAATTTAAAAAAAATAAAACAGTATTATTTTTGTTATGATGGAGTAACACTGACATTATAAAAACATAATAAAATGTTATTTCAATCATTTTAAAAAATCCTTCCGGAGTATGAGTACACACAACACAACACAATAGGTACTATAATAAGTAATCGTTAGAGAAATGAAAACATAAAACTTAACCTAATACACACTATTATTTTCACTATTTTTGTTTGTCAAAGTGTGCGAGGAAGAATGTATATAATGTGCATTCCTGCTTACCTAAATCAGGTGAGCAGGTCTCTGGTTTGTATGCTAGTTGAGACATACATTTGGCGAAATTTCGTAATTTAATTATATTTTGACAAACACAGCGGTTTATTTTATTCAATCCGGCCATATTGCTCGCACGATAGCAACGGTACTACTACCGCTGACCGCTGATAACATTTCGTAAGTAACTGATAACAATATACGTTACTTAGCACTGTCACTCCTTCATTACCCAAACATCGGTTAGGCACTAAATTTGTCACGAAATAATATTTCGTATGTCGTGAAAAATGATAAATACCATTTCTACATCACAATTTCATATAATGCATAATATAACACGATATTGTATATATTTATATCATTATTATTATAATGCAACCCACTCAAACGAGTCGCAATAATTACATAGTAACCTATCGTTACCAATTATAATATAATAGGTACACAAATTTCAATTGATTGGGTTAGGTTAGGTAAGTATTTAAGTAATGCGAATCGCGTGAGTGAGTTACTTTATATAGTGTGTTGTAATAATACTAAAAATAGCAATATAAGCATAAAGTTAATACAATATGTGTATTCGAACGAGATAATAAAAGTAACTGATAGATGGCCCTAGTCAGTCTTCTCCATCAAAATATTTGCGTTTAAAGCATTCTACGCATGCCTGGACAGCCGAAGAATGATGGAGTTACAGTGCTAAATAACGTCTGGTCTGATAAGAAAAAATCTCCCTCATACTTAATTATTATAATCACTACATATATTGATAAAAAGTTATTTACCATCACAAGAAACATTACTTTAAACTTTATCCATTTTGTAACACACTAGTAATGTTCTATTTTAAAAAAACATGAATAAAAAAATTTAATGCTTGATGCCTATAATTACAAGAAAATGGTGTGAATTTATTTACGATATCGACAGCTTCTTATTTTGAAAGACTTCATCTCTTTAACTCAACTTGTGATGGCTAATGATTTTTGTTCAATATAAATATGAGTCTCATAGTTTTGACAGTATAGATTTTTAAGGTGTATCATTTTTTTCCAGAACAGGGAGTAGTTTAACCATCAGTTAAATAAGAGATATGCCATCACAAAGATTTGTTGACTCTCCAAAGAGTGTGTGATAAATTTAATATCAATACTAGATCGTTACTTTACGTAACTTCAATCAAAAACAAAGATAATCTCAATTTGAATTACCTGACCAATGTGACTGTATTAAATTTAACTCAAAAATAAATAAAATCAAAAGCAAATACCGAGTAGGTATAAACGTGATTTATTTTATATTTCCTCCGGATGATTATACCAAATCACGTCTTTCATTTACAGACACTTGGTTACTGGAAAAATCCCCGACAGACAGTTATAGTTGTCTCCAAATATCTTGAAACAGGCTTCCGAGTGCGCAGAGCGTAAATTTGTGTCCTTTTACTTGGTTGATATATGTGCAAATCGCCCCCCATCTCGCCGAAATGACTGAGATATTTGGCGACAACTATACTTGGGTTTACTCCGAGATATTTAAACACCATCACTTACTCTTTCGTTCTGTTATCTACAACTATCTTATTTCTTACTGAGTTCTTTGATGTGGCAAGGCTCTTGGTTTTGTCTGTTTATATCTCCATATTTAATAGGTGCGATGTATTATGTTGATTCGCTTGGTTTAAGTGACCGTAGTCGGGGCCGCACCTAAACACCAAAAATTTAAAAATAAAAGAAAATAAATAAACAAAAGGCAGAAACGATTAAAATAACAAAGTTTTTCGTTAAACGTTTTTTACAGATGTCTCTAACTTTGTACTTATCTTCAAAATGCAGGTTAAAACAAAACATATATGACAATATTATACTTAAAATAACTAAATAGGTATCTTCATACAAAATATATATCTACAAAACGACTTTAAAATATTTTATTTAAACATTTTTATTGTGATTAATAAAAGTAGGTACTCTTTCTATGTTTCTTTCTACTATTTTCGATGTTATTTTTGTCTTTTTTCTATATTAAATAGAAAACGTTTTTTTCTTCTAATTATTGTTGAATAAATTTTACTTATTTTATAAGGTTGATAACTGAAATCATGTAGGTATATATACCTTTTGTAAATTTGAAATGTCAAATGTTGGTTCGGTTATTCTTTTAAAATATATATGAAATAAATGAAATAAATAAAATAAATAAAATAAATAAAATAAATAAAATAAATAAAATAAATAAAATAAATAAAATAAATAAAATAAATAAAATAAATAAAATAAATAAAATAAATAAAATAAATAAAATAAATAAAATAAATAAAATAGATAAAATAAATAAAATAAACAAAATAAACAAAATAAATAAAATAAATGAAGTAAATAAAATAAATAAAATAAACAATATAAATAAAATAAATAAAATAAACAAAATAAATAAAATAAATAAAAAAAATAAAATAAATAAAATTAATAAAATAAAAAAATAATAAAATAAATAATATAAATAAAATAAATAAATAAAATAAATAAAATAAATAAAATAGATAAAATAAATAAAATAGATAAAATAAATAATTAATGAATAAAATAATTAAAAAAATAAAATGCATTAAATAAAAAAAATATGAATTAAAATATTTCTATCTTAACTGTTGATATGAAATATGAGTTTTGGGTAATATTAACAATTGGGAAATACCCACATATAATCAAAATTTAATTTTTCTTTGATTTTATTACTTCACATGTACATAGGGGTCCCCAACAGGGACAGAGGTAAGTAAAAATGTACAAGAAAGCTTTATTAGTTTAATAATTAGTATTTACATGGATATTTCAAAATTGTAATGTCTCAGTTTTTCGAGTGGATCAAATGTATCTCACAAGATTAGGTAAATCAAGTTTTATATACTAAGAACATCGTCTAATGGTGTTATCCATTGCTTTTATTTTAATTATTTATAAATTCACAATTCACTGTGCAGGTAGTAGGAATCTTATACTCATGTACCTACTGCATGTTTTTTGATTCAAGATAAATAAAAATATTTCAAATTCCATAAACAAGAACATACAGAGTTAATGTTATGACATATGACGATATAACATATTATTTTTTACATATTTTTTGTCGATTCAATTATGTAACCAATTGTATTATAATTAAATTTGCCTTCTACAGAGTTTTAAATAAAATTAATATTTACCTCCATGTTTCTTAATGATTAAAGGTTCTTAAAGGTTCTTGGTATTTTTATCGATTTCCAATATAATATAGTTTTATTATCAGTGATCCAAGTAATATGCAGCAAACAACCAGTACTCCAAAATGAATTATATGGATTAGGATAGTATATTTAATGATCCTATAATGAAATGCATACATTTCATGATTATTAAGTTAGGAACATACTCTTCACTATATAACATAATTTTAACTTACTATTTTTAAATATTATACAAGTACCTAGATTACATAGGTAGTAGTAGTAATATTTATTTAGATGTAAAAACATATTATATAAAAACTCATACATCTAGTTTAAACAAATAATATAAAAAATAAAACTTTATTGAGAACATTAATAGTTTTTAACTATGTATTCAGCATCTAGGCAATTGCTTCTCCGATAATTTACAAAGAAATATTAAAATTCATTGATAAAAACATGGTAGTTTTGCAGGCGTTGTTTGTGTTTTCTTTAACTGTTTTTTGTTTTTATTTATATAAAATTCTCACGTCGTCAAATGGCACAAATCGACCTTAAATAGTCGTATTGTCTATATTAAAATAATAATAATGTATTCAGCACCTAGGCTACAAAAGATGACAAGACTTGTAATTTTTTTATGTTTGGTGATAATCTATTATACATTTTGAGACCTTTATGGTATAAATTATTATTATTATTAATTTGTGTATGTTTAAATCTTGTTTTTGGAAGTCTGTAATCCTGACATCCTCTCGTAGGGTAAGTATGAACATTGACATTGAATAAGATATTTCTTTTCGTTTACTTATTATGGAAGCATAATATTATATCTCAGTTTGTAAATCAATGTGAATGTGTTGTATAATATAATGTATTGTTTTTATTTAATATTAAGTTAATTCTTGTATATTTATAGCAATTTGTCAGATTTATTTCTTTAACTGCACTATCGTGATTATTAACATACATAATTTCCTATAAATATTTGTATGTTCGTTTGCTCACGTAATGCTATTAAAATCAACTAAAAACGTATCAGGCACATATTTATAGAGAACCAAGAAATAATATAATTTCAAACAGTGTAATTGCTGATGGCTCATCGATGGAAAATACATACATCAGGAGAGGATACACTGAAATATGTTTCTTTGAATTAAATGATGCGAGATACGCGGTTTAATAAATGTGGTTCAAATATCAGGAGTATATAGAATAAGGTGGAAAATTACAGAATAACATACTATGTATATATGAAATAAGTGTTATCTACCAGGTAAACATAACATACAAGATCATAGATAACATTAAAATCCGTCATTTTTGTCGTGTTAACGGCAACTGGTTGTAGTTATTATTCATTATGTATGTAGGTACGTACTTTTTTGTCAATTTTACTCGACAACATATCGTTTTGTCATCGCTGCATATATCATTTAAGCTCGATTCCAATTTCAATCTACATATGCTTATAAATAAGAATACCCATCTGCCACCTTTTAACTCTCAATAGTAAGCGTTGGTATACTTATTCTAATTCTATTACGCTTATAACATACCTACATGCCACATTACCCTCCACGGTATAGGTTCTAAGATTTAAGATTTGAAATTAAAAAAGTAACAAATTGAAATTTTCACATATTTAAAGGTATTTATATGAAGTCGATCGAAATTCTAGTTAAGTCGAAATTGGAAATAAATACAAAACTTCATAGTACACACAAATACATGACAAAACTCAAAACTCTACTTGATACCTGTTGACAAATGTCGATAAATAAAAACTCTCAAAATTTAAGAAATCACAACACTCCCCGTAGAAATTAAAACTACCCTTGTAAAAGAACAAAATATTTACTTATTCAAAATATTTTCAATTATCATTTTCTCTTATAAATAGCGTTAATTGATTGTGTAATTACTTTTTGGGCAATGTTACTCGATAACATATCGTTTTTTCTTCAGTACATATACCATTGTTACACTTGGTATAAGTTGATTCGTCTTCAGAGAAACATTCACATATTCCAGGTGCTATGCAGTTCCCTCGTGTACAATTATAACACACAGGATCACAGCCACCTACAGAGTTATTTATATATTTCATAAAACATTTACAGACATTGGGTGCTGAACAAATTCCATTGGTACAGTTATCACATTTGGGTGAACAGGCGTTAGAAAGTTCGTTAGACAAATAGCCCTTGTCACATTCGCATTTGTTTGGCTCAATACATTTTCCGTTGATACAGATTTCACAAATAGGATCACACTGACCGAGAGTTTCGTTTAATTTATAATCGGATCGGCAAATGCATTTATTGGATTCGTCGCAATCACCGTTTTTACAGTTTTTACAAATGAATTTACAGACATCGTTTGAATCCTTCTCATAACCATCGTGGCATGTACACTCTTCGGGTGCTGTACAATTTCCATGAATACAGTTATCGCAGTGAGGAGTACATTTATCTAAAGAACTATTCCATTCATATCCGTCTCGACAGTTACACCCTGACATTGATTTGCAATGACCTCCGCTGCACAATGTCTTACAAGTCATTAAACATTCGCTGGAACCAATGCATGAATTTTCGAGCGTAAATTCTGTATACCTAGAGCATGTATTGGGACCTACACAAAAGCCATATTTGCAATCCAGCTCGCATTTTGGCCGACATGATCTATAAATTGAGTTAGCTAATTCGTATCCCATTGGACAATTACATTGCGCCGAAAACTCATGGGTTTTATTTTTATTATCTATGCATGTGCTTGGTCTGTAAATGGAAAACCCTTCATCTTTCCCTTTCTGTTTATTTTCAAAATAACATTGATCTTTTTCGTGATATCCTTCGCAACAAATGAAAACCCGCGCTGAAATCTTTTCCTAAAAAAATATAAATATTTAGTACAAAATTTAAATTCATGATGTATGTATTATATATATTTATAATAATATATATTTACAATGTGTACGTACAAACTCTTTGATATCTTTAGTACCGAACATACATGTTTTAGGTCGATTCCTGCAAATAATGGAAAATACAAATTACTATGACAAAAAATAAATTGATTTATGATTTATAGCAAACGACATCTATTACGTCATTAGTATGTTGTTAGTTGATTTAAAAAAAATCATCAATCATACTATAAAAAAATCTTATTGCTAATCATGTTATACTCGTATTTCACAATACAACAACACAATAAACCTGTGACACAAATATACTTAGTACGAAATATATACATGCCGTCAAACTTCTTGAGATATTTCGACGTGGTGGGGAGCGGTTTGCACATATACCAACCAAGCAAAAAAAAACACTTCGCGATCGACGTGACGGGCTCAAGTTGTTTTCCAATAATTATATTGCAAACATATATACATACCGTCACGGTATATCGCGACAGTGTGTGAGTTAACTAGCGACAGGTGTGCGGTTTCGCATTACATTTGTGGCAGACCACTGCTAGAATTTTTTTTTTGCGAGCGCGCGCCTAGCGACGGCAATTGTATTAGTTTGTCGCTAGGCCGAGTTCATCGCCCGCGATGTCAAACGAGTGACAATAAGCATCAACAGGGTATGACAGTTCCATGAAATGATCTAGAAAGTTCGAGGACATTGAACTTGCCAGCCTTAGCACCAAAGCTATATAAGGGAGTGTACGCCTGTACACGACGTCACTTCACGCCATTACGACCCTGCGACCACGTTGTATCTTCGCTACGCAACCACTGGTCGCTTCTCGACCACGCTGTCACTTTGTCACTCGACCACCGGTCAACTCTCGACCCCGCGAGCACGATGGTACTTCACCATGCGAATACTCGGTCACTTCGACTCGCTCACGAACTCGCTTGTTATACCTACTCATTGTGAGAAAGTTCCTTTGTAAGTTATTTTATTGTTTGTAAATTTACCTATAAGAAAACTGTTAATTGTGATCAATATATTTATTGTGAGTTTGAACCTATTCTTTCTTCTTCTCTCTAAACCACTGTCCTTGTGTTCTTATTAAAAATCATATCAAATTACTTTGATTTAATATAGCAACTGGTCACCACTTGGATAACCAACACACTTTATTGGTAACCCCTCTGGTTACTTAGCCTCTAAACATTATAAAAGGTAATACGACACATGCGTATATTCCTACACACCAGTCTCGTGAACCTCATTACTAAACCTCATTACTAAACATAAAGGGTGGTGAACCCCATTACTAAACCATGTGTGAGATGTTGTTTGGTTGTTGTATTTGCGATAACCCGGCTCTTACGGGACACCCGAAAAAAATGATAATAGAAAAAAAGAAGCACTATTCTAAGCCGGTACCGAACAGTCAAACTTTGATTCCAATATAAATCATCATACACCAATAACTTTCTAATCTTTTGACAGATATAGAACAGGTAATTTTTGCTCCCCAAAAATATATCATGGTAATCCCCAAAAACAATTAAATTATTTCGTGGTAATCATCAAAACAATTAAATTATTTCATGGTAATCCCCAAAAACAAATCAAAAACAAAAAATGGATTTATTTTCATGTTTTATCATTAATACAATACGTTATACATCGGTACCTAGTTATTTTAAAATAAAAAAAATAATCAACACCTCGCAACTCTTAACAAGTTCTAATTTCTTTGTTTTCTTATCTTTCAATTCAACATAATCTATAAATAAAAATCATTATTTATTAATTTTCCGCGGCACTTGGTTATTTTGGAATCTATTATTTGAAAATAGAGAATACCTAAAAATTTGCGACTGGACGCCTCTTAAATGCTTGAGGTTTGAATCGTCAACATGAAAAGGCGGACCTCCTCAGCAGGAGTTTAACTCTTTGGCTGTGTTTCTCAAACAAAAATAAGTTAATAATACTTAAAATACTATAGTTAAAATAAATAAAAATATAGTTAAAATACCTTGATTTCATAAAATTGTTCTAAACGTCTGGCTGATTCATGCAATCTATTGCCGTTAAACGCAATTTTGATGAATTTTATGAAATCAAAGTATTTGAACTATACTATTACTGACACTTTTATTGAAACAACCTAGCATTAGTGGCAGTAGAATGAAATAAGCTTGATAGTAGTCCTCGTTTTGTCCGAAAATTAGTTTAATTTTTTTCTATAGGACGTGTTATTTAGCCAGAATCCAATTTGAAAGATGAAGAAATCTTAAATTTTTCCCATTTTATAAAAAGGGTCAATTTTTGAAAAACTATATAATTTACTTACATAAAAAAATATTTAATTTTTTAATAAATTTGATTTTTATTAAAAAAGGTTAAATTAAAAATAAAGAATATTGTGTAAAAAGAACGAAAAAAGGCCAAAAATCGCAGTTTTTTGACAGCCAATTTGCACAGATTTTTGAAGGTTGAGAATCTGGATTTGTAGTTCCAATAATGGTTCTAATCATCCTTATAAAAATCAATAATACTCCATTTTATGTTATCATATTTTGATTGGGTTATTACGTTTTTTTTTCATTATATTATGTTCAAGCATCGAAAATAAACCGATTTGAATGATTCTTGTGTATCTGGGTCTTTCTTCGTCTAAAAAAATCGATCATAATATTTTATGGTATTATTAAACAAATAAATAAATAATGTTGTTAGGTTTCCAAAACTTTGAGAACAACTATAAGCAAAAAAGGACGTGAGGCCATTTTGTTTATTCGGTAACTTTTTGACTACTTCTGGTAACATGTCGACTTAGTGTGGTAACTTTGTGACTAGATTGCGACCACATTATGCGGTTGTTAATAGAGGTCATATTCATTTTTTTTTATTATTCACCACAATTTCATGTTTTTTTTTCTTAAAGATTTGATTAAACAAAAGTACTGAAAATATTCTAGTGTTGGTCACATCCCATTCGTTTTTATATTTTTTCGTCAAGTGTGCATATAGTTTATTGTATTTTTGCACAATTAGACTGATAGACTTAAACTGACACAAAAGTCTACATTACAGAAGCAGAAGAAGACTTAAACTATGATAAATACTTTATAATTTGAATATAAACGTTGTGAAGAGTCCAGTAATGGCCACATCCCTGATTTTTCATATATTGTCATCGAAATCAAATGTGAAGGTATTCAATATTTAGCAACATAGGATTATATAATAAATGGTGTAAATTTGATTGAACAAAAGTATTAAAAAGATTCTCGTGTTGGTCACATCCCATTCGTTTTCATTTATTTTCATCAAGTGTGCATATTGTTTATAATATTTCTGTACAATAGACTATTATACTTTAAACTAACCCAAAAGTCTAAATAAAAAAGAAGAAGAATAAGATTATAAGAAATAGTTTTAAAAAACTGACCCAATGGTCAATATAAAAGATGAAATATAAGAATTACGCAATAGGAAATGGATTATATAATTACTGACCCAAAAAGTCTCCATAAAAGAAGAAGAAGATGAATTGGACTATAGGAAAAATATTTTATATTTAATTAAGAATAATTAGACTATAGGAAAAGTTTGTATAAAAACTTACCCTTGGTCTACATAAAAGAGGAAGAATCTATAGGAAATAGTTTGTATAAAATTCACCAAAGGTCTACATAAAATTAGAAAAAGAAGAATTACGTTAAAAGAATTATTTGGTATCAGCTGGCCCAAAGGTCTACATAAAATAAGAAGAAGAAGAATTAGGTAGTAGGAATAAGTTTGTATAAAAACTCACATAAAATCTACATAAAAGAAGAAGATGAATTAGACTATAGGAAATAGTGTGTATAAAAACTTTAAAAAAACACAAATCACTTTCTTTACACCACTTTTTGAGTTATTTTTAAAGGTCTACCGGTTTCGAAGCGACTGCTTCCTCCTCAGGACTGATTATAGCTAACTTTCTACGATTGTGTGTTACTGTTGTTGCGAGGTGGGAGTAGAGGGGTGAGGGGGGAGGTAATGGGGCGGGGGCAATTTTTCCAAAGGAAACATATTAGTTATGATCAGTCCTGAGGAGAAAGCAGTCGCTTTGAAACCGGTAGACCTTTAAAAATAACTCAAAAAGTGGTGTAAACAAAGTGATTTGTGTTTTTTTTAAGTTTTTTTTTAATTTACCACAAGGTTTATTCTGAAATTGTTATTAATTATATGTATAAAAACTCACCCAAGGTCTACATAAATTGAGAAAAAGAAAAATTAGACTATAGGTAATAGTTTATTATAAACTGTCCCAAAGGTCCTCACAAAATAAGAGGAAGAAGAAATAGACTATAGGAAATTGTTTGTAATTAAAATGAACCAAATGTAAAAGAAGAAGGAAATAGTTATAAAAACTGCACCAAAGGTCTACATATAAGAAGAAGATGAATTAGACTACAGGAAATATTTCATACATTGATTATGTATTGAAGTTAACCTTAAGTAGTAAAATAATTTTCCTATAGGAAATCAGTATATTGTTGGTTTTTGTTATTAGGTAGGTACCTACCTACAACAATCTTCTAAATAAATTCGATTCATAAAAAAAAATATTTGAATATCACATTCTTTCTGTAACCATAGTAACCATTCGAACACGTAAGAAATATCAAATGGTTCGGATACATTTTTTGAATATGTAGGTACCTACATTGGTTTATTCGAAGCCACAAAAACGAAAATCAACAATAGGCATGATGACTAATTTTGAAAAACTATCTCACGATGTTTTTACGCATTCACTGTTTTCAAATATATATATACATTTCTACATAAAATAAAGGTTTAGTAGCAAAAATCGCCATTTTAAAATCAAATTTGACATTTACGCCAAAAAAAGCTTGTAGTATCATGGCGGCTGCCGACCCTGACGGTGACGTCATGGTATCGTAAACTGCATATCACTACTATATGTAATATATGTGTTCTAAGACGATTTGTGTATTTATAATCAATTCAAAAGTGCATAAGTGTTGTGCGGTCCCTAAATGTACAAACACGACGAAAAAAACACCTACTGAGGTATTTGTTTTCGTCCCACGCGAAAAAAAAGAGAAATAAGTGATTAAATTTCGCACGGCGAGACACAAGTGAATTTTATTAAGTACGCGTTTACAATGAAGTACAGTATTTGTTCCCCCACTTTTAGCTCTCAATAATATAATATTTACCATTATTTAGGCAATAAGCATATAAAGAACTTCATTAATGTCCAAACGTCAAAATAGGCCATCATAAGTTTCCCGCGTATGTTTTTAGCTTATGAACACATAATGTAGAGAGAAGAAGGAGCATATTTTATCGTTTTTCGAGATGTAAGTTGTATTTAAATTACAGATAAATAAAGTACTTATTATTAAGTTTTTACGTTTCGAAATTCTGATGAACAAAAGTCTTTGTTCGACGCAAAGAAATATCCGACCATCAAAAGTTCCATTCTAGTTAAGAGTAGTTAAAACAGGCAGAAAAATAACTACTATGGCTGCTATTGTTAAAAATAACGATAGCAGATAAATATAGCTTATTATGAACACAATACAAATAACGAGCGCTATGTAATAATTCGTATGCTGCTAAAATTGTAACGATGTTTTAAAACGCATGCTTCGCGTAATCGCCGTCGTTTCGCAAATCGCTTCATTGCATGAAAAAAATATAGCTTGCTAGTTTAGTTTGGCAGTGACCAGCATCATAACATGTCGAACGTTCGTCAGCTCACCATCGCGTGACAAAATTGTAGAATACTAAAACTAAATTAGTTTACCATACGTTGCGAGCGTTCATTATTTATTTATTTATTCAATAAAAACTAAGTTACATACAAAATACAATTAACAAAGGCCCGATATTACAGTCGGCCCTCAACTCATTGAGTTTGCCAAACTCAAGATTAATGTTAAGGGGAGATTGAATCCATTTCCGTATTACAGTGCAATATGACATGTCAGTTACTAAATCTTCAATTATAGACATATTTCACTTTTTCTGTGGTTATTATCTGTCAAATTTAAATAACCTCAAATAATACGAAATACAAAACGGGACGCTACGACTTTAAATACCATTGTTTTATTATCCAACATGGTAAATTTAATTTTTTTCACCAAAATAATGCTTTTAAATGCCCGTGTTCGTTTCAATACGGCTGTCAGTTTGTTTTGTTGTGTGGCGCCACCTTCGATACAACACTGAAACTACACACGTTGCCTAACGCCTCTAGTGATAGAAACTGAAACTACACGAGTTGCCTAGCAAATGACAGTTGACTCACAGTTAAGTACTTAATCTGCCAGAAACGTTGAGTTAAATATTTGTCGTTTTAGTGACGTATTTGAGGGAAGATTAGGTCTAAACGGACACTGTAATACCGGCCCATAGTGTCCCCCGATAGGTAGGCGAGTATCTAGGTAAATTGAAACTATTTGCTTTGATGAATACTTGTTCCATTTATATTTAATTTGTTTTAGTTTTAAGTATCTAATTAAAATATTAATATATCGATAACACCAAAATAAACATAGTCCAGACCGACAATTAATGCGTATATTGTATTGAAGACTATCAGAAGAATTGACGCGACCATACTATGACGTCGTGCGCTCTGATTGTTTTTTCTCATAAAATGGCGGACTAACACATTTTGTATTTTTATATTTATAATATTATTATTATTCACTCCTATAAATTAAAAAAAAACATTTTTTAAATCTTTATAACCTATTTTATTTTTTAAAATCATAATTTCAATGATTTTTTTCTTACAGTCATCACACCTATTACATATTTTAATATATTAATCATAATATGTATATGAATCATAACAGTTATCCCATATGTATATTAGATTCATCATAATACATTGTGTATTTCCATTTCAACCTCATGTAACACTGTACAACTCCCACAAACAATATAATTACATCATTTTATTTTATAATCAAGCAATGAAAGCCACCAAGTTATTTATTTCTGAAACGTTAAATATTCTCCACCACGTTACAATACTCGGTGCGTGTTATAACAGATGCGTCAACGATTCAATAGAGCGTATAGCGATATTATTTGGTTTATTGTCCCAAATAAACCAAATAAATCAATAAATAAAAATAGCATGTTAAAAATAAGCAGCATATTCCATATAGCTTGTTATGAAAAAAATAGCCATTTCGAACAACACAACAGTTGACAGTAACAAACACAATTGACAGTGACAATATGGTGACGTCATGCGCTCTGATTGGTGTTTCACATAAAATGGCGGACAAACATATTTTGTATTTTTATTTTAATAATATTAATATTATTCGCTCTTTTAAAATGAAAATAAATATATTTTTTCAAATCTTTATAACATATTTTATCTAATAAAATCATAATTTCAATGATTTTTTCTTACTGTCATCACGCCTATTGTCCGAAATATCAAATATTATATACAAATTATGCAATTTTATTATGCCTATATCTTTACTAATAATTAACAGACTTTTACAATATACGTCTTAAAACTTGCTGTAATGTCTTGTGTTTCATTTTATTATTTTATAATCACAATTATTTCAAAGGTTTTTTATTTTAAAGAACATATTCATTCGGTAGGAAAATGAAATATTGTATGAAAAGATCTTAAAATGGCGGGGTTATATGTACAAAACGCTTACTTTAAAAATAAGTTAAACATTATAATTATACAAAATATTCACCATGTTTTTCACTTAAACGCCAAGTTATACTTGAAAATATATTTTATTCGTGTAAATACGTACTTCTAACTTTTAAATTAACAGATATTTGCGTGCAAAAAGTACACTTTTTTGACAGATATGACTTGGAAAATTTTGTATGGAAAAAAAAATTATTGAAATATTTTTAAAATTCAGCATTTTTAACGCATTATTTTTAGCGTGACACTGCATCAGGTATACTGGTACATGTTCGCACATACATTAGATTTTTAGATGCTCTTGGTTTTTCAAAAGGCGTGAGACAAACACACACACACAGACACACACACACACACACTAACATATTGATTGCTTTATTACTTTAGATATAACTAATTTCTAGCATTATAATTTGTTATTTATGGAAACAAAAGCTTCTGAGCTCTGGAAATGCATGATTTGTTTTATGATTTGTTGGTCAATTTCAACCTATTTTAAAAAATTACACAAGGAATTTCTTTTCCCATTAAAAATGTTAACGTTATAAAGTCATAATTAGCAATATTGAAAATAAACATTTGACAAACTTTAATGGCGGTGTTTTGGCTCTTCACCCGTTAAGAGTGTTCTCAGCCATACAAGTTAACATATCAAATTGTCTAAATAGAGAGAAACCTAAATTATTTTTGTATATTAATTTTACTTCAATCAATTTCAATTTTATGTACGTACAGAATTAGATTTTGATGTCATTAATTTGATGAATTTTTTTATCAAAATGTTCACCTGCCTGGAATTGTAGCTTAACAATGTCCTCACATTTGTTGGCATTGGAACCCCAATCTCTGCGAGGTCGGTAAAAAAGTACGGATACCTATCGTTTATGGGGCATTCAAGAAATAAATGATCCAGTGTCTCATCACTAATTATACAAAGACTGCTATCAATGATCCCTATTTTTTTAAATGCTCTCTGGTACAACAGTGTTCCATGCGGATACGACACATAACACTGATGTGTTTATTTTTAATCTATCACTCTCTGAACTAAATGCGGTCGCAGTCTGGAAACAATGTTCCCACACGGCGACGGAATAGTGCAACCGAAATGTTACTGTGTCGACTGTTCCCCATTTTCGGTCGCGGCGACAGAATATGTATGTAGCGCTTTGCGACCAGAATATGTTAAATACATTAGTGTGTACACAACCGTGTCGACATGTGTAGTAACGGCGACCGAAAATGGTTATATGGGGCAAGATCTAAAATCCAAAATAGAGGCCAATATGCTGTATACTTTGAAAGATAAATCTAAATACCTAGAATCTAGGGTAGTAATCATGGATACCATAGAACAAAGGATGGAAGCAAACGAGACAGGTCTTGCATCTGTAATCGAAAATGGAATCAGTCGATGGTAGTTCTCAGCACACGGAGGCACTAGAACGAGAGATTGATACATTGAAGTTAACAGTCGAGCATTTGACGGATGAGAGCAATGACAACTAACAACACATACGAGAAAATAATCTGAAGGTCTCCAGAATTTCTCACAAAAAGAATGAATCATTTCAGAGATTATCTGGAGGGTTACTGATGTACTGGATGTTACGTTTCAGCCCACTGATGTTGTTTTTTACCACCGCGTAGCATCGTGGGGTAGTCATAATAATATCCCACCAAAAATAATTATGAAGTTCAACAGCAGAGACATGGTCAGTGCTTTAACTCAGGCGCAAGGGCCTCACTACGTCTGATATTGGAATGAGTGGGAATGGATCGCAAATCTACTTGAATTTCCATTTAACAGCAAATAATAAACGACTTCTGAAAACCACAAAGGAAGCAGCTAAAATCAAGGAATTCCAATTCTGTTGGGTGAAGCAATGCAGAATTAATGTTATAAAGAATACAAGTTCTCCAGCCATATTGATAAAAAGGACGAAGGACAACAGTGAGATCATTTGACTGTCTTCGTGCTTATTCTATCCCATGCTGATTATTATTTTTATATTAACACTTTTCTTTATTCACATTCGCACATTCCCGAATTATATGTTATCAAAGATTTCCTATGATCTCATGTCTGATCAATAATTTGCAAAAAAATGTTGAAATCATTCATATTCAGTAGAGTAACGCATGCCTAGAGACCTAGCCCTCACAATTGCGATACTTAATATTTGAAGTGATATATTTCCTAAAACTCAAATTATGTATTATTTTTTTCAATTCTTACATGTAAAGTAATCCTATGTGTGAAAAAATATAAAATAACACCACAACTGATTTCACACAACCGATTGACACACAAGAAGGACGCGCAAACGAAAATTCAATGAAATTGTCAAAATTCAACTAACAAAATAATCGCATGTTTAATGGATAAATTTGCGAGATTTTAGTTAATAAGAATAATAATAATAAACCGTTTATTTGTTGCCATTATTGTTAGATCACATAAAAACAACAAAAAATATATACAATTTTGAACTAAAATAGACAACAAAAAGGCTATTGCTCAGCTGCGCACTACCAGGTATCCCTGGAGTGCTGCTGGTTTTCAGCAAAGCCTTGTTACAGCACAAAACATTGAGGACAGACCACATGTCATAATTTACAAAAATTTAATAAGGTAATTAAAAATAAAATGTAATTAATTAAAATGTATTTCTTCCTTCTCTTTTTTACTGCTGGCACCCTTGTTGGTTCAATAATCATATGAGTTGTGAAAACTCTCACAATTATACGATGTCAAGCACAATATTCATAAGAGGCGCGAAAATAATTTTTAAATATTCTTTATAAGGTACATATTATTATATTAAAAATAAAAATAAAGATTATAAAATAATAATAAAAAAAAACAAACCCATTCACAAAATTTAGAGAAACTATCAAAATAGAAATGAGATGCACAGTAAATGATATTGATTTCCTCATTTTTAGCAACGTTAATTGGTCATATAAAAAATGATATATTGCACTACTCATCCACATTAACTGTCACCAAATGCCAAATTGTGAGCTACATACATAAGTATTTATTTAAAAATTTCCTCATCTTTATCAACAAAAGTGCAGGAAATTTTTATTATTCACTAGCTTTAATGCCCCGCCGTTGGCCAAACCCCTAAATACATATGTGAAACATTATGCAATCGTTTTTATACTAGTTGCATATAACACATGAGATCCAACTGTCAACGGCGATAGTATGCATAATTGAAGAATACGCTTTTTTTGCAGTGAGTTTTTCGTTGTGAGAGCTGTAAATTTGGAAGTTTTATTTATTTATACAATGCAAATTCATTCACGATTGTGTTCTAAGCCGTCCATCTATCGGGTGGAGCACAAACTAATATAGGTATGTTAACATTTTTTATTATCCTGTATGAATGTCTTGGTGATTTTTCCTTGCTTTCAAAACACAATCTCTATAGAGATGTTCCAGAAATATACCTAAATACATACTTCTATATGTTTTATTACTTCCATATATATATATTACGTTGTGTACCTACTATCATTGCATTACATTATTACCTATATAAAATTATTCAGCATCCGGTTAAATAAATATTGTTTTCCTTTATCCTTAGAGTGAATGCAGATAATTTGCAGATAACCAAATTATTTATAATTAGTTACCTATTTTTTAACAATTATAAATTCATCTCGGTATGTTTCCACATATTATAAACTATCACTACTCAAAGGAACAGATAAAAGTCGATGAATCAAAGAGTGAAAAACTGATAATTTATGTGCTATATGATGGCCGCTAGTATTGTGTATAATGTTATCGCTAAAAGTTGGTTTTTGTAACAGCAACATTCCTTTGATTAATACACAAATAGATTTTAATACTTCTCCATTAGAATAGTTAATATCGGTTTTTTCTGTTGGTCATTATTCAATGTAATTGCTGTCCTTTTAATATAATTTAAAAAATGAAAGGAGTAGAACTTAAAAAGAAATATTTTTTATTTCATTCCTTCACTTCAATTGTATTTTTATTATACCTACATACATATTTACCTTAATGTCTTTCGGGTATTTAATTTTTCTTTTAATTGCCCCCTTCCTTCTCTATTATTGTTATCCTCTTTGTGAATCTATATATAGATGGTCTTCATCACTATTGTTCACCATTCTGACGATGCTCAGCATAGAGCGATACCGGTGAATGGGAGTCGCGTTTGCGGGAAAAAATGAAAGGAGTAGAACTTAAAAAGAAATATTTTTTATTTCATAATTCTAGTTTATCTTATTAGAAAAATTTATTTAATTATTATTTATTTGAATCTTCTTGTACATACAATTAGTACACTGGCGAGCTTATTGCCTAATGGCAATTTCTTCCAACCAAACAGAGTAAATGTTAAGTATACAAAACAATGTGTACTATGGCAATCAGTTAATCACATTCCAAAATAAATAAATACAGCAGAAGAAAAGAAAAAAAAAACCAAGAAAATATCATAAAAGAACAATTCATAGCAATGATAGAAAAACTAAAGGATAAGGAAAGGAAGAGGAGAGGAAGATTTAATCAGGTGTTGTCAGATAAATATTTTTGCTTTAGCCTTTTCTTGAAGATGTTTAATGAGATAGACGACGTAATATCAGGACTTAGGCTATTCCATAGCCAAGCTGAATTTACTTCAAATGGAGAGCTTAAAAAATCAGAACTATGAATAGGGATAGATAGTAAAGCACGTTCAGCAGATCGAAGTGGACGCCCGTGGCTTGAAAGATAAGTGAATTTATCTTTGAGATACTGAGGTAAATTTGTATTAAAAAGGACATTGTATAATAATGACATGATATGTATATTACGTCGTTGTCGTATCTTGGGCCAATGAAGAAGATTACGGTAATGAGAAATATTATCGAATTTTTTTTTGTTCAAAGATAAAACGGATGCAACGTTATAAAAATTATGTACCTGATAGTATAATTTTGAATGAATAAAAATATATATAATGAGATAAATTTATTATATTGGAAAAGTTCAGTAATTTGATTTCATGTTATAGTGTAAAGAGCTTTAACATAAAGCTGATTCGTTTACCGTAGGTACCTAACATTAAATTTTTTCATATGATTTCACAATTTTCACATGTCAAAATTTTCTATATGGTCTCACGCTCTTTAAAACAAAATTTATCTGCTTTTATTAAAATATTTCATACATTCTTCATCATACTGCATCAATAATTTGTCTATCTTATTAGAAAAATGTACTATCGTAAATAAATGTAATATATTTTCAATTACAATTATTTATGAGAAATTATTGAAATATGTTGACGCTATTGTGTCCAAATATGCTGTGCTGATAAGATTTTAGACTTTATTATTATTTCTCATATTATTTGTGAGACACCTTCAACTTTCAAAAGAAATCAGTGTTAGATATTTGACTTTTAAGTCTGAATTTTCGATGAAAAAACAGTTTTTACTCTCCACACTATGGAAAAGTGGGGAATCATGATTTCACAATTTTTAAGCGTTATTTTTACATCAATTCCTCAACGGGTATCATGTAGAGAGTGCACAATGTGAGTTTCGTCGTTATGTGTTTGTATGTATGGCGTACGGCGTACGGATTATCCTTTTTGTGTCCTCTCTACAGCCCAAACTATAAGTCCGATCGACTTCATATTAACATCATATATGTATGTAAAGTGCATAGACCTAGAGCTGATTAGTTTTCCATAGATATCCGTTAATTTTTTTTTTCTCTATGATTTCAACTGTGCTAATTTTCAAAATGCTCTCACGGTCTCGAAAATCGAGGTAATTTTATACTGTTTGAAATATTGATACAACAAATATACACAAAAATGCATTCAAGGATTGTCAAAATTCAAAGAAAATAATCTATGGTGTGCCATATCAATGTGAAATAAATTTCATATTTGTATGAAAAATGTTTATAACAGAAGTAAAATAGCTTCTGTATGGGTGTGTAAAATTCAGTGATCAACTTCATATTGATATTGTATGTGTCTCTATAGACAAGTGTATATTTTACTCTCCACTTCTATCTTCCTCAAGGAGTAGGCAGTGAGAACCGAACACCGCATTCTTCTATCTTGACACATACATCGCCTCATCTGATACACTGTCTCATACATGCTCATATTTATTTATTTATTTATTTTATTTTATTTAAGGGGCAACTAACAGGTACTATGTCAAATATTAATTTAACACGAACCCAATAACAAATTGCCACATTCTGGAGACTTGCGATATTAATCGTCTCACAGATCCAGACTGAAAACACTTTTAAAAACTGTGTCTCCACCGGGATTCGAACCCGGGATCTTTGGATCAGCAGTCAGATACCTAACCAACTGAACCACGAGGCCGATATTTTATTTATTTAGGTAAAATATACAGGATTAAACCTACAATTATTTTACACGATTAATCATAAAAAAAATAATTACCAAAAGCATACAAGGTAGTAGGTATAAAATCAAAATAAATAAAAGCATACAAGGGTCATTCGCTTGTTTACAAAAATATAATCGAAGTAGGTAGGAAAGAAACAACCAAAAAAATTCGCACCTACTATAACATTAACTATCCCGCATTGCATACTATGTGGGCACAGATTGCACAAGCTCCACAAATCAAGGCAAGAAAATACATTTTTTAAATTCATTTAACTCTGAGAAAATATCTACAAGAGGTCTGGACAACGATATAATATTAAAATCGCGAGTAATTCTAGGGAGGGGGGAGAAATATCCTATATTAGTTTTATATGAATTTAAAATAAAAAAGTCCCGAGATCTTGTATACATTTTTTTTACGTTAAAATTTAATAGACGCAGTATATTGGGGACATCTAGTCTGCCATTGACGACATTATATAGGCAAATTAAACCAACCATTCTTCTTCTTTCCTTCAGGGAGTTTATTTTATAAAAGTTCATTTTTTTTTCGTATGTATCTAGATTTGATTTCTTTGAGCGATAAGCCAGAATCCTGAGGAACTTTTTTTGAATTCCCTCAATTCTCTGACTATGTACTTCATAATTCGGTGACCAAATAACCGAATTATATTCTAAAATAGAAACTACGAGACTTTTTTATAGACTCAATGCTACTGTTTGGTCCGAAAAGTCCTTTGTCTGCCTGCATATAAACCCTTGTAGTTTAGAAGCTTTTTTGGCTATTTCATCTATATGCGCGTCATATTTAAGTTTAAAATCGAATAGGACTCCTAAATCTCTCACAGTATCACATCTTGCTAAATAATTGTTGTTTATGTTGTACTGGAAAGATATTTTAGATTTATTATTTGTGAAGGAAATATATTGGCACTTGCTATAGTTAAAATAAAGGTCATTAAGTTTACACCAAGTATATAGGGAGGCAAGGTCCTTCTGCAGTAGATTACAGTCTGTGATAGATTCTATTTTACGGTACAGTTTTAGATCGTCGGCAAAAAGCAAAAATTCAGAGTATTTAATTGACGAGGCTATGTCGTTTATGAATAATAAAAATAGAAGCGGTCCAAGTAGTGATCCTTGTGCGATTCCCGATGTTGTTTTATATGGTGGCGCTTTATGCCCTCCTATTGTTACTGTTTGCGATCGATCAGAAATATAAGACTCAAACCATTTAAGTAATTCTTCATTAATGCCATATATTTTCAGTTTTCTTATTAGAAGACGTTGGTTTACCTTATCAAATGCTTTGCAAAAGTCTGTATATATGCTATCAACTTGGATTCTGTTATCCACATTTTCAGCAATGAATTGTGAGTATGTCAATAGATTTGTAGTTACAGATCTCTTAGGATGAAAACCATGTTGTTCATATATTATGTCTTGTTTGACATGACTGAATAAAACCTCATGAACAAGTGATTCAAATATTTTGCTAAAGCAATCTAACTTAGATATTGGTCGATAGTTAGCTATATCATCTCTGGCACCTTTTTTTAAGATCGGTGTCACATTTGCATTTTTCCATCTGGTGGGGAAGTGCCCATTTGAAATCGATTTGTTAAAAATTATGGTAAGGGGTTTGGCTATACCTGAAAAACATTTAAATATGAAAATAGGCAATATACCATCTGGGCCTGCTCCCTTATTTATGTCTGTCTTTTTTAGTTTATTTATAATGTCCTCAAGTGAGAAACAAACTTTGGTTAATATGCGCGATGTCGCTGTATTTTGATTACAGGGGTAAAAATTATTAGTGGATTAAATACTGACTGGAAATATTTGGAGAAAAGTTTACATATATTGTCGCCTTTAATAGCTGATTCGTTTCCTAGGATCATCTGATTTGGTATAGTGGTTGTACATTGCCGTTTATCATTAATCGGTTTCCACAAAGTTCTTGGGTTTGCTTTGAATTCTTTTTGCATATTACTGATATAATTATCATAACACGAGGCCGTAAGTAGTTTGGCTCTTTTTCTCATTATACTGAATGTTAGTTTATCAAGTTCGTTTCCATATTTTTTATATTTTTTGTGGTATTTTTCTTTTTGCTTTAAGACATTTATTAATTCCTTCGAGTACCACTGCGGGAAATTATTTTTTGATTTTTTCTTAGGAATGAATTTGTCAATCAGTGACTCCAAAGTTTTATAGAATTGTTCTACAGTTTCGTCGACAGTTTTGTTATGAAATAAGGTTTCCCAGTTTAGTTCATTAAGCTCATTATTAATTTCTTCATAATTTCCCTTGTAAAAGTTTGGTCTGTTATCATTTTTGAATGGTAGCATTTTAACATCTTCATGTTGAATTTTAATTTTTAATGCCGGATGATGCGCATCTTCCTTAGACAAAGGTTTTTTTGAGCGAGTGATAGATATTTCTGATATGTCCGTAAGAATTAGGTCGAGAATTCTATTATTAGCATTCGCCACATTGTTTCGTTGTGTAAAACTACAAAAGTACATTGTATCGATTAGATTTGATGAGCTTGCATTTGTAGTTAAGAGTATTGGTGTTAAAGTATTGGATTCATCAGGAGTCCAAGATATATCAGGCCTATTAAAATCTCCGAGTATGAGATTAAGCGCATTCGGATTTTCTACATATGAAAGTCTAATTTTATCATAAAATTTATAATACGATTCTAAATCATTGTTTGGTGGAATATATACAGTGCAAAGATTAATTTTTTTAACTCTATTTCTTATTTTCAGCTTGAATTGGACCCATACGTCTTCAATTTGCTTATCGTAATCCGTTTTAATAATTTTGGATTCAAGGTATTTTAAACATGCAATGAGAACACCGCCTCCATCTTTTTTTGTGTCATGTTGTCTATCGACCCTAAAAATGTCATAACGGTTGTCGACAAGTTCTCCACTGAATATAGATTCATTTAGCCACGTCTCAGTTAAGCAGATTATATCGTAGTTCGATATTAGTATATTCCTAAACACCTCACTTACTTTAGTTCTTGTGCCACGCACATTCATATAATAAAGAGTTAAATTCATTTAGAGCAAGTTACTAGAGACTGCTTAAAGAGAAAAACAAAGAAAATATAAAAACAGAATAAACATTTAGATGACATTAGTCATCAGTACCTTTTGCGAGCCTGTGCAATTTTGCCTCACTATCAATAATTATACGGGGTGATATGTCGTTTCTACGCAAAAATATTCTGCCATCTCGTGTCCATGAATATTTAAAATTATGCTCCTTCGCAAATTTTTTAGTGTGAGCCAAGAGTTTCTGGGTTTTTTGGGTCAAATGTTCCTGAAGAAATATTGGAGTTGGGCTTCCTTCGAATCCAATGTGGCTCGTATTCAGTTTAGTTTGAGATGGTTTGTTTGAGTTGAACTTTTTTGTTGGTGCCAGGAAGTTGTCGCGTTGCAACTGTTTAGTGAATTTAAGGAGTATTCCTCTCGGCGCGTTCTCTTTGGCTGGATGTCTCATTCTGCAATAGTGATCAATATGCTCTTCTTTTAAAGGAAAGTTGGTGACTTCGGCGATATTTTCAACTATCTTTAATATATTTTCTTGTTTCCTTTCGGGAACGCCATGCAAAATGATATTGTTCTTCCTGGACAATGCATCCATGATTTCCAGTTTGGACTTGACTTCATTCATTGATTCCCGCAGATCTACTGTGATGGTATCAAGTTTGCTCAGTTTGTTTTCAGTTATCGAGACTCTTTTTTCTATGTCATCAAGCTTTGCGCAGCAAAATTCAATTGATTTGGTAAAATGTTCGATTTCAGCTTTAATTTCTATTTTGAATTGATCAAATTTAAGATCAAAATATTTTTTCAAATCTGAGTTTGAGTCCATCCTTGATGTATTCTCTTGTTCATTCTTTTGTTTGTTTCTAGTGGACATATTGCTTTATGTGTATGCAATAGAGATAATATTATATTAAGAAACGAAACCAAACAAGAAAATAGAATATAAATATAAACTCGAAACTTTGATTTGAATCTTGCTCCAAGTGACACAGGCTTTATTATTGTTGAGTAGTTGGTAGTCGGTACCTTGAGTGTTCGTTAATGCAGTCCGTACTCCGTTGCCGTGAATAGCACCAATAGTCGCTTGTTTGCAAAGTGACGTAGGAATCAGCGGACGAATGCGGTTCCTTTCTTGTGTTTTGATCTTGTGACACACCAGCTGTCTCTTTTCTTTCAGATTTTGAGTTTGCACTTTATTTTTATGTTTTTATTGATATTGTTAATTAATTATGCACTGTTTTTATTGATATTGTTAATTAATTATGAACTGATCTTGTGATAGTATAGTATGAAGTAAATATTTTGCCACGATATATCGATGAAACTTAATGTAAAATATGTTTTTTTTGTGCGGATTTGATTAACTTTTAGGTTCCGCGACAAAAGTACGTGCTTCGCTGGAATGCAATATTGCTTGTAATGCAATTTTACTTAAAATTTCTCAACAGGTATCATGTAGAAAATACATACTATGAATTTCGTGACAATGTTTTTGTGTGTATGGTGTATTGTGAAAACTTTTGTCCTCTGGGAATATTATATTTGCTTAAGAATCTAATAGAAATGTATGCATTTTGAGATTATCAACCTTTCAAGAAGAAAAAATTTATTTATTATATTTATTTATTTATTTCAAATTTACGGCTTGAAAGCGTATTAAAAAAAACAATAAGTATACAACGATTAAAACTTTAATTTTTAAAATACAAGAAAATTTTAAAATAACATAATAAAATCAATAATAGGTATCAACAATGGCTAAAACTTGAAATTTTAAAATAAAGGCAAATTTATAACAAACATAATAATATCCATAATATCAATATACTATACAATATACTATACACAATTAAAAACAAAATACAAAAAATGAACGCTTACTATGGTGTGAAGAGTTTAGTGATGAGAATTCGCAAGTATACTATTGTTGCGAATTCTGACACATATTCTTTTATAGATTGTCTTTCTCTCTTTTATTTAATCAACCACTGTCAAGGATTGGCTTCATCTTCTGGTATTTTAAAGTTATATTTTTGTGAAATACAATAACACATTGTAGACTATTTTTAATCTGCGTTAAGACCGCTTCAGTACCAAATACCTATAATATATTATTACAGTTATAACAATACTGAATGCTTTATACTTGACTGTCTGTATTTGCATTAAATATGTCAACGTTTCTTTTTTTTTTTCGTTGGTCACTGGTACTCGAAGTATATTTAATCAAATAGTGTTTCACCTTCACAGATTAGTACATGTTTTATTTCAATAATCTGTGAATGTTTGAAAGTTTCTTTTCAAATTTTCTTTTTCTCTTTCAAACTTCATGTCAATTTTACGAAGTAATGTTACGAAGTTTTTAAACTCTATTTAATCAAACTTCATCTCAATTTTATAAAATAATGTTTTTGAAGTTTTGAAGAAATTTTTTGAAATTTTTAAACTATTTTATTGAGGCTACATGTCAATTGTTCAAAGTACTGTTTTGAAATTTTCTTTTCCATTGAAACTTCATGTCAATTTAATAAAGTAATATTTTGAAGTTTTTAATTTGTTTCTTTCTTTGAAACTTCATGTAAAGTTTGTTAAATAATGTTTCGCATTAAACATTTGATAAAGTATATTAAAGCCTAGATTTCAAATAAAACAGGCCCCAGAGAAGAGGACACTAAATTAATTAAATAATTTCTCATTTTTTTTTAATAACAAACAATTTCATTCACATTTAAATTAAATAGTGTTAACTCTGATTTAAAACTATATTGCTCAAGATCCATCTTCTGTTTCTCTTTTTTTGTGCTTTCAGAATCACTTCATGACTCACGCACGAGGAAGTGTCTAAGACCCGAATGCACAGTCCTAGGTACCTAAATACTAACTCCTAACCTCAATAGTATTCTTAAGTTAGAAATTGCGTTGCAGAGACTTCCCTAACTAAATACTAAATACTACGCCAATCTTAAGGTCGATGGCGTAGAATTTCACATTATTGTGTATGAAGAAAAGAGATAGATAGCTTTCTATGGGCTTAGAAAGCTATGTATCTCTTTTCTGACGTTTGACGTTTAAAATGTTTTTTGCTATAACAACACAAATATATCCGTAGGTATTATAATATAATACTCTTTGCACAAACATATGTAACCAACTTCACACTTCACACTGACAGCTCGATGTCATGATTTTTTTGAAATTCCACCGAATTTTCGGCATCTCGTATGGGTCGTTGAATACTCTGTTTGGTATTTGATTTGACAAAATTACCAAATACATATTTGACGAAGCCGATTAAATCATCATCCACCGAAAAAATCTCGTATTTTAGTATCAAACCACTCGTAAGGTTCCTCGCTATCAACCTTACTTTTTGAAAATTCACAAATGTTAGTTTACGCCGATGCGCATGCGCTAAATATTTAGATATGTCTCTGCAATGCAATTCTCATAGAAAAACGTCATAGCATCCTCCAGTTAGGAAGCCACGTGATCTCCTAACTTAAGTGAGCGACTGTGCAATGAAAACATGGTTAGTGTTTAGAATTTAGTATTTAGATAGGACCAGTGGCGGCTCCCCCAAAGGGGCTCTCGGGCTGAGCCCTCCCAAAATTTTTTTTCTATAGATTCCAAAAATATGTGCTAAATTAATTCTGGAAATTCATTATTTTTTTTAAATAAATGTGTTTCCACCTTACGGTTGTAATAGTAAAATACTGCAATAGTTCGTTTTGACGCGACCTCTCCTGTTCGCGTTATTTTTTATTTTGAATTCGACGCCAAATCAGACCACAAACTAATATTTACGAAAAATAAAATGTGAAAAAAACATGACAATAACACAACCTAAAATATGTGACATTACGAGTGACAGGTGAAAAGTTTTGACAGTCGAAATTAGACACGCGTCGTGTCTGCACGGACCGCGCTCACTGTGGCCAGAGCAGCTGCAAACCGCACCAGAGGGTGTCGGTTAGGCTCGCTCCACACCGGCAGCCATGGATGTGACACCTGGAGTGCCGAGATGGATCGACGCACCACCATTCGGCGAGAGAGCCGCTTTCCTGGACCGAAGCGGGTGCTGAGTTTGGAAAGTGTTCCAAACGCTGTTGGGTCGCGCTGGACCCTGGAGCGACGGCCTGCGTCTCCTTGAGACTCGCGCCGCCGCTGTCGCTCCCGCCAGTCACCCAACCGGCATCTGCCGGTGTCTGGGACCCGAGGTTGCTGTCGCCGATAGCCTTGCCCCTTCGCCCATCGACGACGATCCATTCCGGCATTGGTGGTGCATCAGCACGCCCATGGCCGAGAAGAGAAAATTATGTGTGCCCCAAAACAATACTTTTGACATTCTTTTATTTTATGTGACAATATTTCGGCTGTGTGATTTTAAGTTATTTATTTTATTGAATCCATTTTAACGTGTGACGTCCAATATTGACTCTATTTAATTTTAATTTGTGACGTCCTAATTTATTACCAATTTTAATTATTTATTTTATTTCAAATTTTATCATTTTATCTTGTGACATGACCGTGCCGTCTGACGTTTGTGCGCTGACACTTGACATTTGTGTATCGTCAGACCACGGCTTCAATTTTTGTTTAGTTTTATCCAATCTCGTTCAGCGACTATGTGTGGAATATCAAATTCCATTTTTGACATTGAAAAAAAAGTGAGCTCTACCTCAAAGCCTCTTGGGAGGAGGGTAACAGTTTCATACAGCGAGATTCTATGAAAAATTTTGTTCCGCGGGCACAATGTGCTTGCGCCCGAATAACTGTATGTAAACTCATAGAATTGATTTTAATGCCGCAGTGCAATATGATTCGAAATGTTTGGAGCTCTCGGGCACGTTCCTATATATGTTCATGAATTCACCGGAATATACTACTATACAACAATCTCGTATATTTTGGTCTAAACGATTAAATTGAATTAGTGTGTTTATGAACACGTCTGCGCACTTCGGTCAGCTCGTCAGCTGAGAGCTGAAAGCTGTTGATGACAGCGCGCCATTTTGCATGTTGTTTTTGCAGAGTGACGAATTGCGGTTAATATTTTTAATGATAATTTTTGACAATAGTACACGGTGAATAGTATACATAATTTAATTTCGCGTTACTTTAATTACGATGATCGTGTGAATGTGAAAAAATAAGGGCCTCGCGGACATTCATCTCATTATCTCAAATTAGTAGGTACTTGTAAATCACGTAAATATATTCGAAGTTTTAATATAAATATGTAACAAAAAACGTCATGGCTTTGCAGATGTAGTGAAAAGAATGCGTATTGCGGGTGTAGTGAATGTTGTTTTCCGTGTTTACTTTTTGACAATAATTCTGATGTAGGTATTAATTCTGACTGACAAAAACAACTAAATCCAACATGTATGATATATGATCCACCGACCCCCTTTTTTTCAGGTATTGTAATTGCAGCTTAACAGGAGAATGATGATAAACACTGATCATATGCATGAAAATATTTTTTTCACCTGTGTCGATATTTCACAAGTGTAGGTACTGAATATTTTCTCCTTTCAAATACTCATTTCCTTTCAAGAAAAAAAATCGAGCCCCTCTAATATTTTAGGTCTTCAGCCGCCACTGGATAGGACTCTACATTCGGACCTATGTCTTGAGGTGACATGTGAGCTGACCGACTACAATTCGGTATGTGTCTTCAAATTTCACACCTTGCATCTCTATGTGCGACTGCCTCTTGACATGCTCACTATCTCGAAGCATTTGATCATGGACCAGTTATTTTTCATGTATCTGATTATGACCTACTAGTTTATGTAACTGCATATTATGTCATAGGCCTCAAAACTGTCTGGATCCTGGACTGTCAAACAGATAAGTCCCTACTTTTTCTAATGTGGTAAAATCACCCTACGTTCTATATTATGTTTACATTTATCTTTCTTTAATATACGCTGTTTGATAGTGCCCTTGACTCATCTTGATCGTGCCTTGTTTTTCCATGATGGTAAAACCGCCTGTGATTTACCACCAACCCACATACCAAAACCCTCAAGACAACCCAAGAGTGATGTTCCCCATTTGAGCTGCCCGCCATCCTAACACCTGAAGTCATCACCTGGATTTCTGGATTATGTTTTTTGAAAAGGTAAATCCTGGGTATAGATATCAAAATATATTTTTTTAATTTTCATAACGTAATTCCACCCTTTTCTTTTATCTACTACGTTATACGGAGTAATGTAATTTAATATTTAAAAACATCAATCATTGAAAGAGTTTTTATTGATGTTCAAAATGCTATTATATTTACTTGTTATTAAAGTTGCGATAAAATTGTCCTTACTTAAAACAGGAATTACTCCTAGTTAGAGAGACAAAGATTTCTTGAAGGAACTAAAAAACATGGGACTTCCCAACAACTACTTTATTTTATACACCATAAATCATAGATTCATGTTCAACAACTATAAGTTCCTGTATGTATTTTATTTTGTAAAAATAAATATTATTATTATTTCGGACTCATTAATACCTTCTCAGGTTTATCACCTCGTGAGATTTTGGGGTAGCACGAGCAATGCAGCCAAGTGCTATCCTTACTGAGTGTATAAAATGTTTTGTGTGTTGGTGCCATGTGTAGTATTTATGTGTTAGTAAAGTCTGTAGTGTCGTCGATTTGGAGGAATTTCCTCATCAGTCTGCGTGTGTTTAGTATGGCTGCTTTTTGCATGGTGACGTATATGTATTTAGGTAATTGGATGGTTTCTAATCTGCTGAATAAGTTTAATGGAATAATTCCTGTGGTGAAAAATACTATTGGTACTATTATCACAGATTGCATGTCCTAGATTCACTTTATTTCGTCTTGCAAGTCAGTGTATTTTCTTTTTTTTTCAGTTGTAGTTCTTTCGATGTTGTGTATATTTGGTACGGCGATGTCTATTTACAAGTGTGATATCTGGTCTATTGTTATGTATGGTTCTTTCAGTTAGGATGGTCTGTCATAGTATAGTTTGTGAGTAGAGTTTTCAAGAACTGGTGTGTATTTGTAATAAGGCATTTTGTCATTTTTATTTATTAGTTTGTGTGCAATAGCTAATTATTATTATTATTCTTATTTAGTCTGTGCCGTAATTGCGATAGACTATAAATGTTATCCTCTTTGTGGGTGTATGTTTTCTTTATAACAATTAAAAGGTAAAATACATTTTGAACTAGAATCAGGAAATTTAAAATAAAAACAAATTTATTTTATATATTTTTTTTATATAAACGGAGATACTTAAATATGAAGCAAATAAAGTGGCCAAAGATATTTGAATTGAATAGCTTTATCAGGTATTTAAATAAAAATAAGGTATTTGTAACAAATTTAATAAATTTTATATTTGCCAATATACACGCAACAAAAAAAAAGAAAAATGTTTTTTTTACAAAATATCGTAAGAGCATCACTTTGCAAAATAATACATGAAACGTCATTGGTTTGTGTATTTCATGGCGAATCATCTTAAAAACGATTCACAAAATTTTTATTCGCATCCTTTTGCGAAACATCGATATTAGGATTCTCCAAATTTGTATTATCATCCATTTGCAAAACATCGTAAATAGTATTCTCAAAATTTGTATTATCGTCCATTTGCAAAACATCGTAAATAGGATTCTCAAAATTTGTATTATCGTCCATTTGCAAAACATCGTAAATAGGATTCTCGAAATTCGTATTTGCGTCCTTTTGCGAAACATCGTAAATAGGATTCTCAAAATTTGTATTATCGTCCTTTTGAGAAACATCGTAAATAGGATTCTCTAAATTTGTATTATCATCCTTTTGCGAAACATCGTAAATAGGATTCTCAAAATTCGTATTCGCGTCCTTTTGCAAAACATCGTAAATAGGATTCTCAAAATTTGTATTACCGTCCTTTTGAGAAACATCGTAAATAGGATTCTCAAAATTTGTATTATTGTCCTTTTGCGAAACATCGTAAATAGGATTCTCAAAATTTGTATTAGCGTCTTTTTGCAAAACCTCATAAATAGGATCTTCAAAATTTGAATAAGCCTCCTTGATGTTCGCGTCGCGCAAAGGTTCCTTTTTATAATTTGTTGCTAGCTCATCTATTGCGCGTTCAAAATAAATTTGGTTACAATCTGAAATACCTTTTTTTGAATTATCTTGATTACGATGATGCTGAAACACAGCGTACGTTAAGTCGCCTTCTTCCTTTTTAGGGTAAGATTTAGGGGTTGGTTCAATATCAAGTGTAGCATAAACATACTCGCTATCGTTTTTTTGCGGTTTGACAGGGGCCAATGAATCTTCATTATGTTGATGTGGTATAGAGGATGTTTTTTCAATAATATTTTCAATATTTGTTGGTTCTGAAGTGGCATCTGCTTTGTTTTCAGTACGATTAGCACTTGCAACTGTAACAACAAGAAGACAATCGTTGTATTATAATAGGTACACATTTATTAAATTTATACGCTAACATATTATCAGAAACGGGTGATGAAAAAGAAATGTGTGGAAAATGCTTGAAAATCAACGCAAACCTATCAATGAATACTCTCAAACTACTAAAATTTCGATCGATGAGTGGGAAAGATATTTTGAATGGCTTTACTCCAACGAATCAGAACAAGAAAATCAGACAATTCAAAGAACAATAGAATAAACGATAAGTGATACAGAAACTTTGAAACACATAAAGAAACTTAAGAATATGAAAGCCCTTGTTAGCTAACTGTTGATGATAAGCCCGTGGAACAAGTAATGAGTTTCAAATATTTAGGAGTAGAGATCTGCAGCCATAACGACCTATACACTGAAGTCCGCGAACAAGTCAATAAAGCATCTGTCGTATCTGGATGTTTGAAAAATATGATCTGGAAAAATAAACACACGCGTATTGACAGTAAGGTCAGAATATATAAGACTTGTGTGCGACCGATCATGACGTATGCTGTGGAAACGCGAGCAGACACTGTACGAACCAAGGGGCTCTTAAGGACAACGAAAATGAAGATTCTATCACTGGTAAAACTCTCCGAGATCGTGTTCGTAATGTTCAAATAAGGAAAACATGTAGAATAGAGGACATCGTTCTCAGCATCGGTGAGTTAAATATCTGCATCGATACACAATTCATTTCCTAACCTATATGCAATCTCAGCATTGGTGAGTTAAATATCTGCGTCGATACACAATTCATTTCCTAACCTATGCAATCTCAGCATCGGTGAGTTAAATATCTGCATCAATACACAATTCATTTCCTAACCTATGCAATCTCATTATCGCGCATCGGTGAGTTCAATAAGTAGTTTTTTAAAGCTGCTACCTCGCGAAGCAGCACAGATTGTCTTGTCCGTCTATTCGGAACGTGAAAATTAATTCGCTACTTCCACCACCACCCGCTCTGCATATGGAGACTGTAATCGGCCCCTTCGACAAGAAAAAAATGCATTGCACGAAAAGTAGCTCATAGAGCCCTCTAGATTAGCAATCTCGGCACCATAGTGCAAAAGAACAATCGACGAATGTGAATGGATGGTTCACACTCGTAGACTTCAGATCTTTTTAAATAAGAAACATCAGGGCTATGACCTAGATCTCTGTAAAATATTAACATAATGGGAATCTAACAATAGTAAGGCGCCATGACTATGACAAAACTTCTTAAAGGCTTTAAATTGTTCTTCGAGATCAAAAATTTATTAATTGCTCTCACAAGCTCGATGCAGTCTATCTCTCCTTTGACTAACTTATATAAAAATGAGACATCCAAAAATCTTCTTCGATCGGCCAAGGAGTGCAATCGAAAGCCACGCATCAAGTCGCGATAATCTATATCTTCTATCGATAATCAATATCTTCTATCGATAATCTATATCTTCTATCGGACGACCTATTTTAAAATTAAGTAAGCGCAAGAACTTGTGCTGCACTCTTTAACAAATGGACAGCAGGATAAATTTCTCTACTTAGTGGTATGTATTGTGTTCCACTATTTACCCTTGTCTGCCTAACTAGTAATAATTCCTGTTTTATTTTATTTTGTTATTATTACTATACCAAAATAGTTTGGAATGCGGCATGTGGAGGACCTGTTCCGCACCGCACAGACCAGGGACAGTCTATCCCAAGTTATCGTCAACGTCGCGTCGGGGGGGCCCGATAGGACGCATGAAGAGGAAGAAGAATGTTTTTTTGTTGATAACTCTGATGTAAGGTGACTGCTGCGCCACCCCATACCAATATTGCATAATAGTCCAAAAGCCTGGGACGGCTGTATTTACGTCACAGTATAACGGCTAATTTTTGTTCTGTGAAAATAAATCACAGCAGGTAACAACTATTGACTACTTTTTTTTCATAATCATCATCATAAAAATATTCGATTTACTATTGACTACTATGAATCCTGAGTAGTCACGGCTAAGGGAAAAACAGGTAAGTTTAGAATATTGCTATGTTAACACGGCAGTTATAATTACCGAAAATCTAAATCCTGCAACTGAAATAAAATGTTGCTGACACTGAAATAAATAAATATAAAAAATATAAACATTGTAGTAGTACATCTCAATTTTTTTTTAACAATTTTTATAAAAATTGAATTTAGTGACGACATCGTTTCATACAATTTGTAAGGCTGCACAATATCTCACTCAATAGTTTGATACCTACTTTATTCTGTGTAGGAAAAACAGACTAACCTCCATACATTCCTATCTTGAATCTTGACATACATACCTACATGTGTTGTATAGAAAACAAAATATCTCAAAATATTCAACAATTTGGATTTATCGGTTTATAGTTTAGTACTTATTCTTCAACTATACATACTATCGCTATCGACAGTTGAATCTCATGTGTTACATGCAACTAGTATAAATAATCACGTCTTTCATTTACCGACACATTGGTTGTTGGAAACCCCTCGACAGACTCTTTTGAAGTTCAAATAACAGTAGGTAGTACAGATTCAATGCGCCTGCCGTTTGCTGGGAACGCAATGTGTATGACACACAAAGTAAGAATAATACCCCGTATTCAGTAACTATTGGAACTAAAATAGGAACATTACTAAAATTGTAGATTTTAGATTTACGGTCTTATTTCAGCGTTATAAAATACAAACTTGGACTAAATGGAATAAGAACGTATCTATTTTGGCCAGAACGTTCTTAAAAAGTTACTGAATCAGACGTATTGTGAATTTTATCATTTTCATAATTATTCAAAATACGTCTAATTCAGTAACTTTTTCAGAACGTTCCGGCCAATATAGGTACGTTCCTATTCCACTTGGTCCAATTTTATATTTTATAACGCTGAAATAAGACCGTAAATCTAAAATCTACAATTTTAGTATTTTTTTATTATTATTTTCATTATTAAAAATAACAAAGAAAAATACACAATACAACAATAACTACAATTTTTAAAAAGATACATTATAATTTTGTTTTTTTTTTATGACTCAACTTCAAAAAGAGTTTTCTCGTGCTTTGAAGTGAGTCACATTTCACAAATCTACAAACTATCTAATCTATTTATATACATACATCTTAATCTAGGCACTAATCTATTTACAATAACATACATATTTAGATACAAACATATATAATATTATATATAAAGAGAGAAAAAAAAATACAAAATTGGTCTGTAGAATAAATAAAAATACACAAATTGAAAATAAACAATACACAATGAATACACAAGAAAAATGTTACTTCAAAAAGTCTTTCAGCAATACCAAGAAACCACCAAAATTATTTTGCGCCACTATTCTCATATCCACTGGTAAATCATTAAACCACTTCACCCTATTTTAGTATGTTCCTATTTTAGTTACAATAGTTACTGAATAGGGAGTAATGTGTAATTTGACAAACTATCATACCTTCATGTGTCAAACATAGTTTTAAATCCAAAAAATATTTACCTTCATATCTCTTTATGCCATTCTTTGTTTTCTTTTGTTTTCCAATATAATGTTTTAATAGCAGTAATCCAATTATAATGAAGAAAATAACAATTCCTCCAATTATAGAATACAATTTTTGATTTGTAGACCTGAAAAAATTATTTCAGTTTCAAAATATATTTTACAAAATAATTTCAAAGATTTTTTGTCAAAAAAAAAATAGGTATGTAAGTAATTCGATAGCAAAATGTATTGAAATCACATAACACGATTGAATGAAACGTGTTTTGTAAAATCAAATATAAACGGGTAGGTTGTGGTCAACGATATACTCCTCACTACCAAGTCACTCCACAAAGTATTTAATTTTTGTAAGGAAATTTTTAGGCATTTTCATGAAATGAGTTTGTTATATTATTTTTGATTTAAATATTTATTATGAAAACTTGATAATTCTTCAATGGAATATTATGAAAGTGATGTGCCCATTTAGCAATTTGAAAAGAAAAATATCTAATTTAAAGTTTCCTGATCTTGGGGCCACTTTGAAATAATTGAGAAGCACTGATCTAATGGATCACTGAGCACTTATCCTTCAAAATGTAATGGGGTCTAAGCAGGGGCGTGCCTAGAACCTTCGAACAAGGCAAACCCTGAAAGAAAATTGGAAAATGTCGAAAACTTAATGTTTTTTAAGCATTGTTGTTCCTTTGAGTGGCCATGAAAATATTTTAAAATCACATGCCAAAATAATATTTTAATTTGTGGCCCTGTCAAGCATCGTATCTACAAACGATTCGATTTTTTTGTAGTATGGTTTCAATAAAACACAAAAAAATATTAGGTCTTGAATTTCTTAACATATTCATAGGCAAGCCAAGATTTTCAGCTTCTATAAGAAACTCCGCTACTGGGTCTAAGCGAGTATTAGGTAAACAGATTTACAAAATTTGAAAAGAATCGAATAATTACTTGAGTCTATAGTCGGCCTTCGTGGCTTAGTCGTTTAGGTATCTGACTGCTGATGCAAAGTTCCCGGGTTCGATTCCCGATGGAGACACAGTTTTCAGTCTGGATCTGTGAGACGATTAATATCGTAAGTCTCCACAATGTGGCAACTTGATATTGGTTGCGTGTTAAATTAATATTTGACATAGTACCTGTTAGTTGCCCGAGAAGTAACACATACACACACAGATACATTGTGGTGAAACTTTAAAAATACGACCTTAGCATGAACTTTAAAATTTGCTAATTCATAACTCCCCACTTTATCCCCTTGGGGTAGTGAGGAATAAAAGACTGATTCCAAAAAAATAGCTTGACGTGGTTAAGAATATTCGGCCATAATTCGGGTCATCTGCAATTTGTATGACATATAATTTTGTCGTACAGACTGCAGTAGCCTTTACAAATTGAAGAATTTGATGATTCTGTCATAAATAACATCATCAGATCTTAACTTGATTTATATGGAATCACCCCCAACGGTAGATGCCTCATTTTATATGAAAAAAAAATTAAATCGGACGAAGTGGTAAAGATTTATTTTCGCTGAACATAGATAAGTATATCACAAAAAATTCACGTCGAACTGATAACATCTTCCTTTGTTGAATTTGTTTAGTAATGTGTACCTAATATAAAACGAGTAGGTTATGGCCAACACTAAACTCTCAGCTACGTCATAATAATATATAAGTATACATTTTAAATCTAAAATTCAAGTTTCGTTAATTTTGAAATCATAACAGGCTTTCGATTTATTTTTAATTGTTGGACCTTCGAATACATTTAAAAATTTTAGACGTCTCACTTTTTGTACATAAATTTATTATTTTCCAGGCAATTGAAATTTTTGTGTTCGCTTATACCTGATTTTCATTTAAAAACCTTTTTTGTCGTATACATTTCGTTGGTAACACTGTTCCAGAACATGACAGCATTTTGAAAAATGTATTCATGCGGTAGAAAAAAAAATTATTCATCATAAATTATATAAACATGATTGATCTTTGAAATCGAACTGTACAGAAAACATTTCCTATACAATAACGGCATGATTCCCGTTGAGGACTTTATGTACAAAAATAGACACAAAATATCTTATAGAAATAGTACCTATACAGTCTGCATGATACACATTGAGGACTTGATGTTCAAGAAAAGACACAACATATTTTATATAAACAGTACCTATACAGTCTACATACGTTCTACGTGATACCCGTTGAGGACCTACGAGAATAGATACAATATATCTTATTGAAACAGTACCTATTCAGTATCCGTATGATACCCGTTGATGATTTGATTTACAAAAATAGGTATAATACGAAATTAGAAGTACCTAACGTTATATTACAAATAATACATTAATTGTATTATTTTTTCGGGTATTTTTTTCTTAAATGGAATTCTACACTTGACGAAATAGTAAACATTTGTCATTGTTTCGTATAATGTACAGTCCGTTCGGAGCTTTAATAGTCCCTTGCATAAGTGTAAGTAACAGGATGGTTACAATTTTATTTTATAAAAAAAAATATTAATTTTTTAAATATTTATTTTATCAATTGGGTACCTACACAACATTCTATACATACACAATAACTTTTAGTACATAGGTACAATCAAACATAACTACTAATACATATTTAAAAAAAACAAAAACTCCGAAACACCCCAACTAGATAATTTAATTTTCTATAAAAATTATGCAAATTACAGAAAGTCTCAATTTTATTTTGTGATCAGATGAAAATGACGAAAACAAATTAGTATCTAACATTCTTCGCCCGATAATTCAGACTCTTCAGATTCACTTTGTGATGATGAGCTGTCACCTGTATTTACAACAAACGTGTTCTCATCCATAATATAATCCATAATAGCATCACTTTTAGTTTATATATTTTTTTCTTTTTGGACATGTTGACACTGTTGAACCCAATCATTGCTGGTAATTTGCAGAACGAAGTTCTTCCACCCATAAAGTTTATGTCTGATTTTAAAACAACTAATAATTTCGACAGTGTAGGGAGTTCTTTTTTTGTTACATGAAAATCATGTATGCAACGTCTTATAACTACACTGTCGAAACTATCGACATTCATTTATTTAAGGCACTTCCATTTTTTTCGGAGAAAAAAAGAAGTAGAACAATCGGGAGTAAATTTATTTTTTCCCTTATTATATTTTTATGTTATTACTGTCGCAATAGATAATTTAGTCGCTTTTGATGTTTGTTCTAACGGAGATATTGTATTTTTATTGTTTTTATATTGTTCCCGGAAATACTCGTACAGATTAAAAATGAGTTCTTTTGATTGACGGGAAAGAGGTATGCCACGTCATAATTTTGTATTTTGTGACATATTGAAAGAAACTATTATATACTTCTAATATTGATTTTAATAAAAGAACTTTTATTAAAATCAATATTATTATGCAAAACACCCTATACTTTTCATCATTTTGACGTCTGGAACGGTACTGATTTAAGTATGTGTGTGCGATCGGCCAATGGCGCTTGTACTAATACAATCACAATGTATATGTACACTCGATATCACCGATATGCACTAATACTTATACCAAGGTATATTAAAGTTTTGAATGGGCTGTAAAATTAATGTTTTTTTTCCTTGAATGGTTGATAGTGTCTGAAAGCATTATTATAAAATATAATTATATTTTATGTTATCTTTATACAAAAAATTAAAACCTTAAGCAATTTTCTAGAATGTGAGAATATTTTGAAAGTTTAGAGTGAAAAAATGAAGAAGATCAACGAAAAACTAATCACCTCTACCAACACATATAATTATATAGCTTCCGGAAAATAACTTGAGAATTTTCGTCGTGGAGTGGGGCGCTAAACACATAGGTATACAAACCAAGCAAAAAAACTTTTTCGCTCTCTGCGCAGCCCACATGATTCCCAAGGTATTCGCCACAACGATGTATAACGTGAAGTCTATCGAATTACAAAGCTTTGACTGTTTCGAATACAAAGTTTCATGGTACGCAATTAATGGGTCACGCGTCATACTCCATACACGCTCACAGTAGGTTTACACTAACACAATGTCTGTTGAGACATCGATGTTAAAAAATGCTTAGAAATTATGAAATGTGTTCAATCCATTGTTACATAGTAGTGGAAAGTAAAATTGTGTAAAAATAAACTCTTTTTTTTCAAGTAAATAAATACATATTACCTTAAATCAACAAATAAATCGTGTTGTTAATTCTTCATTTACTTACTTTTCTATACACGTATTTAAAGATGTATTCCATTCATATCCTTCTCGACAGTTACACCCTGACATTGATTTGCAATGACCTCCGCTGCACGATGTATTACAAGTCATTAAACATTCGTTGGAATCAATGCATGAACTTTCGAGCGTAAATTCATTATACCTAGAGCATGTATTGGGACCTACACAAAAGCCATATTTGCAATTCGGCTCGCATTTTGGCCGACATAATCTAGAACTTGAGTTAGCTGATTCGTATCCCATTGGACAATTACATTGCGCCGAAAGCTCATGGGTTTTATTTTGATTATCTATGCATGTATGTGGTCTGAAATTGAAAAACCCTTCATCTTTCCCTTTCAGTTTAGTTTCCAAATAACATTGATCTTTTTCGTGATATCCTTCGCAACAAATGTCAACCTGCGCTGTTAATTCCTTTTCCTAAAAAAATAGAAATATATGGCACAAAATTTAAATTCACGATGTATTATATACTTATATTTATAATAATATATATTTACAATGTGTACTTACAAACTCCTTGATATCTTTAGTACCGGACATACATGTTTTAGGTCGACTCCTGCAAATAATGGAAAATACAAATTACTATGACAAAAAATAAATTGATTTATGATTTATAGCAAACGACATTTATTACGTCATTAGTATGTTGTTAGTTGATTTTAAAAAAAATCATCTATTATACTATAAAAAAATCTTATGCTAATAGTTCGTGTTCATAATATCCTTCGCAACAAATGAGAACTTGAGCTGTTTCTTTATTTTCCTGAAAAAAAGTAGGTATATTTTATACAAAATATAAGATTAAAAGTATGTACTTATCAAACACAAATAATATATATTCATGTGTACCTACATACAAAATCCTGTTGTACCCACATGGAGTACCCACATGGGCCACATGGAGTAGTTTGATACTTGGAAAAAATAATAATAGAATATAAAGGTATATTATAACAAAAAATAATTATTTTGCTTTTAATCAACGTGCAAGTGTATAATATATTAATACGATTTATAATTTTTAGCAAACGACATTATACAGTATATCCCTAAACAACATTATACAATATGTCCCTAAACGACATTATACAGTTGTCTTTAAAACCAACGGTCAAGGGCTGATACTGTTCATAAGTTAATTAAGTTATAATCATATTTATTAATTAAGTTATAATCATATTAAGATTAAGTTATAATCATATTTATTGGAACTAGTGTATAAGACTCTTGTTTTTGATAATTCGTGTCGGTGCTTCAAATCCTACGACTGCAAATTTAGGTAATTTTAAATCTTACCAAAGAACTATTATAGGTACTATCGAATGTTATAAAAAAATTGTTTCATATCAATGCTCAAAAAATATAAAAAACCGATTCATTTGCCTGTAGTCGTTATCAAGATTTATTGAATAAAAAGATACTGTTATTAAGGTCGAAATAACTTATTCTGATAGCTTCCCTTCATCCCTCTTCGCCTATACATATATCGAAATTTTATAGGAAAATTAAATTATTTCGTATTTGATTGTTATAAAAAAAATCTTTCGCAGGTCATGGTATCATATTTAATTCGGAATAAACCAACGACAAATAGCTATATAAATGCATGTAACACATGAGATCCAACTGTCGATAGTGATAGTATGTACAGTTGAAGAATAAGTACCAAACTATAAACCCATAAATACAAATTATTTAATATTTTAAGATATTTGGTTTTCTATACAACACATGTACCTAGGTATGTATGTCAAGATAGGATAGTATGGAGGTCAGTCCTTTGATCCTACCCAGAATATGAAAACAGCATGATGGTATGTATGTATGTTTGGAGATTAGTATCAAACTATTAAGTTACATATTGTGTATAGGCGACTACCATACAAATTGTATGAAGTGATGTCGTCACTAAATTCAATTTTTATCAAAATTGTTAAAAAAAAATTGAGATGTGCTAATACAATGTTCATATTTTTTATATAAAATTAAATTATCTAGTTGGGGTGTTTCGGCTTTTTTCGACATTTTTTAAAAAAATGGAAATATAGGCAATTAAACTCATAAATTTATCATAAATAAAATATTTTTCTTAATAAAAAATGTTTGAGAAACCCTGGAATTTTTAAAAAGAAACTCATTTGAGATTTTGTATTTGTCTATCTTTATACCAATTTTCAGCGTTCTAGCTTTTATGGTTTCTGAGATATATGGAAAAATAAAGTAAAAATTCAAAATTTGATAACCCCTGACTGAAACAAAAATTCACAATTCTGAGTATAAAAGTTTTGTAGGCCTATATTCTGAAAATTTGGGCTCTGTAAATTGAGCGGATCAAAAGTTATAAGGGACACACACACACACAGACACACAGACACACACACACACACACACACACACACACACACACACACACACACACACACACACACACACACATACACACACACACAAAACTCACATAAAATGTTCCACTCCGAATTCTGAGTAAATCCATGTATTGGAACATATATGCTGCGAGGCCTATAGTTGGTGTTATTAGCATGCAAAAAGTCCACTACACCATACAAAATTTTCCTTCGTACACGCATCTTGGCTTAATAATGTCGATTCATTCAGAGAATTGAATTCTCATGAACGAATCGACAGTTGGAAAACAAAGTCGGGTTAGTTAGACTATTAATAACTCAAGAACGGCTGAAGCAATTGTTATGATTTCTTATTTGTTGGATTAGTCTCCGCTCCGGATAACATGATAACTATAAAAATATCGGAAAAATTAACGGAAAAAATAAAAATATATAAAATAACATGTAAATAAACTGTACGCCAGGTAGGTACCTATAATGCAAACAATATAACTTATGAAATCTGAATAAATGAATCAAAAATCTAATATAAAACTTCAGTGTAGGTAGGCTACCTACTTAACAAATCATTGATAAATTTAGAATAGAAACTCGAGGTAGGTACCTAATAATATTGATTTAATTAGCATTATTATTTAAATAATTTGAAAATGGAATTTATTCTACGAAGAAAAATTGAATAACAAAACATGTTAAAGGATTAAACAAAGAGTATATAATATAATACCTATATATATAATACGGATAGGATCAAAGTAGATTTTGAAATCATGCTTGGGGTTGGTTCTTGAGCTCAAAGAGTATATAATACCTACGGATACTTGAGCTCTCAGATACAGAAAAATATATTAACTAGTTGCATGTAACACATGAGATCCAACTGTCGATAGCGATAGTATGTATAGTTGAAGAATAAATCCATAAAATCCTAAATAGGGTATAGCTAAAAGTTACACGATATACATTGACTTGAGGCAGTACGAAGTTCGCCGGGTCAGCTAGTTTAAAAAAAACTTTATTCCGGAATCAAAATATTTTTTTTCATACAACCCATATCGAGCCTTGGCCTCCTTTAACTTCAGTCTACAACGTCATCTATCCGCGGCCATTGTCTTCCAGTCTGATACCTGGAGCAGTTTTGTCCTATCTGACACCATCCTCCTATCTGCCTCAGAACAGACTTGTCTAGTGAGGCAGTAAATTTCCAAATAAGAACAATTGTATATACTATGTTTATGATAAGTTTTTTTTTTAAATATAGCTATTTTTTGTTATTGTTTTATATATTTATGTGTAATGGAAATAAATAATTTCATTTCATTTCATCTCAGCCTGGGTCCCGGATGTCCTGCTAGAACCTTATTTGGTACTCATGTGCTTGGTATTCTGTACACGTTCCTAAGATTCTTCGAAGTATTGACCGAAAGTTTTTCGCCGAGGTGATTCGGCTTTATCAAGGTCTAAAATGAAACTAATCAATTTAAACGAAAATCTTCCTACACTACAACATTTACAGCGTCGCCACCTGTGCAGATAGAGTTACAGTGATTTTACAATGTTGCTAAATATTTTATTTTAGTATTGCATCTCGGGCAACTAACAGGTAGTATGTCAAATATTAATTTAACACGCACCCAATAACAAGTTGCCACATTCTGGAGACTTATGATATTAATCGTCTCACAGATCCAGACTGAAGCCACAATTAAAAATGTGTCTCCACCGGGAATCGAACCCGGGACCTTTGGCTCAGCAGTCAGACATCTAACCAACTGAGCTACGAACAAATGTGGACATCTAACCAACTGTGGGTCCAAACCAAACCAAAGAAGTGGGGTTGTAGTGTAGGATGATTTTTGTTTAAATTGGTTAGTTTCATTTTACACTTTGATAATACTTTAGTGTTTTTGTTAGATAATTATTTGAAGTACTTATCTTTTCGAAGGTGTGCAACATATCCGCAGACTTATCTGTCAGTGTGCACGCCTCACATCCATAGACCAATACTCTTCTAATAATAATTATTATCTTGTATTCTGGATTTGTACACTGGCAGTATAGCCAAGTAATTTTCGTTGGCTGCTGTGATGTGTTTTTTTTTCTTCTTCTTCAATGGCTCTACAGCCCATTCCGAGCCTTGGCCTCCAGCAACTTCCTCCTCCAACCTCTCCTGTGACCTGCTGCGACCCTCCAGTTTGGCACATTCAGAAGCTGGGATGCGTCCTTCCCAATATCATCTTCCCATCGCAGCCTCGGTCTCCCGACATTTCTTTTGCCACCTGGGTGCCCCTCTAAGACTCTTTTTGGTACCCGTGATGATGGCATTCTCTGAACATGCCCGGCCCATCTTTGCCTGCTTAGTCTTATATGTTCAGACAGTTTGGGTGCTTTGTAAATGCTGTACAACTCATCGTTTTATCTAATGTGTTTTTTTTTTACTTCTACAAATTCTTCATTGCCCTGCGTTATAATGGTGCCCGTGGGTAAACTCTTGTATCCTTAAATTACACTTTATCTCCAATAGTACGATGTGGAGTTCTGTTATGCGTCAAATAATTTAGAATATTTGAAACAGCTCTATGCGTCAGATAGGTCCCGAATGTTACTTGAAGAAGGTATGAAAAGTGGTCTCTTCGGGCGGCGCGACGGCACGCCGCACGCCTTGAGTGGTGACAATAATTCGTGGATGGAATATGGATAGTCTAGAAATCATCTAGAAACGCCCGAAAAGTATCCTATGTATATGATTCTCTATTATTATGATTATCGAATATGCAATTTAAGCACAATATTACTCGTTCTTAGGAAAACACAAGTATTTAATAATTTCCATCTCGTTACTATTGAGAAATTCGACATTTATACCATAATATTTTTTCTTTTTTTATGAAAGATTTAACATGGATTTAACACTCACCCACTCACAACATTTAAACAATTTTCTGAGGCAGAAATGAAATACAAAAAAATACATGGTGATGATATCCTCATTTTCAGAAACTTATCATGGTCAACATTAAAACTGTAACATTACACATACACTTGTTAAAACTGTCACCAAACGTTTAACTAAGGGCCTTAACAAAGGGTCAAAATAATATTATGTCGTTTTTCCTTAGATGAATTCAAAATTTCCTCAACCGTTATCAACAAAATATGCTGATTTTTAATTAATATATGTACCTATTGTTTTTATTCATTTTATCAGTCGTACATTTCCAATATAACTGTTTTATAGCAAGAGTCCTTGACCACCAGAACGTCACGAAATGAAGGATGATTGTTGGATGATTGTAAGGATACCACAACGTGTAACAACGATTTTATATCAAGTCATGAACCCTGAGTAGTGGTGACTTTCGCAGATAACAGCGTTCAAAATATGGAATATTGCTCTTTTAGAAATTTATTGCGCCATTTATATTTTTTTTATTTATTTTATTGTAAATTTGTAAAATGGCACTTTTTTCACACTGACAGCAATGACTAGAAAAAGTAAACACTGTTTTTTTTCCTTCTACCATTATTTTATTCCTATCCAAAACAACCGTTTCGCCTGGATAGGATTAGAAAAAAGAGTGTTTTATTTTTGTAAAATAGCAATTTACCATACTTTGAAGGCTGTTATCGGCCAAAGATACCATTGGGTACTCTTTCTGTTCTCGGGCAACTAACAGGTACTATGTAAAAAAAATATTTAACACGCAATAACAAGTTGCCACTAAATCCGAATTACCATTGGGAATGCGGATTTAGTGGTCTTTAAAAAGAACTTTAGAGCCTTCAAATTCTTTTGCCATGGTTATAGTGCCCATCTATCTGACATAACTGCTGAATAAGAAATTATAAATTCCAGAGTGACCTTGGTCAACTCTCTGATGCCCAGTTTTACACAGTCACAGGCTTGAAGTAATCTCGCGACAATCCATGTCTGTGAATATTATATTTACCGACGTTGATTGTCATTTTTTGCACAACTGTGCCGAGACCACGAGTCTAGAGGAACTTCTAGAGCTACTCTTCGTGCCATGCATTCTTACTATCTTTCTGTGAAGGGGCCGTTTTCAATCCCCATATGCGGAGCGGGTGGAGGTGGACGTAGCCAGTAATAACAAGTTGCCATATTCTGGAGACTTAAAAACTGTTTCTCTACCGGGAATCGAACACGGGACCTTTGACTCAGGTGTCAGGTATCCAACCAACCGAACCACGAATGCCGACAAGAGGGTTACTCAGGGTTAGTAGTAGCTAAACCTTGTTACCTACTGTGGTCGAAGAAAAATAGCTTTTATACTAAAATAAATCTGGCAGTCACGGGCTCTTGCTCTGTAAATTAATTTACTATGGGTGATAAATTTACAATGTGTGGTAAATTTACAATGGGTAGTAAATTTACAATGGGTGGTAAATTTACAATGGGTTGTAAATTTATAATTTCATGCAATTTCAGCTACTTAATATTTTAGTCAAATTCGATTTACCCGTTGGACTACCGAGCAATCAAGCTCTTTATTCAGAGGTGGTGAATCAGCCTAGTATTGAGATAAATTTTCATGATAATTTAATGTTGTATACCTACTACCATTGCATTAGATAATTATTTAAAATTATTCAGCATCCGGTTAAATAAATATTGTTATCCTTTATCCTTAGAGTGAATGCAGATAATTTGCAGATAACCAAATTATTTATAATTAGTTACCTAGTCTTTTCATCCCTGAATAAATTCATCCCCGGTATGTTACTACATATTATATATGTAATATATCTATATTTATCTTGCAAATGCTGATTCATTTTATATATGACATATTCAGTGAAATTTAAATTTGTAAGAACAGGGGGGCAAGTCTGGTCCAACCGGCGAAATCAAAACCCTCGTGTTTACTCATATCATGGATATTATTATCATATGGAGTTCTATTCTAAAGATATTGTAGAACTCTATATAATAATTATATCCTTGATATGGGTAATAGTGAGGGTTTTGATTTCGCCGGTTGCACCAGACTTGCCCCCCTGATCTCTTTTTTAAATATCCAAGCTGGTGATTGCTTATTTGGAGAGTAATTATAGAATGGGTGTGATCCAGTACGATTTTTTCAAATAGTTTGCTAAACACAGTTAGAATTGATATAGAACGATAGTTCTCGATGTCATTTTTTTGTTTTGGACTTGTAAATAGACTTCTTTAAATTTCGATGAGAATTTCGCATCGAAATTTAAAGAAATAATATTTTTTATTTACTTGCTACTGATGTATTTACTGGCGTGGTTGGCTGGTAGAAATTGCCTATGGGCAATAAGTATTCTGTCTCTTCGCGGAGTAATCGGTGAAAAATAAACCAAGCAATGGAGGAGTTCTCAAGTTGCTTAGTTATTATGAATGTTATTTATGGTAGTAATACTAAAAATAAACCAAACAATGGAGGAGTTCTCAAGTTGCTTAGTTATTATTTATTATGTATGTTATTTATGGTAGTAATACTAAAAATAAACCAAACAATGGAGGAGTTCTCAAGTTGCTTAATTATGTATGTTATTTATGGTAGTAATACTAAAAATAAACCAAACAATGGAGGAGTTCTCAAGTTGCTTAGTTATTATGTATGTTATTTATGGTAGTAATACTAAAAATAAACCAAACAATGGAGGAGTTCTCAAGTTGCTTAGTTATTATGTATGTTATTTATGGTAGTAATTATGGTAGTAATACTAAAAATTTACGAACTATCGAACATGTGTTTATAATCAAGCTCTTTTAAATCTGTGTTACTATAAAATTGGGCATATCGATTTTTTTTATGCTAGCATTCATATTTTTTGGTACTACTCATGTAGATGATATAATAAACGGTATTATTGTAACTTTATTTTGTCCCTATTGGGTTTTGATCTGTTCTGTTAGAGGGAGGTATTTTTAATTTTTTTTCTGATGTTTTTGTTCTAAATTTGTTGTATTTGGAATAGAAATTTCAATTAAATGGGTTTGACTTGTATTTTCCTCAATCAGGGTTATATCGGCTCTAGTGTGCAAGTTGGTTCTAGCTGTAATTATATCTCTATTCCAATAAAGTTTATGTTTGTTTTTTTCAATGAATGCCAATGGGGAGTATTGGAACCATGGTGGTGGAGAATCTATTAAATTATATTTTTTGATATGACGATGTGTATCTGCTTGCACACATTATCATGTCTGTTTCTTATATTATTATTATTATCGACTTCTTGCAGAGATACAAATATAGCCCAGAAGGCCATCTTCTTCTTCTTTCTTTCTTCTTTGTCAGCCATCTCTCCACTGCTGGATGTAGGCCTCCTCCAATGAACTCCATCTCTCTCGGTCCTGTGCTTCCCCCAGCCAACCCCTTCCCGCAACCAGAATAATATCGTCGACCCATCTTTTTTGTTGTCGCCCTACCGGTCTTTTAATTTCCCACGGTCTCCATTTTAGTATTCTGGGTGTCCACCTCTCGGTACCCTGTCTTGCAACATGCCCTGCCCACCATGCCAGAAGCTCATAGTAGCTACTAAAAATCATTGTTTTGTATATTTAAATTTCTGTTTTCTTGTATATTTTTAACTAGTGCTAGATCCGGTAGGGGTCTAATGATGCAGGATCCGCTGGATTTCCAGATCCAGTTTTCCGGATTGCAATCCCAACATACATTATGACGAAATTTTAAGAAAACAATGTTATGATACCAGTTGATATCCAGCAATAATAAAATATCCTTAAAAATTTCGAATTCTTAACGCCAACGTGATTTATCAAGTTATTTATCGAAAACTTTACGATCTATGCCATAATAACGATTCATAAAATACTTCTTCATATTACCTGTGGCATGTTTATAATATCCATTCTTCTTCTTGGTCACAATCCTAAGATTGGTCTGCACCAAACACTCGATCTTTCCACTTAACTCTATCGTCCGCCAGTCTCTTCATCTCTTTGTAACTGCTACAGCGCACGTCACCGATTATAATTATCTGGTCTATTTAGTTGTTTCTGGGGCGACCTCTACAGTTACCCCCATCAATCATTCCTTCGACGATGGTAAAAAGCTTAGAAATCAATATAGCTTGTTTAGAAAGTTTAGAAATCAATATAGCTTGTTTAGAAAGTTTAGAAATCAATATAGCTTGTTTAGAAAGTTTAGAAATCAATATAGCTTGTTTAGAAAGTTTAGAAATCAATAAAGCTTGGTCAAGGAATCATAAATAATATTAGAAACAAATATTTAAAATAAATATATTTATTTATCAATATTTTTTTCATGATATCATTGATTATTTTATACAAGGTATTTAAAATTTCGTAAAGCTTTTAACATAAAATACTATTTCAAGTACTGATATATTATATTACCTCCGTGACATATTGGTGAGTCGATAAACTTCTGTGCCTGCATACAAGGTACGATTTACAGCAGACGAGTGTTCATTTAAATTTTTGCGTGTCCGGACAATTGGCCGTAGCCGATTGACCGTGGACAATTGGCCGTACGCCCTTTTTACCGTATGGACAATTTATCGTGAGGACAATTGGCCGTGAGGACAATTGGCCGTGGGGACAGTTGGCCGTGAGGACAATTGGCCGTGGGGACAGTTGGCCGTGAGGACAATTGGCCATGAGGACAATTTATCGTATGGACAATTGACCTTATGGACAATTCACCGTGCGGAAACTATTTTTAGCATCAGAAAATTTTTTCTTTCTTTTTTCGTTTGAGTTAAATAAATTGCGTGAATAAAAAAAATGTTCGTTTATGGCGACGAACCGATTGGCTTATTTTTTTATTTCAAGATACTAGGAGAAATCCAATATGTCGACAGTGATTAAAACGAAATTTTACAAAATAAGCGGTAATTATGTAGTTCTAATTTGCTATATTTTGAGATATTAGAAGACGTCTGTTTTTAGACTTCTTCTTGTTCTTTTTAACATTTTTCGAGATGGATTTCGATTTATACTAATAAGAAGGTGTAGATTTCGAAACAATTTAAACTTCTTTGTTTTCTTTTGAAATGATGAGAAACCAATATGGCGGCCATTATTTAAGGATGAGTTTTCAAAGTGAATGATAATGTTGGGTTTCTCGAGTTTTAATTTGCTACATTTTGAGATTTAAGAAGACGTCTGTTCTTAAACTTCTTCTTGTTTTTTTTTTACTTTTTCGATTTTCTCTTTTTAAAAAATGAATATGTTCTTGTTAAAGAAGTACATATACATCTTCCTACGTTCCCTAAAATAAGCAGATTAGATGGGTCGATGGCAGAGCGGTTAGCACGCTGGGTTAGTAATCCAGTGGTCGCGAGTTCGAATCCTGCCTCGACCCATTTCGTTCACCTATAGCACAAGCATTTATGTTTATTTTAGGGAACGTAGGAAGATGTATATGTACTTGTTTAACAAGGACATATTCATTTTTTTTTTTAAAAAAAAAAATCAAATAAATTCTTGTGCTACAGGCGAACGAAATCAGCCCTTTCTTAAAACACAAGTATGTTTTACATCGAATATTATTGATAATCATATTCTTGTATTATTTTACATATTTTGTGAGGATTTTAAGATTTTAAGTTCTATAGATTTTTTTATTTGTTATTTTTTTGTATATATTTACATATTTATATTTTGTCGTTCACCAGTATCAATCAGTATGATATATTCTTAGATTAAGATTTATATACTTAACTTAAGTTGGTTTGTATTTTTTGTGAAATGTGACTCACTTCAAAACAAGAGGTATGTGAAATTGAATTGAAGTTGAGTCGTACATAAATAAATGTGTTTGTATTATAATATTGTGTATTGTTTTTTAATAAATAAATTTAATAACTCATAATATTACAGTAAGATGACAACCTATGCACCAATAAATATTAAAACACACACTTTCATACAATTTAATCTGTCATTGTGAATGCTTTGAAAAATATATAATGTTTGGATATTAAAATCGTCAAAAATATACGGTGGTCAATACATATCTAATACTGATAAGCTAAAAAAAAGTTTTGTTACCAGTTGTACCTAATAAATAATATTAAAACCATCTTCCAATAGTAATCAATACACTTAATCGTTCAAAATTCATGCTGCCCAACTGTGGAACCAATTACCGAATGGTATAAGAGAAGCTCCTAGCTTGACGGTTATCAAGAAGCTTCTGAAGTCACACTTCTTATACACATCCAAATAAATAAATAAATAATATACTTTCAAGTCTTTAAATTCCACAATCCTTCATCCTTTCTAATAACATCCTTCATTTTCAGTCTGCCACATTATGTGAATAATATTTTTTTGCATAACTAGATTAATTGATTATTTTACCCACGTCAGGTATTTTATTTTACAATGTACCAATCAATAATTACTTATGGACTGCTGACCTGGAGAGGGGCGACAAATATAATTCCAACAGACTCAGTAAGCAAGTCACAAAAAAAAATTAGAATCATACTCCAAGTACCTACCTTATATGAGAGACTCCACAGAAACTTTCAAGACTCTGGATAATCTACACAACTGTATTACTTCATACACAATTTCTCTATTTTATTCAATGCACAGCCCACGAGAATGACAAGATCCTCAATCAATAATAACATCACAGTCCCCAAAATGCAAACCACCCACGGCCAAGACATTTAAAATATTATGTTATCAATTTGTACATTGACTACTGTGTAAAAGAACTGAAGAACGTAAACATCGGATTGAAGCTGGAAGGGGTCAATGTATGCGATCTTATGTATGCAGATGACAAAGTATTAATGGCAGAAAATGTGAAAGATCTAGAGCGCTTGGTAAAAATGGTATTCGAGGGATGCATCCAAAATGGACTGAGAATGAATGGAGCTAAGTCTAAAGTAATGGTAATTGAAAAAAGCGAAAGAAGAACAGAATGCGAATTACGAGTGAATAATGAATTAATAGAACAAGTGGATGAATATTTGTATCTAGGAAGTATGTTTCAGCGTGATGGAAGACTGGATATAGAAAGAAGGGTAACGGCAGCAAATAGGGTGAACGGTGCATTAAGAACAATAATGGCCGACCCAATTATCTCAAGGCCAGCAAAGCTCGCTGTGCACAATGCAATAGTCGTACCAACATTAATGTATGCAAGTGAGACATGAACATGGCAGAAGACGCATGAAAGTAAAATTAGCGCTGTGGAAATAAGGTCCCTAAGACGAATGTGTGGTAGAACGATCTATGATAGGATAAGGAATGTGGACATCAAACGAGAATGCAAGATTGAAAGAGATATTGTGAGTAGAATGAAAGTAAATACACTACGATGGTTCGGACATGTGGACAGAATGAAAGATGAGCGCCTGACAAAGAAAGTATACAAGGCTGAAAAGAGTGGTGGAATGAGATGTCGTGGCCGCCCGAGAAAGAGTTGGCATGATCATATAAATGAGATTTTGAAAGATGGTAATATACGAAGTCAGAATAATATGAGAGCATGTATGACGCGACGCATGGATGTAAATGAGGCAAAACATGTATGTCAAGATAGAGGTGTCTGGCTTTCGATCCTCTCTGCCTACCCCAAGTAGGGATACGGCGTGATGGTATGTATGTATGTATGTTATCAATTTGATAACTGTCTACCAACTTCATCAAAACATCTATTTGTTAATATTCTATAAAAGATATTTTATTTTTTCAAATTGAATTTCAATGTACAAAGAATAGTATATATGTATAAAAATATTAAATATAACAATTATCATCTCCATACATCAATTATTAGCTTACAATACTATCATAATTTATTAAAAAATACAGTCATATATTCAAGATACAAAATCATATGTGTGTGTGAGGGTGTATATGTGTGAAGGTGTGTGTGTGTATGTGTGTGTGTGTGTGTGTGTGTGTGTGTAAGTGTATATGTGTATGTGCATGCGTGCTGTGCGTTAGTGATAATCTTATGAAATTCCTGTTTTTAATCTTTGAGCGAGTTTATGTTTTGTGTCACTGAATAGGTCTATGTCAAGGGACTTCTCATATTTTATGTATGTGTCGGAAGAGAGTTGTGTGTCTGGAGCGTCTCAATGGTACGTTAAAGTCAATACTCGATAAAAGTTCCGGGCAGTCAATAATATTGTTCAATATGTTGTACAGAAATTGTATATCTTGGCATTTACATACGTCTTGATTCTAGTGACGGTGGAATAGGTGCAACAATACTTCGATATGCCAATCTCTTCAAATATTTACGCTGTATTTTTTCTATATTATTAATGTGCACTCGATATTGCGGGTTCCAAATAACAGAGCCAAACTCCAGTACCACACACATAATACCACAGCTATTGGTAAAAAACACTTGCATCTACATGTTTAAACACATCAACAGTTTCCAACCAACCGACAGACTAGACACGTAAACTACACAACAGACTAGACCAGAAAAATTCAATACCTACGACAAAGTCAAATTTTCCTAAAAGACATTTTCAATTCCTTGGAGTCAAAGCATTCAATTTGATTCCGTTGGAGTTTGAAAACCTAATACCTAGCATTTGAAAACGGAATTAAAAAATGTATTAAAAATACAGACAAAACAATAATAAATAAAACTTAATGAAAAATTACAATGACAGACACACACATGCGCACTAAAATCATACACATAATATTATATAAAATTATAAACTGCCACAGAACAGCTTCTTGACCTAGTAAAGCAGTTTACGTTTGCATCAAGGTTTAATAAATTTATCTGTGTTTATTTGTATTATATTGTATTATATTATATGATAAATGCTGTAATAAACTTGATCATGTTTCCGCAGTATATAATGCCCTTGTTTCTAATTCATGTTTCTACTTTTTATCTTATTAAAAATTTTTGGAGCTAAATAATAGTAATGTCTTTGTCCGAATGTCGTGTTTGTCTTTGGAGTCATGAGAAAATTCCTGCGTGTCGTCTCGTAATTGTGTTGCGGTGTAATGTGAATTGTTTTATCTTTATGAAAATGTATAGAAATAATTTTGATATATAACTGTGGAATGTTGAAAACTGGAAATTCATTAAATAATTGAACTGTTGGATATGTAAATGGTTTTTTTATTATAACCTTAATTAAAGCTTTTTGTGCTTTAATAAGAGGATCCATATTAATTTTAGCAGCGCCACCCCAACCAATCATTCCGTGTGTTATAATCGATTGAGCTAACGCGTAATATATTGTTTTTAAGTCTTTTTTAGTCATTATGTTGCGAATGTTTTTAAAAATATAAATAAGCCTTCTTATTTTACCTGCAACTGTGTTTATTTGTTCTGTCCATCTTAAGTTGTGATCAATGTAGATACCCAAATATTTATACAATGGAGTCCTTGTCAGTGGTTTGCAAAAGCAATTTTGCTCGTGAGTACAGTCATGTATGATTGAATTATTGCCGTCTAGAATCTATACTGAATGTCATGTATTGCGTTTTGTCAATATTTAATGTAAGCAGGTTTGCATCTAGCCATTGTTTTATTTTATTAATACCGTCAGTAGCTGTCTTGTATACATTTGTCCATGAGTCGGAAGTAAAAATAAAAACAGTGTCATCCGCGTAGCAAATAGATTTTCCCTGAAAATTCAGTTGGCATAAGGAATTAATATATAATAAAAATAAAACCGGACCCAAAGTACTTCCTTGAGGAACTCCATAAGAAATATATAAAAAAACTATATTTTACAATACAAAAAAGGCAAAATCACAAAACTACAAAAAAACACGTTTCATCGTGGATAAAAAAACATCGGTCAGGAACATATTGATTGGAATTATATTCATAACATAATAACATCGGTTCGGTACATGTTCATAACATAATAACGATTCCCGGAAAATTGACCGTAGCCGATTGATCGTGGACAATTGAGCATATTTTGTCCTTTTTACCGAATGGACAATTGACCGGGGGGACAATTCACCGCACGGACAATATTGTGGACCGTGGGGACAGTTGACCGTGAGGACAATTGACCGTGGGGACAGTTGACCGTGAGGACAAGTGATCGTATGGACAATTCACCGTGCGGAAACTATTTTAAGTGTCAGAAATAACTTAGTTTTCTTTTTTCGCGAAAAAAGATGTTCGTTGAATGCGAAGAACTGACTGCCTTCCTTTTTGGATTTCAAAAAAAAACTACAATAAATCCAAGATGGCGGTAGTGATTAAAACGTGATTTTACAAAATAAGCGATAACTATTAAGTTCAAATTTATGATCTCAATCGGTGTTATTATTCATAACATAATAAAACCAAACCAAAAATATTATTGTGGTACTACGAACTAATCATACTTTTAATATTATCATAATATATTCTCAACTTAAATATTGAATAGGTACTGTTTTTTATAAATAAATAAATAATCAAAATTATCAAAACCCAGATTTTTTTCACAAATTCATTACTGTGCAAACTCCAAGAAACTCATTCATACCATCACCACATAATATCCCACATTTTGTGATAACCAGCAGCAGATGTACAGGTGTGCATAATTAAATGGAAACACAATAAATTGTATCCACAACCAATCTCGTTTCACTTAAAGAGACAACATTCAAAATGGGTGGTGAACCTCATTACTGATCTATGTGAGATGTTATTTTGCCTCTTGCATTATCAATTACCCGGCTCTTATGGAACACCCGAAAATGTTGATAATAGAAAAGGGTGGAAGCACTATTCTAAGCACAACAAAGAAACTCAATACAGAATATTATGTAGATTCTTTTATATACCACGCAACTGAACAGAACTTCCTAGTGAGGTGATCTTCACAATACATACATTCTTCGTGACTCGATAGGTTATACTGTTGGGTCTATGATACCACTAATAGATAGAGGGTGACTGCTGCCAACGTATCTATTTTTTCAATTTGAAATTGCATCATTTCTACAAAACGAATCAATTTGAAAAAAAATAACCTAGTTAGTTTGGATATTAATAAAGAAAAATAAACCTTAACATTTAAATTATGTTCTGTACCTATATATTTATATTCTTGTAGGAAAATAAATAAATTTCTAAAAAAATATAAGATATAGAGCAAAATATTTTTTTTTATAATTTTAAGAAGAACAAAATATCTGGAAAAATATGATGTGACGTTGCATTAATTCATCAGGTTAAGTAAATAAACCATAAACTTTTATTTCGCAATGGCGCTGAATGGAAAATAAATGTTTTTTTTTAGGTTTATTTAGAACACCTGAAGCATTAATGCAACGTCACGTCATATTTTTCTAGATATTTTTATCTTCTTTAATTTAAAAAATATATATATATTGAACTACGCCTTATAGTTTATTTAAAATATAACATAAACGTTGAATGAAACGTTTAGGTATACAGAACATTATCAAAAAGTTAAGGTTTATTTTTCTTTATAAAAACCCAAACTATTAAATTTTTTTTTTCCAAAATGATTTGATTTGAAATAATGATGTTATATCAAATTGATAAATCGGTACGTTGGCAGCAGTCCCTCCTTAAGTCCGCACATGTACCTACTGAGACTTTTTAGCATTTCTAGGTGGAGCGGTGGAATTCGTCCCGCCATACACTTTGTACGAAATGACTAGCGCGAAGCAGGAACGACGTAAGCGACAATATGAATAAATATTATTATTTTTTTTTATTTTGACTGTATTTGTCTCTTAAATAAATAAATAAATACCAGGTTTTAAAAAATCAAGACACATATTTAAAAATCCAAAACAGTTAAAGTACATCGTATTAAACAATATTTTTGCGAAATAAATGTTTCACAAGTGAAAAATTAAACAAATTTAAATATCTCTTTGGGATACATCATAAGTGGGATTTTCAAAATCGGTAATAACATCTCTTTGCGAAACATCGTAAATTGGATTTTCAATATTTGTATTAGCGTCCCTTCGTGAAACATCATAAATAGGATTTTCGAAATTGTTATAAGCATATCTTTCAGAACTATCACAGGAAAAGACAATATTATTTGTTTGAATATCTCTTTGCGATAAATCGTAAGTGGGATTTTCAAAATTGGTATTAGCATCTCTCCGCGAAACATCGTAAATGGTATTTTCAAAATCGGTGTTAGCATCTCTCTGCGAAACATCGTAAATGGGATTTTCAAAAGTTTTATCAGCATCCCTTTGCGAAACTTCGTAAATGGGATTATTGAAATCGGCAGTAGCATCTCTTTGCGGAGTATTAAAATGAATATTTTCGATATTGGTGTTCGCGTCTTTTGACGGTACATCGTAGATATGATTATCAAAATTGCCATGGACAACTCTTTGCGAAATGTTATAAGTTGGTGTTACGAAACCAGTAATATTTTCAGCCCTTTGTGAAACGTCGCAACTGGATATTCCAATATTGGTATTATTGTTCTTCTTTGAAACTTCGTTAACAGGATTTGTGACATTATGAGTCGGGTGTGATGTTTCGGGTAATTCTAAATACAAAGGCTCCTGATAATTTTCTTTTGCTAGCTCAGCTACTTCGCGATCAAATTCAATTTGATTGGAAACTGCAGAAGTACCTTTTTTTGTATAATGTTGGTTTTGATGGTGCTGCAACTCAGCGTATATTAAATTGCCCTTATCCTTTTTGGGGAACAATTTAGAGGTTGGTTCAATATCAAGTGTAGCATATACAACCTCACTACCTGTATTTTGAGTTTTAACAAGAGCCAATAAATTTTTATTTTTTTGTGTTATAGAGGTTATTTTCTGGGTATTATTTTCAATATTTGTTGGTTGTGAAGGGACATCCGCTTTATTATTTTCAGCACGACTATCACTTGCAACTGAAACAACAAGAACATTTTTTTAACATTTAACACTTAAACACAAATTAACAAACATTTTAAGATATTTTGATTTCTATATAAAACATGTAGGTGTGTATGTCAGGATAGGATAGTATGGAGGTCAGTCTGTTTTTCCTACCCAGAATATGACAATAGCATTTTGGTATGTATGTAGGTATATTTAGAGATTATGTATCAAACTATTAAGTCTTATTAGATATTGTATATAGGCCACTGCCGTACAAATTGTATGAAGCGATGTCGTCACTAAATTCATTTTTTTATAAAAACTATCAAAAACGAGTGGGTTGTGGCCAACACTAAACTCTCCACACCACAAATATTGACAATGAAATATTTTATTCATTCTAAATTTTACTACCAGGAATATAAATTTTCTAACGATAGTATATTTTCATGTTAAGATAGACAAACTATTAATGCAGTATGGTGTAGAATTCTAATGTTGTATGAAATATTTTAATAAAAGCAGATAAATTTTGTTTTAAAGAACGCGAGAGCATTTTCAAAATTTTGACACGTGATATCATATGAAGAAATTTTTGTTATTTATGGAAAGCTAATCAGTTCTATGTTCAAGCTCTTTACATTATAACATGAAATCAAATTACTGAACTTTTCCATACATAGAAATTTATCTAATTACATTTATATTCATACTAAATGTTACTATCAGGAATATAAATTTTCTTCCGATAGTATATTTTTATGTTAAGATAGACAAACTATTAATGCAGTATAGTGAAGAATGCTTATGTTGTATGAAATATTTTAAAAAAAGTAGATAAATTTTGTTTTAAAGAACGCGAGAGCATTTTCAAAATTTTGACACGTGATATCATATGAAGAATTTTTTGGTTATTTATGGAAAGCTAATCAGTTCTATGTTCAAGCTCTTTACATTATAACATGAAATCAAATTACTGACCTTTTCAATACATAGAAATTTATCTAATTACATTTTTATTCATACTAAATGTTACTAGCAGGAATATAAATTTTCTTCCGATAGTATATTTTTATGTTAAGATAAACAAACTATTAATGCAGTATAGTGAAGAATGCTTATGTTGTATGAAATATTTTAAAAAAAGCAGATAAATTTTGTTTTAAAGAACGCGAGAGCATTTTCAAAATTTTGACACGTGATATCATATGAAGATTTTTTTTGTTATTTATGGAAAGCTAATCAGTTCTATGTTCAAACTCTTTACATTATAACATGAAATAAAATTACTGAACGTTTCCATACATAGAAATTTATCTAATTACATTTTTATTCATACTAAATGTTACTACCAGGAATATAAATTTTCTTCCGATAGTATATTTTTATGTTAAGATAAACAAACTTTTAATGCAGTATAGTGAAGAATACTTATGTTGTATGAAATATTTTAAAAAAAGCAGATAAATTTTGTTTTAAAGAACGCGAGAGCATTTTCAAAATTTTGACACGTGATATCATATGAAGAATTTTTTGGTTATTTATGGAAAGCTAATCAGTTCTATGTTCAAGCTCTTTACATTATAACATGAAATAAAATTACTGAACGTATCCATACATAGAAATTTATCTAATTACATTTTTATTCATACTAAATGTTACTACCAGGAATATAAATTTTCTTCCGATAGTATATTTTTATGTTAAGATAAACAAACTTTAAATGCAGTATAGTGAAGAATGCTTATGTTGTATGAAATATTATAAAAAAAGCAGATAAATTTTGTTTTAAAGAACGCGAGAGCATTTTCAAAATTTTGACACGTGATATCATATGAAGAATTTTTTTGTTATCGAATATTTTTATTATTGCATATGCGCAAACATTGGATTTTTTTCCCTGTCGGGAGTCAAAGATATTTTTTGACAGATTTTTTAATTATCTCAATAGAGACGAAGTTGGAATATTTATTGTAGGAGAACCGGGAAATCAAGGCACCTACAGGGCTTACGACCTGTCATCGGCTGGTTTACGTGATCACTTTATGCGCTTGCGCAACGTTCACCAATTATGCCTTTTCAATGAGATCCCTATCAATTCAATTTTGAAAGTTCTATATATTGTAATACTGAAATTCTTTTCGCTTGAAAATAAGGAATTTTTACTACAGCCATCTATGGGTGAAATTATGAACAACAATCTTATTATTTTTATTTATTTTTGTTGGAACGCCATCTATTGAGAGAATTGGTTTTTTGTAAATAATGAAAGCTACAATTCTTATATCTGAGGTGACAATGCATTTTTCGCATAGAAGTCACCTCTGAATTGCGCCAGACTTATAAGGTCATTTTTGTCTTATTTACCTACTTGTACCAATGTGTAAGTAATCGAATATTTTTATTATTGCATATGCGCAAACATTGGATTTTTTTCCCTGTCGGGAGTCAAAGATATTTTTTAACAGATTTTTTAATTATCTCAATAGAGACGAAGTTGGAATATTTATTGTAGGAGAACCGGGAAATCAAGGCACCTACAGGGCTTACGACCTGTCATCGGCTGGTTTACGTGATCACTTTATGCGCTTGCGCAACGTTCACCAATTATGCCTTTTCAATGAGATCCCTATCAATTCAATTTTGAAAGTTCTATATATTGTAATACTGAAATTCTTTTTTCAGTATTTCAATTGATAGGGATCTCATTGAAAAGGCATAATTGGTGAACGTTGCGCAAGCGCATAAAGTGATCACGTAAACCAGCCGATGACAGGTCGTAAGCCCTGTAGGTGCCTTGATTTCCCGGTTCTCCTACAATAAATATTCCAACTTCGTCTCTATTGAGATAATTAAAAAATCTGTTAAAAATTTTTTTTTGTTATTTATGGAAAGCTAATCAGTTCTATGTTCAAGCTCTTTACATTATAACATGAAATCAAATTACTGAACGTTTCCATACATAGAAATTTATCTAATTACATTTTTATTCATACTAAATGTTACTATCAGGAATATAAATTTTCTTCCGATAGTATATTTTTATGTTAAGGTAGACAAACTATTAATGCAGAATAGTGAAGAATGCTTATGTTGTATGAAATATTTTAAAAAAAGCAGATAAATTTTGTTTTAAAGAACGCGAGAGCATTTTCAAAATTTTGACACGTGATATCATATGAAGAATTTTTTGGTTATTTATGGAAAGCTAATCAGTTCTATGTTCAAGCTCTTTACATTATAACATGAAATCAAATTACTGAACTTTTCCATACATAGAAATTTATCTAATTACATTTTTATTCATACTAAATGTTACTACCAGGAATATAAATTTTCTTCCGATAGTATATTTTTATGTTAAGATAGTAAAAAGAAATATTAAATTAAAAACATTTTGATTATTGGGAAGGTAACGGACATAATCGAATAGCTGGTCTTAAATATGTACCATTCCAGGTTCGAACTTTTACAACTCGAATGACGTTGTCTTTTCCCGGATATATTTCCTTAACTATGCCAAGTGGCCAAGATAATTTAGGGAGATTTTCCTCTCTAATAATAACTATTTGGCCAGGTGTAATGGGTTTTGTGTACGTATTCCACTTTTCACGCATTTGTAAAGAGGTGAGATATTCTACATGCCATCGTTTCCAAAATGACTGTACTAATTTATCGATCAACTCATATCGTTGAATGCGGGTTATTGAAATATCATCAACGTTGTAAGCGGGTATGTAATTTAGCGGAGTTAAATTTAAAAAATGCGCAGGGGTTAATGCGGCAGGATCTAAAGGATCATTGCTTAATACATAAAGCGGTCTAGAGTTCAATAAAGCCTCTATTTGAATCAATACGGTATTCATTTCCTCGTAAGTTAATACTTGTGAGCCTATGACTTTAAATAAATGTTATTAATTGTTTCAGAATTCACTTTGTGGCACATTTTTAAACACTTTATTAAAAAACACAAATATCTTTGTTGAGACCACGATTGAGTTTTTTATATTCGACCGGTTTCGAAACGTACCGTTTCTTCGTCAGGACGGATAACAACTAACTCTCTATGTATTATGTATGTTGCGGTCGGTGGAACTAATGGTGGGTGGTGGAAGTGGAGGGGATGAGGGAGGTAGTAACGGGGGCGGAGTCAATATTTCTAACGGGAACATATTGATGAGCGGACTATTAGTTAAAATCTGATTATTTATTATGTTTTCACCTTTATTTATTGCTTTTCTTATTTCTAATGATTCTAAATTATCTAGTCTGTGACCCTGTTTATGTATATGCAAAATTTGAACCCCAGTACTACTATCGAAACTGTGACTATTTTCTATAAGGTGATCCGCAAATTCTGAAAAGTTATTGCTCTTTAAACATCGCATATGTTCCTTTATACGCGTCTCAAAGTTTCTCCCTGTTTTACCTATGTAGAAAGCTGTGCATTCACTGCATGTTAATTTGTATACTCCCGATTGACTAATTTTGTCTACTTTATCTTTTGAATTTATTAAATATTTTCCTAAAGAATTATTTGTATAAAAAGCTGGTAAAATATTAGACGGTAGTTGCTTTGAAATATAGTTCGACAAATTATTAATGTATAAAATTCTACGGTAGGTTTTTTCATTAACATTTGGTTGACTGTATAAAAATTTTTTGGTTGTTATATATTTTTGTTTTTTGTTTAAAATACTATCAATCAATTGCGGTGCATAACCGTTGTTTTGAGCGATTTGTTTTATCGTATTTAATTCTGTCTGAAAGTTTTTATTTGACAGTGGAACGGATATTAGCCTATGGACCATTGAATGAAATGCCGCGTGTTTATGAGAAATGGGATGATTTGATGAATTATGAATTACTATATCAGTATATGTAGGTTTTCTATAGATGTTGAAGTCTATTTTACTATCTTTTAATGTTAATGTTAGGTCTAAAAAGTTTAATGTTGATTTTTCCTCTATTTCTACTGTGAACTGAATATTTGGATGGAAAGAATTAATATGTTTCAAAAATGACTGAAGTTGTCTAAGAGTACCTAACCATACACAAAGAACATCGTCTACGTATCTTTTCCACAGCGAAACATATTTAAGAAGTGGTGAATTACTGTGAAATATTATTTTTTCTAAATTGTCCATGAAAATATCCGCAAAAACTGGACTTGTAGGAGCACCCATAGGTAGACCTTCTTTTTGTTGATAAGTTACATTATTAAACTGAAAATAATTTTGATTTAAACAAATGTTAATTAACCGTGTTAGATCATTTTTCAAGTCATCAGTTAAATCTGATTTATTCAATATATCACTAATTATTTGTTTGCTTTCATCAATGGGAATATTAGTGAATAAGTTAACAATATCAAAGGATACCAATTTAGCATTACTTGGAAATTTAATATCTTTTAACTGTTCTATTAATTGTTGGGAATTTTTAATGGTGTATTTAGGTTGAAAAATATTTGTTTGATTTATGACATCACTAATTTTTGTTGCTAATTTAAATGACGGGGAACTACAAGATGAAACTACTGGTCTAATGGGTTTTTCTTGTTTATGGATTTTTATAAGACCATATAATTTAGGTGTTTTTGGGTTCATTGACACTAATTGTTTTTTATTATATTGATTATTAAATATTTCACTTTTACTGTCTCTAATTGCATTTTTTATTTTTTCTTGAAAGTTTGTTGTAGGGTCTTTTGATAGTATCACAAAGTTATCATTGTTAAGAAAGTTTTGAATTTTAGCATTATATTCACTCTTGTTCATAATAATTACGGTGTTGCCTTTATCTGCTCTCGTTAAAGTTAACTGTTCTTGTCTAATGTCTTTACGAATACTTTTTATAACCCTAAGGTCTCGATTGTTGTGTATCGAATTCATATTGCATTTATTATCTCTTAATACTTCTGCACATTTATATTGAAAGGATTTCGGTTGTTTATAAAGGGATGTTTCAATATCGACTGCCAAGTTTTCAATTGCTGAGTTTATTGAATTATTATCATAGTTGATGTTGTATTTAAGCCCCTTTTCTAGAAGTGAGAGTTGATCTTGGTGGAAGTTATGGTTTGATAAATTAATAACACGTGGGTAGAAATTCGGAATGTTTTCACTGTTTGTATTCATAGATATCACTTTTTTCGATTGTTGTTCACGAAGAGATTTTAATTTTTTCTCGATTGTATTTCGTTTATTGAAGGCTTCTCTACTTGCGAAATCCCTGACTTTGTCATCAAGTAAATCCCATTCTACACGGTGCAGTACATGTACTAATTCTATATGTAAGACTTTAATTAGTATTTTTAAGTTGTTTCTTTCTATAAACGCACTTTTAAGATCTTCTTTCAACCATGCTATTTTTGCTTTATTTTCGGATTTTTTATTGCAATTATTTAATGATTTTTTAAATTTTGAATTAATGTATTTGGGAAAAACTTTATACTTTAAACACATTTGGTAAAAATATAGATTAAGACACACTGTTCTGTATTTTATAGAGAGTTTTTTGTACATTTTTTCTTTATTAGCCGTACTCGCTATTACAATATTATTAATTGTTTCAGAATTCACTTTGTGGCACATTTTTAAACACTTTATTAAAAAACACAAATATCTTTGTTGAGACCACGATTGAGTTTTTTATATTCGACCGGTTTCGAAACGTACCGTTTCTTCGTCAGGACGGATAACAACTAACTCTCTATGTATTATGTATGTTGCGGTCGGTGGAACTAATGGTGGGTGGTGGAAGTGGAGGGGATGAGGGAGGTAGTAACGGGGGCGGAGTCAATATTTCTAACGGGAACATATTGATGAGCGGACTATTAGTTAAAATCTGATTATTTATTATGTTTTCACCTTTATATCTAGCTTTTTATACAAATAATTCTTTAGGAAAATATTTAATAAATTCAAAAGATAAAGTAGACAAAATTAGTCAATCGGGAGTATACAAATTAACATGCAGTGAATGCACAGCTTTCTACATAGGTAAAACAGGGAGAAACTTTGAGACGCGTATAAAGGAACATATGCGATGTTTAAAGAGCAATAACTTTTCAGAATTTGCGGATCACCTTATAGAAAATAGTCACAGTTTCGATAGTAGTACTGGGGTTCAAATTTTGCATATACATAAACAGGGTCACAGACTAGATAATTTAGAATCATTAGAAATAAGAAAAGCAATAAATAAAGGTGAAAACATAATAAATAATCAGATTTTAACTAATAGTCCGCTCATCAATATGTTCCCGTTAGAAATATTGACTCCGCCCCCGTTACTACCTCCCTCATCCCCTCCACTTCCACCACCCACCATTAGTTCCACCGACCGCAACATACATAATACATAGAGAGTTAGTTGTTATCCGTCCTGACGAAGAAACGGTACGTTTCGAAACCGGTCGAATATAAAAAACTCAATCGTGGTCTCAACAAAGATATTTGTGTTTTTTAATAAAGTGTTTAAATAAATGTGTTTTAATACACTTAATATTGCTTTCCCATATACCACCCATATGAGGAGAATACGGAGGATTTATTCGAAATTCTATTTTTCTAGGCGTCAATTCATGAAGTATTGCTTTATTATATTCATCGGAACAAACAAACTTATGTAATTCATTTAAAATTTTACGAGCTCCAACAAAATTTCTTCCACCGTCACTTACAATGAGAGTGACAGGTCCTCTTCTGGCTATAAAACGTTTAAATGCAGCTAAGAACATTTCAGATGAGAGATCTGAAACTAATTCTATATCTAAAGCTTTTGTTGCTAGGCAAACAAATAAACAAACATATGCCTTTTGCTTTTTAATGCCTCTTCTCTTTGCCAGAGTTACAAACACTGGACCCATGTAATCTACTCCACATTTTGCGAAACATTTTATTTCATTTACTCGAAAATCGGGTAAATTGCCCATTAGCGGGAAGGTTCCTTTTGGTTTGTTTTTAAAACAAATGTTGCAAGAATGAACAATCTTACGAACCAAACTACGACCGGATAAAATCCAGTACTTCTGTCGTAATAATGCTAACAATAATGCAGGGCCTGTACGATAATGTAAATAATGATAATATTCAATAAGTAACTGAACAATACGATCTTTAGAAGGCAATAAAATTGGATGTTTCGTTTCATACATTGATGATGAATTTTGAATTCGACCACCAACTCTAAGGATATTATTATTTAAAAATGGTAAAAGTTTGCGTAATACAGGACTACTCAATTTATTCTGTTCAAGAGAATGTATATCTTGAGAAAAATGGTTATTCTGAATGCATTTAATTACATGATTTTCAGCAGTTTCTAAGTCTGAGACCGTAATCATTCCAGACGTATTAAGTTTTCTTGTAAAACGAAGAACGTAAACAAGTATGTTTAATAATTTACTCCATTTAGAGATCCTGTTAGCGATTAAATAAATAAAGTGAGGCTCAGATTGAGTCTTAATTTGTATGAGAGCAACAGTTTTAGATTCAGGTATACTCTGATAGGCATTTTCCTTTTTAAAATTAGTCACAGGCCATTGACTCTGTGGCAATGAGATCCAGGCTGGACCATTAAACCAATAAGAGGTTTTCAAAAATTCATTAGGAGTAACGGAGCGGGATACAATATCGCTTGGATTTTCAGTTCCAGGAACATGAAACCAATTTTCTTCAGAAATAATTTCTTGAATAATTGCGGTGCGATTGGCAACGAAGGTTTGCCATCTATGCGGTGAGGAATGTATCCATGAAAGTACAATAGTTGAATCAGAAAATGCAAACATTTTGTCAATCTTACATCTAATCTCAATAGTTGAGAGAACAGATTTCATTAATAATGCAAGAAGGTGTGCGGCACATAACTCTAAACGTGCTAAAGATACCTTTTTAAGTGGGGATACTTTTGACTTGGCACATAGTAGTGATACATTTGAGGTGTTAGATTCAAGTGACCCAATGCGGATATATATAACCGCCCCATAGGCACGTTCACTAGCATCTGAGAAACCAAGCAAATTGATGAATGAATTATTTACTATACCTATATGTCTTGGTATATTTAAATTTGATAAGTTTTCGAGTTCACTCTGAAATTTCAACCAAATCTTATTTATATCCTCAGGAACCCGTTCATCCCAAGACAATTCTCTTTTCCAACACTCTTGCACTAGAAGTTTCAAACCGATGATAACTGGAGCAAGGAGACCTAGAGGATCATATAATGATACCATATTAGAAAGAATTAATCTTTTCGTACATACTAACGTATCTAAAGAGAGAGGTTTGATTTTAAAAGTGAAACAATCAGAGGTGGGACTCCAAGACAAACCTATAATTTTGGTTTTATCGTCAAAATCTGAATTAAAAGTAATGTGTTGGTTAACACGTAGATTATCTGGAATGTGCTTTAAAAATTGTACAGAGTTGGAAATCCACTTATTTAGACAGAAACCTCCAGAGGAAAATAAGTGAACTAAATGAGAATAAATTTGTAAAGCTTCCTCAGGTGAATTGACTGAATAAAGAAAATCATCCATATAAAAATATTTCATAGCAAGTTGTGTGGTTTCAGGCAGTTTATCGCCTTCATCTGTTAAGAGTTTGCGAATGACTTTCATTGCTAAATAAGGGGAACATTTAAGCCCAAAAGAAACGCGTTGAAATTCATAAATGTCAATAGGATCTGAGTTATTATATCTAAAAAGTATCCTTTGAAAACGTTTATGATCTGGATTCATTTTCAATTGAAAATACATTTTTTCTATGTCAGCAGAAATAACTACCGAGTACAGGCGTAGATTTATAAGTAAATCAAAAATATTTGTTTGCAAATTAGGTCCACAATGCAATATATCATTGAGACTTTTTCCAGAGGAAGTTTTGCAACTGGCGTCTAAAACTATTATAATTTTAGTAGTATCTTTATCAGGCCGATATACAGCTCTATGTGGTATATAATAACAAACACAAAACCTTTGTCAATGTATTCTTGAATAGTGGCATTATAACCATATTGTAAATCTAAATTTGATTGCAACTTCTTTTCCAATGAAAGCAACCTATGTTTAGCGTTTTTTATTGAATGACCCAAAACTGTGGGACTTTCACGAAAAGGTAATGATACAGTATATCTACCCTCGTTGTCTCGCAAGACTGTTTTCTCAAAAATTTGTTCACAAAGTTGCTCGTCAGGACTTAAATACTGACGTGATGGTACAGATTCTAGTTTCCAAAAGTTTTGAATCATTTCATCTAACTTATTTTTTGAATTAGAATCATCAATGGCGTGTAACGTGCGTTGAAATTGACATGATGAGAAGTTATCTATTTGCGTTTCGCCCATGATCAAATAACCAAGAGTAGTCTGTAAGGCGATCATACGAGTTTCTTTATGTGTTAATTTCCGAGGTAAAAGTAAATGCGGGAATAAACCAGCTCCGATTATGCAATCGATACTAGCAGGAAGATTAAAATTATTATCCGCTAGCGGCAAATTCTTAAAACAATCTGTCATTTCTAAGGCTGACGTAGGCAAATCATTAGTAATAGTTTCGACAACCGAAGCCTTAATATCGTAAAAGAATCTTGTATCATATCTTGAATAAATTGTAAATATAGCATATCCTAATATTGGTTTTACAGCAGACCCAATACCGTACACAAAAGCATTTTCGTACGTAATGTTTATATTAAATTTTTTACATATCTTTTCCGTTATAAAATTTGCATTTGATCCTGTATCTATTAATGTGCGGATGGTATTTTTTTTAATTCCATTAATATATACTATAGCGGTTGGTATTACATGATAACAGTTTACATTATGGATCAACAAACAATTGTCGATTTGACATTTAGGTTCATATGGTTGATCCAAATGTCGTCGACCGATATTATTCACCGAAGTGCTCGTATTGCGGTCAGAATTGACGAATGAGGTAATATTATCATCGTTTTTAACAATATCAGCTGCGCTAGGAACCTGTTTTGAATGATAATTATCTTTATTTTGATTATCTTCATCATCACATGTTGGTGAAGAAGGAAAATGAATCAATGAATGATGCCTTTTATTACAATAAAAGCAATTTTTTTCCGATTTACAATTTTTTGTTAAATGAGTACCAAAACAATTTTTACATAGTGATCTTTTGTTGATTATTTTGAATCTTGTGAATACATCCAACTGTAAGAATTTTTTACATGAATACAATGGATGTTTATTACATTCACACAAAAAACATTTTGTGATATCCATTGGCGTATTATTTATAACAAATGAATGTGAATTATTATTTTTTTTTCGTCGATCATTTGGCGCACTTTTGTGGAATATAACCTGCGTTCTAGAGAGAATTTTGCTTTGCTCTCTCAGAAAAGATTGTAATAATTTAAAGTTTGGAATTTTTTCATTTCTAATATGTTGCTCAAATAAATTTAACGTCTCTCTATCTAACTTAAGAAGAGCAATGTGCGTTATGATGAAATCAGTTAAATCAGAAATATCTAATAATTTTAAAGCTTCAAATGAAGAGCAAAAATTTTCTATGAAATAATCCAAATTCTTTGAACTTGATTGTGTTAAGGGTTTAAAATTGATTATTTTTTCTAAATAATGCGAAGCTAAAATTCGTGAATCCTGGAATCGATCAACAAGCCTATCCCATATAATATCATAATTAGATGCGACAGGAAGTATCCCAGAAATAACACTTAAAGCGGTACCTGTCAATTTTGACACTAAATATTGTATTTTTTCACCATTCGACAAATTAATATTGTCGTGTATTAGATCTTTGAAATTTTGATAAAATAATGGCCATTTCGTTGGATCACCATTAAAACTAACAAGTTCCAATATTGGCTATTTGTGTGTTCTTTGAGAGTCTTTTTCAAATGATTTAATAATTGGAGGAACATAGTCAACTTTAGTTTTTAAAGATTGTTCAATATGCTTGATGTTACAGTATAATTCGTCAAGGGCTTCAATAGATTGAAAAGACGGAACATATTCTGGATTTACAGCTATTTTTCCCAAATTTAATTCTTCTACAACTTGACAAAATTCAGAACGAATTTTATCTATCGATTGTATGCGGATAAGAAAATTAGTTTTTTCTTCAGCGGTATTTAATGATTTCGACAAGTCATAAGCTTTCTGAATAATTGCAAATAAACTTAGCCGTTTAGCTTCCAATATTTTTAAAGAAGCCATTATTGATTAAACAACAATAAAATTAATGAAACAAGAATTTGATTAAGTACTTAGGTACTACAATCAATGCGGGTATGTATGAAATATGTAATGTAAATAGCGTATGTATAATGTTAATTTTGTATAAAAATGTATAAATTTGATAAGTAATGCGTGAAAATTCAAGATATGCGGGACAGAGGAACAAGGAATGCGGGAAAATACAAGATATACGGGACGAAGGACCAAGGAATATGGTGGAAAAGATAAAGGTATAGGGAGTTACCTTGCCTCGATATTTATTGTGCTGGTTCTGAATAATCTTTTCACCACATTCACAGCGTATGAAAACTTTGACACTTCACTAGTAATTCACAAGTTAATTAATTTCAGCGGATTTTGAAGATATAATTTTAAGAGCGGTGCGGTGCGGTGTGTTAGTCAAGATGACAGTTGATATAATGAGAAAATTTATATGCAACAATACTTTTTTGCATATAGCTGGCAGGTATGTAGGTAGGTTGTTTTTAGGCCGAGGTAAACTAGGATAGGATAGGAAAGGTGTGTGTGTGTGTGTGTGTGTGTGTGTGTGTGTGTGTGTGTGTGTATATGCGTGTGTACCCAACTTTGCGTAACCAGATAGACAAACTATTAATGTAGTATAGTGAAGAATGCTTATGTTGTATGAAATATTTTAAAAAAAGCAGATAAATTTTGTTTCAAAGAGCGTTAGAGCATTTTGACAATGTTGACACGTGATATCATATGAAGAAATTTTATGATATCTATGAAAAGCTAATCAGTTCTAAATTCAAGCTATTAATATTCTTATATCAATATGAAATCAATGAACTGAACATTGCCAAATATAAAAAAATTCTCTTGTTACATATAAGTTTCATACAAATATCCATTAAATAAAATACAATTTTTGAAACCGTTGAATATTTTTCTTTTAACATTGACCAACTTTGAATACAATTTTATGAAGATTCTTGGTGTTGTATAAATAGTTGAAACCAAATTAAAATATCTCTAATTTCCAGGTCGTGAGAGCATTTTTTCAGTTTTAATAGATGAAATCATAAAGAAACATTGGGAAAAAATGAACCGTTGTCTATGGAAAACTAATCAGCTCTATGTTTATGGACTTAACACATGTCATATCAATATGAAGTCAATCGGACTTATAGTTTGGGCTGCAGAGAGGACACAAAAAAAACAACGTAAATGATGAATTCATAGAGAAGATATCAAAAGTTGTCTATGGAAAACTAATCAGCTCTAGGTCTTTGCACTTTACACATATGATGTTAATATGAAGTCGATCGGACTTATATTTTGGGCTGTAGAGAGGACACAAAAAAGATAAATGCTACGGCGTACGGCGTACGGCGTATACGCCATACACACAAACACATCATGACGAAACTCATAGTGTGCATTCTCTACATGATACCCATTGAGAAATTGATGTAAAAGAAATACGCTTAAATTTTGCGAAATCATGACTCTCCCCTATTCCATAGTGTGGAGAGTAAAAAAATTATAGAAAATTAAATTTTCTAGTTGGGGTGTTTCGGCTTTTTTCGATATTATTTAAAACTTTGGAAATAAAGGCAGTTAAACACATAAATTTATCATAAAGAAAATGTTTTTCTTTTTATAAAATGTTTGAGAAACTCTGGTATTTTTTGGAAAAAATAAATTTGAGATTTTATATTTGTCTATATTTAAACCAATTTTCAGGGTTCTAGTTTATATGATTTTTGAGATATATGGAAAAATAATGTACAATTCAAAAGTTGATAAGCTCTGACTGAAACAAAAATTCAAAATTCTGAGTATAAAATTTTTGTAGGCCTATAACTATTTATATATTCTGAAAATTTGGGCTCTGTGTTAATTTTTCTAGATCTATCCAAAGCTTTTGACACTGTCTCTCACGAACTTTTACTACGAAAGCTGGAAACAATGGGTATCAGAGGGATTACACATAAGTGGTTTGACGACTATTTGAAAAAAAACAACAACTTGTTACAGTGGATGGAAAGCAGAGTAATATAAAAAACATTACATACGGAGTTCCACAAGGGAGTTTATTAGGATCAATACACTTCTCTATCTATATTAATGAATTGTGTAATACAACCCTCAAACAAGGTAAAATTATCACTTTTTCAGATGACACTGTTTTAGTATTAAAGTATATATGGGGTAGGAAGTTTGTCGACCTCCAAGTGGTCTACCCCTGGTTACGCTAACAGGCAAACAACTGGTGCTGCTACATAGCAAAGGCGCGCAACAGAACAATGAGAAATAGAATGATGAACAGTAACAAAAGAAAAATCGATTTGAGAAATAAAAACAGCCCTTCTCAGGGCTACAGGACGCGCAATCTAGAGAGATGCATAAACATTTGCCAATTGAACATAGAAGGCATATCTCTCTCAAAATGCGAGTATTTATCTCGATTGCTGACAAAACTTAAAATAGACGTGATAGCACTTCAAGAAACTCATAGCAAGGATGATGATGATCTTAACAGACGTGGCAAAATACCTGGCTTTTCCTTAGTAGCAGCTGAACACAGCAATGTCCACGGCATTGCTACATTTGTTAGATCTGATCTTAAAGAAGTGAAAATCATGAATAGTAGTACCAACAATCATATCTCCACCATCACCATTGAGACGGGCGGGATCAAAATAACTAACATTTATAAGCCTCCAAATGAGACTTGGCCTACTCCTCCCATACTCTGCTATGAACATCCTGCAGTCTACGTGAGAGATTTCAACAGTCAACAGCATGGGGTTACGCTAGCTCTGACAATAACGGTGAGATCATTATGGAATGGGCTCAGCTGAATGCAATCGAACTTCTCTTCAACGCAAAAGACAGAGGCACTTGTGGCAGACCACATCTCGAAATTTCTTTCGAGCGCGCGCCTAGCGACGGCAAGTACATTTGTTTATCGCTAGGCCGAGTTCATCGCCCGCAACGTCAAACAAGTGACAATACTCCTCAACTGGGTATGACACTTCAAATAAATTAATCTAGAAAGTTCGAGGACATTGAACTTGCTACCCCCAGCGCAGCACTATTTAAGGGAGTCACTTCACGCCGCCGTTACGACCACGCCGTCTCGCCGACACTTCGTCTCTCGACCACCGGTCATCTCTCGACCTCGCGAGCACGATGGTACTTCACCATGCGAAGATTCGGACACTTCGAACACACCCGCTAACTCGCTCGTTATACCTACTCATCGTGAGAAAGTTCCTTTGTAAGAAATTTACCCTTAAGCAAACTATTAATTGTGATCAATATACTCATTGTTACTTTTGACCATTCTTTCTTCTTCTCTCTAAACCACTGTCCTTGTGTTCTTATTTCAAATCATATCCACTTAATTACTTAATTGGGATATAGTAAACTCTCTTTACTGGTAACCCCTCTGGTTACCACCTATATTTATTAGTAACCCATCTGGTTACTAACTACTGTTGATTGGTAACCCCTCCGGTTACCAATCTGCTTTACACTTTAAGGTCTGCACGGTGGAGAAGAGATTACACGCGGTCTGTCTCAGTACAAGAGCGCGTTGCTTAGAGACCTACACCCCGCAACCGTTACCGCCGTCATGCATAATATGATATAATATTTCGTTATTTATTTACATTGACAATTTTTCATCATTTTTTCAATTAATTATATGTATATATCGATTTTTTTCTATTTATTTTTATCGCCTTTTTGTTGTCAACTTTTATTTTTTGTTCTGCATATAATTATTGTTTTTTTACTATTTTATCTGCATATAATTATTGTTTTTTTATTATTTTATCTGCATATACTTATTGTTATTGTTTATCTGCATATAATTAAGTATTGTTTTTTTCTATTTCTTTTTATCGCCTTTTCGTTGTCAACTTTTGTTCTGCATAATAATTATTGTTTTTTTTATTATTAATATTTTTGCTATATTGTGTAACTGCTTTGTTTTTTATGTATTTGTAAAAGGCTTCTGGCCGTAGATACAAATAAATAAATAAATAAATAAATAGATAGATAGATAGATAGATAGATAGATAGATAGATAGATAGATAGATAGATAGATAGATAGATAGATAGATAGATAGATAGATAGATAGATAGATAGATAGATAGATAGATAGATAGATAGATAGATAGATAGATAGATAGATAGATAGATAGATAGATAGATAGATAGATAGATAGATAGATAGATAGATAGATAGATAGATAGATAGATAGATAGATAGATAGATAGATAGATAGATAGATAGATAGATAGATAGATAGATAGATAGATAGATAGATAGATAGATAGATAGATAGATAGATAGATAGATAGATAGATAGATAGATAGATAGATAGATAGATAGATAGCTAGATAGATAGATAGATAGATAGATAGATAGATAGATAGATAGATAGATAGATAGATAGATAGATAGATAGATAGATAGATAGATAGATAGATAGATATATAGATAGATAGATAGATAGATAGATAGATAGATAGATAGATTGATAGATAGATAGATAGATAGATAGATAGATTGATTGATTGATAGATTGATAGATTGATTGATTGATTGATTGATTGATTGATTGATTGATTGATTGATTGATTGATTGATTGATTGATTGATTGATTGATTGATTGATTGATTGATTGGTTGATTGATTGATTGATTGATTGATTGATTGATTAATTAATTAATTAATTAATTAATTAATTAATTAATTAATTAATTAATTAATTAATTAATTAATTAATTAATTAATTAATTAATTAATAAATAACATTATAACATAATAACACCTATTTGGAACATATTCATAAGATAATAACACCAAACCAAAAATATTATTGGGGTACTATGAACTAATCATACTTTTAATATTATCATACTTGGAACATATTCTCAACTTTAATATTGAATCCTGTTTTTTTTTTATAAATAAATAATCAAAATTATCAAAACCCAGATTTTTTCACAAATTCACTACTGTACAAACTCAAAGAAACTCATTCATACCATCACCACATAATATCCCACATTTTGTGATAACCAGCAGCAGATGTGCAGGTGTGCATAATTAAAAGGAAACACAATTGTATCCACAAACCAATCTCGTTTCACTTAAAGAGACAACATTCAAAATGGGTGGTGAACCTCATTACTGATCTATGTGAGATGTTATTTTGTCTCTTGCAATATCAATAACCCGGCTCTTATGGAACACCCGAAAACGTTGATAATAGCAAAGGTTGGAAGCACTATTCTAAGCACAGCAAAGAAACTCAATACAGAATATTATGTAGATTCTTTTATATACCACGCAACTGAACAGAACTTCCTAGTGAGGTGATCTTTATACCATCACAATTTATACATTCTTCGTGACTCGATAGGTTATGCTGTTGGGTCTATGATACCACTAATAGATATGTGACGGGAAAATCAGTTCGATTTTCAACCACAAAGTGAGTCAGTCGCTATGCAAGATCACGTGACTCATTCGGACCAATAAGCGAACTCTATAAGATTGGTGACGTGTGACAGGCCACGCGAGAAAGGCCTAGCCGAGTGGAAACACGAGGGACCTCAGCACCAGTGTGACCATTTTTAGTATTTTTAGTACTAAATTGGTATTTTTTCGCCACTTTGGAACACGTTTGGTATTTTTTTAGTATTTTTAAATTTTTGGTATTTTTTGGTATATTTTGTGATTTTTGGAAAATTAAATACCATTTTTTAGTATTTTTGGTATTTTTTGGTATATTTTGTGATTTTTGGAAAATTAAATTCTTACCATTTTTTGGTATTTTTTTAATATTCTGTCTGAATTCGCTTTTTTTGTCTATGATAATTTTACCGCTCTTTACTTCTATTATTTACTCATTGATGGACATGTGGTGGTGGCGGGATCTTTTGAATTATATTTTTTAACTGGTGACTTTTCACATTATTCTAAAAAATACTAAAAAGTATCGAACATTAAATAACTTCTGTAAAATTACATGTATCGTCCACATTGAACAAAGTTTGTTGACATTTTGTGTTTTGGTGCAGTTAATATTTATTATGAAGCGAAAATACGAACAAAATTATTGTCCTGAATAGGAACAGAAATGAATTTCATAATAAATTTACTTTCAGATGCACCATCATAAATCTTTAATCTTTAAGTAATCTCAATCCTTTGTTAATCATACTCTTTATAGGAAAAATTAAGTTTTTTTTCATATCTATGGGGCGATTAAAAATATCTTTTTTTCTTCGAAAGAAGTTAAGTGACAGTGCTTAATTAAGTAGGTATTTAATTAACAGCTCCAGTACGGGAGCAGCTCAGATTTGTAAGATCTTTTCTATTTTTGCCTTGAATATAATATTTGGATTTTTAGGTACATGACAGGCGATTATTTTTTTAATTCTTTTCAGCAAGAGCTAATGTGTTTAATTTGACTTTTCTGCAAAGATGATCATTATTATTCTGTACATATAACCGAATTTCATATGATTCCATTTCTTACTCGCGACACATTCTTTCTGCCCCGCCATATTATTTTGTTTATCCGGTTGTTAACTCGTTTTCCACGCTCTTCTTTGTTATATACGTAACAATTATACTATAAATATATGCGTGTTTTCTTAGTATGTTCCCAAATATCGTTAAAAAATTTAGTATTTTTTTGGTATTTTTTCACATTGGGTTTAGTATATTTTAGTATATTTTCGCCACAAGTGCGGTATTTTCGGCAGTTTGAAAAACGGTCACACTGCTCAGCCCCCATTCGATCGACGACGCTACGCGAAGTTACTCGTCCCGTCCGCACCACATGAGGGAGGTACGCCATAATCTACCGCGTGGTTTCACGAAGTATAGTTTCGTCCTGAATTTATCCTGCATGCTTCACTCACATGCTCTCGACTCGCTATAGTGGTGACCCCGACGTGATTTGAACACGCATAAGTCCGCACATGTACTGAGACTTTTTAGCATTTCTAGGTGGAGCGGTGGAATTCGTCCCGCCATACACTTTGTACGACATAACTAGCACGAAGCAGGAACGACGTAAGCGACAATATGAATAAATATTATTTTTTTTATTTTGACTGTATTTGTCCCTTAAATAAATAAAAAAATCAAGACACAAATTTAAAAATTCCAAAACAGTTAAAGTAAGTACATCGTATTAAACAATATTTTTGCGAAATAATAGTTTCACAACTAAAAAATTAAACGAATTCAAATATCTCTTTGGGATACATCGTAAGTGGGATTTTCAAAATTGGTAATAACATCTCTTAGCGAAACATTGTTAATTGGATTCTCAATATTTGTATCAGCGTCCCTTCGTGAAACATCGTAAATTGGATCCTCAATATTTGTATTAGCGTCCCTTCGTGAAACATCGTAAATAGGATTTTCGAAATTGTTATAAGCATATCTTTCCGCACTATCACAGGAAAAGACAATATTATTTGTTTGAATATCTCTTTGCGATATATCGTAAGTGGGATTTTCAAAATTGGTGTTAGCATTTCTCCGCGAAACATCGTAAATGGGATTTTCAAAAGTTTTATCAGCGTCCCTTTGCGAAACTTCGTAAATGGGATTATTGAAATCGGCAGTAGCATCTCTTTGCGGAGTATTAAAATGAATATTTTCGATATTGGTGTTCGCGACTTTTGACGGTACATCGTAGATATGATTATCAAAATTGCCATGGACAACTCTTTGCGAAATGTCATAAGTTGGTGTTACTAAATCAGTAATATTTACAGCCCTTTGTGAAACGTCGCAACTGGATATTCCAATATTGGTATTATTGTTCTTTTTTGGATCTTCGTTAACAGGATTTGTGACAGTATGAGTCGGGTCTAATGTTTCGGGTAATTCTGAATACAAAGGATCCTGATAATTTTCTTTTGCTAGCTCAGCTACTTCGCGATCAAATTCAATTTGATTGGAAACTGCAGAAGTACCTGTTTTTGTATGATGTTGGTTTTGATGGTGCTGCAACTCAGCGTATATTAAGTTGCCCTTATCCTTTTTGGGGAACAATTTAGAGGTAGGTTCAATAGCAAGTGTAGCATATACAACCTCACTACCTGTATTTTTAGTTTTAGCAAGAGCCAATAAATTATTATTTTGTTGTGTTATAGAGGTTATTTTCTTGGTATTATTTTCAATATTTGTTGGTTGTGAAGGGACATCCGCTTTATTATTTACAGCACGACTCTCACTTGCAACTGAAACAACAAGAACATTCTAGGTACATAGATTATATAAAATACCAGAATCGGGTTTATACGTCATAAATATAGAAGACAACGTTATATAATATACTAGCGGACTCGACAGACGTTTGCCTGCTATTAGTGGTTCACTAAACATAAAAAAATAGCAATATCTTCATACTAGTTGCATGTAATACATGCGATCAACTGCCGATGGCGATAATATGTATAATTGAAGAATACGCACACTTAAACATAAATTTATAAACATTTTAAGATATATTGATTTCTATATAAAACCTGTAGGTATGTATGTCAGGATAGGATAGTATGGAGGTCAGTCTGTTTTTCCTACCCAGAATATGAAAACAGCATGATGGTATGTATGTATGTGTGGAGATTATGTTTCAAACTATTAAGTCTTTTTAGATATTGTGTATTAGGCCACTGCCATACAAATTGTATGAAGCGATGTCGTCACTAAATTCAATTTTCCAACTGTCAGATCGTTCAATTGAACTATGTTCTCTTAACATATCGACAAAATTTCAAGCCTCTAAGTTGGTGTTTTTTTATTTTAAAATTGGAAAAGCCGTGAAAAATATAGACCGTGCATACAATCTTGCGTATCTTGGGTTGAAACTTTGTCGATAGGTTAAGAGAATAAAATTCTCTTCACAAATCGACAGTTGGAAAAATCTATGGATGGTGTATATGTCAAAGATTTTTATTAAATACTAGTGAACCCCCGCCAAACTTCGTTTGTTGCCTGTATAATTTAAAATGGTCCTTCATTACCACCCGTCGCTTCAAACCCTTCAGTACCTCCCATCCCATCAGGCCCTTCAGTGACTACCGTCCCTTCAGTACCACCCGTCCCTTCGGTCCCTTTAGTAACCTTCCATCCCTTCAGGCCCTTCAGTACCTCCCGTCCCTTCAGATCCTTCAGTAACACCCGTCTCTTCAAGCCCACAGTAAGTCCCTTCCCTTCAGTCCCTTCAGAACCTCCTGTCTCTTCAGTACCTCCCGTCCCTTCAGGCCCTTCAGTGACTACCGTCCCTTCAGTACCACACGTCCCTTCGGTCCCTTTAGTAACCTTCCATCCCTTCAGGCCTTTCAGTACCTCCCGTCCCTTCAGATCCTTCAGTAACACCCGTCTCGTCAAGCCCTCAATAAAGTCCCTTCCCTTCAGTCCCTTCAGAACCTCCCGTCTCTTCAGTACCTCCCGTCCCTTCAGGCCCTTTCACTACCTCCCGTCCCTTCAGGCCCCTCAGTACCTCCCGTCCCTTCAGGCCCTTTCACTACCTCCCGTCCCTTCAGGCCCTTTCACTACCTCCCGTCCCTTCAGGCCCTTTCACTACCTCCCGTCCCTTCAGGCCCCTCAGTACCTCCCGTCCCTTCAGGCCCCTTCACTTCCTCCCATCCCTTCAGGCCCCTCAGTACCTCCCGTCCCTTCAGACCCTTCAATACCACCCGTCCCTTCAGAAATTTCAGTCCCTTCAGGTCCTTTTGTACCTCCCTTTCCTTCATTATCTCCCGTCCCTTCAGTAAGTTAAGAAAATGTTTAAATCAGAGATCCTGTAAGATCTGCAAAGAGATGGAAGGACAGTTGGATCTTCTTCTCCCAGGATACTTCACCTTCATAGGTTAAATTACCAAATACACGATGAAGAAGAAGAAGAAAAAATGTTTTTAATCGAGAAACCGTCCTGGAAGAGATGGAAGGACAGTTGGACCTTCTACTCCCAGGATACTCCACCTTCATAGGTAAAATGACCAAATACACGATGAAGAAGAAGAAGAAGAAGAAAAATGTTTAAATCCAGAAACATTCCTGGAAGATCTGCGAAGAGATGGAAGGGCAGTTGAAGCTTCTTCTCCCAGGATACTCCACCTTCCTGAAGGGATCGACTGGTGGTACTAAAGGGACGGGAGGTACTGAAGGACCTGAAGGGACGGGATGTACTGATGGATCTGAAGCGACGGGTGGTAATAAAGGACCATTTTTAATTATACAGGCAAAATCAAAGCATTATGGACATGCCATAGACTCATAGGAGCTTGTTGGGGACTAAAACCCCAACAAGCTCTGTGGTCATACACTACAAATATAAGACCCATAGTATCTTATGCTGAAACAGTTTGGAATGACAAACTACAACAAAGAGGCTGTGCAGATAAACTTAAACGTTTACAAAGATTAGCCTGCTTGCTCATTACGGGAGCCTTACACACAACTCCCACCGCTTCTCTAGAGGCCATGATTAGTCTACCACCTCTCCATTTATACCTTGAAAAAATGGCAAAGGAAGGTATTATAAGATTAACAAGTGGAAATAAACTAAACACAAATTTAGAAATCCAAGCTAATCTAAACAAAATAGAATCTCAAGACAAATTACTTGCATTCCCAACAGATAAAATATTAACTGTTTACAACTTTGAAAAACCATACAAAGTAGAAATACAAACTAAAACTACAATAGCAGATGTTTGGTATCAGGAATCCAATGGTGCACTTATATGGTACACTGATGGATCCAAGAAAAATAATGGTATAGGATCAGGCATATATGGGCAAGTGCCTAGGGTGAAGATCCATAAGCACTTGGAACAGTATGCAACGATCTTCCAGGCAGAAATATGTGCCATAACACTCTGTGCCTATGAAATCCTAAGAAGGAATTATAAGAACCACAGAATATACATTTACTCTGATAGTCAAGCTGCTCTTAAAGCTCTTGATTCCTACACAGTAACTTCATCAACAGTATTAGACTGCATTGAAGCGCTGAAGACTTTATCAGTAAACTATGGTAACAAAATCATATTAAGATGGGTACCTGGACACTCCAATTATAAAGGTAACGAGGAAGCTGATGCTCTGGCAAATAGGGGAGCGGACACAGCTACCTATGGGCCGGAGCCTCACTGTCTCCTAGCTAATAGTATTGTTAAATCAACACATTAGCAAAGAATGCTTAACAATGCCACTGAACTCTGGTTATCTACCCCAGGACAAAGACATTCAAAAGCACTCATTTCAGGATTCTCTTCAACACACTCTAAGCGGATCCTAACAATGAGCAGGAACAACCTTAGGATTCTTACTAGAATCTTAACTGGTCACTGTAGACTCAATAAACATCTATGAACGATGAATTTATCGGAAATGTACCTATGCAGGTTCTGCATGGATGAACATGAAACACCGATGCATCTACTTACAGAATGTGGCCCACTAATGCAAACAAGAGTAAAGAAAATAGGTTTGCATATTGCTGATCAAAAGCAAATCAGAGACACCGATCCACAAAGGATTTTGCAGTTCTTCCAGGAGATAGGACTATGGAATGACATCTAGCAGGCAAATTATCACAATGGACTACTATTGAGTCGACGTGAGAAGGTCTCTAGATGGGTTTAAAAAAAAAAAATATACAGGCAATACGAAGTTTGCCGGGGGTTCACTAATAGATAGTAAAAATCTGTGGTATATGTATGTATTGTTGACAATTGTTGATATTCAATTATATTTCTTTCTATGGCTATATCTATGGGTTGTTTTCTTTTTGATGTATCTCTGGTTTTGTTATAAATACATAACCTATAACCTCCAATTTAGAGTAACTTGAAACGTGTTTTAATTTTGTTTCTTATTTTTGTACTCTATTCAAATTTGAATGTATCAATTATGATTAGAGAGTACGCGTATTCAAGTTGTTACATATTTTTTCGAAGATGGTTGTATATAATTATGGCTTTGACAAGTTCTAATGTTTGTCATTTAATTATTTATCTTATATAAGGAACAATCAGCGAAATCTCAGAGTTGAACGTATTAAGGGTTGCAAGATGATGTAAGAAATGTTGAACTGAAACTATTGAATAATGTAATAGCTGAAACAAGCGGGAGAGTTGGGAATATTATATTTGTACCGTTCTTATAATAACAGAACAGTGTAGAACAGAAATAAATAGAAAATATTTATAAAATTTCTTTCTTTCATGCAACTTTACACAAACATTTGTTTTTGAACTAGAAAATATAAGGAGCCGGGTGAACACAATATTATAAAGAGACGGTGAACATTATAATGTATGAATACAAGTGTGTGGTGTTCATTTCGGACGTTTGTTTTGATTTATTATCCAACTCTAACCCTCCGATCTCCGAACCCATCTCCAAAATTTATATACTTTAATTTTTTGTTTTATCTTTATTTGCCCATTCTAAATATTGCCTCTTTTTGGTAAGAAGAGACTTTATCCAACTGTCGATTTGTTTAAGAGAATTTATTCTCTCAAAAACTATAAAAGACAGAACGCTGAAATTTTGTACAAATATAGTCAAATATAGTATCTCGAAATGGATTTTGAAAAAGAGATCCGGGGTTTCTCAAACTGTTTTTATTAAGAAGCAAAAAATTGGTATGACAAATTTTCGTCTTTAACTGCCTTTATTTCCATTTTCGATCGATAGCGATAGTATGTCATACTATCGCTATCGACAGTTGGATCTCATGTGATATTTTTGTACCATTTTTTATTAAAAGAAGAAAAGTGAATGTTCCCTATTCAAATATTACATCAAGGAAGTTTTTGTAGAGTTTATGAACCAAATAAAATTTACCTTCATATTGGTGTATGACTTTCTTGCTATTTTTTCTTTTTCCAATATAAAGTTTTAATAACAGTAATCCAAAAATGATGCAGCAAACAACGATTCCTCCAATTATATAATCAAAATTGTGATTTGTTATCCTGAAAAAATATATTTCAAACAGTTTTAAAAATACAAATGAGCAAAAAGTTTTTATAAAGATTCATGAAAGATTTTTTTTTTGAACATTTTCATCTTCAGTATTAAGATATTATATTTTTTATAATAAAAAAATCAATAACCAATAACGATCCCAATAAATTTTCATTATAATAATTAAACTATTCCTATCGTTCCTATATATTTTGTGAAATACGCCATACGTCATACAAACACAAATTCAAAATTGACGTTATAAATTTTATGCATGGTACCCGTTCACAAAACTCAATTTTCCAGAATGTAATAACATTTTTAAAGTTTTTACAGAATAAATTATTTTTTTAAGCTCGATTCCAATTTCAATCTACATTATGCTTATAAATAAGAATACCCATCTGCCACCTTTTAACTCTCCATAGTAAGCGTCGGTATACTTATTCTAATTCTATTACGCTTATAACATACCTACCTGCCACATTACTCTCCACTGTATAGGTTCTAAGATTTTAGATTTGAAATGAAAAAAAGTAACTAATTGAAATTTTCACATATTTAAATGTATGAATATGAAGTCGATCGAAGTTCTAGTTTAAGTCGAAATTGGAAATAAATACAAAACTTCATAGTACACACAAAAACATGACAAAACTCATTGTATAAACTCTACTTGATACCTGTTGAGAAAATGTCGATAAATGAAAACTCTCAAAATTTAAGAAATCACAACACTCCCCGTAGAAATTAAAACTACCCTTGTAAAAGAACAAAATATTTACTTATTCAAAATATTTTCAATTGTCATTTTCTCTTATAAATAGCGTTAATTAATTGTGTAATTACTTTTTGGGCAATTTTACTCGATAACATATCGTTTTTTCTTCAGTACATTTACCATTGTTACACTTGGTATAAGTTGATTCGTCTTCAGAGAAACATTCACATTTTCCAGGTGCTATGCAGTTACCTCGTGTACAATTATAACACACAGGATCACAGCCACCTACAGAGTTATTTATATATTTCTCAAAACATTCACAGACATTGGGTGCTGAACAATTTCCATTGGTACAGTTATCACATTTGGGTGAACAGGCGTTAGAAAGTTCGTTAGACAAATAGCCCTTGTCACATTCGCATTTGTTTGGCTCAATACATTTTCCGTTGTTACAGTTTTCACAAATAGGATCACACTGACCGAGAGTTTCGTTTAATTTATAATCGGATCGGCAAATGCATTTATTGGATTCGTCGCAATCACCGTTTTTACAGTTTTTACAAATGAATTTACAGACATCGTTTGAATCCTTCTCATAACCATCGTGGCATGTACACTCTTCGGGTGCTGTACAATTTCCATGAATACAGTTATCGCAGTGAGGAGTACATTTACTTAAAGAACTATTCCATTCATATCCGTCTCGACAGTTACACCCTGATTTGCAATGACCTCCGCTGCACAATGTCTTACAAGTCATTAAACATTCGCTGGAACCAATGCATGAATTTTCGAGCGTAAATTCTGTATACCTAGAGCATGTATTGGGACCTACACAAAAGCCATTTTTGCAATCCAGCTCGCATTTTGGCCGACATAATCTAGATCTTGAGTTAGCTGATTCGTATCCCATTGGACAATTACATTGCGCCGAAGGCTCATGGATTTTATTTTGATTATCTATGCATGTACGCGGTCTGCAAATGGAAAACCCTTCATCTTTCCCTTTCTGTTTATTTTCCACATAACATTGATCCTGTTTGTGATATCCTTCGCAACAAATGTTAACCCGCGCTGTTGATTTCTTTTCCTAAAAAAATAGAAATATTTGGTACAAAATTTAAATTCATGATGTATTAAGTATATATATATTTATAATAATATATATTTACAATGTGTACTTACAATCTCCTTGATATCTTTAGTACCGGACATACATGTTTTAGGTCGATCCCTGCAAATAATGGAAAATACAAAATACTATGACAAAAAATAACTTGATTTATGATTTATAGCAAGCGACATTTATTACGTCATTAGTATGTTGTTAGTTGATTTAACAAAAAAATCATCAATCATACTATAAAAAAAATCTTATGCTAATCGTGTTACACTCGTATTTCACAATACAACAACACAATAAACCTGTGACACAAATATACTTAGTACTAAATATATACATGCCGTCAAACTTCTTGAGACTTTTCACCGTGGTGGGGGGCGGTTTGCACATATACCAAGCAAAAAAGCAAAAAAAAACACTTCACGATCGACGTGACGGGATCAAGTTGTTTTCCAATAATGCTATTGCATACATATATATTCACATATCTGGGTCACATAATGAGGGGAGAGAAGTATCACTTGCTCCAACTAATACTGAAGGGCAAGATAGAAGGTCGCCGAGGGACTGGAAGGAGACAGATGTCCTGGCTGCGCAACATTATGGAATGGACCGGCTTCAGGACCGTGGAACAGATATTCCGAGCAGCACAGGACAGAGAGCGATTTGCCAGAGTGATAGCCGACGTCGGGGGTTCCTGACATGGCACCGGAAGAAGAAGAATACATATATACATACCGTCACGGTATATCGCGACAGTGTGTGAGTTAACCAGCGACAGGTGTACGGTTTTGCATTACATTATAAAATGTTACACGAGAGATGTGTATATTCCCACACACCAGTCTCGCCTCACCTAAAATGAGAATATTCAAAACTCTAATCTAAAATGATTTTTTGCATTATGATTCGCTGATGAGTTAAACACATCTAAAAGCTATATAAAATAAACTATTAGTTTCACTTACCGATAAATTTATGTACTTTTTTTTTTTTTAAAAAAATGAATATGTCCTTGTTAAACAAGTACATATACATCTTCCTACGTTCCCTAAACTAAGCATAAATGCTTGTCCTATAGGTGAACGAGATCGGTCGAGGCAGGATTCGAACTCGCGACCACTGGATTACTAACCCAGCGCGCTAACCGCTCTGCCATCCACCCATAGATCTTCAATAACCCACATTAAAAAATCATTATCAATTCGTTGTTATAACTATGCATATATCTTAAGGGAAAAACTTATAAAGCCGGTAAAACAGACAAACCACCAAATAATACTATGTAGGTATAATAGTGACGGAACACGAATTTGATGTTTTATATGGGTAATTGATACTTGCAATATGCAACCAAACTTTTTTGTCTCAATTTCAAAATTCATTATTGCTAATCAGCAAACCAATCACTTTTATATTTATATAAATTTAATCACTATCTTATTGCGTGTCATAATGGGTACGAAAATATGTTATTTCAATTTATATTATCATATTATCACTTTGTTGTTGAACAACAATTGTACATTCTTACTAATAAATATCGTACTACTTATTGCGGATATCTACATTTATAATCAGATGGAGGTGTTCTGTCGTTGTCTAAATTTAAACATTTTGTATAAATTAGTTTGTATTAAAACAATTGATAGTGTGTCACTAAGGCCCGGTTGCATCAAAAAAGTTAAACGAAAGTTTATAGTTAAAGTTACAAAAAAGTTACTTTTTTGTCAAATTGAATTGCATCGCATTTTTGTTAACTTAAACTTAACCGAAAAGTTACTAAAATTTAAACCCCCAGACATGAGAGTTTAAGATTAAGTTAAAGTTAATTTTTGACATTTCTCTCAGAGAACACATCATTTCTCTTTCGTTTCCCTATCGTAGAAAATACTTTTGACAATTATTTATTTTGTGATGTTATTTTTTTCGTGTTAATTCTTGAAATATAGTGATAATATTTTTTTATGGGGATTCGGATTCATCTGATGACGAATTTAGTCATCATTAATACATACTATGTTAACTACGCGAAAGCCGAAATTATTCAGGCAAAGGACAAATTTTTGGTTATGGGATGATGATGAATTTATCGCCCGATTCAGAATGTCCAAAAACAGGGTTCATCAATTAGTGGAACTTATTATAGAGGACATTGCACCACCATCAAACATTATTTCTCTTTTTTCTTCCACCAATGACAAAGGGATACTTCGTCGGCGGTAAAGTTTGCTGACCGATCTCTGAAAAAATCACTTCATAAAACCTTGCCAAAATATCTTTAATGAATATATATTTTGAATTTGAATCCATGTCGATAATCAGACAGCAAATAAACAAATTATGACAGTAACGCGCACTGAGCGGTAACAAATAAAACGAGGTTATATTATGACAGACGCCAAAATCTAGCATGGACAAAATGGTATGGCAATATGACAAAAATAATTCCCGGTGTATTTCAGTTCATTATTACGGAATTTGATCTTTGTTGCGTTGGTATCCCCATTAACTATAACTTAACTTTTTTTTTGTCGGTGCAACTCATATTTCATTTAAACTCGACGTAACTTTTGTTAGACCATAAACGGAGTTTAAAATTTTAACTATAAACTTTTTTTTGGTGCAACCGGGCCTAAGTTTGCACTCGTCACACAAATGTGGGTGTGTTTATTTCTTTTGCCTGCGATTGATGTTATCATACATGCTGTACTTGAGCATGTCTGTTGTCCATCGGTACAGTAGTATGATTTATCATTTGCCTGCTCTTGGGTTGATGAGTCTACCTTATAATAAATCAAATTCTTGGTCAATTTATTTACACGATATAGTGATGACATTTTTGCCATTCTTAAGTATACACTTGTTTATGACCACAATGAAGTGTGAAAATTATATTTATGACTTTAATTTCCCTTATGTCAGTTGTATTACTTATGTATTTTTCTTTTTTATTTTACTTTCTTACATTATATACCGATTTAATCTAATACCATTATACAAAATATTCTTTTCACACTCTTTCAGACTAAACACTATCAAGAGATCGTGTAGGAGAGATCTGAAATTGTTTTTTTTCAATAGTGTTGCCAGTAACATTTCTACCATTTTATTATTTTTTAAAATAGTACCCTTTCGTGATTCGCTTGTTTCAAACTTTCTTGAGTTTTTTATTATCAATAATACTATTGCCTTAATGCATACAAAGCTTATCCCATTTTTAACTCTCTCAGCCTTAACATCCTTCAATCACTGTTTAAGCCTCACTGTCTTCCATAACCTATATATTACTAGATTTGTACTAATCCTTTATACTGTGTGTTTGTGTATGTGTAAGCGAATATGTAATCATTTGTGTATGTGCCTATATAGTTATATGTATGTTTTCTATATTTTTTTGTTGGCACTCTACTATATTGACTTGCTGTTGCTTTCCATACATATCATTGTAATCAATTATTGTTCCCAGGATAATGGTGAATAATATTAAATTTAGTGTTTTTTATCAAAATGTACGAGGCCTTCGAACAAAGACTCATGATTTTTTATGTAACGTTTTGTGCTCTGATTATGACATTATATGTATAACTGAGACCTGGCTTCTCCCGGATATAGACAGCAGCGAATTATTTGATAACAGATATAACGTTTATCGGAGAGACAGAGGTTACGATTGTTATTTCAATAGATCTTTACCTGATTCTGAACCTGCCCAAACACTAGGTGGAGGGGTTTTAATAGCAGTTAAATCCGATTACCACTCTACCCTACGTAGCTCCTGGTCAAGTGCTGGTGAGGATATCTGGGTGAGCATCCACTCAGAAAATTCTAATATTAATCTAAATATATCTTGTTCATATTTTCCACATGGTACCTCCCACACCCATTCAGTATTAAATCACCTTAATAAAGTATCCGATTTAATTATAGGTTTCCCTAATGATGTCTTTCTTCTCACAGGCGATTACAATATGTCTAATATAGAATGGAATATTTCTTCTGAGTCATTGAATCCTGCAGCATCATCTCATGTAGATCGTCTTAGAACTATGTTAATTGAATTTTTAGCTCTTAATAATATGTATCAATATAATCCTTGCTTCAATATAAATAATAGAATTTTGGACTTAATCATAAGTAATAACCCATGTATAGTAACGCGATGTGATATGCCACTGATAACCGAAGATTTGCACCATGTTTCGTTGAAAATTGATATTGTTTTACCATGTAAATTTAAAACTATTTCTGCTCCAATTGAAGTCAAATTATTTTCTCGTGCGAACTACACTGAAATATGCTCAGCATTGGATAACATAAACTGGGTCAGTATTTTTTCCCACCTCGACATGGAAAATGCCACACAAAAGTTTTACGATGTTGTCAATAACATTATAAATGACAAGGTTCCTAAACGTGTTTTTAAAAATAACCCAAATTATCCACCATGGTATACTGCTTCACTGATCAAAATAATATCAGAAAAACGTAAATTCCATAGTAACTGGAAGAAATATAGTAATCCCCATGACTATGCTGCTTTTGCCTCACTACGGACTAGACAAAAACTCATTGAGAGAAAATGCTATACTGACTATATTGTTAATGCCGAAAACAACATTAAAATTAATCCTAAGAAAATATTCTCGTTTATTAATTCTAAACGTTCCATAAACTCAATTCCACATGAAATGCATTATAATAATACTAAAATTACTGGTGGGGAACAAATATGTAACTCTTTCAACAATTATTTTCACTCTATTTTTGTATCGAATACGCAGTCAAATCCACAACAAAATTATGTATCCTCGAACATCTCCAAAGAACTTTTTCACATATCATCGATCGATGTAACGGAAAGCATAGTTCTCAAATATTTATCATCTCTAGATATAAATAAGTCACAAGGCTCAGACGGTGTCCACCCCTTGTTTATTCGTAACTGTGCTAAACAACTCTCGATACCACTGACTAAACTTTTCAATCTCTCTATAACTGAAGGTACGTTCCCTCTCATATGGAAAAATGCAATCATCTCTCCAATTTATAAAAGTGGTGACAAAACGGCCATTGAAAATTATCGTCCTATTTCCAAATTACCAGTTTTAAGTAAAGTCTTGGAAAAAATTGTTTGTGACCAGATAACTGCCGTAGCACGTCCATACATAACCCATAACCAACATGGTTTTGTAAGTATGAGATCCACCGAAACTAATTTATGTGAATTTAATGATTTTGTATCATCCACAATGCATGAAGGATATCAAACTGATGCCATTTACACAGACTTCTCTAAAGCGTTTGACAAGATAAGTCACAGTATACTTTTAAGAAAGCTTGGAGAAATGGGTATATATGGTGACCTTTTGCGTTGGATTAAATCTTACGTTGAAAATAGATCACAGGCTGTTGCACTGAGGGGCTACACATCTATATTCAAGATTATACCTTCGGGGGTTCCTCAGGGATCCCATTTAGGACCTCTATTGTTCATACTTTATATAAATGACTTAGATCAAATGGTAGAGAGATCCTCAATTCTTATTTTTGCTGATGATGCCAAATTTTTTTAAAAAGATTTGCTCAACGAATGACTGTGAACAATTACAAGACGATATTACACGACTAAGTAATTACTGTTTAGATAATCAATTATATTTGAATGCCAGCAAATGTTCAATAATAACCTATACTAGGAAGGCGAAGCCTATTATATTTGATTATAAAATCCAAGGTAGCAATATCCGTCGAACGAGCTTAGTTAAAGACCTGGGTATATTGATGGACTCCAAATTGATTTTTCAAGATCATATTGAATACATTGTTGGTAAAGCTCTGAAACTATTGGGTTTTTTAATTAGGGTTTGCAAGCCATTTCACTCAATTGATACACTCAAAGTACTATATTTGTCATATGTTAGAAGTCGGGTTGAATACGCGAGCACGGTGTGGAATCCCCATTATAATATACATATTGATCAAATCGAGCGTGTACAAAAGAAGTTTGTAAAACACCTTGACTATAGATCACATACGTATTCCCCTGACTACCCTGCTCGCTGTGTGAAATATTCATTACCCACTTTACAGAAGAGGCGTACAATCAGAGACATGATGTTTCTTTATAACATATTGAATAATCGGGTTGATACTCCTTATTTATTAGGGAAAATTAACCTTCGAGTCCCTGCGCGTTTAACAAGGAGTCACGACCTATTCAATGTGCCTGTTCTTAGAACTAATTATGCCGGAAATGCTTTTGTACATAGAGCATGTAAACAGTTTGATGCAAAGTTCGATGGTCTTGACATGTTTGGCACACCGAGCGTATTAAAGAGTATGTTGAGGCTTTCTCAGTGATTGATTTTATATTCCTAATTTTCCCCTTCTATTCCTATCCATTGTCCTGTCCCAAACCTCCTAGCTTGTATGCATCTATTTTATGTCTACTTAATATTGATTTGTTTTGTATTTTTTGTTTCTTATCCTTGTAAGGTTTTTATATTTTGTCATTTTGTATGTATATACCCACGGAAATTTTCCTTTTTTTGTACAAATATATTTTTTCTATGGGTATATACATAATTATATAGAGTTATATATTATATATAGTTATATATTTTGATTGTATGACCCTAACATAGTAATTTGCGTTACAATCTTGGTTTTTGTATAAATTAATTCATTTTGAAAATATATGTTATATTATAAAACTGTATGTAACCTTAAGAAATAAATAAATAAATATTTTATTCAGTGTGCAATGATAGGCTAGGCATATTAGGATTTTCAGACGCAAATTTTGCTATAGTTTTTATTTTCTCACCCTTTATGTTTTTTGGGTCGCTGAACACGAATTTGATGTTTGCGGGCAAAAATTTTGCCCGGAACTTTGTTTTTTTGGCACTTTTTGACCAAATTTTGGCACTTTTTTTCAGTTTTCGGCCTATATCGCAAAAAGGAAACATTTTTTCGACAAACCATTCTAGACAAAGTAAAAGTAGATAAAATTCACTTTATTTCTCGTGTAAAGTTTTTTTTTGTAAGGCTAACCGTTTCGTCGCTAGAGTGCACATATAAAAGGGGCCATATTTCCATATCTAGTGAAATTCACCGTTTACGCGGAAATCACCCTTGCTGTGATACATAACTGTTATAACAACTTATTACATTATACCATTTTTATTATATAACAGTACATTTCTCATTTAATAACCTTTTTTCTTTGGATGACTAACCCAGTGATTCTTAACCATTCTTCAGTAGATATTCTCGATTTGAGAAAATATTATCTTGAGAGGAGAATTCTAGTTCTTCAATCAATGTTTTGTGGTTGTTCTTAATCCAATATATTAAATATCTATTGTCAATATAGAATATAATAAAACACGGAAAACATGCTTTATGTTCTAAAAATAACATTATATTGACTTCAGTAGATATTCTCGATTTGAGAAAATATTATCTTGAGAGGAGAAATCTAGTTCTTCAATCAATGTTTTGTGGTTGTTCTTAATCCAATATATATTATATATCTATTGTCAATATAGAATATAATAAAACACGGTATAACATGCTTTATGTTCTAAAAATAACATTATATTGACTTCAGTAGATATTCTCGATTTGAGAAAATATTATCTTGAGAGGAGAAATCTAGTTCTTCAATCAATGTTTTGTGGTTGTTCTTAATCCAATATATTAAATATCTATTGTCAATATAGAATATAATAAAACACGGTATAACATGCTTTATGTTCTAAAAATAACATTATATTGACTTCAGTAGATATTCTCGATTTGAGAAAATATTATCTTGAGAGGAGAAATCTAGTTCTTCAATCAATGTTTTGTGGTTGTTCTTAATCCAATATATTAAATATCTATTGTCAATATATAATATAATAAAACACGGTAAAACATGCTTTATGTTCTAAAAATAACATTATATTGACTTCAGTAGATATTCTCGATTTGAGAAAATATTATCTTGAGAGGAGAAATCTAGTTCTTCAATCAATGTTTTGTGGTTGTTCTTAATCCAATATATTAAATATCTATTGTCAATATAGAATATAATAAAACACGGAAAACATGCTTTATGTTCTAAAAATAACATTATATTGACTTCAGTAGATATTCTCGATTTGAGAAAATATTATCTTGAGAGGAGAAATCTAGTTCTTCAATCAATGTTTTATGGTTGTTCTTAATCCAATATATTAAATATCTATTGTCAATATAGAATATAATAAAACACGGTATAACATGCTTTATGTTCTAAAAATAACATTATATTGACTTCAGTAGATATTCTCGATTTGAGAAAATATTATCTTGAGAGGAGAAATCTAGTTCTTCAATCAATGTTTTGTGGTTGTTCTTAATCCAATATATTAAATATCTATTGTCAATATAGAATATAATAAAACACGGTATAACATGCTTTATGTTCTAAAAATAACATTATATTGACTTCAGTAGATATTCTCGATTTGAGAAAATATTATCTTGAGAGGAGAAATCTAGTTCTTCAATCAATGTTTTGTGGTTGTTCTTAATCCAATATATTAAATATCTATTGTCAATATAGAATATAATAAAACACGGTATAACATGCTTTATGTTCTAAAAATAACATTATATTGACTTCACTAGATATTCTCGATTTGAGAAAATATTATCTTGAGAGGAGAAATCTAGTTCTTCAATCAATGTTTTGTGGTTGTTCTTAATCCAATATATTAAATATCTATTGTCAATATAGAATATAATAAAACACGGTATAACATGCTTTATGTTCTAAAAATAACATTATATTGACTTCAGTAGATATTCTCGATTTGAGAAAATATTATCTTGAGAGGAGAAATCTAGTTCTTCAATCAATGTTTTGTGGTTGTTCTTAATCCAATATATTAAATATCTATTGTCAATATAGAATATAATAAAACACGGTATAACATGCTTTATGTTCTAAAAATAACATTATATTGACTTCAGTAGATATTCTCGATTTGAGAAAATATTATCTTGAGAGGAGAAATCTAGTTCTTCAATCAATGTTTTATGGTTGTTCTTAATCCAATATATTAAATATATATTGTCAATATAGAATATAATAAAACACGGTAAAACATGCTTTATGTTCTAAAAATAACATTATATTGACTTCAGTAGATATTCTCGATTTGAGAAAATATTATCTTGAGAGGAGAAATCTAGTTCTTCAATCAATGTTGTGTGGTTGTTCTTAATCCAATATATTAAATATCTATTGTCAATATATAATATAATAAAACACGGTAAAACATGCTTTATGTTCTAAAAATAACATTATATTGACTTCAGTAGATATTCTCGATTTGAGAAAATATTATCTTGAGAGGAGAAATCTAGTTAATACGGAAGAGGTTTCTTAATAATGGATAGCAAAAATCCTCAATAATGTATAGCAATTTAAACTTTTACATAAATTTATTGCCTTCGATGACAATTTTATTTAAGCAAAACAATTAATTTTTACTTCATATTTTAACGGGACCTGCCGTGAAGGATCGTCGGCTCGGCGAAGCCTCGCGCTGTACCCCGCCTCCCAAAAAGGGGAGAGTGGGGCACCGCCGACACCATGAGGTATATATTTTATTTTTATTTTATTTTATATTATTTGATAATAAAACAGCTTTTTTACAAAAACCAAAATATAGTTGTACAAGTGAATACGAAATAAGCCAATTATAATATTTCACTGAAAGTATTTAAAGATATTTTCTTCAAAGAGAACATTAATCAGGTGAACTGGTTCAAAAATAAGATTTAGTGTATGGTTAGGAAACTGAGATTTGGGAAACGAACTGGAAGGAAGAAATAGGATATTTATTCAATTATATGAATAATATAATTAATTTTATGAATAATACTACATAAATATCAAAAATAATTGAATAATACTACATGAAATACTGTTTCACTATTTCGAAGCCTGGTATGTAGCAAAATTTCATTGAAAAATATAACGATTAGTTCACTAATCATATAGTTTGATAGTATTTCAATATGCTGACTTGATTTCGTCATCCCAATAACTGACACTAGTGGTCCAGTGCCATAATAGGAGAATTAACCCCAAAACATCTTGAGAAGGTGCTAACTTGAATGGGTTATAGATACACGTATGTATCCTGCTTCCTTTTATAAGGTAATGCACACCTGTCGCTGGATATGCCGTGAATCAATTTTTATGTAGATGTAGGTATATTATATTAATTTAGATATATAACAATAAATTAAATACTATTTTCGTAAGTAACACTTACCCATTCACAAAACTGAAGCAATTTATTAAAACATAAATGAAGTACAAAATCAATAGTAATGATATCCTCATTTTTCAGAAACGTAAAAAATATGCCACTACACATCCACATTAACTGGCACTAGGAGGTGAAACTGTGAGCTTAATCAGTGAGTCAACATAAAACTTTTTTCCTCGAAAATCTTTACAAAATTTCCTCAATGTTATCAACAAAATATGCAGGAAATTAATACATTTATTTTAATCAACCGTAAAGTAGTCATAATTTATAAAATTTCAATAAAACTATCTATATACCAATGTCAGCAATGATCCAAGGAAAGAGGAAAATTTTGGAAATGCGGAAAAAACATTGACGACCAAGACAATATACAAAACTGGTCGTCCAAGAAATGGATGGGACGACCATATGAATATTCGTGTCCGGACAATTGGCCGTAGCTGATTGGCCGTGGACAATTGACCGTACGCCCTTTTTACCGTATGGACAATTTATCGTGAGGACAATTGACCTTGAGGACAGTTGGCCGTGATGACAATTGGCCGTGGGGACAGTTAGCCGTGAGGACAATTGGCCGTGGGGACAGTTGACCGTACGGACAATTGACCGTGAGGACAATTTATCGTATGGACAATTGACCGTATGGACAATTCACCGTGCGGAAACTATTTTTTTGCATCAAAAAATTTTTTCTTTCTTTTTTCGTTTGAGTTAAATAAATTGCGTGAATAAAAAAAATGTTCGTTTATAGCGACGAACCGATTGGCTTATTTTTTTATTTCAAGATACTAGGAGAAATCCAATATGTCGACAGTGATTAAAACGAAATTTTACAAAATAAGCGGTAATTATGTAGTTCTAATTTGCTCGACCGAGTCTACTCAGCACCAAGCGAACTGCGGTACGCTCTGCCCGTCCGATCTCCAAATCAGTCATCCCGCGAATTTAATCGATCTTTTTATATATTTTGTAATTACCAGTATCTTAAGTTGGAATATTAATTTTGCATTATACATAGAGTCATTATCGTAATAAACACGTAAGTCATTCAAGATAATTTTAATATCTGTCTATATCCTCACCTTGTTCATACCCTTCTGACAATTGTATATTTATGTATATGGTGTCGCGTAGGTACATTGCTCCGCTGTGCTAACGTTCTCTAATTAGTTCAGCACTAATTAGCGAATCATACACGGCGAGGTCAAGTGCGTACGTGGCATCATTTAGAGGTATTTTGGGGAATAGGCCTACAGGTTTTACCTAGCGCCTACATAGACTGGCACAGCCTTTCTATAATCCGAACCTGTTGGGGTAACTTCCGACAGGTTCCTAAACCACCGAAAACAGGTTACACCCAATATACTCTAAAATATTTTCAAGAATAGACTGGATTTTTTTTGACACAGCAAAATAGTTACAACCAAATAATAAAATTCGACAGTGGATATAGACACATCAGCCTTGGCTGCCTGCCTATAAATAAATATTAATAGTAAAATTGAATGCATTCTTCTTATTTTTCTCTGTGTGCCGTATCAGGTCCCCCCGACGTTGGCGATCACTCTGGAGAATGCTTCTCTGTCCTGCGCCATTCGGACCAGCTCTCCTACCTGCGTTATTCCAGTCCACTGTCGGATATTGCGCAGCCAAGATATCCGCCTTCTTCCAACTCCACGACGACCCTCAATCTAGCCCTATATTATCAGCTGCTATAATTGATACTTTTCTCCTCGCAGAATGTGGCCCAAATATGATACCTTACGTTTTATTAGATTTGTCAGGAGTTTTCTCCTTGTATGTGCTCGACGCAAAACTTGTTCGTTGGATATTAAATCTGTCCACGATATTCGAAGCATTCTTTGATGGATCCACATTTCAAACGCTTCTAACCGGTTCATTGTATTAACTTTAAGCGTCCAAATTTCGCAATTATTCAACAGGACGGACCAAACATAGCACTTTATCATTCTCTGACGGAGTTTCAAATTAAGGCTGTCATTGCAGAACAGTGTTCTCATCTTGTTAAAAGTATTTCACGCTATTTCAATTCTGCGTTTTACCTCAACATTGGGGTCTAAAGAATGTGTAATGATACTGCCAAGATATATGTAAATTTTTCCACCCTTTCAACATTTACACCTTTTAATTGTAGAGACGCTGCGGAGTAGTCCAATCGACCAAAGGTCATCCATTTGGTTTTGTTCACATTAATGTTTAATCCCCACTCCTCTACAATAGCACATATTATATGGTTTAAAAGTTTCTAGAGGTCCTCAATGCTGTCCGTCAATATAATTGTGTCATCTGCATATCGGATATTGTTTATTATCATTCCGTTAACTTTCACTACTTTATTTGAAGTCCCTACTGCCTTTTTAAATATTTTATCCGAATATAAGTTAAACAGGAGAAGCGAGAGAATGCATCCCTGTCGTACTCCTCTGTCAAACGCTTTTTCATAGTCTATAAAGCAAGCAAACATTTCCTTTCGTTGGTCTTTGCAATTTTGTAACAAAACATTAATTGCCAGTAAAGCTTCTCTTGTACCGAACGCATTTCGAAACCCAAATTGAGAGTCATCGAGGTCCTGTTCACATTTTGCTCTAATTCTTGCATGGATAATTTTAAGAAATATTTTTAATGTATGACTCATTAGGCTAATAAGGCGATAATCGCTGCACTTTTTGGGTGTTGTTTCTTAAGCAGTGTCACAAATGTTGATTTTAACCAATCTTTGGGAATAATTCCTGTGTCATAAATCGTGTTAAATAGTCTTAGCAGTTAGTCAATGTTTTCATCGTTAATGAGTTTTAATACTTCGGACTTATTTCATCCGGACCACATGCTTTCCCATTATCAGAAGTTGCAACGGCATGAATTATTTCTGATTTCAATATTGATGGGCCTTGTATTCTTTATGCATCTTATTTATAAAGCTATTGAATGCATATACATAGCTTTATAATTACTCACATCATCAATTCGCCTTTTTTAGGAATAGGTGTAAGGTAACAGTTTTCCACGTTTCAGGAAAATATCCTTTTGAAATCGACATATTTAATCCTCGCCATAATATTTTGGATAGTTATATGCATGTATATAGGTAGGTATGTATATTTATATGTATGTGGGTATTTTTTTTTAGTGAGCGCATCAATCTTCAGTTCCAAATGCCCAGTAATACTTAAAAACTAATTTGTGTCAACCCTTGCAGTGCTGTCTCATAGCAGTCGCAGTGACCTCCTTTAACCCAACTTACTGGGATAGCCTAGTCTTCACACCATTTTTTTTAAACATAACCTACAAAAGTTTGTTAAAAATACCAATTTAGTCATTTATTTTAATATTTCAGTTACTTTTTTTTTAATATATAATGCAACTGGCTCACGCCAGTCGCAATTATAACTACAAACAAACCTAACCAACCTATTTTTACCAAACTTTTGTAGGTTAGGTTTACAAAAATGGTGTGAAGACTAGGCTATCCAACTTACTGTCTCAGTTTGCATGGAGGCTCCCATTTCCCCCATGCTCAGAACCAACCCCAAAATAAAAGAATAACTCGTTACAAGGGCGAGAACATTGGATAACGATGAAAAGCCCATTAAAAAAAGAAGAAGAAAAAGAACAACAATAACTATTTTCTGCATATCGCTTCCTTTGCGACCAGTGATAAGTAAATTAAAAATAGACTTTTTAATGTTTTATCATATTTTTACTGACAATAACATGCAATTAAAAAATATATTCGATTTTACTCTTAGATTATATACGATACAGATACCTAGTCAGCGCAATGAATGTATGCCAACTAAAACTACGCTGAAACAGACGAATTTCTAGTACCTATACGTACACCTACCGATACGCACACCTACATAATACGTAGACCATGGGTGGCCAACCTTTTCAGCAGCCGGGCCAAATTTTAAATATGAGATTTCCTACCGGGCCGTACAACATTTTTTTATTTTTTTTTATTATATGTAAATAAAACATGTAACACTTTTATGACGTATTTTGTATTGCGCGCAGCTTCTATTCCTTATATTTCTATGTTCATTGCAAAAAAGAAACATACTGTTTTTTTTTTAAAGATATAGCCTTATATTTATTTTTTTTATTTTATTTATTTAGTGCAACAATATTAAAAAGAAAATATACTAAAGATAACTGCTTCACTAGACAGAGTCTGTTCCGAAGCAACTATCAGTAAAGTTTGTAAAGTTATTACATTTTACAATACTACATAATTTAACACTGTATACATATTATACAAAAAATTAACAATAAAAATATATATATATATATATATATATATATATATATATATATATATATATATATATATATATATATATATATATATATATATATATATATATATATATATATATATATATATATATATATATATATATATATATATATATATATATATATCAACCTAAATTATATATGATACAGATACCTAGTCAGCGCAATGAATGTATGCCAACTAAAACTACGAGGAAACAGAATAATTTCTTGTATACGTACACCTACCGACACGCACACCTACATATTATGTAAAACGTAGACCAACCGATCTACCGTCTCACACACACATGTAAAAAAACTTGGCATACATTTGAATTCGAAATTTGTACTAGACGCGGCTTCTGTACATTATAATTCTATGAATATAGCTAAAATAAGAATCAAATATAATTATTAAATATAATAAATTTTAGTTTGTCAGACCTCTGATTTTGTTTGTCAGAACTAAGTGCATCAATGTTGATAACTAGTGATGTTGTTGCTACACGCAAACATCAGTGATTCGCGTTCTCATTTGAGATTTAATATGTTTCATTCGACTAAAAAGCTGTTCACACGTGTAAGTGCTTCCAATTGCGAAATCATTGATAGAACATGTCTGTAAAATGCAGTATATTAAATTATTTATCCTTGTCCAAATATGTTTTGTAAAACTCTTCCAAACCAACCTGATTGAATTTCTCCTTTAACTGTGCATCACAACAAACACATTTCACAATGTTCTATTTGTAATATTCCTGGCAATAAATTCACGTCTACGGAGAACGCAAGATTGACACAATATACCATAGAAGAAATTGTCACAATAGTTGAATCAATGTACTGAGATACTTCCATATATGGTATATGATACGAACTACGCACGATGGAATGTTTTTTTGGTAGTTTTATGTACATTAAAAGAAAAAAGTGTGAATATGCTCCGCGGGCCACAAGTAGACACCCAGCGGGTTGGCCACCCATGACGTAGACCAACCGACCTACCGCCTCACACACTCGTGTAAAAAAACTTGGCATACATTTGAATTCTAAATTTGTACTACACGAGGCTTCTGTATATTATAATTCTATGATTTTACTATATTATTTTTCATTTTTTCGTAAATTTTCCTACAAAATTTGTCACCAATGAAACCTCAAAATATGTACGTTTTCGTAAGCAAATATTTGTTTATTTAAATTTCAGGAGTGCGTTTTTACACGAATAACATATATTTGAAAGTATAACTAAGCGTTTGAGTGAAACACATTGAGACTATTTTATTTCATTTTAATGTTTTTCGTATTTATAAAATGTAAAAATTTTATAAGGAAATTTGTCATTTTATATTTATATGAACATGATATGAACAAATAGATCGAACCAGCCATGAAGTGGAACCAGCAGAACTAGCAGAATCTACCGGGAACAAAAAGTACTAAAATATTCGACGTACCTATTATTTATTACTAGCTGAGAAGATTTATGATTTATAGCAAACGACATTTATTACGTCATTAGTATGTTGTGAGTTGATTTTAAAAAAATCATCAATCATACTATAAAAAAAATCTTATGCTAATCGTGTTACACTCGTATTTCACAATACAACAACACAATAAACCTGTGACACAAATATACTTAGTACTAAATATATACATGCCGTCAAACTTCTTGAGACTTTTCACCGTGGTGGGGGGCGGTTTGCACATATACCAAGCAAAAAAGCAAAAAAAAACACTTCACGATCGACGTGACGGGATCAAGTTGTTTTCCAATAATGCTATTGCATACATATATATTCACATATCTGGGTCACATAATGAGGGGAGAGAAGTATCACTTGCTCCAACTAATACTGAAGGGCAAGATAGAAGGTCGCCGAGGGACTGGAAGGAGACAGATGTCCTGGCTGCGCAACATTATGGAATGGACCGGCTTCAGGACCGTGGAACAGATATTCCGAGCAGCACAGGACAGAGAGCGATTTGCCAGAGTGATAGCCGACGTCGGGGGTTCCTGACATGGCACCGGAAGAAGAAGAATACATATATACATACCGTCACGGTATATCGCGACAGTGTGTGAGTTAACCAGCGACAGGTGTACGGTTTTGCATTACATTATAAAATGTTACACGAGAGATGTGTATATTCCCACACACCAGTCTCGCCTCACCTAAAATGAGAATATTCAAAACTCTAATCTAAAATGATTTTTTGCATTATGATTCGCTGATGATGATACCGGGGGGTTAAAATTAAGGTAGAAGTCGCCTTCCAGATTTGACTCTCTCGCAAGCGGAGAGTACAAGATCCTGACGCTTCCACCTTCTCACCGTGCCGTATCGTAATGACAAGGGCTCACTCCAGTAATAAAAGATTTTTTTTTTAAGTTAATTCTCTTGTCGGTTTAATTATATTCTTCAAAACAAAAAATCAATTTAAATATTATAGACATACAAAAAAATAATACGAAATATAATAAATTTGCAAATGCGATCCCAATCGCAGAATACATAAAAAAAAACAATAAATTATACAAATGGTGCGTAGACATGGCCATGACGCTACAAAAGGAACATACATGGGTTACACTACGATTATATAGTTTTTTCAAAAATAAAATGTTCGTTGATTTTCACTTGAAGTTCTATTTGTTTTTCACTTGTAATTAAAATTCACTGTACCTTGTTTGCAGAGGTCAAAGTTAAGTTCGCGGTGCGACTGTTATTGTCTAGGCGCCCGCAACGTTTCGCGGTTCGCGATAACGCTGGGCGCTCGTTCTGCGCAATCTCCTGGAAGATCGCGTTGGCTCGTTCCGTGTTCTTCGGTGCGTGATGTCCACTTATTATCGTTCGGCGCTGGATATATTTTTGAATTTACTTCTAATTCATTCTTAATTAAATTAATATCCTTGTCGATTAGGCTCGTAAGCCCTAAATACGTCCCCACACTGCCATTTGGTCAGATGGATGGGTGACTATATTTAGTCTTTTCTTATTCCCACACTGCCTCCTGGGTCAGATGAATGGTGAATAGAATTTTTGATTTCGACGACGTCAACTTGGTCTTGCCAAGGCCCGTAGGCGAGACTGGTTACTGATTTAACTTGAACTCTTTTACTATTAAAAAAAATAAACTTAATAGCTACCGAACGATTATTACGTATATTCGACTCACTGATTCTTTTTTTTAAAAATGTTAATGTTTTTTTTAAAATAACTTTGGTCTTTAACTTAAAACTTTGAAGACGGCGGCCAGGGCGTAAGCCCTGACCGCCTCACACGGCCCTTAGGCCCACTAAAGACTTCGACTGTGTTTCAACTAGACTTACTACTGACTCGACTATATAATGCTCACTGATTACTGACCTCTTACTAACTCTTACTAACTGTCCAGGTAGTAAGATTCTACCTTATATCATAAAGTACCCCTGTCCCGAAGGGAGGGGGTATACAGGGGTATACAATATTCAAAACTTTTGGCACGAAAATTATTTGTGCATACTAACTGACTTAAGAAATATTTTAAAATTAACAATACACATTCAATACACATAATTTGCATTCTGCGTGGGATCGAAACTTAATATAAATAAAATTACTCTAATTTAGTTAATTAACCCTGGCCACGCAATATTTTAGCTGGTACTATCGGTGACAGTGTTTTCAGTGTTTAAACCGTTTATTTTGAAGTGAAATTGTATTGAGAAGTAACACACGCGCAATTCCGTCAAAACTCACGCTCGCGAGGGCTGTATGCAAGCACTATTGCGCGATGTGTGACATTTATCGGAAGTGACGCGCGAGATACAACCAACATGGAAAAAATAATGTTTTTCGTGACTGTCTTGAAGTAATTTACAATGACGAGAGTCAGACACTGATTTATCAAAGTCATACTCGCGAGAGCTGTATTAAAGCCCCTAACGCGCGATATATGACGTTTATCAAAAGTCACGTGTCCGGCGCGTACATTGCAAACATTTTCATAAAAATAAAATTGCCTAACGCGAATATATCCTTTCGCGATTTACACGTTTGTTTCTTTCGGCAATCAGATCCACCCCGGGAATTATGAGCAATACGGCATCAGTGAATTCGTCGGTAGCTAGACTCGGATTGCGCAAAATCAACCTCCGCGTATCTCGCTAGAGGACGATACGACGTTAGAGCAACAGTTGAGAAAATAAACATAAAATTAACGGAAATGTAAAACTGAAACTATTTATTATGAATATTTGAAATCGGATTTAAAACATCTGAAAACACCATCAGGTACAATTTGCATAGAGATAGATAAGATTAAAAGGGTTCGGTTTTATTTCAGGTAGCCTGAATCTATATTTGAATAATAAACATTGAAATATTTAAGTGCGGAAAAATCCAAATCTCTGAGACAATTAGTTGCTGACCATGTTTTATTGCAGAACCCATTTATTGAAAAAAGGTTATTTTATATTATGGTGATGTATTGTGTTTTCGAACTGGGTACAGATTAAAAGAATAAAATTATGAAAGTTAAAACCGAAAATACCTGAACCAACAACAGAATTAATATATTTTAAAATATTTACGAAGGCCAAGGTTAATAATAATATGAAATGTTTAAAAATGATATTCGGGGCTATTGTTAGGGAAGACAATTGATGTCACCAGGGTACCACCAAATATTCTACCTGCATCAATGAGTTAAACACATCTAAAAGCTATATAAAATAAACTATTAGTTTCACTTACCGATAAATTTATGTACTTTTTTTTTTAAAAAAAAAAATGAATATGTCCTTGTTAAACAAGTACATATACATCTTCCTACGTTCCCTAAACTAAGCATAAATGCTTGTCCTATAGGTGAACGAGATCGGTCGAAGCAGGATTCGAACTCGCGACCACTGGATTACTAACCCAGCGCGCCTACCGCTCTGCCATCCACCCATAGATCTTCAATAACCCACATTAAAAAATCATTATCAATTCGTTGTTATAACTATGCATATATCTTAAGGGAAAAACTTATAAAGCCGGTAAAACAGACAAACCACCAAATAATACTATAATAGTGACGGTATATTTTATTCAGTGTGCAATGATAGGCTAGGCATATTAGGATTTTCAGACGCAAATTTTGCTATAGTTTTTATTTTCTCACCCTTTATGTTTTTTGGGTCGCTGAACACGAATTTGATGTTTGCGGGCAAAAATTTTGCCCGGAACTTTGTTTTTTGGCACTTTTTGACCAAATTTTGGCACTTTTTTTCAGTTTTCGGCCTATATCGAAAAAAGGAAACATTTTTTCGACAAACCATTCTAGACAAAGTAAAAGTAGATAAAATTCACTATATTTCTCGTGTAAAGTTTTTTTTTGTAAGGCTAACCGTTTCGTCGCTAGAGTGCATATATAAAAGGGGCCATATTTCCATATCTAGTGAAATTCACCGTTTACGCGGAAATCACCCTTGCTGTGATACATAACTGTTGTAACAACTTATTACATTATACCATTTTTATTATATAACAGTACATTTCTCATTTAATAACCTTTTTTCTTTGGATGACTAACCCAGTGATTCTTAACCATTCTTCAGTAGATATTCTCGATTTGATAAAATATTATCTTGAGAGGAGAAATCTAGTTCTTCAATCAATGTTTTGTGGTTGTTCTTAATCCAATATATTAAATATCTATTGTCAATATAGAATATAATAAAACACGGTAAAACATGCTTTATGTTCTAAAAATAACATTATATTGACTTCAGTAGATATTCTCGATTTGAGAAAATATTATTTTGAGAGGAGAAATCTAGTTCTTCAATCAATGTTTTGTGGTTGTTCTTAATCCAATATATTAAATATCTATTGTCAATATAGAATATAATAAAACACGGTATAACATGCTTTATGTTCTAAAAATAACATTATATTGACTTCAGTAGATATTCTCGATTTGAGAAAATATTATCTTGAGAGGAGAAATCTAGTTCTTCAATCAATGTTTTGTGGTTGTTCTTAATCCAATATATTAAATATCTATTGTCAATATAGAATATAATAAAACACGGTAAAACATGCTTTATGTTCTAAAAATAACATTATATTGACTTCAGTAGATATTCTCGATTTGAGAAAATATTATTTTGAGAGGAGAAATCTAGTTCTTCAATCAATGTTTTGTGGTTGTTCTTAATCCAATATATTAAATATCTATTGTCAATATAGAATATAATAAAACACGGTAAAACATGCTTTATGTTCTAAAAATAACATTATATTGACTTCAGTAGATATTCTCGATTTGAGAAAATATTATCTTGAGAGGAGAAATCTAGTTCTTCAATCAATGTTTTGTGGTTGTTCTTAATCCAGTATATTAAATATCTATTGTCAATATAGAATATAATAAAACACGGTAAAACATGCTTTATGTTCTAAAAATAACATTATATTGACTTCAGTAGATATTCTCGATTTGAGAAAATATTATTTTGAGAGGAGAAATCTAGTTCTTCAATCAATGTTTTGTGGTTGTTCTTAATCCAATATATTAAATATCTATTGTCAATATAGAATATAATAAAATACGGTAAAACATGCTTTATGTTCTAAAAATAACATTATATTGACTTCAGTAGATATTCTCGATTTGAGAAAATATTATTTTGAGAGGAGAAATCTAGTTCTTCAATCAATGTTTTGTGGTTGTTCTTAATCCAATATATTAAATATCTATTGTCAATATAGAATATAATAAAACACGGTAAAACATGCTTTATGTTCTAAAAATAACATTATATTGACTTCAGTAGATATTCTCGATTTGAGAAAATATTATTTTGAGAGGAGAAATCTAGTTCTTCAATCAATGTTTTGTGGTTGTTCTTAATCCAATATATTAAATATCTATTGTCAATATAGAATATAATAAAACACGGTATAACATGCTTTATGTTCTAAAAATAACATTATATTGACTTCAGTAGATATTCTCGATTTGAGAAAATATTATCTTGAGAGGAGAAATCTAGTTCTTCAATCAATGTTTTGTGGTTGTTCTTAATCCAATATATTAAATATCTATTGTCAATATAGAATATAATAAAACACGGTATAACATGCTTTATGTTCTAAAAATAACATTATATTGACTTCAGTAGATATTCTCGATTTGAGAAAATATTATCTTGAGAGGAGAAATCTAGTTCTTCAATCAATGTTTTGTGGTTGTTCTTAATCCAATATATTAAATATCTATTGTCAATATAGAATATAATAAAACACGGTATAACATGCTTTATGTTCTAAAAATAACATTATATTGACTTCAATAGATATTCTCGATTTGAGAAAATATTATCTTGAGAGGAGAAATCTAGTTCTTCAATCAATGTTTTGTGGTTGTTCTTAATCCAATATATTAAATATCTATTGTCAATATAGAATATAATAAAACACGGTATAACATGCTTTATGTTCTAAAAATAACATTATATTGACTTCAGTAGATATTCTCGATTTGAGAAAATATTATCTTGAGAGGAGAAATCTAGTTCTTCAATCAATGTTTTGTGGTTGTTCTTAATCCAATATATTAAATATCTATTGTCAATATATAATATAATAAAACACGGTAAAACATGCTTTATGTTCTAAAAATAACATTATATTGACTTCAGTAGATATTCTCGATTTGAGAAAATATTATCTTGAGAGGAGAAATCTAGTTCTTCAATCAATGTTTTGTGGTTGTTCTTAATCCAATATATTAAATATCTATTGTCAATATAGAATATAATAAAACACGGTAAAACATGCTTTATGTTCTAAAAATAACATTATATTGACTTCAGTAGATATTCTCGATTTGAGAAAATATTATCTTGAGAGGAGAAATCTAGTTCTTCAATCAATGTTTTGTGGTTGTTCTTAATCCAATATATTAAATATCTATTGTCAATATATAATATAATAAAACACGGTAAAACATGCTTTATGTTCTAAAAATAACATTATATTGACTTCAGTAGATATTCTCGATTTGAGAAAATATTATCTTGAGAGGAGAAATCTAGTTCTTTAATCAATGTTTTGTGGTTGTTCTTAATCCAATATATTAAATATCTATTGTCAATCTGCATCTGCATATAAATAAAGTAGACCTGGTAAGATTGTCGTTCTGGATTTGCACATGTTTGTGCACGGCTAAATTCATGTCAGTCTGTCTGTCTGTCTTTCGTTTGAAACCTTACTATGTCAAAATCGTCAATTTTATAGTAGAGCAAAAATCTTATAATATTACATTTTTATAATATAACGTTTGAAACAGTATAAAAACACAAAGCCTCGCGAGCTAATGTTTTTTATGTTATTTTCACAAGAAAGTATGTTTTGATGTTATATAATAAGACTTATAGAATGCTTTTTTGCATTACTCGCCGAGTCGCCTTAATTGATTTATGAGAATATATCCTTACGGTTATTATAATGCCAACTGATGCCAACGAAAAATTTTGTTTGTTCCCGTCATAGCCAGAGCTGAAAAGGCACGAAATAATAAAATCCTACATAGGGAGAGGGAACAATTTACACGGAACAAGTGTTTCCTTTTGCATTATGGGTCAGATTTGCTTTACTTGCATTGTTTTACCGATTTAGCTGTCAAAATGGTGATTCTTTACAAGTGGCCTACAACGCCAAGATGAGAATAATATCGAAATAATAAAAAGATCATCAAAATGAAATAATATTATTATCAACAAATAATATTATTTCATTTTGATGAAATCTAATCAATAAAAATAAATTTATAAATTTATCATAATTTATAAATTTATAATAAATTTATCTGTAATCAATAATCAATATGTAATAATAATATTATTGATTATTGATTACAGTTTGAAAATATATAAGATTACAAAATATTTATATACCTTCTACTTTCGTGTCAGGTCTTGATATTTAATTATTATTTAACTATGGAGTATTATTTGAATGAGTCACAAAAGCGCCGCAATGCATTAAAAAATATAAGTTTTCTTCCGATGAGAATAATATCGAAATAATAATAAGGTCATCAAAATGAAATATTATTATTAATAACTATTGATTATTTATTATAAAATAATGTATGCTGTGCACGTTACAACTTTAAAAACACATTCGTTCTACATGGGCAACCCAAAGTTTGAATTTTATGGACTAACATAAATAAAAAAAATACTTACCTAAATGAGGAAGAAAAATAATCAAAATGAGGTAATAAACTACATTTTGATGATGGAGAATAGAGTGCTGTTACTCATCATTATATGCCCATGAGACACAAAGCGATGATGCAGGTCGATAAATTGCAGCATCCAGAGTAATTTATCTTTTCACGGCACTCACGGTTAAGGGCAAGCGTTCGTTCTTCCTCGCGGGTGTTCAGGTTGACGTGGCCAAGTCTTCATGGACTATTGGCATCGTCATGGGCATGTTCATGGGGCGTGTAGCTGGGGCCATGTGTCCATGCGGAGTAGTCGCAAAAACAACACTGGCAATGGACTGGAAGCCCGCACCTTGTGAAGTCCACTAGACATTGTGACGTCCACCAGGTGTTGGTTAACACTGTACCGAATATATTTTTTAAGTACCTACCATAAAAGCTTCGTTTCATCTTGTTGCATGAACCGCCGAAGGCGGCCATTTACCGCGCAGCGGTAAAAAGTAGGCTGAAAGCCCTAGCTTAGAAGCTGAGCGAAGCGATGCTTCTCAGCTAGTAGTTAAATAATAATTAAATTTCAAGACCTGACACGAAAGTAGAAGGTATATAAATATTTTGTAATCTTATATATTTTCAAACTGTAATCAATAATCAATACTCTTTATATATTTTTTCGTATTTTTAAAAAAAAAAATTAGGCGTTACCACAAAAAAATAATATTTTCCCGAAATATATATAATATTGACTATCTTTAAACATAAAAATCAATATAATTGGCGTTGTAGGCCACTTGTAAAGAATCACCATTTTGACAGCTAAATCGGTAAAACAATGCAAGTAAAGCAAATCTGACCCACAATGCAAAAGGAAACACTTGTTCCGTGTAAATTGTTCCCTCTCCCTATGTAGGATTTTATTATTTCGTGCCATTTGAGCTCTGGCTATGACGGGAACAAACAAAATTTTACGTTGGCATCAGTTGGCATTATAATAACCGTAAGAATATATTCTCATAAATCAATTTTGGCGACTCGGCGAGTAATGCAAAAAAGCATTCTATAAGTCTTATTATATAACATTAAAACATACTTTCTTTTGAAAATAACATAAAAAACATTAGCTCGCGAGGCTTTGTGTTTTTATACTGTTTCAAACGTTATATTATAAAAATGTAATATTATAAGATTTTTGCTCTACTGTAAAATTGACGATTTTGACATAGTAAGGTTTCAAACGAAAGACAGACAGACAGACTGACATGAATTTAGCCGTGCACAAACATGTGCAAATCCAGAACGACAATCTTACCAGGTCTACTTTATTTATATGCAGATGCAGATATTTCGTTTCCTAGGTTACACATTACACAGAATACAATTTTCAAATAAACCAACCTACTGAAACCAACATACTGGGAATTTGTTATGAATCAAATTCAAAATTATAGAACTTACTAAAATGTTTCGTATTTATTCCATACATATTGATGACAGAGTTAATTTAAACAACATGTTATCGCATATAACAAAGAAGAGCGTTGATAAAAGTGTTTACATGCCGGCTAGTCAATACAATAATTAAATATGGTAGAGACGAAAGAACGTGTTGAGCGTATAAAATAAAACAATGCTTAAATTGACAGAAATACACGCGTAATAGTAATTATCGGTTAATAAAAATTGCTGTAAAATTAAAAAGAAAATAAATTAGAAAACCAGTGATGACGGCCGCTGAAAAGAATTATTAAATACAGGAAATACACGTGGAACAGAGAATAATAGTGCTGAAAAGAATAATCAAATACATGAAATGCCCGTGTAATATTGATGACAATCTTGCTAAAATAAATTACGAAACGAAACGTTCAGAGCAAAGAAAACAAATAATAATAAATCAGAAAGATCTTACCAACCGCTGCTCTCGTTCCGGGTCTATAGATGAAACACTTACACTACATAATATCACTTTTTATTAATTGAAAATAACTTAAAACTATCTTAAATTCACCCCTCGTTGGTTATGTATGGACCTGAAACACACTTATGCACTACCATGCAAATATGAAATTTAATGCTGGGTATCAAGCAGACGCCTCGCAGAGATAAGATTTTCTCTTTCAACATTCGCGGTCTACGTTTGTTTTAAAAAAAAATATATAAGTTATCTTTCGTACGCGTGAGTTAAAATTCGTCTATCCCGACCAAGCGTCCACTCAAATACTGATTCAAACCAGCTATCGCGTCCACCGCTGGAGACGGGGGGGGGGAGGAGCTACCCCACCGCGCGGCGGGGCGCGTTCTACCATCTACCAATAGGAAGCCTCCATTTCACCTACCAAGTTAGAAAGTATAAAGTTCCAGGAATATGCATTGAATATAAAATTATTAGAAATGACATATTTACAAAATATAAGCATTGTTTAAACACATTAAGGACCCAAAGACCCGTTAATATGATAAAACCATTATAAGAGAAAGTTTTCCAAGAATCAAGGTATTTTGTTGAAACAAAATAATAGATGTCTGGCTTCTATGCTACCATAACCCATGGTAATATTTTGATCATAATACCTATGTATATATCAATCGGCCCTCTTTTTTGATCAAGATATACCATGTGAAGACCAAAGAAACCAAACATCATGTAAGTAGACAAAACTATTATGCCGGAGCTGAACGAATCTCATCGGCATGAACTTTAACAGGCTTCCCGCGACGTTCTACCCAGTAAACGTGTCCTCTTCCGATGGGCAATAAGATCCGATGCGGACCACTCCATTTAGGAGCAAATCCAGCGTGAAAACCGGTATTCATATCAGACTGAGGGTGTTCTCTAATTAATACAGCCTGCCCTATATCGTATTTCGAAACCGTATCATTATCAGGTGCGTAACGTTGTCGATATTCCTCCTGAGACGCTCGTATTTCGTTATCTAACTGGGTACGCTCACGTGCTCCCGCTGTTGGGATGATATCTCCATCGGGAGAATGAATCATCCATTCACCTGGACGGGGAATGTCGTAACCTAATAATGCCGTGCTAGGAGATACGCCTGTTGACTCATTACGACGACCACGTAACGCATATAAAATAGTCGGTAAATGTTCATCCCAACGATTATGAGGTTGACCTTGTAAATAAATACGCAACGCTTTCTTTATTTCTTGGTTTCTACGTTCCGTAATATTCGCTCGTGGATGGTACACTGCCGTTGTCCAGTGCAAACATTGCCATCTATCTAGTGCGCTGGTCCACAAACGATTCTTAAAATTAGTGGCATTATCCGACAAGATCGCTTTTGGATATCCGTAACGAGAGAATACGTCATCTTCTAATATTTTAATTATAATCGGAGCTCTACTCGATCGTACCGCAAACGCTTCCACCTATCGTGTATATAAATCCGTAACTACTACAATAAAACGCTTGCCGTGTGTGGATATAGGATAGGGTCCCATCAAATCGACTGCGCATACGTCAAATGGTTTCTGTACGTGAGTATTACCTAATGGGGCCGCAGGACGAGTCGGTACGGCTCTCGATAGAGCACACGTCATACACGCTCTCACATATTGCTCAACGTCAGTACGCATGTTCGGCCAAAAGAAATGGCGTGCCGCAGCCCGAGTCGTTTCTTTAGCTCCGGGATGACCTGCCACACGATTATCATGATACGTAGATATAACCTTCAAAACCATCGATCGGGGTACAAATAAACGCATATCATCATCCGCAAATTTTCTCCAAAGATAATCACCTAATAACGCATAATCACGTAAATATTGTTGTTCGTGACGTGCCGTCGATGTATTTGGTCGAGATAATAATATACGCAACCTATTTATACGTCGTTGTACGTCGGTATCTCTTTTCTGTCGTAACCGTATTTCTTCCGCAAGACTTACATCTACTACCTCAACATCGTCGGATGACTCAACCGCGTCCGGCTGGTCCTCCGTCACCGCATCATCTTCCGTTTGATGTACTTGTGCCGTTATCTCATTCGTTTCCGTTGATGGGTACATCATGCGACTTAAATCTTTTGTGTCTGCCTCCGTTACTATTGGGGACGATTCGGGATTTCGGGATAACGCATCAGGGAGTTCATTTTTACGACCGGGACAATGTTCAACTGTAAAATCAAATTCCTGTAAGAGGAGTGCCCATCTGATGAGCTTTGCCCTATCATTTTTCGCCGTATTCAACCATGTTAATGCTTTATTATCCGTGCGTAGCTTAAACGATCGTCCTTCTAAATACGGACGATATCTTTTAATGGCCCATACGGCCGCAAACGCTTCCTGCTCATTCGAATGCCATTTTTGTTCGGCCGGTGAAAAACGCATACTCGCATATGATATAACATCCCGTTCTCCGTCAGAGCGTGAATGATATAATACGGCCGCAATACCTAACTTACTCGCGTCTGTTTGTAAAATAAATTCGCGATTAAAATCGGGTCGTGACAATTTTAACGGTTGTGACATAGCCAACTTAATATTACGCATAGCGGTATCGGCTTGGCTATTCCACCGATATGGCCGATTAACCTTTAATAAATCGGTTAAAGGAGCAGCAATCTCAGAGAATCGCGGTACATACTCTCTTAACCAATTACACAGTCCTAAGAAGCCACGTAGTTCTTTACGAGTTCGCGGAGCTGGTGCAGAGAAAATCTCCTTGCAATGAGACATTTGAGGATAATTTCCTTCCGCAGTAACAACATGTCCCAAATACTCTATTTCTGACGTGGCTAATTTACATTTATCAGGCGAACATTTCAACCCGAACTGATCTAACCTTTCAAAAACCAGTCTTAAGTGATGGAGATGACTCTCCCAGTCAGAAGAATAGATGACAATATCGTCTATATATACAATACAAAATTCTCTTAAATAACCGGCAAGAACTTGCTGACACATCGCTTTCTGGAAGCAGCTCGGGGCTCCCTTAAGTCCGAAGGGCATAACCTTAAATTGATATAACGCACCGTCAGGAGTAGAAAATGGCGTATATGGTTTAGAAGCAGGATCGAGAGGCACTTGCCAATACCCCTTTGTTAAATCTAACGTGGAAAATATCTTTGCGTTTCCGAGATCCTTTAATGTTTCGTGGATGACCGGTAAAGTGGAGACCTCGCCCTCAGTGACGTCATTTAACCGACGGAAGTCTACACAGATACGATAATCATTATCTCCCTTTTTCGGAGCCATCACGATAGGAAAACAATACGGAGATCTACTCGCTTCGATTACGTCATCAGTTAACATTTCTTCGATTTGTTTATGTAAATTACGTTTCTTAGCGTCTGATAAACGGTACGGTGGGATACGAATGGGTGTCTCATCTTTCAACCGGATAACGTGCGGCTGCAAGCGAGCAGGGCCTGCATATGGGGTAAATAAAGCATTAAATTCTCGCAATATTTTATGTAATTAATTTCTTTTCGCATTAGATAAGTCGTTCGTAATATTTGGTAACTGTACGTTAGTTAAATTTGGTTGACGCTTCGTCGAATGAAAATATGCCGTAATCCTTTCCTTCTTGCCGAAATACAATGCTCCACGAATAAAATCAATCACGCCGTGTTCCGCTATTAGCCAATCTATACCTAATATTACGTCATCTCGTAGGCCGTCGACTACTAAAAATTCATTTTTCATCCTAACGTCTGCTATCGAGCAGTCTATTTCCGCTTTCGCTACTACCGTCATTTTGGCCGAAGCATGTGCAAGATTTAAACTCTTTACATCACAAAATTTTCTTCTATACTCGTGTACTAAATCTGCACGAATTAAACTGTGAGAGGCGGCAGAGTCTACTAACGCTACATAGAGACGATCCTCGATCGTCACGCTTATCCGTGGGAGGCTAACTTTACCAATCGCACATACACCGTCTACTTTATGTTCTAGTTCGCAAATTCCGTCACTATACTCCTCTTCGTACCTACTCATCACTTTCGCCATCTCATTACTACCCATCGCAACTACTGCAGTACCTAACTTGTGATCCGGCGCGACAACCGGTTTCCTCTCTTCGAACTCCTCTGACGCAACTACCAGATTCTCATCATCCGACGTACCTGATGCAACTATCCACTCCCTATCGTTCAACATATCTACCAACTCTACCTCCGACGCGAATTTCGAACTATCTCGTATGTAACCTGCCTTCTCATTATTAGCCTCCACAGTTTCAATACTATCCTCATCATATTCTCTATGCACATCAGCCTCTACCACCATCTCAGTAAAACCTACAGAGTTTTGATCGCCTATTTCTACGATAACTTCATCAACATATTCAATCTTTTCATTATTAGCCTCCACGGTCTCAATGCTATCCTCGTCATCCTCCTCTCTATGCACATCAGCTTCTACCACCATCACAGTAAAACCTACAGATTTTTGATCGTCTCTTTCTACAATTACTTCATCAACAGACTCAATCATATTAATAGCATTCTCATTATTAGTACAGGGCGCCAGTTCCACGTTTGTTAACCTGGTGGAACGCAGGTTTAATTTCTTCGGGAGCCCGCGACAGGTCGAGGTCCGTAATTTGTGTTCCTGTCGGGGCGGCGAGCGTTTCCCGATGCCGATGCGATAAACTCGTTTCTTTCCACGCAATCTTTATTAAAATGACGACCAGGGCAAAATTGACATTTTGGTAACTGTTTTCTGTTATTTACTGGGTTATTATTATTAGGGCGCGAATTCGCATTACGGTTGTTTGGACGTATATTATAATTATCCTGCCGGTACGTTGAGGTATTATAGTTATTACCGCTTTCGCACGAATTGTCACGTTGGGTATTCCTATTTTCATGATTACGTTCGGCAACTGGCTGAAATAACTTTTGTCGGGGGAAATCAATCATCATAACTTTTTCTTTAAGCGACGTGAACGTAAAATTTCCGAAAATCACTCCAACGTCTAAAATACTGCGATAAGTGTCTCTCATCAGATATATTAAGTCAGCACATGAAGCATCCGACGGAGCCGTTTCAAAGAGCCGCATATGAACCGCTTCCTTCCGCTTAAGGAATGCGATTCCACCCTCATCCGCACGCTGACGGTCACCATAATAATTAGCCATAAGCGAAGACCGGGCAACGTCTATTCCGTATCTACCAATTAAAAAACCTTTGAATTCATCCCATGTCCATTTACCCTGCGCATGAGGAGACCACCAACGCTTGGCTTCTCCTCGCAACCTCTGAGACGCACGGCCGACCATTGACGCAGGAGAACAAAACATGTGGCCGAAAAACGCTTCGCATGCCGTGATAAATAAAACAGGGTCTTCTTCTGGAAGACCGCTGAACGTATCTTCCAGTTCGCATTTAATGCTGGGTATCAAGAACGTATCTTGATACCCAGCATTAAATTTCATATTTGCTAATAGTGCATAAGTGTGTTTCAGGTCCATACATAACCAACGAGGGGTGAATTTAAGATAGTTTAAGTTACTATTAAACATAACTTTTAAGAATAAACATAACTTAAATAATCGTATAATAGTGAATAAGTGTGTTTCAGGTCCATACATAACCAACGAGGGGTGAATTTAAGATAGTTTTAAGTTATTTTCAATTAATAAAAAGTGATATTATGTAGTGTAAGTGTTTCATCTATAGACCCGGAACGAGAGCAGCGGTTGGTAAGATCTTTCTGATTTATTATTATTTGTTTTCTTTGCTCTGAACGTTTCGTTTCGTAATTTATTTTAGCAAGATTGTCATCAATATTACACGTGCATTTCATGTATTTGATTATTCTTTTCAGCACTATTATTCTCTGTTCCACGTGTATTTCCTGTATTTGATAATTCTTTTCAGCGGCCGTCATCACTGGTTTTCTAATTTATTTTCTTTTTAATTTTACAGCAATTTTTATTAACCGATAATTACTATTACGCGTGTATTTCTGTCAATTTAAGCATTGTTTTATTTTATACGCTCAACACGTTCTTTCGTCTCCACCATATTTAATTATTGTATTGACTAGCCGGCATGTAAACACTTTTATCAACGCTCTTCTTTGTTATATTTATTTATTTATTTATTTATTTAATTTCAATTTACGGTTTGATAACCTTTTACACATACAAGTATACATAATATATTAAAAACAACAGAATTTAAAAAAAAACAAATAAAAACAAACAAATATACAAAACGAAAATAAAAAATGAATAACAATATAAAAAAGGTGAAAACATGTAAAAATATGTAAAAAATAATGAAAAACATTTAAAAAAAAAAATATGTAAAAAATAATGAAAAACATTTAAAAAAAAATATGTAAAAAAAAAACATGCGAGAAACATTCAAAAATATGTAAAAAAATAAACAAAAAACATGTAAAAATATGTAAAAAAAATAAACAAAATACATGTAAAAAATAATGAAAATCATGTAACAAATATGTAAAAAATATGTAAAAAATAAACAAAAAGCATGCAAAAATATGTAAATAAACAATGAAGAACATGTTAAAAATATGAAAAAAAAAAAAAAAAAGTAAACATACATGCAAAAATTAATACAGGAAAAAAGAAATGAGAAAAGTAGTTTAAAAAATAATACGACAAAATAATCTAATGTTTGGTCTCATTAACAAGTGCAGTGTATAGGCAACTTCTATAGATGCCGATCGAGTCATTAAATATATCTGTGTATTGTGCATACTGGTTCCCCAAACTATGCATTCTTTGCAAGGTTGAATTAGCCCGGTATACGCTAGTGTTAGTATGACAATAAAATGGCGCGGTACTGCGTGTGACCAGGGACGGCACCCGCAAATTTATAGCACTGAGCAAGTAAGGGGTGTCAGTATGCGAGTTTAATATTTTAAATAAAAATAACAGATCTGCTAAAATTCTTCTCTGTGACAGTGGCAATAAATTGGTTAGCTTCATAAGACTGTTATAATTTATATAATCAATCGGTATTCCAAGTTTAAAATTAATAAACCTAAGAAATTTTCTCTGAACTTTTTCCAAAGTATTAATATGAATAGAATAACAAGGAGACCAAACAGTGGAATTATATTCAAGGTGGCTTCTAACAAGAGTTTTATATAATAAAGACAAAGTAAAAATATTAGTGAAAGCATTTGATACTCGCAATACAAATCCAAGCATCTGTAGAGCTCTGTCATGAATGTTGTTGATGTGTTTTATAAACGAGAGTTTTGTATCAAATGTCACCCCAAGATCTTTCACTTCAGCTGTTCTAAGTAGAACATTGTTGTTCAATGTATATTTATTAAGAATCGGTGATTTAATTTTATAAAATGAAATAACTTGACATTTGTTAATATTCAGATTCAACTTATTAGAAAGGCACCAATCATACAAAGTATCCAGATTTCGCTGTAATATCAAACAGTCATTCAAATCTTTGATCTTCCGGAAAAGTTTTAAATCGTCAGCAAAAAGAAGAACCTTTACATCGTCGAAAATATTTATGATATCGTTTATAAATAGAATAAACAATAGGGGACCTATGTGGGATCCCTGAGGTACCCCGCTGGTAGCTTTAAACTGATACGATTCAACAGAGCAAATTTTAACATACAACAATCTATTGCAAAGGTAAGATGAGAACCAATTAAGTAATTTGCCATTAATTCCCATCTGTTTCATTTTGAATATTAAAATTTGGTGAGATACCTTGTCAAAAGCCTTGCTAAAGTCTGTGTAGATGGAGTCTACTTGAAATTTGTTAGCAAGACAGTTCGAAAGGTAATTTTCATATTCTGTTAAGTTGGTTAAAGTTGATCTACCAGAGAAAAAACCGTGTTGATTTGGAGTTATAATCGGTTTTACAAAAAACATAATTTTATCCAGGACTAGACTTTCCAACATTTTTGGTAAAGTCGACTGTATACAGATAGGACGGTAATTCGATATGTCCATTTTGTCACCTTTTTTGAAAATGGGTGTTAAGTGACTAATTTTCCATTGTGAAGGGAAGCTTCCTTCGAAAAGAGATTGATTGAAAAGTGTGCATATGGGTGCCGCCATTTCGAGTGAACAGGACTTTAAAAATACCGGAGGAATATTATCCGGTCCTCCCGATTTGTTGGAATCTAGTTTATTTATTTTCGCTGTAATGTCAGCTGGTGTAAATAGAAAGTTTGGGATATTTAGAAATTGAGACGAGATGTACGAAGGAACTGTCGAATCCAGATCTTCGATATACACAGATTTAAAGAAATCTGCAAACAGGTTAACGATCCCTTGCACATTGTCCCTACTCTTGTTACCATAGTACATCTGGCTAGGATAAATCAATGAGTTAGTTCTTTGTTGTTTTGTAAAATACCAAAATTTCTTTATATTCGTAGGAATAGATTGCTCGACAGTTGAGATGTATTCTTGATAACAACAACGAGTAAGTAAGCTACATTTTTTTCTCAACACACAAAAAGTTTCGTAATTAATAATAGAACGGGTTTCTTTGTATGATCTGTGTGCGATTTTTTTTTGGGTAATGAGTTTTTTTAATTCCGTTGTAAACCAGATTGGGTATTTAGAACTTTTTATTTGTACCATTGGTACAAACATGTCTAAGGCTTTTAGTATTGTATTATAAAACTTATCTATATTTATTTCCAGAGTATTACATAAAATTGAATTCCAGTTAACATTGTTTAAATAAGCATTTATGTCCATATAGTTAGCTTTGTTAAAGTTGCGGTTCATAACATTACATTCAATGTGGTTTATTTCAGAGGCTGTTATTTTTATGTCTAAAGGGGGGTGATAGTTGTCGATGGGAAGTAATTCATGATTTGATTTATCAATTATTACTTTAGTATCGCTCGAAAGCATTAAATCTAGAGTTCTACCATTAATATTATATATATGATTTAATTGACTTAAATCTAGAAATGTACACATATCAACCAATTCTCTAGCACTCTCCGACAGTTGAGAATTTGCAGCAACCTTGCCGTTAGTATCCCATGTTACATTAGGTAAGTTGTAGTCACCGGCCAGTACAAAAGTAGCTTCAGGGTATTTGTATTTGAATGTTTCGATTTCTTCTGAGTGCTTTTTGTATAATTCAGGATCAGATGATGGAGGAATATATGTGCAGCCTATTATGATTTTCTTAGAGTGGGTCTTGATAAGAACAAATAACTGTTCAATGCATGTATACTTAGTAGGTAGGCTAGTTGAATTTAATTTCTTAGAAATAGCGATAAATACTCCCCCACCTCTTCTTTTGTCGCTAGTAGTTTGGCTTCGGTCTAAACGGAAAGTGTTATAGTTATCGAATCCCAGTTCTTCTGTATAAATATTAAAGTCCAACCAGGTTTCAGTTAGTAGAAATAAATCAGCCTCTATTAGTGGTATATGTGTTTTAAGTTCATTAATTTTAGTTTTAATCCCTCTAGTATTTTGGTAGTAGCATCTTATATTTAAATTCTTGATGAGTTTTTTGGTTGCGTTGATACAATTTTTGGCGTAGAATTAATGTATTTGATAGTTAAATTCGTTTCTCCGTCCTTTTGGCGAGTTTCCAATTCAGTTCGTAGGTCGACCAATTGTTTTCTTTGTAACGGTGTTAAATCATGAGTTATTTTAAGTCCATTTTTAAATTTGAATTTATTTTGTAAAATGTGTATTGCTTGAGAAGAATCCTTCAATACAACTTTCACGGGACGAATTCTGTTGTTTTGTTTCACACCAAGTCTATAGACCTTTAACTTTTCTGTATCTATGTTGTCAAAATCTTTTAAAATGTCATTGACGTAATTTGTATCATCTGTAATTGCTTGAATTTGAGTTATTGAGCTGCTTTCAGGAACATTAAATACAATAATATTCTTAGATCTGTTCTTTCTTTCCTCTATCTCTGCAACAGTTTCACATATGTCGGGTGCATTCACGTGTTGGGAAGAAACAGAAAGTGACTGGTTATTTATAATTTGTTTTAGTGCGTTTAACTCGCCTTCCATGCTGCCCATCTTTACTGCCATTTGTCCGATTGTACCAAGTAGTTCAGAAAACATAGGAGCTAATTTAGCCATTTGCTCTTTATTAAATCTATTAGTTGGATCCATAACAACAATATTCAAATTATTAATCTGCTCCTTAGCGTTTATTATGTATTGTTGCGCATTATCCATTATGACTTGCTTGTTCTTGTATTTACAAATAGTAATTAAAATATTCGTATGTAATGTCAGTTAATATCAGTAACCAGAGACGCCCCTGCTCTAAGTTCAAATTCCAATATACGTAGGAAGTACCTATCCACCGCAAGCCGCGTACTGCACGTTCAGCGGTGTGTAGGTATAGAGCGTATTGTATACAGGATAGCGGGTAGATAAATTATTTTACCAGTATAAATTAGCAGCAGAAAAAGTTGTTATTCTTATTTTTAAATGTACAGATCTCACCAGATTTCAGTTTAAATCAGCTGACGCTCTTTACTGTGGTTTACTTTATCTCCTGGTTAAATCTTACACTGATTGCACTTCTTAAACAACAATTATTGATTAAAAACTTGTAGAACAACAACGGTGTGCGTGCACTGTGAACTAGGAGGATGAATTTTTGAATTTTGAATTTTTATATGCGATAACAGCTTTTGTATTGATTATCCGTAGGTATTATATACTCTTTGGTATTGATATTGTTGAAGATAAATTTTGTAAATGTATTTTTTGTCTATGACTTGTTAACCTTCTATGATATCTATGCTTTATACTGTGCTGTATCCGCTTCTCGTAAAACGGCGTCTAAATAAAACTGTCTTGTTTCTATCGAATTATATATCTATTATTCAGATCCAACCTCGTCAGGTCATGGACCCAGGACTGAAAAGTTAATAAGAGAAACAAAACGTCAAAAAACATTAAAAACAAGTCTTGGTGCGAAAGTAAAATTAAAATTCTGCACGTGTCAAGAGGTTGAAAAGGTTAGGTGAACAATAAAAACGTGTGTGCGATAAGTGTATTAAAACTTGTGATAAGTGTATTAATACCTAATAGACTTAAAAAAGAAGCAATCATGACTGATTACGACATACAACAAATAAATAAATTGGAAGACGCAGAAAACTTTAACTTGTGGAAGTTTCAATTCTTGATAGTGTTAAAAGCCGCGGGACTCGACAGCCAACTAACTGCCATTAGTTCAACGGATGCAACTTGGCTGAAAAATGATGCGAAGGCTCAAAAGGTCATTGTATCTACAATCAACAAAAGAAATTTGACATATATTATGAGTTGTAACACGGCAAAAGACATGTATGACAAATTGTCGGAAATATATGAGCAAAAAAATGAAAATAACAAAAGCAACTTGTTAAAAAACTTTTTTAATTACAAAATAAGTAATGTTTCTGATGACCTCGCGTCATTGCAAAATCTCGGCACCAGATTAAAAGCATTGAATCACGAGATAAGTGATGACATGATGATTGAAAAAATATTATCATCACTACCAGAGAAGTTTCAATTTTTTGTAACCGCATGGCAATCCACTTCAAAATCTGAAAAAACCCTGACAAATCTAACTGCTCGGTTACTTTCCGAAGAACAAAGAAGTGAACAAACTTCAAAAGATGTTGCGTTTAAAACGACAATTATTTGTTTCAAGTGTAAACAATCGGGGCACATAGCCAAAAACTGTGACAAAAAATCTCAATGCATATATTGTAAAAAAACAAACCATGCTTCCAGTAGATGTTTCTTCAGAAATAAACATCCTGATAAAGATCATAATAAAATGAAATTTAAAGGCTATAATAATAAATTTGATAAAGATAAACCATCAGTAGCATTTATATCATATGAAAATCATCAAACAGGACAACTTTCAAAATGGATCATAGATTCAGGCGCATCCTGTCATATGACTAATGACATCACTTTGCTTTCAAATAAACATACCACTTCAGCAGGTATTGCTATAGCAAAAAGTGATAGTCAAATGATAGCAGAATCAGCGGGTGACATTTTGTTCGATGATTTAAAACTAACAGATGTTTTATATGTACCAGACCTTGCTATGAATTTAATTTCAGTTAATAAAATTACAAAAAGTGGTGGAATTGTAAATTTTCATCAAGAAAGCGTTGAAATAGCGAAAGATAAATTCAGTATTCAAGGAAAAAAGAATTCTGAAGGTCTTTTTGAAATTAATTTGGCACCTGGAAAGACTAATAATTCTCACACTGCTCAATACTGTACAACCATAGAACTATGGCATCGTAAACTTGGGCATCTTGGACTTAAAAACATGGAAAAGCTCATGAAACTATCTTCAGGTATAAATATTCATCCAGAACACTTCATAACCGATTCTCAATGTGAAATATGTTCCTATTCCAAACAAAATAGAATTCCTTTTTCAACAATAAGAACAAGAGTGTCTAGACCTCTAGAAATTGTACATATGGATATATGTGGTCCACTAGAAACGACATGGGATAATCACAAGTACTTTGTTACTTTTTTGGATGACTACACTCATTTTCTCTATGTTTACCTTCTGAGTGAAAAATCTGAATTGTTTGATGTACTAAAAATATATACAGCAGAAGTTGAAGCAAAGTGGAACCTAAAATTGCATCAAATACGCTGTGATAATGCTGGAGAAAATAGCTCGAATCATCTGAAAATTTGGTCTCAACAAAAAGGAATTAAAATGGACTACTCTCCTCCATACACACCCCAACTTAACGGAAAGGCAGAACGCATGAATAGAACATTACTAGAAAAAGTAAGAGCCTTGCTTTTTGATTCAGGTTTATCAACTAAAATGTGGGGTGAAGCTCTTTATACTGCTACATATTTGCTAAACAGAAGCCCAACGCAGACATTGACCGATAAGACACCTTTTGAAATGTGGTTCAATAAAACTCCTGATCTGTCAAGATTACATATTTTTGGTAGTGAAGCTTACATACAAACCTTGACTCAACGCTCAAAACTAGAACCTAAAAGTCAAAAATATTTGTTTATTGGTTATGCAACAAATGGATTTAGATTTTGGAACGAAACACGCAAGAAAATTATAATATCAAGAGATGTAATATTCACAGATAAATTAGTTCAGAAAGATGAATATAAAAACAAGTTAATACCATTTGACATAAGTGAACAGGAAGATGAACAAACCGACAACAACTTAGAAATATTTGAAGTTACTGAAGATCAACCGGAAACAAACATGAATGAATTGGAAAATGAAGATGAGGAAGAAATGGGAAGAGGAAAAAGGATCAAAAGACCGCCTAACAAATTTAAAGATTACATAGTCAATCACGGAGAAACTTCTTTTCTTACTTACCAAGAAGCTATTAATGGAAAAGATAAAGAAAAATGGGAAAAAGCAATCCAAGAAGAAAAGGAAGCATTAGAAAAAAACAAAACATGGATACTGGTTGAAAAGAATAAAGTAAAGGATAAGAAAATTTTGAGTAACAGATGGATCTTTAAAATAAAGGAAGATGGAAGATACAGAGCTAGATTGGTAGTTCGTGGATGTGAACAAAAACAAGGAATTGACTTTGATGAGACATACAGTCCTGTTGTCTGCAGTGAGTCTCTAAGAATTTTGCTAGCTACTGCTATAAAAAACAATCATCACATTATAAAATTTGATGTCAAAACTGCTTTCCTTAACGGTAACCTAGAAGAAGAGATATTCATGTACTTACCGGAAGGATTTGAAGAAAACACCAAAGTGTGCAAACTTAAAAAAGCTCTTTACGGATTAAAACAAGCTCCATTAAGTTGGAATAAGACTTTGACAGATTTTTTAAAAACGGAAGGTTTATCCCCTATAAAAACAGATCCATGCATTTATGTAAATAAAGAAAGATCCGTTATGTTGGCTATATATGTTGATGATGGAGTGTTAACCGGAAATGACATTACAAAGTTGAATCAACTTCTTGAACACTTCAGCAAGAAATTTGAAATTACTATAGAAGACAAACCTACTTCATTTCTGGGAATGGAACTGGAACTAAAACCAGGAATTTTAAAACTTACTCAAATAGGTTATGCAAAACAAATATTAACTCGGTATGGCATGGAGGAATCCAAATGTGCACCTACACCTATAATACCTCAGAGTCAACAGAATGAAAACACTGAAAAAAATGTAGTAAAATTTCCTTTTCGTGAAGCAGTTGGAAACTTGCTATATTTGACTGTTAAAACAAGACCTGACATAGCTTTTGCCACTGGATACTGTAGTCGACATGTTGAAAATCCTTCACATCAAGACATTGCCAATTTGAAAAGAACTTTGAGATATATTAGAGGAACACTGAATACAGGTATCTCATATAAAAAGGACAGTACATCTGAGATTATAGCTTATTGTGACGCTGACTACGCAGGCGATGTGGAAACTCGAAGAAGTACTACTGGTTTCACAATATTCTACAATGGTGGTCCCATATGCTGGCGGTCCAGAAGACAACCAATTGCGGCTTTAAGCAGCACAGAAGCTGAATTCATAAGTGCTGCAGAATGTTGTAAAGAACTTTTATTTTTCAAGAGAATGATTGAAGAATTAACCGACAGTGTAGTGAGTGCAAAAATGTTCATTGATAATATGAGTGCAATTGAAATAATTAAAAAAGGTATTGTTAACAAGCGAAGCAAACATATAGATGTAAGATACCATTTCCTTAAAGATGTATATGATCAAAAAATTGTAAATTTTGAATATTGTCCTTCTGAAGAACAAATTTCTGACTTGCTAACAAAACCATTAAATACCAATAAGTTTGAATATTTAAAATCAAAATTAGTTTAGATTTCAAAATTTAGGAGGTGTGTTGAAGATAAATTTTGTAAATGTATTTTTTGTCTATGACTTGTTAACCTTCTATGATATCTATGCTTTATACTGTGCTGTATCCGCTTCTCGTAAAACGGCGTCTAAATAAAACTGTCTTGTTTCTATCGAATTATATATCTATTATTCAGATCCAACCTCGTCAGATATACATTTATTAATCTACAGCGGATTACATAACGTAAAAGGGCGGGGAGATATCAACCACAGTGATGAGTGTGATGACGATGACCACAGATAATATAGAAGTAAACTTTCAGTGACGATGACAGAATAAAGTTTCCATAGAAAACCATGGATATATTTTATGACATCTACATATTTTTAAGGCTGTTAAATCCATCATTCCAACACATATTACAAATATCTGACTTTGTTGATTTTTCATTTTTTTTCGTTACTCATCTTCTTCTTCGATGGCGCTACAGCCCAAGTCGAGCCTTGGCCTCCTTCAACTTCTGCCTCCAACCCCGTCTGTCCTCAGCTGCCGTCCTCCAGTTCGTAACGCTTAAGAGCTGTACTGCATCCCTCTTCACCTCGTCCTCCCATCGCAACCTGGGTCTTCTTATTTTCCTTCTTCCACCTGGATGACCAGTCATAATTTTCTTAGGAGTTCGCATATTTGGCATTCTCTGAACATGTCCAGCCCATCTCAATCTTGATATTCTTATATATGTTGAGATACTGGGTGCTTCAAATAATCTGTACAGTTCATCGTTTCGCCTTATACGCCACTCTTCCCCATCCTTCACTGGTCCACATATGCGGTAGAGAACTTTCCTCTCAAATATGTCGAAAGCTTCAGCAGATTTTATTGTAAGTGTCAACGTCTCACACCTGTATGTAACTACAGTCCTTATAATTGTCTTGTATAGGATGATTTTGGTTTTTCTATGGACGTTTCGAGATTTATACACTGGTACCAAGGAGAAATATGTCCTATTACCTGCTGAGATTCTTTTCTTTATTTCCTCTGCTTCCTCATTGCATTCCGTGAGATGAGATCCCAAGTATGTGAATTGATTGACTGATTCGAATGTGTGATTCTCTGCTAGCTGCACATTTCCTCTTGTTCTATTAGATGCGTTTCGGCTTTGTATCATAAACTTTGCCTTTCGTTATTAATCTTTAAGCCCACCTCATGTGCTGCAGATACCAGGGGGTCGAGAACTTCCTTAATGGCTGCTTTGGTTCTTCCAAGTATACTTAGGTAATCCGCATATCCAGGGCCGGATAAACGTGTTTTTGCGCCCGTAGCAATATAGGTATTTGAAACCGCCCCCCCCTCCTTCCCACATTTTTTGGATTTGTTTTCACCAGACAGAAGAGAGAGAGAGAAAGCAACAAAATTATACGAATGATTGAAAGAGATAGGTAAGATATTAGCACTAAGCGGGATTTTTTACATACACACCATCACGCCGAGCCTCTTTCCGGGTACGCAAAGAGAACAGAGCGCCATACCTGCGGATTTTTGATTTATATATTTAACATTTTAGGATTATAAGCGCCCTTTCTAAGACTACCGCCCTGACTTCTTGTTCCTGATTGTTCTATGATTTATCCGGCCCTGCGCATATCCCACTATCTGACTACTTTTGAAACATATATTAGAGCCATTGTCAATTGGTGTTCTGCGGATAACGTATTCCAGGGCGAGGTTGAAAAGAGTAGGAGCCAGACTATCTACTTGCTTCAATCCTTGTGTAATTGCAAAAGTCTCTGTTAAATCACCCTGCACCTTAACTCTACATTGTGAATTGGTCATTGTCATTTTCACGAGTCTTACTAATTTAGGTAGAATTTGGAATTCTTTCGGTACTCATACTAATATTAATTTGAGAGTGTAATATTTTTGAAGGTAATTATTATATAATATATGTATGATTTTAAATAATTTTTTTAATAATGATCTAATTTTTTATTTGCTTTATATTCATCTCATAAACAAATTAATAAAAAAAGTATGTACTTGGAATTCATTCAACGATCCAAGCGGAAACTTTAAATACTCTTTTCACACTTAATAACTATATAAGAACATGGGGGTTATGGCCAACACTAAACTCTTCATAATGCTTAAATTCATTCAAATTATAAAACCACTTTTAGACTACAATCTTGCTGAAATTTATTTCCCAGTCCAATTCTACTGAAATTTCAAACCACTTCTCTTTACATTATTTGAGACTGAAGGAACAGTAAGGACTTAAGAGAAGGGACGGAGGGGACTTTTTTTAAAAAAACTAACTTATTTTTGTTCATTTTATTTATTGTATTGGATATTTTTTACTCATTCTGAATTTATCATAACAAATAAACAGTTCAAAATTACAAAAACGAATTTCTAGATATGTTGGCATATTGTTCCACATATACCTTATCGAGCAACGCCGGATATAAATAACTAGTAGTAAATAAAGAGGGTAGGATAATGGGTAGGTGCATACATTTTTTCACAAACATTGAAGGAATTTTATCTGGTCCTTGACTACATGATGCTTTTAAATTTCTAATTTCAGCTATAATATCTTTAATTTCAAGGTGTATTTGTGTAATTTGCAAATCGATATATGTCTCAAAATCTGGAACAGCGTTTTCTGGAATACTATCATAATATACCGACTTGAAATATTTCGCAAAAAGATAACTATATCTTTTGATGTAGAAGCAATTTCATTATCATAAATACATAGTGCTTGGTAAGGCATTACTGCATTTTTTTAGATTTCGCATAGAAAGAAATAGTAAGGGTCTCGGTTAATCGATTCTTCAATTTCTCTGATATATTTTTTGTCACAAGTATTAAACATAATTGAACATTCTTTTCTTAATTTGTTGAATATCATATAGTCAGAAGGCCCTTTAGTTTCTTTTATTTTAGTTTTGTCCTATGAGCAGCCTTTTTTTGAAATATAAGTTGTTTAAGTTGCGAGATTACCATATGGGGAAACTAGATGTTTTAGGAGAAGTTAAAGGAACATAGCCTTCAATAACTGAATCAAGAATATGGTCAAAATCACGTGGCTCAGTTGGTTAGATATCTGACTGCTGATCCGAAGGTCCCGGGTTCCATTCCAGGTGGAGACACAGTTTTTAATTGTGTTTTCAGTCTGGATCATGAGACGATTAATATCAACTTGTTATTGGGTGCATGTTAAATTAATATTTAACATAGTAGGTACATGTTAGTTGCCTGAGAAGTAATATTAAAATAAAATAATTTTTCATCAAAGTTATCAGTGTTCAAAAAGACCAGTCGGCATCATAAAGAGAATCCTTCTTTGTGGTTACATAGAGGGAAGGGAGGTAAGTAACAAGATAGGTGTAAGTATCAAGATAGGTATAAGTAATCAAAAAATCATAAAAGTATGTATCAAAATAATGAAAACGGTCTATTCAAACCAAAGACCTTATATACTAAAGTATATTATAAGGTTTTTGATTCAAACACTGTAATGTATCAGCTATATATCATAAAGTAAATAGCTATATATATTTTACCTGCGTGTAATAATGCATATGGCATGAGAAGATAGGAATATCTCCTACCAAAAATATTAAATGACATGAATGGTGAGCAGTGGCGGCTGGTGACCTTAAATCTTAGAAGGGCTCAAAATTTTACCTAGAAGAGAAATTAACTTACAACAGGAATCAGAAAGCAGATATATGGAATAATATTATTTTCGTATATTAAAATTATCAGTGTCTTCCATAATTCTTTAGTTTATCGGAACCTGATCATCTGTATTTGATTGGGTTTTTAATAATGTTTATAATAAAATGCATCAATAAATTATAAAATAATTTGTGACAACTAATAAATTTTGATCATACAATATTGAAAAAAAAACTTCTCGCAACAGCCGGATTTTATGTCTAATATCATTTTTGTTGCAATATTATGGTATTAATTAATTAAAAACTAATACTAATATATTTTGGATAATTTATAGTTTAAACTATAAATATTACGATATCAATTAATGTTAGCCTCAAGGAATTGCAACCGACTACCAAGCGTTCGACCATCGCAATGTATAACAAAAAATGAATGAATGAAAATATACTGTAATCCTTCGCGGGCACTGCCCCATTTTGCTCGATATCAGCATACATTCAACGTGTGCGGCGGCAGCCGGCGATCACGTGAATTGTATTGGTTCTCCGGGCACAAGTCGACTGTGCCCGAGGAATGAAATATTTCATAGAATCTTGCTTGCTTTACAAAGCAGGTAGGTATAGATACTTTCGCTAAATATACTACAAGCGTAATACGGGAAACATTAATTAGAAAAATAATGTGCTCTCAAAATTTAATTACATACAATTTTTGGAATCTTTTGAATAAAGTGTTTGGGAGGGCTGAACCCGAGCGCCCTTTAGGAAGAGCCGCCACTGATGGTGAGGTCTTGCATAAATATATACATACCCAAAATATTTTACCCACTTGAAAAGGTACATGATGAGGTACGATGACGACAGCTATGTGCTCTAGGAGCATGCTCCTTAGGTTACTCGGCTGTCGTAGGTCGGAACCTGCGTCATAATATTTACTGTAAACTTACTAGCTACTGAACTCGTCAACCTCAGATAAACCTTGAAGGTTGACCATATCAACTAGAATTATAAAAAATATATATATATATATATAATTTTAAGCTCTATTTAATTTTTTTGCAAACGCGACTCCCATTCAGTGATATCGCTCAATACTGGTTGACTATGTGTTGTATTAAAAATGTCATTCTACCTAAATAAGAAAATCACACAAATATAAATAACAAACCAAATACTTCCCAATTATTTTTAAGCTGTACACATTTTTTTATGGTTATTTCATCATCATCATCCGCAGCGTTAAAATCCTTGGTGGGTCCTAGATGCCTCCAAGAAACTTCTCCAAACTGCTTTATTGTTGGCTGCCACTTTTCAGTTCTGCTGCCCCATAGCCCGACAATCCGTGACAACGCTGTCCAACCATCGTAGCTTAGGTCTCCTTACGCTTCTTCTACCGGTTGGGTTGTTGGTCAACACCCTTTTTGGGAGCTCCAGATCATCCATACGGTGTACATGACCCAACCAGCGTAGTCTGCTAATCTTAATAAACTTGACCACGCTGATGTCCTGGTAAAGATCATAGAGCTCAATGTTGTAACTCTTACGCCATGTTTGACCATCATTAATTGGTCCAAATATTCTGCGTAAGATTTTTCTTTCAAAGGCGTCCAGTCTGCTTTCATCGTGCTTGGTTAATGTCCAAGTCTCGAAGGCATATGATAAGACTGGTCTAATTAGTGTCTTGTATAGTGTGGCTTTCGTTTTTCTGGACAATAGGTCTGCGTGTTTTCAATTGTCCAATGAGACCAAAGTAACTCCGGTTAGCTGCAAGAATCCTCTTCTTGCAGCTAACCGGAGTTATTTACCCTAATGTATTTCTAGAAACATCTTTATTTTAACAAGAATTTTTCAATTTATTTGTATTGTTAACATTTTAGGTCATTCAAGACGTTTTAGTACCCATGTCCATTCAAAATGTATCATACATTGTTAGATAGCTTTTTCCAAGTGAACAAAAAAATACCATGACGACAAATCCATATAAGTAATCCGTTTTGAAATATACTCTTCAGAAGATATTGAATTATACAAAAAACTCATCAAAAATAGAGAACATTCAAGGCAGGATTACACTCCGTGAATAGGTACTAGCGCCATAGTTATTCATATTCTACATAAAAAGACCTTTCCAACAATTTAGATTTGTGCTGGTAACAGGTTCCATACATTTGTGCCTATCGTCCTTTGAGCCCCTTGTCAAGATACATACTTGACATCACCCTGCTGATAGGTAGCTACGCTTACTGCATATAACATGTTCCATGTACAAATTGGTTTCAGCCTGAAATTTAGCTCTGACTTATCTTAATCTTAAGCACTGCAGAGATTTTATTTAAATAATGGGTATAGAATATATATCAAATAAAAAATTATAAGTAAAAAATATATATAACATATAGCAAAAAAGGAATTTTTATTTACATAATATTCATATATTTATAACTTGATATTTCAGTGCACAGTAATTTCATAAAAAAAACAGACAATTATTCTGACATCCTCATATTGAATGTATATCTTTTTTTTTAAATAATACTAATGACATTATATTTCATAATCTACACCTCTTTTGTAAACCAATAATTAATAATTCTAATGCATTATTGCATACTGTGAAAAAGTGTGTTTTAGATCATTTAAGAAATACTTAGGGCTATACTTCTACAAACTCCACCTTCAAATATTCCAGACTACAAGAGGTTGGTGGCAGCACCCTATAGTCCAACGAATCGTATAATCCAACACCATGATGCGAAATGTCTATTGATTATCGCCGGTCTACTGTATATTAATAAAAAATTATCTCTTTTACACTTGATCTTTCACACTAAGCAATAAGGCTGTTGATAAATGTTCTACTAATAACCTCAATTGTTTTTCATCATAGAAGCTAACATTTCTTCATTAGATTTTCTTTGTAATCTCTTGATAGCGTCCTCAAATTTTTGCCGCTGTTCGGGATTATCGGGAGGATATATTTGTTGTCTGGTATTTACTACCCATTCTTCAAAGTACTGGGGCTGATTAAAGTAATAAAACAAAGCCACAGGAAATGTTAAATACATTGTCATCCTAAACACTTCCAGTTTCCAGTTACCCATTGCTAAAAATATAAAATTAATAAAATACAACATTTGAAAAGAAGAAAAAGATTAATTGAAAACAAAATTTAACCTAATAAAAAGAAAAAAGATTATCTGGTTATTTTTGATAAGCTTTACTTACATAAAGAGGATTGTAAACCTCTTTGCTTGTTTTTTCAAAAGTGTGTATGACGATGAGATATCTGATAGCGATATTCCAGACTTAAATATTTCTGAATCAATTGATATTCCTAATTTTATAATTAGCACCACTGATATCGAGAAAAAGATAATGTCACTAAGTTCTCATAAAGGGGCCGGTCCTGATTGTGTTCCAGCTATTTTTCTGAAGAAATGTGTAAAAAACCTATTGTATCCACTTCAATTATTATTTAATCAATCCTTGTCAAATAGTTTCTATCCTAACATATGGAAACGCAGCTACATAACACCCATTTTTAAGAAGGGTGACAGAAATGATATAGCTAACTATAGACCTATTTGTATTCAGTCCACCATTCCTAAATTGTTTGAGAGTATTGTCTTGGATAAAATCTTCAGCCATATAAGATTGAGTATTATTGACAATCAACATGGTTTTTTGCCTGGTAGATCTACGCTTACAAATTTGTTGGTGTATGAAAATTTTTTATCCTGTTCTTTGGCTAATAAATTACAAGTGGATTCAATTTACACAGACTTTAGTAAGGCGTTCGACAAAGTATCTCACAAAATTCTTGTATATAAGATGAATAAAATGGGTATCAGAGGCAGTCTTCTAAAATGGTTTGTTAATTACTTATCTAATAGAAATCTTTCTGTAAAGATAGATGGTTACTTATCTGATTCATTCTCTGCTACAAGTGGCATTCCTCAGGGATCTCATTTAGGTCCCATTTTGTTTATATTATTCATTAATGACATCATAAATATATTTAATGACGTCAATGTTTTAATATTCGCTGATGATATAAAAATCTATAGAGCCATTGGTCATATAAATGAGTGTCTGATTGTCCAGGAAAATCTGGTTAGACTTTATGAATGGTGTGAATTAAATAAATTACCTCTTAATATTAGTAAATGTCAAATAATTACTTTCTTTAATATAAAAAACAAGATTACCTTCGATTATTCTATTAATGATGTAAATTTGACTAGGGTTTCACTAGTATCTGACTTAGGAATTATCTTTGATGAGCGATTAACCTTTGTTATGCATATTAATGACAGAGCTAAAAAAGCGTTGAAGATGTTAGGCTTTGTTCTGCGAACATCTAATAATTTTAATTCATTGTCTGCTATCAAACATCTCTATTGTTCTTTGGTTCGCAGTCAACTGGAATATAACTCAACTGTTTGGTCACCGCATTATAATATTCATTCCAACAAATTGGAAAATGTTCAGCAGAAACTTTTACGTTATGTAAATTTCAGACTTGGAATATCTTTGTACGATATAAACTATGACTTCCTAAGAAATTCACTCTGCTTGCCGAAATTATCCAATAGAAGAATTATGTCGGACTTGATTGTCCTGTACAAAATCATATATTCTGAATTTGACTGTCCATCATTAATTTCATTGATTAAGTTTCATATACCTAACAGATTTACGAGGCACTCATCATTATTTAATTGCGATATATTGAGGACCGAAGCCCATAGACATTCTCCGTTTCCCAGAATTCATCGTTTGGGGAATGAGTATGCCTTTGTTGCTGACATTTTCAATGTAAGCTTACACAAATTGAAGATTGAACTGAGATCAGTATTGTTTTCGTAACATTTTCAATTGTGTTTTTTTTTTTCTATTTTTTCATTTTTAATTTCTATTTTATATGTTTCCTATATTTTTTATATTTTTTATCTTTCTCTTGATTTTTATACTTATGTACCTATTTGTATTCCTGTTACTTTCCTTGTTTTTTTATCTTTTTATAATTTGTATTTGAATAAGAATTCTAATTCTAAATAAGGAACAACTATTTTTATTTTCAATTATATTCATATACATATATGTATAATTTTTGATTTTTATATTTTTAACTTAAGATGATGTGATGTATCTTTATTCTGTACTCTTTTTATGTAAATGGTTTTATTTTACCGTAAATAAATAAATAAATAAATAAATAAATAAAATACGAGAACCCTACACCTCAAACCTAATAATTAATAAATACATCAACAAGATATTTCAAAATCTATTTCTCTACCAGAAATTAGAATTAGATCAACCATTCATATTTTCGTGATTTATGGTTCATTTTAAACAATTAAATTTATTGTAATTTACTTCGTCCTGGGGAGGAAGGTAGCTCATTTGTTATTTAAACAAACAAAAGACTTGAGAGAGACATCAAATCTGAACCTTTGATTAATAAATACAAAATAAATCATAAGTACTTAGATTATTTATGCATAAGTACCATGAAAAATATTTCAGAATTTCTTCATGGTAAGACTTGGAAAAATAGTTACATAACGCTTGATAACTTTCACAACCTCGTATCTCAAAAAGCTGCATTCTCATATCAATAAATAAACAATGTTTTTTAAGGCTTAAAGAAATAAAAAAAATGCAATTAATGAATTGCTTAGATGCATCATTGAATGAACTTTCAATCCACATTAACAGAAAAATAAAAAATAAATTGTTTAGAGAAAGTCACGAAGGTTTTAGTGTCTCCTGTAAAATGATACTTTTTGAGATACGAGATTGTGAAAGTTATCCAGCGATAAATAGGATAGGTACTTCATAAAATAATGGAAATCCAGTATAGTTTTAAATACCTCGTTCCTTCTTGAAATCCAAGTTCAAATTTCAGTCAAATGTATATTTTTTTCAATAAACTCGAGAATATTTTGTTAAAATTATATGTAGAGAATTTTTTAAATTAATGAAAATGTAACGGGGTTGTGTCATTTGATATTCTTTTAACCTCTTATTTTTGACAATTTATCAATAATGAAATGTCAAATGTTTTGTGTAGAAAATAGTTAACCATAGTAGGAAACCATAGACATAAAATATATATACCTAGACGGCGTACCTGATAATTAAAGTGAGTTTAAAATTTTCGCGCGCTTTATTTCTTGGCTGGCAATAAATTGTAGTTTTTCATACATTTTTCCATAACTTTTCCGTTTTTTTCAATAATATTTCGAATTGGTGATTTTTATTTAGTAAAAGTGGACATATTTATCAAATAAAGGATATTATTTATTGTTTACATTAATTTGTTTGTTTTTTGGTGTTAATTTATAAATTATATCACTTTTTGTAAAATGTGTGAAGTTTCTTTTTTGTGTGAAAGCAAACGTTTTACTAGCGATATTTTAGATTATTTACGATCGATATTCATAGTAAAAGTTTATTTTGGTGCGTGATATTGTCTTTTATTTAAAGTGCCCGTTTCATGTTCTGGATATGGATGTACTTATCGACACAACAAAGGAGATAATATACAAATGCACAGGTAACCATTTTGGTATTTTGAAATTGAAAAATATGAAATATAACAGATATAGGTTAAGTTAAGATGAAATAATTTTAATATTAATTCATAATTAAACTGATTAACTAGGATTTAACTGATGTTTCTTGGGATGTCAAGAAACAACAGTAAGTTGTTGTTTCGTTTCAGAGCTCAATATTTAAATAAGTAGGTACATACATACCATCACAAATGGTAACCAGTGACGGGCAGGACAGTGAATACCTTATAAAAGGAAGCACCACATATCTATAATGGCAGATTTTATAATTACTACAAAGCATATACCTATTCACTCACTGTTAAAAATTCAATCTAAATAAATTAAATCACTTAGAATGTTTCTATTAACAAATGAGATATGTAAAACGGTTAAAAACTAAAAATTATTTAGAAAGGAATGCAGGAAGGGGCTGCCAAAGGAAAAATCTGTGACATACAAATCGCTTAATCCTTTATATGATTTTTGCGTAGCTACTCGATGTGTTTTCGTAATATTACGCTACTTATACTATAGTAAAGTTAATAAAGAAAATATTGGTAAGGCTAAATTAAAATATAACAAACCGTAATTGAGATTATTGACTACAAAATCACTGAAATTCATAATGATCCTAGGCATTACTAAAATGTTAATATATCAATAATTACACTGTAAACCGCCCATTATTTTAGCCTAATATTTTTGAAAACTTCCTAGATAACTGTTTTGTTATAACTTTGATATATACATAGGTATTATGATCAAGATATTACCATGGGTTATGGTAGCATAGAAGCCAAACATCTATTATTTTGTTTCAACAAAATACCTTGATTCTTGGAAAACGTTCTCTTATAATGGTTTTATCATATTAACGGGTCTTTGGGTCCTTAATGTGTTTAAACAATGCTTAATTTTTGTAAATATGTCATTTCTAATAATTTTATATTCAATGCATATTCCTGGAACTTTATACTTTCTAACTTGGTAGGTGAATTGGAGGCTTCCTATTGGTAGATGGTAGAACGCGCCCCGCCGCGCGGTGGGGTAGCTCCTCCCTCCCTGTCTCCAGCGGTGAACGCGATAGCTGGTTTTGGATCAGTATTGAGTGGACGCCACAGCCGGGATAGACGAATTTTAACTCACGCGTACGAAAGATAACTTATAATTTTTTTAAAAAAACGAGCGTAGACCGCGAACGTTGAAAGACAAAAATCTTATCTCTGCGAGGCGTCTGCTTGATGCTCAGCATTAAATTTCATATTTGCATGGTAGTGACTAAGTGTGTTTCAGGTCCACATAACCAACGAGGGGTGAATTTAAGATAGTTTTAAGTTATTTTCAATTAATAAAAAGTGATATTATGTAGTGTAAGTGTTTCATCTACAGACCCGTAACGAGAGCAGCGGTTGGTAAGATCTTTCTGATTTATTATTATTTGTTTTCTTTGCTCTGAACGTTTCGTTTCGTAATATATTTTAGCAAGATTGTCATCAATATTACACGTGCATTTCATGTATTTGATTATTCTTTTCAGCACTGTTATTCTCTGTTCCACGTGTATTTCCTGTATGTAATAATTCTTTTCAGCGGCCGTCATCATTGGTTTTCTAATTAATTTTCTTCTTAATTTTACAGCAATTTTTATTAACCGATAATTACTATTACGCGTGTATTTCTGTCAATTTAAGCATTGTTTTATTTTATACGCTCAACACGTTCTTTCGTCTCCACCATATTTAATTATTGTATTGACTAGCCGGCATTTAAACACTTTTATCAACGCTCTTCTTTGTTATATTCGATAACAACTTTGATGTACAAACTAGTTTTTTTCGACAAATAAATCCGAAAACTATTCATATAAGTCGTTATTCTCTATACAAAAACAATGTTTTCTGCCAACCAAACGTCAAAAGTCCCGCGGAAAAATGACTCACATTCGATTCATACAAAGAGTAGAAGATCGAAACTTGAGCTAGCTTTGCAGACACGGTTGTTCCAAGTCTTGTTATTAAATATATTATATTTTAATAGTACGTCCGATTCTATAACTTTTTAAGAACGTTCCGGTTAAAATAAGTACGTCCCTATTCTATTTAGTCCAAGTTGATATTCTATAACATTGAAATAGGAGTGATCCTATTTATGGACGTTCTTACATGAAGTAAGTCGCAAATTAGTTCGATTCCCTATTCTATAACCACATTTTAGGCGGGTCAGCTGTCAAAACATACCTTATTGAAGTTTATTTTAGTTTACACCCTATTCGATGCGTTCTATGCGATTTTGTCAGCAGTCCGTGTTTTGATTAAGTTGAAACTTATCAGTTGTGGACGGAAAAAACCTAAAATGGATTATTTACTCGTGTTGCGTTATGTTGAAATTGAAAACCAGAGAAGGTTGGTGCAAATCAATTGTTTATGTACGTGTGTTGCGTATGCAAACTGATGCAAACCGACAACAAAAAGAATTAACCATTTCAAATTTGTTTGATTCCAGAAGGCAATCTAGATTACGCATAATCAATAGGCACATTCGGGATGCTTCCAATCCATTCGATTTACCGACGGCTAGGTTTTTGAAACTGTTCAGAATGTCTAAAATTTCTGTACAGTTTATGTACGATTCTTTGCGTGCTTCGCTCGAAGGAAATAGAAATAGTTCTGTACCAGCACTAATAAAGGTATTTAAATTTGTTTGTGAAACATTCTTTATAATTCTATTGTTCTTCAATTATTTGTATTAATACCTACTTATTTCCATACTGCAGCTAGGTAAGTATATCTTTTAGGAAAAGGAAAAGCACAAAGCTAAATAATACTTGATGTTTGCAGATACTTGCAGCCCTGCATTTTTATGGCCATGGAGGCTACCAAACGACAGTTGGACATGGCGTTGATCTTGGATTGAGTCAACCTGCTGTCAGTCGATGCCTTCGTGAAGTCACTGATGCCATTATAAATATTTTGATGGATGATATGATTGTATTCCCAAGCACTTCTGAAGAAAAGGAGAGAATAAAACGAAGGTAAGAAAATCATATGCAATTGTTCTAATAAACATGATCTAACTTTGTCGTTCCATATTTATTGTGTAAAACTTATAATTAATGTTTCATTTTGATATTTTTTTAGATTTCAACAAATGTATGGAATGCCAGGGGTTCTTGGAGCAATTGATGGCACTCATATTGCGATTGTATCTCCACCGAAATTGGATCCCTTAAATCCAGGGATAAGGTTCTTTAACCGGAAAGGATTCTACAGTTTAAACTGTCAATTTGTTAGTGATATTTATAAATGTCAGTAATAGTTATATAAAAAAAGAGTATTTTAACAAAACAATTCTCAAATTTGCAGATATGTGATTCTGATTTGAGGATTACTAATGTGAATGCCAATTATCCTGGCTCGACTCATGATGTAGCCATATTTCAGATGTCAGCTGTAAATGATATACTAAAAAACAATTATATACGTGGGAATGAAGAATGGATTTTAGGTAAGTATTATCCATAGTAGAAACTTTATAACATGATTATTGATGTTTATCGCATGGTTTCTCAACCGAATTATGTACTTCCAATAGAACTACCAAACTAATGAAATTTTGTATTTTAGGAGACTCCGGGTATACACAATTGCCTTGGGTTATGAGTCCTTTTAACAATGTTGAAAATAATCCACAAGAAAAATACAATCAATGCCATATAAAAACAAGGTCTGTCATTGAAAGATGTTTTGGAGTGATGAAAGGACGCTTCAGGTGTCTGTTGAAACATCGTGTCCTCCATTACAAGCCAGAAATGGCGTGTAAAATTATTTATGCTGTAGCTACAGTACACAACATATGCACTATGAGGAATGACCCCTTGCCAGATGAAATTGGTAAGTACAGTCCGTGTCAGCTGTAAATGTGTAGTAATAACATAATACATAATAAACTGAAGGTTAATAATACAAATATAGACAAGTCTCAGAGATAAAAAAAGATTTATTTTTACAAAGTTTTACAAATTAAATACTGAATAGTTTTAAGTATAATAATTAGGTTACAAACATTCAAAATCAGTCAATTTTTCAGAAACAGAGGAACATCATGAAGACAATTTGGCTACATCAGCAACAACTGTCGACACAACATTCTTTGTTGCAGGTCGCAACATACGAAACAATTTAGTTAACAGATATTTTACACGATTATAAAACAGTTGTATGTATACAATTGACAATAAATTTATTTTATTTATACAAAATTATTTAAATTATATACTTCCAATGGAACAAACCTTACTAATAAAATTTCGAGGAGTATAAAATAATTTCTTTGGTATATGACTTATTTTTGAGATGTAATTGTTATAATGAAATGTGTGCAACCAAATACTTGTTACATAAAACATTAATTTAGTTCTATTTGCTCGACAGAAAAAAATATTGTCAATGATTTAGAAATATATTTTACATAATTTTGAAAAACAATTCAACAAAATACTTCCTACAAACAAAACTTGAAATCTATATACATGCAATTGCATAGAAGATGAAAAAGTTGTTTGTACATGAATTAAAATATACACTTCCATTAGAACTATCATACTAATAAAATTTTAAACATTAAGATTATATGCAATAATCAACCTTGAGTAATGGCTTCTTTCAACAACGTTGAAAATACTCGATAGAGAAAAATATTGTACATGATTTAGAAAGATATTTTACATAACGTTGAAATACAATTGTTATAATAAAAGGTGTGCAACAAAATACTTCCTACAAACAAAACTTGAAATCTATATACATGCAATTGCATAGAAGATGAAAAAGTTGTTTGTACATGAATTAAAATATACACTTCCATTAGAACTATCATACTAATAAAATTTTAAACATTAAGATTATATGCAATAACCAACCCTGAGTTATGGCTTCTTTCAACAACGTTGAAAATACTCGATAGAGAAAAATATTGTACATGATTTAGAAAGATATTTTACATAACGTTGAAATACAATTGTTATAATAAAAGGTGTGCAACAAAATACTTCCTACAAACAAAACTTGAAATCTATATACATGCAATTGCATAGAAGATGAAAAAGTTGTTTGTACATGAATTAAAATATACATACACATCCATTAGAACTATCATACTAATAAAATTTTAAACATTAAGATTATATGCAATAACCAACCCTGAGTCATGGCTTCTTTCAACAACGTTGAAAATACTCGATAGAGAAAAATATTGTACATGATTTAGAAAGATATTTTACATAACGTTGAAATACAATTGTTATAATAAAAGGTGTGCAACAAAATATTGACGTTCCATCAACAAAATATATCAAATTATTTGCGCTTATCAATGATAGTTCTTAAAATATACTTTACTACGAGCTTGACAAGTTGCCACAGCGTACTGCTCCTTTTTTTTGTAAAAATAACAAATATTTGCCCAAAAACAAGAGACTATTACCCCACGAACGCTGTAATACGACTGAATCAGACTGAATCTCTGTAGCGGTGTTGACCAGGATTTGACCAGGATTTTTGATTGCGCTCTAAATTGTACAACATGACAGTAGAAGATCGATGACTGCAATAGTTTACGATAGACATGTGTAACGCTGCGTTGCGCCGCTCAATTGCGTCGATCCAGTTCACTGCGCGGGGTGGGTTAACCCACTCCTTCGAAACGTATTGGCTCACGGCGCAGTGAGTCGACTGAGTCGTGAGTGCTAGACCGGTGAATGCGAACAGTGTTAGGATATTGAGTTATTGCGTTGCCTGCTTTTTAACCGACATACTTACTTTCCCGATTCTACTTTTAAAAGTAGAATCGGGAAAGTTGTGATATTTTTAAACATGTAGGTACATGAAATATAATGAATATAATAATAATCTTTACTTATATAAAATACAATACCTAATAATATGTATTTACTAATAATATATATTTCAATCACTCATCATATTTTAAACGGAATAGATTTAGATAGAATATTAAAGACAAGACACCTAAGCTTTATTACGCATTTATTACAATGATATATAAATACGTCATTGATTTATTAAATGTCTTACGATAAGTCGGTAGGTGCGCGTATACAATGTAGGTCAACGCAGTTCATTCATTCGCTGTATGTAGGTACTTAAGAGCCTGTGGGTTGTTGAGCCAGTGAGTTGTTGAATGTGTCATGTAGATGGTGCGCGGTACACATCTCACTCGGCGACCGGCGTCATTTTGATGCGTCATGACGCAATTATGGGTTAACTCAGTGAGCCGGTGCAGTGAGCTGCGCGGCTCACTACGGGTTGACGCAAGGAATTTTGTTGAGTTACACATGTCTAGTTTACGATTTGTCGTTTGTCCAAAATGGCATCACTGAATTGATGCTCGTTTTTTTTTTTGACAGCAAGCTTTGCAGACACGGTTGTTCCAAGTCTTGTTATTAAATATATTATATTTTAATAGTGTGCTTCGGAGATTAATTCTACCCACGGTGCCAGATAACTCTTCTCATTTTATTCTATCTGTATTTTTGGTTTTTCTTTATCTCATTTAGGAAATCATCTCAATTCATTAAATTTAATAGTACCTATTGCATAAATTTATGTATTTGTTCCTAAGGTAAGTTTATATCTTTTTTTTTTTTTCTTATTATTTCTCCTTTAATTTGAATTTTATTCCTTTGTAATGGCATCAAAACCACCAGACCCTCCGGATCCTCCGGATCCGAAACATGGATTTGGGACCGACTCTGATACAGAAGGGTCCATGATCACAATCCCAGATACATTTGTCGCTCATCCTCCCTCCCCGAGTTTATACGTCACAGTCCCCATTAAAAAAAGCGCCAAAAAACGAAAAAACATTCCACTTTCATCCAGTGAAGAATGCATCCCCAATCCCCTCCCCAAAGAGTCTGCTTCTACAACTACCATTACTTCAGTCTCAACAGCCCTTACTTCACAGATAACACCAGAAAAAATTACTCGGAATCGATATGTGGACGGAGACCTGAAACCCTTCGTGGTCCACATATCGTCCATTGATTCCAACCAGATCAATCCAATTGAATTTGGTAGGGAGTTAAAAAAAACATCTTGCCGTGGCATTGTTATGGGAAGTTGCAAATCCATCGGCAGAAGCAGAGTCAGCTTGGAATTCATTTCCATAGCTACTGCCAATGCCTTTCTTAATGCTTCACACCCCAAATATCGTTCATATATCCCTACTCATCAAGTCTCCCGCATGGGACTAGTAAGGGGTGTTCCTGTTAGCGAAGAGTTTTCCAATGAGCTTCTCTGCCTAGAAATAGAAACTCCGCACGGTTACGGAAAAATACTTAAATGTAGACGTCTCAACTTCAAAGATACCTCTTCTGGTTCCGTCATCTGGAAGCCCTCCAGGACAGTGGTCATAACTGTTGACGGACAAAAATTACCTGATAGAGTCTTCCTATCTTACTCCTCCCTTCAAGTAGAAAGATACGAATTCCCTACCATCCAGTGCTGGAAATGCTGCAGGTTTGGTCATACCAAACTACAATGTAAATCCTCTCCACGCTGCTTCAAATGTGGTAATGACCACATGGGAGAATCATGCCCCACCCCAGATACCATTCCATCTTGCCTGAACTGCTCAGGACAGCATACGGCTGTCAGCCAAAGCTGCCCGGAACTGGCCAGGCAAAAAAACATAAAGCATACTATGGCTGAAAGGAACATCTCTTTCCAAGACGCATCCAAAATTTTTCCCCACCCGAAATCTTCTTTCTCGTCAAAAGTCATCTCAACGACCGCTCCTTCTTCTTCTGAGCATTCTGCTATTTCCTCTCGTCCGGACCCATCATCTTTGACTCCTCATAAATTTATGCAGAAACAACAGTATAAACAAATTATGAAAAAGACCCCCCCAGCTCCGGGTTATGACAAATCAGCCCATAGGGACCTTTCATGGTTCCCCAATGGTCAACTCCCCTCTCCTACGATAGGTTGCGGTCTATCCAGACAACAACCCCCTAACTTTTCAGAAACTCCTTCCCTGATCAAAACTATTCTTGACTTCATCATCTCTACATTGAAAAATAACACCACTATACCGTCCAACGTTGCAGACTCTTTAACCCTTCTTTCTTCCATCATCTGTACAAATGGTTCCTCCGGATATAACGAAGATCCTACAGTGGAATTGCCGTAGTGCAATTTCAAATAAAATAGACCTCCTCTTTCTGCTTAATAAGCATAATCCCTCTATTGCTGCCGTCTCGGAGACGTGGCTTCTTCCGGGATCTGATTTCAGAATTCCGGGTTACTCGATTCTCCGAGACGACAGAAATGACGGAAGGGCTGGAACAGCCCTTTTTATTAAACATTCCATTCCCTTCACCCCCATTTCCTTTCCTTTGAGTTCTAATAATTTTAATCTGGTGGGAGCGAAAATAGGAGATATAAACTTTTTCTCTGTTTATATTCCCCACCCCTCCTCCTCTATAATTTTCGAAATTAAACACATTATATCTAACTTTACTTCATCGATTTTTATACTAGGCGATTTTAACTGTCATCATCAATACTGGGGATCTCCCTCTCCAAACGGAGCGGGCAGAACCTTAGTCAATACCCTCGATGACCTGAATCTTTGCATACTGAATGACGGTTCCCCTACTCGCATAAGCCCTCCCCTTCAAAATGATAGTGCCGTTGATTTATCTATCTGCTCTCCAAATCTGGCCTCACTCTCATCCTGGTCAATAGACTCAGATCCCCACAACAGTGATCACTTCCCTATTTTCATATCATTTGGTAAGGCGTTAGAAGAGACGTTCCACTCTTCTACTTACAAATATAACGTGGGTCGAGCAAACTGGGCAGCTTTTTCAGAATCCCTCGAAAAAGAGACCTCAATGCTCCCCACGCCATCTCCTACTAATGTTATGGAATGCTACAGTAAATTTCATTTTACATTATGTTCCGCAGCTGAAAATTCAATCCCCTTGAAAACTCCACTCAAATCAAAATCCCGTCTTCCCCCGTGGTGGGACGCAGACTGCTCAAAAGCTGTCCAAGACCGAAAAAATGCCAGGATTTTATATAAGAAAAAAATTAATATGAAAAACCAAGAGGATTTTAAAAGAGAAAAAGAAGAACGGATGGATCAGCTATTGCTCTTCTCTATCTCCAGATTCAAATATATCATCTGTCTGGAAAAAAATACGCCAATATAGATCAGCTGTATCTGCTCCTACCCAAAAACCTTCCTCATCCTCTTGGGAAAATGAATTCCTCGATATTCTCTCTGCTCCCTCTGCCCCCAATCCAGATGTCATCCCGGAGACTTATCTCCGTGAAGACTTTTCTTGCTCCCTTGATGCCCCTTTCACCCTCCATGAGCTGAGGGCGGTATTGGGACGGGTCTCGGACTCCGCCCCGGGTATTGACGGCGTCCCTTACAGCTTTCTCACTCATGCTGAGGAGACCTCCCAGAAATATTTCCTTAATCTTGTCAACAATATATATAATACTGGTTCGATTCCCCAGGAATGGAAATGTCAGATCATTATTCCCATCCTAAAGCAAGGAAAAAATCCTAACAAAGGAGAGTCATTCCGTCCAATTGCTCTATCTTCCACCATGAGCAAAATAATGGAACACCTTATCAAAGACAGATTAGAACATTTCCTGGAAACAAATAATCTTCTCCCCAAATCCCAACACGGGTTTCGAAAAGGAAAGAGCACAACAGATAACTTGAGCATCTTCACCACGGATATCCACCTGGCTAAATCCCGGAAAGAACTACTGGTAGCAGTCTTTCTAGACATGAAAGCGGCGTACGACAATGTCCACCTTGACATACTTGTCAAAAAACTCCTAGACAAAGGGATTCCTCAAAAAACTGCCTATTTCATTAGAAATCTACTTTGCGGCAGATCAATTATCTTAAACGCTGACTCCCAAGGTAGAAAAGAAAGACTGATCTGGAAGGGACTACCACAGGGATCTGTGTTGAGCCCCCTATTGTTTAACATCTATTCTGCCGGGATTGAGCAGGTAATAACCAAACATGCCCGTATCCTTCAGTATGCTGACGACATAATGTTTTACATCTCCCATACAATTCTGAAAGATATTGAAACTGCCCTTAATCTTGCTCTTAAAGATTTGGGAGAGTGGCTAGATAACCATGGTCTTCAACTATCCCCGCAAAAAAGCCAAGTTATGATATTTTCCCAAAAAAGATCCCATCCACCACTAAATATCTTTTTTGAAAATATTCCAATCCCCACGGTATCTTCTACTAAATTTCTTGGCCTCATTTTTGACTCCAAGTTGACTTTTAAACAACATGTAGAATACATCAGCTCAAAATGTGAGAAAGCCTTAAACATTCTAAGGTCGGTATCTCGTGTGTGGTGGGGTGCACATCCTAAAACCCTTCAGCTGCTGTATAATGCCCTAATTCGTTCCCATATTGATTATGCTTCCTTCTTACTCGAACCAGCCCCTAAATATGTCACTAGTCAACTGGATAAAATTCAACATCGCTCCCTTCGCATCATCCTTGGTGCTATGAAATCATCTCCAATCAATGCCCTTCAAATCGAGTGCATGGAACCTCCTCTTCACCTCCGCAGACAAGCACTCGCAGATAAATTCCTGTTAAAAGCGGCGCGTATTTCAAATCACCCAATCATCCCAAAAATTCAACTTTTAACCGAATATTCAGTATCCAAACATTTCTGGAAAAATAAAAAAAAACTACCTCTTCTTATTGATAGTTATAAGCTCTTAAAATCGTCTACCACTCCTTACTTTTCAGACAGCAAATTTCCATATTTTTCTTGCCCCCATGAATCAAATACATTTTTTCCTCCTATAATCCATCTGAACCTTTTGAAGTACGACTCTCGTACTCCTCAACTTTTCCGGGATACTATACAAGCCAACTTCCCTAATCACATCTCCATATTTACCGATGGATCCAAAACAGAAAACGACTTCCCTAGGGTGGGAGCAGCTTATTACTGCCCAACCCTAGACTCCTCTGGCCTCTTCAAACTTCCTCCAGAAACTTCCATATTTAACGCTGAATGTTTGGCCATACTTGAAGCTCTCAATTTCATCTCTACACAGTCCATGTCAAGTGCCATTATATTCTCCGATTCTCTCAGTGCAGTCCAATCAATCTCTTCCAACCCAAAATATCTTCTCAACCATTTAACAGTCCTCCAAATCAAACATAAAATTTTAGACCTGGGCATGTCAGGAACTAACGTTTCTATCGCATGGATCCCAAGTCACAGTGGAATCGAAGGTAACGACAAAGTCGATGTACTGGCAAAAGAAGCATCCATAAATGGGTATGATTCCCATTGGTACCTATTCCTGGAAGATATGTTTCCCCTCATTAAGAAAAAGATGATGTCCCATTGGGAACAACTGTGGCACACAAACTGTCTGACTTCTAGTCAATTTTATGCATCTATTCAACAGACTTTCCCTGTCAAACGTTGGTTCTCTGACATCCCAATTAAAAAAAAACCCTTATCTGTCATATGTCGAATAAGACTTGGCCATACATGCTCTCCGGTTTTCCTTTGCAAAATTCGAGTTAAAGATACATCTCTCTGCGAATGTGGTCTCGAAGAGGGTAATATAAACCACATTTTCCTTGGCTGTAAACTGTTTAACAAGTCCCCTCTATATAATAGTTTTATTAGACTCAAGCTTCCTCTCCCTATGAATATTCCTTCTGTCCTCTCAATTGCATCTCCCCCTGTATATAAATGTATAGCTTCATTCATCTCTATCAATAACATCCAAATATAGAATTCAGTCATCTGTAAATAAATCAAACACCTCTTGTATTTATTGTATATAAACTTTGTTTTCTCATCTCGGTCATTCATCACATGTCATCATCTAAGGAAAACCAATTTTTATCATTATTATTATTATTTTTTTCTCCTCCCGTAACTGGCAGCGTTGGTTTATTACTCCGAAGTGTGTAAGACTTTTCAACTTATCTGTCTCGCCATTAAAAATAATATTATATCATCTACTCATTCCTCCAAGATAATATAATTACAGAAAAAGGGCGAGAACATTGGCAACGATGAAATGCCCATAAAATAGAAGAAGAAGAAGATTCATACAAAATTTGCTAACTACGACATCTAGTATACATATTATATGAAAACCTATGTAGGAAACCAACTCCATAGATATACAATCTTATAATTTGATGAGCCCTCTCTCCGACCACGAGGAAACATCAAAGCCAATGTGAGGAAGAAAAGGAGACAAATGATGGTGACACTATGAAAATTATTTTAGTACGGCGCATTTATTCAAAATATCAGCATTGTTCGTCCATGGCAATCAAATAATAAAAACAAAACAAACACAACAACAACAGAGTACAAATAACAAAACAAAACGATAACAATCCAACTCTCAAACCCAACCGAGCACGAAGAGACGCCGACCAGAAGGTGCAGCCCTAGGGTACAGCGACATCCTTTCTCCAGGCATGTCACTGTCATCCACGTGGTGGCTGAAAGTCCGGCGGGGCCCAGCCTCTGCGTCAGGCTGGCAGGTCCTTGTCGTACTCGGCATAGTTCCCTCTTCTCTGCAAGGCAGTCACCCATGGCTGGCTCCGTGCCACACGGCAACGCTATGAAGGCGCATCTCGACAGAGGTGGCAGGCCAGCTGGGAGCCTCACCGGAGGCGAACCGACGCCCCAGACGACACGGAAAGCCCCTCGTGGTCCAATCTGCGAGCCGCCGCGTTCCCTGCTGCGGTGGCCCAACACTGCGCCCTGCCTCCACGCCTCTGCCCTGTTGATGCCCTCATCTTGGCTCCGTAGCACCGGCAGCGTCCATGCGCGTGACGTGTCCTGTCAAGCAGACCTCCTGCGCCGTCGAAAATATGGCCGCCATCGGGAGCACGTGTCGACCGATGACGGCGTCACACCAAACCTCCGTCCTTCACCAGCGTCGAATGCCAAGAGAGCGCGTGCTAGCTGCAAGTTTCGTTGCTCGCCCGCAACGAGCGCTAGCTGCTTTCAGAAATGTTGCCGTGAAAAAAAAATAAAAATCATTTTTCGGGCATAACAAATTATTATACTGTGAGGAATAATCTCATAAAATTCTCTTAACTCTCATGACATATTGACCAATTTTTCTTTTTTAAATAGCTTGAAATGAAATTATTGTATTCCAATATTATTTAAAGCATATGGAAACGCACTTCCAATGGGCCGAATGTGGTGCATCCCGGCTTTTGATCCGGCCCGCGGAGTATTGTAGAATCGCGCTCTCGAAACAGTTCAAGCTCGAGCTTCTCAAGATGAAACATCTTGCCTTACTGAAGGCCGCATTAAATGTGGAGGAAGAAAAGAAAAAAAATGAGGGTATCATTTTGAATTCTGCATCAGCAGCCTGTAGGCTTCCTCTTGTGCCCTGCTGCCGCCCTGAGAATCTACCCAGCCGCTGCCGTTCCAGATGCAGCCCCCTGTCCTATACAGCATCTGCCGCTGTTTATATAATAAAGATCCCCAATTTACAATATCAAGAGAAAAATATTTGTGACAAAATTTTGTTAAGTGATATTTTGGCTGTGATATTTTTATGCATTTTATTAATTTACAATTTTCACAAATTTTATAAAAAAATATTTAATTTTATTCTTTTGAGAGTAAAATATAAATTAATATATGTGAAAAAAATATATATAAAAAAAATAATAACAGTGATTTTGAATATGATAGAGTAAAACGCAGGTATACTTTGATTTTCTCCATAGAAAACATTATTTAAAAAAAAAACATAAATTGTTTTTCAATTTTCTAATAATTACTATTGAGTAGGGCTTGACAAAGAAGAGAATGCGGGTGACAGTTTTATAAAGCATTGTTGCAAATGTCTGGTTGCAAAAGTCGGGGAAAAGTGACACTTAATAGGCTGCTCAACGTCGAACGTCAACTGATTTTATTGATTGATACAACAAATAAGAGTATTTTCCTGCATTAGAATTGATTTATGTACATGTCACCCGCACTCTTTCACTTGGGTAGCCCTACTTATCGATTATTATATTATTTCATCCTTTAATGATTTATTATAATAGGTATGCAAAGTTACTGGATAACAGATTATCATTGCATGACGAAAAGTGTCATCAAAAACTCGAATATAAAGTATAAGATTTATTATATATATATAATTATATTATATATAATATTTCACAGGTTGCAACTAGTTCTAGTAGTGTTTCTAATTGGGATATATTTGATTGAAATATTTCACAGGTTGCAATTAGTTGTAGTAGTGTTTCTAATTGGGATATATTTGATTGAAATATTTCACAGGTTGCAACTAGTTGTAGTAGTGTTTCTAATTGGGATATATTTGATTGAAATATTTCACAGGTTGCAACTAGTTGTAGTAGTGTTTCTAATTGGGATATATTTGATTGAAATATTTCACAGGTTGCAACTAGTTCTAGTAGTGTTTCTAATTGGGATATATTTGATTGAAATATTTCACAGGTTGCAACTAGTTCTAGTAGTGTTTCTAATTGGGATATATTTGATTGAAATATTTCACAGGTTGCAACTAGTTGTAGTAGTGTTTCTAATTGGGATATATTTGATTGAAATATTTCACAGGTTGCAACTAGTTGTAGTAGTGTTTCTAATTGGGATATATTTGATTGAAATATTTCACAGGTTGCAATTAGTTGTAGTAGTGTTTCTAATTGGGATATATTGATTGAAATATTTCACGGGTTTATTATTTTCCTATTATTCATCTTAAAAATTTGGTTCATTCATCTAAAATACAATCTATTTTTATTTATTTTTTTAATATTGGTTCTCGGGCAACTAACAGGTACTATGTCAAATTTTATATTAACATTCACCCAGTAACAAGTTGCCACATTCCGTCTCACAGATACAGACTAAAAATTATATAAATATTAAGTTAAAACATGATAAATGCATAATGTGCATCACATTGAATGTTTTTTGAAATATAAATAAATCAAACAAACATATTTATAATCCACAATATGAGTTTATAGTACAAGCCTGGTGTCAGGGCCGGATAAATCATAGAACAATCAGGAACAAGAAGTCAGGGCGATTGTCTTAAAAAGGGCGCTTAAAATTCTAAAATGTTAATCATATAAATCAAAAATCCGCAGGTAGGTATGGCGCTCGGTTCTCTTTGCGTACCCGGATAGAGGCTCGGCATGATGGTGTGTATGTAAAAAAATCTCGCTTAGTTCTAATATCTTGCTCGCCTACTTTTAACATGTTATTTGGGCATTATATCTGGTGTTGTCAAACAAAACAAAATTGACTCTAATAGACTTACACATTGGAAATTACACATTGGAAATATGTAATATTATTTTGAATCTCCAATTGTTGTGGCTATTTTTTTATAAATAATAATAAACAACTATATATTATGTAGGTTTAGGTAATATTAACAAACTGATTCGTTATCTCAGACCCGATGTAATTTTACATTAATTTTAAATTGTTCTACATTTGAAATTCCAAAAAAATGAGGGGGGGGGGCGGATTCAAATATATTGCTACGGGCGCAAAAACACGTTTATCCGGCCCTGCCTGGTGTTTTTGATTATTGAATTACTTTGAATATTGCTTATATTTGTGTATTTTTACATTATTAAAATATTTTTTTTATTTTGGTATTTATTTATTTACAATTATTTTACAACTAAAATATTGTAACTATCACTAAGTACCTACATATTCTATTTACATGAATAAAACATTGAATATTAAAATATCAACTAGCTACCTAAATTTATATACACTATTGACTTGCCTTTATTGTCAATACCCACTTACCTAAATTTTGGTTTGTGTATATCAGTCTATTTTTAAAACAAGATAGTTATATAAGATTATGACTAAATATTGATTGAATATAAACAAAACTGATTATTCAATACCATAAAATGTTAATGAATAATTCAGACATATTTTATACAAATTAAATTCTGTAGCATTAGCTCATTTCCACACATTTTAATTCTTGTGTAATGCTCTTTACTGATTCATCAACAACAGTGGCATTCCATTTCATATTATTATCTCTGTCACATGCTTTATATGATTCATCATCATCGTTATCCAATGGAACATTCCAGTCTGTTTTATATATTTCATCCGGTGGCTCTTCTCTTGATAATGGATTGAAAGTATAGCTTTCTTCACCTAATCTTTTACCAATCGGTTGCTCTGTTACATAAACAGTCTTATACATCCAATCACCTATATGAACAACAAAATTATAATAAATCATTATTTTTTATAACATTCAAGCACATAAACAATTACAATAATTTATATTGACACATATTTAGGTACTGTATAATTAATGCTCTCATTTTTTATCAACAAAAATGTAATAAATACAAAAGATTTTTTTTTTAATTATTGGCCTAAGACCTCCTCAAATCCTCATATTTGTCTGTGAGTATGAGTGTCAATTTCATTTATATGAATATATTATACTAGACTGGCGTCTACGAATGTGTTTCGGGGAAGATGGTCTCTTTCCTTAATGGACAGATATCGGCAACCAAAAGGAATTTTTATGGAATATTTTATTTTTGATATTATTATTTAACCTAGGTACCTGTATACCTACATATACACTGCGTACCATATTAGTACAGCAGGTAGGTTAAAAAGGATATTATTTTGCAAATATGTACTTATTAATGAAACATAGTAAGTTATAATAGTTACATTGTTATACTGTATTTCTCAGTAGGTATTAGTCACCATTTTTAAAACAAATCATTATTGTCGCCATTGCTATGTACATACAGATAGCTAATTAGGGTATTACCAATTTACAAACATTAGGTGAACGTTTTAAACGAACCCTCATGATTGAAACATCTAAAAGTGAAAGTTTATTTAGTTAGGACTGGACGTACGAAGGACATATTGAAAAGAATTTTAATAAACTCCGACAGTAGTGATGACGATTTCAGCACCTAAGTTACATTTTTACATGAATATCAAAACAATCTAACAGTGAAAAGTGATAAATACATTTCAGATTTAAAAATTACAAGGCTTATTTACAAAACCGCTTTTTGTATGTAATAAATCGCATTACCACCTCAGTAGTGGGGCATGTTTTTTATTATTATTTTTTTTTATTTATAAAAATGAATATGTCCTTGTTAAACAAGTACATATACATCTTCCTACGTAAAATAAGCATAAATGCTTGTTCTATAAGTGAACGAAATCGGTCGAGGCAGGATTCGAACTCGCGACCACTGGATTACTAACCCAATGCGCTAACCGCTCTGCCATTGACCCATCTAATTTATTATTTATTTATTTTTATTTATCTATTCCAACGCAAATTAAATTTTTTTATGACAACAATAATTGGAAAAAAAATAACTGGTTGACAACCTCCGACAAATGTTTCGTTTATGGTGAGACGCAAGGAAGTAAGTAGAGATGAAGCGGGGGGTTCAAACGTATTTGTATGCTGGCCTCACTATAATATTATATTTATCTTCATGGAATTCACAAATTGGTACTTAAATTTTTTTGCTTAATTTTAGTAAAACATAAATTTGAGGTTATTAATTTAATTTTTTTTAAAAAGTATGAATATGTCCATGTAACAAGTAGGTACATATACATCCTCATACATTATCTTAATTAAGTATTAGTGCATGAGTTATAGTTGAACGTAACAAGTAGGTACATATACATCCTCATACATTCTCTTAATTAAGTATTAGTGCATGAGTTATAGGCGAACGTAACAAGTAGGTACATATACATCCTCATACATTCTCTTAATTAAGTATTAGTGCATGAGTTATAGTTGAACGTAACAAGTAGGTACATATACATCCTCATACATTCTCTTAATTAAGTATTAGTGCATGAGTTATAGGCGAACGTAACAAGTAGGTACATATACATCCTCATACATTCTCTTAATTAAGTATTAGTGCATGAGTTATAGGCGAACGTAACAAGTAGGTACATATACATCCTCATACATTCTCTTAATTAAGTATTAGTGCATGAGTTATAGTTGAACGTAACAAGTAGGTACATATACATCCTCATACATTCTCTTAATTAAGTATTAGTGCATGAGTTATAGGCGAACGTAACAAGTAGGTACATATACATTCTCTTAATTAAGTATTAGTGCATGAGTTATAGGTGAACGAAAGCGGCAGAATGTGGCAGGATTCAAACTCGCGACCACTGGATTACAAACCCAAGGCGCCAACCACTCTGCCACCACCCAACCCCACCACCTATTGAATTCAAATAGTTACAGCTTATTTTGTAATATTCATTATTTTTCATATCTGTTACAATATGTTACAAAGTGATTCGAGTAAGTTTTTATTTAATGGAAGTAAAGTTTTTATTTCTTTACCACATTTTTCAAATAATTTATTAGTATCAGCATTAAGTTTCACTTACATTGTGAATTAGATTGTGCTAATCTATGAATTCTTTCTCTCATTAAACGATCAATTCCAATCAATATTAATCCAACTACAAGTACCACAGCCACAATAATAATCATCCAATAAGATTCTTCAACTCTGAAACACAATAATTCAAATTTACAATATTAGTTGAATTATAAAAAATGTGTCTATATACACAAAGTTATTATTGATTAAAAATATACAATACTCGTAAGTACCTCAATAACTTAACCTCTGCTACATTCACAGAAATGTGAGGAAATATTTCTTCTGCACAAATAGATCCAGTAAATCCTTCCATGCATAAACATGTTCCATTGTCAGTACAATTTCCAAAAGCGCAATTGTATATGCAGTTATAAATACATTTTATCTGTGATGTATTTGTCTTCACATTATCAGGGCAAAGACAACCTTCTTGTTCAATACAATTGTTTTCTGTGCACCTTTCCTCACATAATGGCAGACACAGATTTTTATTATATTTACTTGCAGCATACCCTGGGTTACATGCACAAGATTTCTTTTCTAAGTCACAGAAACCATTTACACATGATTCTTCACAAACTTCTATACACCTAGAATCATGTTTTATATATCCTGTCTTACAAATGCAGTTCCCAGGTGCTGTGCAGTCTCCGTTAAAACAATTATTACATAAAGGAACACAGTCTCCACTCAACTCATTGGTTGTAAAGCCTTCATGACATTTACAAACATTAGGTGAAATACAATCCCCATTAGTACAATTTTCACACACTGGAAAACAAGAATCTTTTGATCCCGATAAAGTGTATCCATCGTGACACCTACAAACCCCTGGTGCCAAGCAGTCGCCATTTTTGCAATTGGTGCATTTAGGGACACAATTTCCTTTTGGTGCTATTCTGTAATATCCTTCCTGACATTGACAAACCCCCGGAGATATGCAATTTCCAAATGAACAATTGTTGCAAAGGGGTGTACACATGTCATTATTTTTAGCAGAGTACCCATCATAACATTTACAAGTATTAGGTGCAATACAGTCTCCATTAATACAATTTTTACATACAGGAACACATGGTCCATTTGACTGATATGCAAAATATCCATTATTACATTTACATGTATCAGGTGCTATACAAATTCCATTCAAACAATGATTACATGTAGGAAGACATGGATCTAATGGTCCAATCGCAGAATATTTATCATGACATGAACAATTTCCTGGGGCTATACAATCTCCATTTGTACAGTTTATACATATTGGTTTACAAGATTCTTGTGGTTTTGTTTTTGAATATCCATCGTGACATTTACAAATTCCAGGTGCTACGCAATCTCCATTTGTACAGTTATTACATTCTGGAAGACACTGTTTTGAAGGTCTAATTGCAGAAAAGCCATTGTGGCATTTACAGATGTTAGGTGCTATACAATCTCCATTTATACAGTTAATACATATTGGTTTACAAGATTCTTGTGGTTTTGTTTTTGAATATCCATCGTGACATTTACAAATTCCAGGTGCTACGCAATCTCCATTTGTACAGTTATTACATTCTGCAAGACATTGTTTTGAAGGTCTAATTGCAGAAAAGCCATTGTGGCATATACAGATGTTAGGTGCTATACAATCTCCATTTGTACAGTTAATACATATTGGTTTACAAGATTCTTGTGGTTTTGTTTTTGAATATCCATCGTGACATTTGCAAATTCCAGGTGCTACGCAATCTCCATTCGTACAGTTATTACATTCTGGAAGACACTGTTTTGAAGGTCTAATTGCCGAAAAACCATTGTGGCATTTACAGATGTCAGGTGCTATACAATCTCCATTTTTACAGTTAATACATATTGGTTTACAAGTTTCTTGTGGTTTTGTTTTTGAATATCCATCGCGACATTTACAAATTCCAGGTGCTACGCAATTTCCATTTGTACAGTTATTACATTCTGGAAGACACTGTTTTGAAGGTCTAATTGCAGAAAAGCCATTGTGGCATTTACAGATGTTAGGTGCTATACAATCTCCATTTGTACAATTAATACATATTGGTTTACAAGATTCTTGTGGTTTTGTTTTTGAATATCCATCGTGACATTTACAAATTCCAGGTGCTACGCAATCTCCATTTATACAGTTATTACATTCTGGAAGACACTGTTTTGCAGGTCCCATTGCAGAAAAGCCTTTATGACACTTACAGATGTTAGGTGCTATACAATCTCCATTATCACATTGATAGCATTTCGGTTGACATGATTTAAATTTTTCTACAGTAGTATAACCATCAAAACATTTACAAGTATTAGGAGAAATACATGTGCCATTCCCACATTTATTTGAGCAAACTGGAACACATGTGTCAAACCCATTTAAATAACTAACCTTATAACCTTGAGAACACTCACATTCATTTGTATCAATGCAAATACCCCCAATACATCCTCTTTTACATGTTGGGACACAAGATTGGCTTGTGTTTTGTTTCTCATATCCATTTTTACATTTACATACTTCAGGACCTTCACAAAACCCATTAATACATGGTTTTGAACAATATGGAATACATGTATTAGTGACATTAGATTGTACATAGCCTTCGTTACACTGACATTTATTTGGACCAATACAATGACCATTAATACACGATTCATTACATTCTGGATCACATCTATTTGAATCACTTTTATTCTTTGTATATCCTTTGTAACATACACAATAATCTGGAGCAGAACAATATCCATTACTACAATTTCTAGAACAAAACGGTCGACACACATAACTGTCATAGGGATCAGGAACATATCCAGAATTACATGCACATTTTCCTGGAGCTACACATCGTCCATGAAAGCATGGACCAGAGCAATAGGGTAAACATATAGATATATTTCCAGATATAGTATAGCCATCATTACATGTACAAACATTTGGTGCTGAACAAAATCCATTTATACATTCTTCTTGACATTTTGGTATACAAGTAGTACTAGTTTGATCCAAGTAATAGTTATCATTACATTTACATTTGCCAGGTGAAATACAAATTCCATTTATGCACCCTTCACATATAGGATCACATAGATACTCATTATCAATATTTTTTTTATAACCAGGAAAACAATTGCATGTTTCTGATGTTACACATGCACCAAAAATACACGGTTTGGAACACATATCAACACAAACATTTCTGGAATTTTCTGCCAATTTGAATCCAGGTAAACATTTGCATGAATCTATTCCATCTGGTATACCATTTGTGCAATTAGTTGTACATGTTTTCAAATCTCTTGGATCTAAAACAAATCCGTTATTACATTTGCATCGATCAGGAGCTATGCAAATCCCATTTCTGCATCCACCTTCACACACTGGATTACACAAATGTCTATTTATTTTATCATTTTCATATCCTGGATCACAAGTGCATATATCTGGTGCTGTACAAATACCATTTATGCAATGTATTTTACATATTGGTACACAACTGAATTTATTTCTTGGATCTGATACATAACCATCAAAACATTTACACTGGTTTGGTTCAATACATTCTCCATTTTGACATGGTGTATCACAGACAGGAAGACACAAAAATGGATCTGACGTACTTTTCACATATCCAGAACTACATTCACATTCATTGGGACTAATACAAATGCCATTGGAACATTTTTTTTCGCATATTGGATTGCAAATAGATTCATTATCTGAATTTAAACTATAACCAATATTACATTGGCATGTATTAGGAGAGGTGCATTGACCATTTAAACAGGAGGGTGAACATTGTGGACCACAAATGAATGAATTTGAGGAATTTTTTTGATATCCTGGATAACATGAACATTTTTCAGGCTCATTACATTCCCCATTTATACATGTTTGACTACAAATAGGAACACATGTGTTATTTAATATCTTGTAACCTTCTTCACATGTACATTGATTTGGTGCTATACAACGTCCATGTTTACATGGAACAGAGCAAACAGGAACACATTCAAAATGATTTGTTACATTTTTGGCATATCCTTCATCACATCGACATGTATTGGGTGCACTACAAATTCCATGTTCACAAAGAGTATCACAAACCGGTAAACAAATATTTTTTGCACCATCGTGTGTAAAACCTTCACAGCAGTTCTTTTTTAATACCTCTGCCCAGTATGTCTGAAAAAAAATATGCCAATGAAATTACATAGAATACCCAAACAATTTATATTCAGTTAGTATATTACAATAATAAAATGCAGTGGCAAAATAATATCTCGCATAGTTCAGCAATGAGATTCATTTTTATGTTGCCTTTTTAGGTGAGACGAGACTGGTGAATGGGGATACACATTTATGTCATGCTTCCTTTTATAAGGTATTTCGCACTCACACACCTGTATCTAGCTACCCCACATTATGGAATATGCTGTGAGTATGAATGAATGAATGTATAAAGGAGAAATAGAAAATAATTTTGTTTTAAATTGCAACTGGAAGCATATTATGGTAAAAGAAAATCTAAATATGTCTAGTAAGGAGTTTCAGAATTTGAAAAAATGTATCAGGAAATGAAAATTATGAAATTTGTCTTTTACTTTATTTTGTAATACAAAATTAAAAGTCAGAGGTCATTTAATTTGAAATAAGTATCTAAAAAATATAATAAAAAATCTTTATGGCTGTTCCAAAATTCTCAAGTTCATAATATTTTTTTTTTTTATTATTGAAACCAAACAAAATATAACAATATACAAACAATAAAAATATTACAAAAAAGTACAATTTAAATAAGTTATATGAAACATTTTTTTATAGGATTATTTGGTATATACCACCTCACTAGGCTGAGCCTGAGCCTGTAGGTCATTTAATTTGAAATAAGTATCTAAAAAATATAATAAAAAATTCTTTATGGCTGTTCCAAAATTCTCAAGTTCATAATATAAAAGGAACAGTTTTGTGTTTTTACATTGAAACCATTAGCAAGACGAAAAAAAGCTAATGCTTGTAATTTTTGTCTCTTTCTTACTAGAAAAGGTATCACCATAATAGTGCGATTGTCATTATTGTCTTAATTCTTCGTTCGGACATGATCTCGGTGAACCAAGATTGCATTCCATATTTAAGTTGGTCAAAAATTTTGTACATTCCCCAAATTTGCTTTCACTGTCCGAGCAGAACAACCAGATATCCTAGCACTGTTTTTATTCCTAATTGTAATAACAACTACACACAGAATGCTTTTGTGTACTGTGCTCCTATCTTTCCTAGTACTTACTTTGATTTAATCAGCTGTCTTATTTTAGTGTTTTTTTTATGTAGGTACTAGTAAATTAATTATACAATATTAGTATTTTTTTCTAATCAATATGAATTATCCTGTTGAATAATGCATGGTGTTTTCACTGGTCCAGTAATAAAGCAATGCAACATTGTCTGTTTTATAAATTGTGTAGACTGTATAACTAACTCTCTATCAGGCGATAAAATAAAATAATCGGTGCTGCTGCTTAACGTGCATGTTTGAGACAGCTATATACATTGCAGAGATGTAGGCGTTCGTCTTGTTAATACATTTTACATAATGTGATTGCTTCATTTTGCGAGTGCAGAACAAATTTAATATTATTTCACTAAAAGTAGACGAACCCTCAATGCAGTTTAAATTCACAGAATAATGTCTTCTGTTTACATCTTCCTTTGAAAGATGAAAAAAGTACTCTTGAAAAGTTTTTATCGAAGAAAGCAAATTATAATAATTCTCGGATAAGTACACATTACACATACCTCATACTTCGATCTTCGTCTCGGTATTCGACGAGTTTTTTGACAGTATTTAGTTCCACATTTCACAACTATTTTACCCACTTCAAATGTTGTATACGTCTTTTTACGATTTCTGAGCTCCCTAAAATTTGTTGCAATATTTTTATTAAATTCTTTCTGTATATTGAAAAATCATTTAAATATAGAAATATTTCAAACACATATATTTAGGTACAAATACATTTCGCACATAATTCATAATTTAATAAATCAAACTCATATTTCACGCACAATACATTTTTATAGAAAAACGCATTATATCATTATAATATGTAGATACATGGGTGGCAGAGCGGTCATATCACTGGATTAATAATTCAGTTCACGCGAGTCGAATCCCACCCTGCCTCAACCAATATCATTCGCTTATAGAAACAACATTTTATACTTAATTTAAGGAATGTGTATGTATTTGTTACAAGGGCATAGTTATTCTTTAAAAAAATATACGTTTTTAAAAAAATATTTTTACAATTCATGTATTATAATATTAAATTTGCACAATAAATCCCTACAAAAAAACGAGTTTACTTGAATTAATTTATACATTTATTACAACAACAAAAAATATTCAAATAATTTAAATAAAAGTTTTCACCAAAAAGGTTATAATCAACTTAAACCGACCAATCAGCGCCCTTGAAATGACCCTGAATCAACAAACGGCGCTACATAATATATTATAATTATAATTATTATTATCATTATAATTCCTTGCCTCTTTTTAGATCATCTAGGGTCAACCCTTCTGGTATGCAATATTCGCATTTCCACGTCTTAAGTATGTAAATATTGGCAGAGTGGTAAATTGTTTAATTTCTTTGTCTGTGTTCTCGTAGGTTCGATTCCCACAATAATTGCCTCTTGAGGCCGTATAAAACTGGTTAGTTAGGAGAAATTGGGTGTAAGAAAGTATTTATTATTATCAATAAAATAAACTTACGTTACTCTTTTACTACCACAAACTCCCGTTTCCGTTCCAGTTTGAACTTCTTTCACAAAATTTAAGACGACGATGCCCAATAACAATATATAAAGCAACATGTTCTTGTGCTGTGTGCATATTTTGTTTTTCATTTTATAACACAAAATAAAAGAGAGTATACGAAACGAATCAGTCGACACAACATGCGAATAATATATCCGCAATAACAATTTATTATTTTAAAATAATGCGAATCCAGACACAGTGTATGTGTATAACCTACATATATGTATTATGTAGTATAGTTATTTCAGATATAGATTATGTCAGTTTGTCGGACTCCTTCATATCGCACCCACCAGTCGTGCATTGGCGTCGATTATACCTAATTCTATTGCCCTTCCGCAACTTATTGTGAAAGAGAAAATTGAAATACGGGGCGTAAAAATATCAGGGTTAAAGAATCTCGGGAAGTGGTTCGGCGTTCCTGAAGGCGCGTCCATCATAAGACTGTCTCGAAGGATGGTCGCCAACTTGGAACTAGTCACTCCTGTAGAAGTGGTAAGCGAAGAAGAATATTAGAATCGACTGTCTGAAAACAATAGAAATGTATGTTCTGACCCGTCTCAGAACAGTTTTCCTAGTGAGACGGGGAACGAAAAATGTATTGTCATTCATGTATTTTTGTATAACTAGTTGCATGTAACACATGAGATACAACTGTCTATAACGATAGTATGCGTAATTGAAGAATACGTGCCAAACTATAAACACTTAAACACAAATAAATAAATATTTTAAGATATTTTGTTTTCTATATAAAACATGCAGGTATGTAAGTCAGGATAGGATAGTATGGAGGTCAGTCTGTTTTTCTTGCCCAGAATATGTAAACAGCATAATGTATGTTTGTAGATTAAGTAGGTATCAAACTATTGAGTGAGATATTGTGTAGTGTTTACTGCTTAAAAATGTTTTTCTTAATAAAAAATGTTTGAGAAAAATACAAAACTATATATATTCTGAAATTTTGGGCCCTGTAAATTGAGCGGATCAAAAATTATAAAGGGGGGGGGGACGGGACACACAGACGCACACACGGACACACAGACACACTAAATTTTCTACTCCGAATTCTGAGTAAATCCATAAAATATATAGAACACATATGCTGCAAAGCCTCTAAGTTGGTGTTGACGTATCTTAGCTTGATACTTTGAACAAATCGACAGTTGGATAATATACAAGATGTCGCAGTTAGCAAATTTTGTATGAATCGAAGTGAGGCTTTTTTCCGCGGGACTTTTGACAACATGGTGGGCAGACCACATCGTTTATCTCAAAGATTATCAAACTTATTTCTTTTACCGCCCCCTTTGAAAATCAATTATTTTTCAGCGCCCCCAATTTTTATACACTCCTTCATTCATACCATAACGGCATATCCCACAATGTGGGGTAACCAGCGAAAGGTGTGCGGGTGTGCATTGCCTTATAAAAGGGAGCCCAACATATCTGTGTATACCCACACACCAGTCTCGTCTCACCTAAAAAGGCACTATCTTCAGAATGGGTGTTATACACTCTTAAAATTTAAAAACCACAATTTCATTACTTTAATTAATTTAGTTATAGTGTGCTAAGTTAGTCGGTTCAGGGGGCCTAGACAACGTGTCATTTAAGCTAAGCGTTATATCGCTAAGCGATAGTAAATGTATGAAATTGGTCGCTATGACAACACGTGACAGCCACAAATTTCATACATTTCTATCGCTTAGCGATATAACGCTTAGCTTTAATGGCATGTTGTCTAGGGGGGCTGGTGTTTAAACTTACATTCTAAACTAGAATTTTTTACGAGTGAGAGCAATTAAAACGCTACTTTATAATATTAAGAATATAATATTTTAATCAAATTAAAAGAAACAATATAGATTGGTAATCAATTTTAGTTTGAAAACTAATCTTATCAGATGGATGAATTTGATGATTTTTAACAAGTTTATTGATATCAGGTTCGATTTTACTCAAAAACATCAGTAGGTATCATACAGGATAGAAATATAAACTAGTTATTCGATATTGAGTAGTAGGTAGGTTTTGATTTTACTCAAAAACATCAGTAGGTATCATACAGGATACAAATATAAACTAGTTATTCGATATTGAGTAGTAGGTAGGTTTTGATTTTACTCAAAAACATCAGTAGGTATCATACAGGATAGAAATATAAACTAGTTATTCGATATTGAGTAGTAGGTAGGTTTTGATTTTACTCAAAAACATCAGTAGGTATCATACAGGATACAAATATAAACTAGTTATTCGATATTGAGTAGTAGGTAGGTTTTGATTTTACTCAAAAACATCAGTAGGTATCATACAGGATAGAAATATAAACTAGTTATTCGATATTGAGTAGTAGGTAGGTTTTGATTTTACTCAAAAACATCAGTAGGTATCATACAGGATACAAATATAAACTAGTTATTCGATATTGAGTAGTAGGTAGGTTTTGATTTTACTCAAAAACATCAGTAGGTATCATACAGGATAGAAATATAAACTAGTTATTCGATACTGAGTAGTAGGTAGGTTTTGATTTTACTCAAAAACATCAGTAGGTATCATACAGGATAGAAATATAAACTCGTTATTCGATACTGAGTAGTAGGTAGGTTTTGATTTTACTCAAAAACATCAGTAGGTATCATACAGGATACAAATATAAACTAGTTATTCGATATTGAGTAGTAGGTAGGTTTTGATTTTACTCAAAAACATCAGTAGGTATCATACAGGATAGAAATATAAACTAGTTATTCGATATTTAGTAGTAGGTAGGTTTTGATTTTACTCAAAAACATCAGTAGGTATCATACAGGATAGAAATATAAACTAGTTATTCGATACTGAGTAGTAGGTAGGTTTTGATTTTACTCAAAAACATCAGTAGGTATCATACAGGATAGAAATATAAACTCGTTATTCGATACTGAGTAGTAGGTAGGTTTTGATTTTACTCAAAAACATCAGTAGGTATCATACAGGATAGAAATATAACCTAGTTATTCGATATTGAGTAGTAGGTAGGTTTTGATTTTACTCAAAAACATCAGTAGGTATCATACAGGATAGAAATATAAACTAGTTATTCGATATTGAGTAGTAGGTAGGTTTTGATTTTACTCAAAAACATCAGTAGGTATCATACAGGATAGAAATATAAACTAGTTATTCGATACTGAGTAGTAGGTAGGTTTTGATTTTACTCAAAAACATCAGTAGGTATCATACAGGATAGAAATATAAACTAGTTATTCGATATTGAGTAGTAGGTAGGTTTTGATTTTACTCAAAAACATCAGTAGGTATCATACAGGATAGAAATATAAACTAGTTATTCGATACTGAGTAGTAGGTAGGTTTTGATTTTACTCAAAAACATCAGTAGGTATCATACAGGATAGAAATATAAACTAGTTATTCGATACTGAGTAGTAGGTAGGTTTTGATTTTACTCAAAAACATCAGTAGGTATCATACAGGATAGAAATATAAACTCGTTATTCGATACTGAGTAGTAGGTAGGTTTTGATTTTACTCAAAAACATCAGTAGGTATCATACAGGATAGAAATATTAACTAGTTATTCGATATTGAGTAGTAGGTAGGTTTTGATTTTACTCAAAAACATCAGTAGGTATCATACAGGATAGAAATATAAACTAGTTATTCGATATTGAGTAGTAGGTAGGTTTTGATTTTACTCAAAAACATCAGTAGGTATCATACAGGATAGAAATATAAACTAGTTATTCGATACTGAGTAGTAGGTAGGTTTTGATTTTACTCAAAAACATCAGTAGGTATCATACAGGATAGAAATATAAACTAGTTATTCGATATTGAGTAGTAGGTAGGTTTTGATTTTACTCAAAAACATCAGTAGGTATCATACAGGATAGAAATATAAACTAGTTATTCGATACTGAGTAGTAGGTAGGTTTTGATTTTACTCAAAAACATCAGTAGGTATCATACAGGATAGAAATATAAACTAGTTATTCGATATTGAGTAGTAGGTAGGTTTTGATTTTCGTGAAATTTAAATAATAAAGTAAGTGAAATTACAAATCAACTATCGCCCCCCTACACCACGCCAACGCCCCCCATTTTTTTCTGGGCCCCTTAACGCCCCCCTCTAGGTCTCCAACGCCCACAAGGGGGCGTTATCGCCCACTTTGAGAAAGACTGGTTTATCTATTGACAGAGAGGGTATAAAATGTTCTAAAGAGTGGTGAGCGTAGCGGCCACCGAGTTACCATCGGGCACCCGATCCTCAGGAATACAACACAGGTCATGCTATGGCCAGACATAACTTTGTGTACGAGATAAATATTTCGTACTATATATTTTCACGAACATTCCCTGCATCTATATCACGGATCACAGGATGCCAGTTTATCAATATTCCTTGTAAACAAGCTAAATTATGTTACATTTGAAATTTAGGAATAATGATTTTTATTTGTATTTAAAATTTACGTATTTGCATAGCAAGATTTAAATTGTAGGTAGGTACAATATAACTCCGCTACTCCTCTATATTGGTGGCTGTGCCCAAATAAAAAGTTTTTATTTTGAAGTTATTCTGCATTAGAATTATTTTATTACTAGTTGCATGTAACACATGAGATCCAACTGTCGATAGCGGTAGTACGTATAGTTGAAGAATAAGTACCAAACTATAAAGCCATAAATCCAAATTATTGAATATTTTAAGATATTTTGTTTTCTATACAACACATGTACCTAGGTATGTATGTCAAGATAGGATAGTATGGAGGTCAGTCCTTTTTTCCTACCCAGAATATGAAAACAGCACGGTGGTATGAAGATTAAGTATATATCAAACTGTCCACATTTTCTATTACATCATTATCCAACGACCAACGACAATGCTCCCTGGCTTGTGCAAAAATCGTTTTGCATGTTTTAATCTTGTTTATATTTATTTTTAGGCATATGCCTTCTGAGTGTTCTTTGACCTGACTTAATATTTCTGTCACAAGCGCTTTGTCCCTTTCGAGAATAACTACGTCGTCAGCAAATTCTAGGTCGCACAGAGTGATAACATCAGATATAATATTTAGGCCTCGATCTTCAGAGATGGAGAATGAAGTCCATCACGATGATAAATAAATAAGGGGCAAGTACACATTTGCTTTCCTCGTGGAGAGACTTTATTAGATTGAGAATTTTTGCAGGAATACCGTATGCCAGGAGTATGCTCCACACGATCTCCCTGTGAGGACTGTCGAAAGCTTTTTCACAGTCGACAAAACAGCATGATAAGGGATTTCTAAATTCGTGATGTTGTTAAAGAATGCATCTGATGCTGTGAATATGATCAGCGCAGGATCTTCCCTGTAGAAAGCCAGCTTGGTTATTTCTTAAGACTTGTTTAAAAGGAGTTTTTAGTCTGTTTAGTAACACATAAGCCAGGGTGTTATAGCAGGGTAATTATTACTATCAATTGGGTCACCTTTCTTGAATAGAGGTATGATGTTGCCATATTTACCCAATCTTCTGTGCAGTAATCCTTTTCCCAAACTTTTAGGATTATTTTATGCATTGTTTGTGCTGCAGAGTTAAAGTTACTTTTCAGGTACTCTGCATAAACTTCGTCTGGACCGGGGGCTTTGTTGTTCTTAAGATTGAGGATGGCTAGTTTTATTTCAAGAAGACTGGGAGGATCCTCAGTAATGCGTTCAACTTGCGGAAGATTTATTTGCTAGCTGTTTATGTTAACATTTTTCACGACCAATCGCTGCTGCACAAAATTTTGAACAATGCCATTGACTCGCCTGAACTTGTCAACTTAGTAGGAGTATGTGTCCATGTTCCAGGTAGAATGGTTCGCAGACCTCAAATACTTCATGTTCCAACAAGTAGAACAAATATCAGGAAAAATGTCACAGTTACACGCATATGCAGCCAATATAACAATACATTCTCAGCTGAGATAGACATATTCAACGCGAAATATTATAGATTTAGACATGATGATCTGAAGGTGATGCGCAACCACTATCTCTCTATCCTATCCTCCTAGTATCTCTTCTCTCCTTTCTCTTCCCTTACCTAGTTGTTGTTATATATGTATTTATGTGTGTGCGATGGTGTGTATGAGTGTGTGTGTGAGGGTGTGTATGATGGTGTGTGTATGAATGTTTTTGGCTTGTAAAATGTTATTTGTTTTTATATTATGTTGATGGAATGCTTTTTTTGGCTCTAACACTGTAAAAATAATATTGTATCATTAAACTGTAAATGAGCTGTAGCTTCCCAAAGAAAATAAATAAATATTCAAAACTATATGGATAACCCCGGACTGAAACGAAAATTCAAAATTCTGAGTATAAAAGTTTTGTAGGCCTATAACTATCTATATATTCTGGAATTTTGTGCTATGTGAATTGAGCGGATCAAAAGTTATAAGAGTGTTCTACTTCATATTCTGAATTCACCTATATATATAGAACATACATACTACGAAGCCTCTAAGTTGGTGTTTTTGGCATGCAAAAAATCCACTACACCATACAAAATGTTTCTTCATACACGCGTCTTGGCTCTTGGACGAAACGACAGTTGGATAACTTTAAAACTCATTTTATTGTTTTTGATGACACAATTTTTATTTTTTTTATTTTGTGACGAATACTACAGAATCCATTTATCCAACATAGCGTGATCGTGATTGTTGCCACTTCTGGCAATGTTAAATTTCTTACGTCTGACAACACGAAGAAATTGACCAATGCAAAGATAAAAAATGAATTATTAAGTGAATCGGACTATAGTATTAATTTATAAATTATGCTCACTGATATTTTTTGTATCGTGCAAAGAACGGGCATTCCATAATATTTATTAACATAAAAACAAAACTTTATATTTTTGTACCTTATTTACTTACCTATGAATTTGACGGATGTTAGCTGTTATAAATATAATGCGGTTTAACTTTGTTTTTATGAAATATTATATATGTTACTTGGTAGATTGACACAAAACTTGGTAGATTATTAACAATAAGATAAGGTTATTAAACGAGTTTAATAACCTTGTCATATTAAGTAGAAACTATAGAAAAATTACGACTGATCACTGCAATGGGGAAAGGAAGGAGACTGTTTTTACAATGGCTTCGTTCACCCAAAGTCCCATACCATTTTATTCACTTTTACTATTTATTGCTTCGTTCACCCAAAGTCCCATACCATTTTATTCACTTTTAATATTTATCGCATCGTTCACCAAAGTCTCAAACCATTTTATTCACTTTTACTATTTATTGCTTCGTTCACCAAAGTCCCATACTATTTTATTCACTTTTAATATTTATCGCATCGTTCACCAAAGTCTCAAACCATTTTATTCACTTTTACTATTTATTGCATCGTTCACCAAAGTCTCAAACCATTTTATTCACTTTTACTATTTATTGCTTCGTTCACCAAAGTCCCATACCATTTTATTCACTTTTACTATTTATTGCTTCGTTCACCAAAGTCCCATACCATTTTATTCACATTTGAGTCTTGTACGATGTTTCATTTTTCTTTGCTGCCTAGTTCCAATACTGTTGAAAACCACAACAAAATTATACTAGGTGTCTCAAAAGAAAGTTTATATTTAGTGGATCGATTAAAAAAAAGTATGCCGTGTATCGGAAAAATGTTTTATTAATTATTAAAGTACACAATTTGGGAATTTATTTTTTAAAAATAATGTCCAAATGTAGACCCCCGCGTTCGCAGCACTTATTTAATCGAACAGTAAAATTACTTATGATGGCTCCGCAGGTGGACTCAGTGATGGCTACCATTTCGTGACGGATATTTTCTTTCAAATGCACCAGGGAAGTCGGTTTACTGGCGTAAACATTAAATTTAAGATAACCCCATAGGAAAAAGTCCATAGGGGTTAAATCAGCACTGTGTGGAGGCCAATTTATGTCACCTCTCCTGGAGATCAATTTGCCTGGGAAAATTTCACGAACTCGTGGCAGAGATGTATTGGACGTGTGTGACGTTGTCCGTCCTGCTGGAACCATGTTCTTTGGTTATAGCCCTGGATAGTTTTGCAGTTCAGGCACCAAGAACTCGTCTAACATCTCCATATAACGCTCTGAAAACAAATATAAACTTTCTTTTGAGACACCTTGTACATTAAGGTTATTTCAATTTTCTGGCTCTTTGCATCATTCATGATTTCCTTTCCATTGAAAGCTGGTTCCTCTAACTTAAATTAATGTTCTGAAGTTTATCAAAGTGTTGGTGGCAATCAATTTTTCCTTGCCCAACTGTCCATTTTTCAAAAGAATTTATTTCTCGGGATTCGTGAGATTTTCTATGGCCAAGGTGGCAAGTCTGATCAACCGGCGAAATCAAAATCATCCATATTTACCCATACCATGGATATAATTATCTTGTGGAGTTCTATAATATCTTAAGATGTTATAGAACTCCATATGTTAATTATATCCATTATATGGGTAAACATGGATGGTTTTGATTTCGCCTGTTGACCAGACTTGCCCCCCAGGTCTACATTTTTCATGGTATATCTACTTTGTATTTCAAAAACACCAACTTAGAAGCTTCGCAGCATATATGTTACATATATATATATATATAAATAGATGAACTCAGAATTCAGAATAGAACGGGTGTGTTTGTGAGTTCGTGTGTCTCCCTTATAATTTCGCATTGTAGGCTATATAGTATATTTTGAAAATAATTTCCCCAGTACCTACCCTCAAAAGAGACGTCTTTGAAATAAAGAACAGTTTGTATATGCATCTTTATTCTATTGCATAATTTTGAAATTGTTTAATACTTTTCTTGTAAAATTAGTTTTAGTAAAACCCTTTTTTATTTTTTTTTGTAAGTAACTAAAAAACTACAAGGCCTATGGAGTATATTTTTACTTCAATCGAAAGAGAATATGAAAATCTACCAGCTGAATTTTTTATTATTATTATATTTTAATTACTATTCTTGCTATTTAAAAAAAATCTCTAAAATTTGACCATTTTCGCACGATAGAAAGTTGTAGGTATATCGCGTATCAGGTGATATACAATATTTTTTCGTGTTTCATACATTAGAAGGTAATTTAGTGTGCATTTTTGCGTACATCCGTATACCCAGGGTACACAAGGGCCTTAACGCACAGAGCCCATAATTTCAGAAAATAGGTAAATAGGAACTTGGGCCTTTTTGTGCGCACGGTTGCTTTGTTATGATTGATATTATATTTATGTGTATTGTGTGTTTACCGTGTACTAATTAATTAAAAATAAAAACAAAACTTTCAAACTCAGAATTTTGAATTTTTTTTTTCAATATATCTCAAAAACCATAAAAGCGAGAACGCTGAAAAGTTGTATAAATATAGACAAATACAATATCTCAAACTTGTAATAATGAATAAGTTTCAAGATTTCTCAAACTTTGTTTATTAAAAGTTAAAAAAAATATGACATCTTTATACTTTGCTGCTATTGCTTTGTGGCACATTTTAACTAATATAACTAAATAAAATCTCTTAGTTTTTAACCACGTTGAGTATATTTATATGTCAACTAGTTTCGGAGACGTAACCGCTCCTTCGTCCGGACAAACTTATACTAAACTTAGATACTATGTACATAATGTGACCCGTGTGCCTAAATTATGTATCGGAAAGTTGATGGGCGGAGCTTACATTATTGAAAGCAGAGGTTGTCAAAGGAAAAATATTAAATAATGAAGTATAGTTTAAATGTACTTGATTATTAATTTTTTTTTGTTTTGTATTTAAGGCTTTTATATCTCTAATGCCTCTAAGTTATCTAATCTTAAGCCCTCTTTATTTATATACAAGATTTTATAGCCTGTTTGAGTATTGAAAGAATGATTATTTTCAATCAAATGATTGGCAAACTCTGAGAAATTGTTACTTTTTAAACATCTTAAATGCTCCTTAATTCTAATATCAAAATTTCTACCTGTTTTACCTATATAAAAATATTCACAATCTTCACAATTTAATCTACCCGAATTACTTAATACCGTATCTTTATCTTTATTATTTTTTAAAAAAAATCCTAGGTTATTACCAGTATAAAAGGCTGGTTTTAAATCTGGTGGTAAGTCTTTTATTAGCACTGAATTTATTTTATCATTTTTATAAAAAGCATTCTCCGCCATTTTTGATCATTTGTGTTTATACATTCTTTACCGCTGTATATACAAGTAATTGATTATATTATGTCTCTTTTGTATTTTATTTTTTATATTCCTTATTATATTTAAGTCATAACCATTATTAATCGCGATGTTTTTAATTGTATTTAATTCTACATATATTGTAATTTTCTACTGTCATTGGAACAATTTGTAACCGATGTAACATTGCATAGAAGGCAGACAACTTATGTGATAAAGGATGATTTGATGAATTATGTATAACTGTGTCTGTTTACGATAAATACTGAAGTCGATTACGTTATTTTTTAAAGAAAGAGTTAAATCTAAGATGTTCAAAGTGGAGTTATTGTCTATTTCAAGAGTAGTTTCTTTTTTTCCTACCCGGAATATGAAAACAGCATGATGGTATATGTATATTGTATGTTTGGAGATGATGTATCAAACTATTAAGTCTTCTTTGATATTGTGTATAGGTGACTGCCATACAAATTGTATGAAGCGATGTCGTCACTAAATTCAATTTTTATAAAAATTGTTAAAAAAAATTTGAGATGTAGGTACTACTACAATGTTAGTATTTTTTATAGAAAATTAATATTTTTTATAAGAATCTAGTTGGGGTGTTTCGGCTTTTTTTTCTATATTTAAAAAAATTGGAAATATAGGCAGTTAAACTAATAAATTTATCATAAAAAAAATATCTTTCTTAATAAAAAATGTTTGAGAAACGCTGCAATTTTTTTAAAAATAATTTGAGATTTTGTATTTGTCTATGTTTATTCCAATTTTCAGCGTTCTAGCTTTTATGGTTTCTGAGATATATGGAAAAATAAACAAAAATTTCAAAAGTTGATAACCCCTGACTGAAACAAAAATTCACAATTATGAGTATAAAAGTTTTGTAGGCCTTTAACTGTTCATATATTCTGAAAACTTGGGCTCTGTAAATTGAGCGGATCAAAAGTTACAAGGGACACACACACACACAGACCCACCCTCACACACACACACACACACACACACACACACACACACACACACACACACACACACACACACACACACACACACTCACACACACACACACACACACACACACACACACACACACACACACACACACACACACACAAACACACACACACACACAAACACACACACACCCTCACACACACAGACACACATATACACACACACACACACACACCCTCACACACACACACACACACACACACACACACACACACACACACACACACACACACACACACACACCCTCACACACACACACACACACACACACACACACACACACACACACACACACACACACACACACACAAAACTCACATAAAATGTTCTACTCCGAATTCTGAGTAAATCCATGTATGGGAACATATATGCTGCGAGGCCTCTAGTTGGTGTTATTAGCATGCAAAAGGCGACAACGCCATACAAAATGTTCCTTCGTATACGCATCTTGGCTTAATAATGTCGATTCATTCAGAGAATTGAATTCTCATGAACGAATCGACAGTTGGATTATTTTTTTCATACAACATTTTCCAAGACAAATCTGTCAAAAAAGTGTACATTTTGCACGCAAATATTATCTGTTAGTTCAAAAATTATAAGTACGTATTTACAAGAATAAAATATATTTTCAAGCATAACTTAGCGTTTAAGTGAAAAACATGGTGAATATTTTGTATAATCATAATGTTCAACTTATTTTTAAAGTAAGCGTTTTGTACATATCTTGCCATTTTAATATCTTTTCATACAATATTTCATTTTCCTACCGAATGAATATGTTCTTGAAAATAATATACCTTTGAAATAAATGTGATTATGAAATAATAAAATGAAACACAAGACATTATAGCAAGTTCTAAGATATATATTGTTAAAAAACTGTTAATTATTAATAATGATATAAGCATAATAAAATTGCATAATTTGTCATAATATTAGATTTTACTGACAATTTTCATTTTTAAGGCATCGAACAAACCAATGTAGGTACCTACATATTCAAAAAATGTATTCAAACCATTTACTATGGTTACAGACACATTTTGATATTCAAATAAAATCTGTTATGAATCGAATTCGAATTTATTTAGAACATTGTTGTGGGTAGGTACCTACCTAATACTACTTAAAAACCAACAATATACTGATTTCCTATTCGAAAATTATTAAACTATTTTAGGTTAACTTCAATACACATCTATAGATATAAAAATGGATTTACGTATATTTGTTTGTTCGCGATGAACTCCTAAACCAACCATCCGATTGCGATGAAACTTTGGGAATTTGTTCAGCTCATTCAGGAGAAGGTTTATGCATTATAATTTATTTATTCGATATCTAAAAAAAATGGTACTGAATTGATATTTAGTGGGTTTGTTTAGCAAAAATCCTATATACCCATACATAAAATGGTATCTATATAATATATAAAAATGGATTTACGTATATTATAAAATTATCTTCTTCTTCATCTGGTATTAGGTCATTGCAATTATTAGGGATTGCAATGAAACTTTGACGAATTGTCGAGCCTATGCCCGGAATGGTTTCTGAATTAAAAAAATTTTATTCTTCTTCTTCTTCATCGAGTATTAGGTCATTTTACCAATGAAGGTGGACTATCCTGGGAACCGTTCATCCGATTGCAATGAAACTTTGGTGAATTGTTGGGAGTATGCCCGGGATGGTTTCTGGATAAAAAAAATTTCTTCTTCTTCTTCATCGGGTATTAGGTCATTTTACCTAATACTCTGGGTAAAAAAGAAGATCCATCTGTCCTTCCATCTCTTCGCAGGTCTTCCAGGACAGTTTCTGGATTTAAACTTTTGTCTTTTTCTTCTTCTTTTTCATCGTGTATTTGTGTATTTACCTATGAAGGAGGAGTATCCTGGGAGAATTAGGTCCAACTGTCCTTCCATCTCTTCGCAGGTCTTCCAGGAAGGTTTCTGGTTTCAAACTTTCTTCTTCTTCTTCTTCTTTATCGTATATTTGTTCATTTTACCTATGAAGTTAGAGGATCCTGGAAAAAGAAGGTCCAACTGTCCTATCATCTCTTCGTAGGTCTACCCAGTATTGTTTCGGGAATTAAACTTTTTCTTAACCTACTGAAGGGACGGAAGGTAATGAAGGGACGGGAGGTACTGAAGGGACGGGAGGTACTGAAGGGACGGGAGGTAGTGAAGGGACGGGAGGTACTGAAGGGACGGGAGGTACTGAAGGGACGGGAGGTACTGAAGGGACGGGAGGTACTGAAGGGACGGGAGGTACTGAAGGGACGGGAGGTACTGAAGGGACGGGAGGTACTGAAGGGACGGGAGGTACTGAAGGGACGGGAGGCACTGAAGGAACGGGAGGTACTGAAGGGTCTGAAGTGACGGGTGGTAATGAAGGACCATATTTAATTATAGGGACGGGAGGTACTGAAGGGAAGGGTGGTTCTAAAGGGACGGGAGGTACTGAAGGGACGGAAGGTACTGAAGGGACGGGAGGTACTGAAGGGACGGGTGGTTCTGAAGGGACGGGAGGTACTGAAGGGACGGGTGGTACTGAAGGGACGGGAGGCACTGAAGGGACGGGAGGTACTGAAAGGCCTGAAGGGAAGGGATGTACTGAGGGCTTGAAGGGATTGGTGGTACTGAAGGGTCTGAAGGAATGGGAGGTACTGAAGGGTCTGAAGTGACGGGTGGTAATGAAGGACCATATTTAATTATACAGGCAATACGAAGTTTGCCGGGGGTTCACTAGTTCAGTTCAATATAAAATCTCTTTCCTATAGTCAAATTTTTCTTCTTTTTTTATGTAGACCTTTGGGTGATTTTTTATACAAACTATTTCCTGGAGTCTAATTCATCTTCTACTTATCTTATATAGACCTTTGGGTCAATTTATATACAAACTATTTCCTTTAGTCTAATTCATCTTCTTCTTCTTTTATTTTCTTATTTTATGTAGACCTTAGGTGAGTTTTTATACAAACTATTTCCTATAGTCTAATTCGTCTTCTTCTTCCTTTATGTAGACCTTTTGTTTAGATTTTATGCAAACTATTTTCTTTAGTCAATTCTTCGTTTTCTAATTTTATGCAGATTTTGGGTAAATTTTCTATAAAATATTTCCTTTAGTCCAATTCAACTTCTTCTTCTTTTATGAAGACGTTTTTGTTAGTTTTTTATATAATACACTTCCTATTGTGTAATTCTTCTATTTCATCTTTTATGTACCTAGACATAAAAACAAATGGGATGTGACCAACACTAGAATCTTCTCAATACTTTTGTTCAATCAAATTTACACCATTTATTATATCATCATATATTGCTTAATTTTCAATAACTACACATTTGATTTTTCAATATTCCTATTATTTGATTAATTTCCAATAACTGCACATTTGATGAAAATATATAAAAAATCGGGGTTGTGGCCATTACTGGACTCATTACAACGTTTATATTCAAATTAAAAACTATTAACATAGTTTAAGTCTTCTTCTTCTGTAATGTAGACTTATATGTCAGTTTTAAGTCTATCAGTGTTATTGTGCAAAAATATAATAAACTATATGCACACTAGACGAAAAATATAAAATGGGATGTGACCAACATCTTTTCAGTAAATACTTTTGTTTAATCAATTTTTAAACCATTTTCCATCATCCAAATTTACTATATATTTAAAACACATTATTTGCTTTCGATGACAATATATAAAAATAGTGGTTGTGGCCAAAACCAAACTCTTTACAACGTTGTCTCTTTATAATCAGTCATATTTAAAACCATTTCCCATAGACCATACGTGCAGAAATTGTATGTATGTACTTATATATAAAAAAACAAATGGATTGCGGCCATCATTTAACATTTTACACCGCTTAAACTCAATTATATTTCAAACTAGTTTCCATACTACGAATTAGCAAAAATTTTGTGTGACAATATTATATAAACGATTGCTTATTCCTTCACTAATTTACATTCTTGGCCAACGGCGGGACATAAAAGCTAGTATAAAATAATAAACATATGTACACAAAAAATATGTTAATTGAGTCATTTTCTGAAACTCACTTAAAGTAGGTACCGTAGGTAGAGGACCTGAATTATTCGAATTATTTTTTAGGTAAAGGGGGTGTTATTTTTTGCAGAAAAATTGTGTTATTTTTTTTTATTTTCAGAATAGTGGTGTTATTTTTTCACAATAGTGTTCATTGAATTATAATGTACAGAAGCCGCGTCTAGTACAAATTTCGAATTCAAATGTATGTAAATAGTGGTGTTATTTTTAAGAAATCGGTTTTTAATATTATATTTTTTTTTTGAAAAGTTATCTTATATTTTATTTATTTATAATTTGTATATAATATAAACAAACATATTGCACACTGACTGGCGGGCTTATAGCTATTAGGCAATTTCTTCCAACCAACCAGAGCATTTTTGTAGAAAATCGGTGTTTTTTTCAGAATAGTGTAAAAAATATATTTATAAGAAATCGGCGTTATTTTTATGAAAATAAATAATAACACGCTTAATTAATTTTTACAATAAATATTTTACATTGTTTGAAAAGAGACAAAGAAATAAAATTTTGTCATCCTGAATCCTCTATTATTGCGATTAATAAAAAACACTTTTTTGACAGAATCTTCTATTCAAAACACATTTGTAAAAATCAACATATAATATTTTATTAATTTTTAATTAGATTCAAAATTCAGAATCGGCATCGTATCTATTTTTTTATGGTTTGTTCTTCTGTCTGTGAAAACAGTATTAGGTATAGGAGGGTAGAAATCTATATATATTACTAGTTGCATGTAACACATGAGATCCAACTGTCGATAGCGATTGTATGTATAGTTGAAGAATATGTACCAAACTATAAACCCATAGATACAAATTATTGAATATTTTTCAGATATTTTGTTTTCTATACAACATATGTAGGTATGTATGTCAAGATAGGATAGTATGGAGGAAGATCCTTTTTCCTACCCAGAATATGCAAATTGCATGATGGTATGTATGTATGTTTGGAGATGAAGTAACAAACTATTAAGTCTTCTTACATATTGTGTATAGGCGACTGCCATACAAAATGTATGAAGCGATGTCGTCACTAAATTCAATTTTTAAAAAAATTGTTAAAAAAAAATTGAGATCTTCTACTACAATGTTAATATTTTTTATAGAAAATTAAATTATCTAATTGGGGTGTTTCGGCTTTTTTCGATAATTGTAAAAGTTTTGGAAATATAGGTAGTTAAACTCATAAATTTATCATAAAAAAAATATTTTTCTTAATAAAAAATGTTTGAGAAACCCTGAAATTTTTTTGAAAAAAATAATTTGAGATTTTGTATTTGTCTATGCTTATACCAATTTTCAGCGTTCTAGCGTTTATGGTTTCTGAGATATATGGAAAAATAAAATAAAAATTCAAAAGTTGATAACCCCTGACTGAAACAAAAATTCAAAATTCCGAGTATAAAAGTTTTGTAGGCCTGTAACTGTTTATATATTCTGAAATTTTAGGCTCTGTAAATTGAGCGGATCAAAAGTTATAAGGGGGGGACGGACACACAGACACACACACAGACACACACACACACAGACACACGAAATGTTCTACTCCGAATTCTGAGTAAATCCGTGTATGGAACATATATGCTGCGAAGCCTCTAAGTTGGTGTTTTTTGACTTCAAAGTTGGAAAAGCCGTGAAAAAAGTAGACCTCTCCATACAATTCTCGCGTATTCTGGCTTGATACATTGTCGATATGTTAAGAGAACAAAGTTCTCCTGAACAAATCGACAGTTGGATTATGTATTGACATTATCGTATGGCATCCATTTGATAAAGTTTTATTGTCTTATTTTAAGTTAACTATATTTAATCCATCGGCTGTGTAAATTTAACCAACAGAAATTGAGTCACAATAGATATGTTTTTGTCAATTCTACATTTTCGGTGGATAATCGTATTTTTTATGAGAATTTCCTAAAGCAGTCAAATTACGGTGTTCAAAAACGCGAAAATTAACGTTATTCGCGAAAAAGTGCAAAATATTTGCGAATAAAATCAGGCTTATAATTTTCGCCAAACATCTTGAACGAGCTTCCGGTTGCGTAGAGCGCAAAATTGTGTCTTTTTGCTTCGTTGGTTTACGTGCAAATCGCCCCCCCCCCCCCTTCTCGGCTAAAAGTTCAAGTTATTTGGCGACAACTATACCTATGTGTAGGTTAGCCATGTGTTGTGTTAAATTTAAAAATAACGTACCTACCCTAAAAATAAATTAAATTAGGTAATCCAACTGTCGATTTGTTCAGGAGAACTTTGTTCTCTTCCAACTGTCGATTTGTTCAGGAGAACTTTGTTCTCTTAACATATCGACAATGTATCAAGCCAGAATACGCGAGAATTGTATGGAGAGGTCTACTTTTTTCATGGCTTTTCCAACTTTGAAGTCAAAAACCACCAACTTAGAGGCTTCGCAGCATATATGTTCCATACACGGATTTACTCAGAATTCGGAGTAGAACATTTCGTGTGTCTGTGTGTGTGTGTCTGTGTGTGTGTCTGTGTGTGTGTGTGTCTGTGTGTCTGTGTGTGTGTCTGTGTGTCCGTCCCCCCCTTATAACTTTTGATCCGCTCAATTTACAGAGCCTAAAATTTCAGAATATATAAACAGTTACAGGCCTACAAAACTTTTATACTCGGAATTTTGAATTTTTGTTTCAGTCAGGGGTTATCAACTTTTGAATTTTTATTTTATTTTTCCATATATCTCAGAAACCATAAACGCTAGAACGCTGAAAATTGGTACAAACATAGACAAATACAAAATCTCAAATTAGTTTTTTCAAAAAAATTCCAGGGTTTCTCAAACATTTTTTATTAAGAAAAATATTTTTTTTATGATAAATTTATGAGTTTAACTGCCTATATTTCCAAGACTTTTACAATTATCGAAAAAAGCCGAAACACCCCAACTAGATAATTTAATTTTCTATAAAAAATATTACCATTGTAGTAGAAGATCTCAATTTTTTTTTAACAATTTTTTTAAAAATTGAATTTAGTGACGACATCGCTTCATACATTTTGTATGGCAGTCGCCTATACACAATATGTAAGAAGACTTAATAGTTTGTTACTTCATCTCCAAACATACATACATACCATCATGCAATTTGCATATTCTGGGTAGGAAAAAGGATCTTCCTCCATACTATCCTATCTTGACATACATACCTACATATGTTGTATAGAAAACAAAATATCTGAAAATATTCAATAATCCAACTGTCGATTTGTTCAGGAGAACTTTGTTCTCTTAACATATCGACAATGTATCAAGCCAGAATACGCGGGAATTGTATGGAGAGGTCTACTTTTTTCATGGCTTTTCCAACTTTGAAGTCAAAAAACACCAACTTAGAGGCTTCGCAGCATATATGTTCCATACACGGATTTACTCAGAATTCGGAGTAGAACATTTCGTGTGTCTGTGTGTGTGTGTGTCTGTGTGTGTGTCTGTGTGTGTGTGTGTCTGTGTGTCTGTGTGTGTGTCTGTGTGTGTGTCTGTGTGTCCGTCCCCCCCTTATAACTTTTGATCCGCTCAATTTACAGAGCCTAAAATTTCTGAATATATAAACAGTTACAGGCCTACAAAACTTTTATACTCGGAATTTTGAATTTTTGTTTCAGTCAGGGGTTATCAACTTTTGAATTTTTATTTTATTTTTCCATATATCTCAGAAACCATAAACGCTAGAACGCTGAAAATTGGTACAAACATAGACAAATACAAAATCTAAAATTAGTTTTTTCAAAAAAATTCCAGGGTTTCTCAAACATTTTTTATTAAGAAAAATATTTTTTTTATGATAAATTTATGAGTTTAACTGCCTATATTTCCAAGACTTTTACAATTATCGAAAAAAGCCGAAACACCCCAACTAGATAATTTAATTTTCTATAAAAAATATTAACATTGTAGTAGAAGATCTCAATTTTTTTTTAACAATTTTTTTAAAAATTGAATTTAGTGACGACATCGCTTCATACATTTTGTATGGCAGTCGCCTATACACAATGTGTAAGAAGACTTAATAGTTTGTTACTTCATCTCCAAACATACATACATACCATCATGCAATTTGCATATTCTGGGTAGGAAAAAGGATCTTCCTCCATACTATCCTATCTTGACATACATACCTACATATGTTGTATAGAAAACAAAATATCTGAAAATATTCAATAATTTGTATCTATGGGTTTATAGTTTGGTACATATTCTTCAACTATACATACTATCGCTATCGACAGTTGGATCTCATGTGTTACATGCAACTAGTAACATATCGACAATGTATCAAGCCAGAATACGCGAGAATTGTATGGAGAGGTCTACTTTTTTCACGGCTTTTCCAACTTTGAAGACAAAAAACACCAACTTAGAGGCTTCGCAGCATATATGTTCCATACACGGATTTACTCAGAATTCGGAGTAGAACATTTCGTGTGTCTGTGTGTGTGTGTGTGTCTGTGTGTCTGTGTGTCTGTGTGTCTGTGTGTCTGTGTGTCTGTGTGTCCGTCCCCCCCTTATAACTTTTTATTCGCTCAATTTACAGAGCCTAAAATTTCAGAATATATAAACAGTTACAGGCCTACAAAACTTTTATACTCGGAATTTTGAATTTTTGTTTCAGTCAGGGGTTATCAACTTTTTAATTTTTATTTTATTTTTCCATATATCTCAGAAACCATAAAAGCTAGAACGCTGAAAATTGGTACAAACATAGACAAATACAAAATCTCAAATTAGTTTTTTAAAAAAAATTCCAGGGTTTCTCAAATATTTTTTATTAAGAAAAGTATTTTTTTTATGATAAATTTATGAGTTTAACTGCCTATTTTTCCAAAACTTTTACAATTATCGAAAAAAGCCGAAACACCCCAACTAGATAATTTAATTTTCTATAAAAAATATTAGCATTGTAGTAGAAGATCTCAATTTTTTTTAACAATTTTTTTAAAAATTGAATTTAATGACGACATTGCTTCATACATTTTGTATGGCAGTCGCCTATACACAATATGTAAGACTTAATAGTTTGATACTTCATCTCCAAACATACATACATACCATCATGCTATTTTCATATTCTGGGTAGGAAAAAAGGACCTTCCTCCATACTATCCTATCTTGACATACATACCTACATATGTTGTATAGAAAACAAAATATCTGACAATATTCAATAATTTGTATTTATGGGTTTATAGTTTGGTACATATTCTTCAACTATACATACTATCGCTATCGACAGTTGGATCTCATGTGTTACATGCAACTAGTTATTTTATACTTTGTACCTATACGATTTATTTTTTATTTTTTTATGTTTCGTACACTGAGATGACACAGTAATATTTCACATAATCTGAATGACTATCACCGGAACAAATATGTGATACAAATCAAAATTGCTCTTGAATTTTAACCGTTTTGATCACACATTACTAATAACATATTCTACGTACTCGAACTTATCTAAATTACATTTTTCTCCTTTTAGATACCAGATACTGTGATCATAAACTTCATCACCAGAAAAAAACTATTCCAACTGTCGATTTGTTCAGGAGAACTTTGTTCTCTTAACATATCGACAATGTATCAAGCCAGAACACGCGAGAAATGTATGGAGAGGTCTACTTTTTTCACGGCATTTCCAACTTTGAAGTCAAAAAACACCAACTTAGAGGCTTCGCAGCATATATGTTCCATACACGGATTTACTCAGAATTCGGAGTAGAACATTTCGTGTGTCTGTGTGTCTGTGTGTGTGTCTGTGTGTCTGTGTGTGTGTGTGTCCGTCCCCCCCTTATAACTTTTGATCCGCTCAATTTACAGAGCCTAAAATTTCAGAATATATAAACAGTTACAGGCCTACAAAACTTTTATACTCGGAATTTTTAATTTTTGTTTCAGTCAGGGGTTATCAACTTTTGAATTTTTATTTTATTTTTCCATATATCTCAGAAACCATAAACGCTAGAACGCTGAAAATTGGTACAAACATAGACAAATACAAAATCTAAAATTAGTTTTTTCAAAAAAATTCCAGGGTTTCTCAAACATTTTTTATTAAGAAAAATATTTTTTTTATGATAAATTTATGAGTTTAACTGCCTATATTTCCAAAACTTTTACAATTATCGAAAAAATCCGAAACACCCCAACTAGATAATTTAATTTTCTATAAAAAATATTGACATTTTAGTAGAAGATCTCAATTTTTTTTTAACAATTTTTTTAAAAATTGAATTTAGTGACGACATCGCTTCATACATTTTGTATGGCAGTCGCCTATACACAATATGTAAGAAGACTTAATAGTTTGATACTTCATCTCCAAACATACATACATACCATCATGCTATTTGCATATTCTGGGTAGGAAAAAGGATCTTCCTCCATACTATCCTATCTTGACATACATACCTACATATGTTGTATAGAAAACAAAATATCTGAAAATATTCAATAATTTGTATCTATGGGTTTATAGTTTGGTACATATTCTTCAACTATACATACTATCGCTATCGACAGTTGGATCTCATGTGTTACATGCAACTAGTCTAATGCAGTATATTGTTAACGTAAATACCTAATCCAACTGTCGATTTGTTCAGGAGAACTTTGTTCTCTTAACATATCGACAATGTATCAAGCCAGAATACGCGAGAATTGTATGGAGAGGTCTACTTTTTTCACGGCTTTTCCAACTTTGAAGTCAAAAAACACCAACTTAGAGGCTTCGCAGCATATATGTTCCATACACGGATTTACTCAGAATTCGGAGTAGAACATTTCGTGTGTCTGTGTGTGTGTCTGTGTGTGTGTGTGTCTGTGTGTGTGTGTGTGTGTGTGTGTGTATGTCTGTGTGTGTGTGTGTCCGTCCCCCCCTTATAACTTTTGATCCCCTCAATTTACAGAGCCTAAAATTTCAGAATATATAAACAGTTACAGGCCTACAAAACTTTTATACTCGGAATTTTGAATTTTTGTTTCAGTCAGGGGTTATCAACTTTTGAATTTTTATTTTATTTTTCCCTATATCTCAGAAACCATAAAAGCTAGAACGCTGAAAATTGGTATAAACATAGACTAATACAAAATCTCAAATGAGTTTTTTCAAAAAAATTCCAGAGTTTCTCAAACATTTTTTATTAAGAAAAGTATTTTTTTTATGATAAATTTATGAGTTTAACTGCCTATATTTCCATTTTTTTTTAAAATATCGAAAAAAGCCGAAACACCCCAACTAGATAATTTAATTTTATATAAAAAAATATTAACATTGTAGCAGTACATCTCAAATTTTTTTTAACAATTTTTATAAAAATTGAATTTAGTGACGACATCGCTTCATACAATTTGTATGGTAGTCACCTATACACAATATCAAAGAAGACTTAATAGTTTGATACTTCATCTCTAAACATACAATATACATATACCATCATGCTGTTTTCATATTCCGGGTAGGAAAAAAAGACTGACCTCCATACTATCCTATCTTGACTACCTAGGTACATGTGTTGTATAGAAAACTAAATATCATAAAATAATAAATAATTTGTATTTATGGGTTTGGTACTTATTCTTCAACTATACATACTATCGCTGTCGACAGTTGGATCTCATGTGTTACATGCAACTAGTAATCCAACTGTCGATTTGTTCAGGAGAACTTTGTTCTCTTAACATATCGACAATGTATCAAGCCAGAATACGCGAAAATTGTATGGAGAGGTCTACTTTTTTCACGGCTTTTTCAACTTAGAAGTCAAAAAACACCAACTTAGAGGCTTCGCAGCATATATGTTCCATACACGGATTTACTCAGAATTCGGAGTAGAACATTTCGTGTGTCTGTGTGTGTGTGTGTGTCTGTGTGTGTGTGTCTGTGTGTGTGTGTGTGTGTGTGTGTCCGTCCCCCCCTTATAACTTTTGATCCGCTCAATTTACAGAGCCTAAAATTTCAGAATATATAAACAGTTACAGGCCTACAAAACTTTTATACTCGGAATTTTGAATTTTTGTTTCAGTCAGGGGTTATCAACTTTTTAATTTTTATTTTATTTTTCCATATATCTCAGAAACCATAAAAGCTAGAACGCTGAAAATTGGTACAAACATAGAAAAATAAAAAATCTCCAGGGTTTCTCAAAGATTTTTTATTAAGAAAAATATTTTTTTATGATAAATTTATGAGTTTAACTGCCTATCTTCTTTCCCCTTAGCGCTTTTGTCCCGTTTCTATCGGGGTACGCTTTGACCATGATCCTGGAATTGGCGAGTCTGGTTATTACATTGAAGCGACTGCCATCTGACCTTCGTAACCCTTAGGAAGGGGAACCAGAAAAATTGGATCATGGCTACACATAGCTAGTGATATAAATCCGCACATAGATTTTTTTAAAAATCCAGAGGTGCGTGCCCCGCCCGGATTCGAACCGTCGACCTCAAGCATGTGAGGCGACGATATTACCGCTGGGCTATCACCGCTCTAATGAGTTTAACTGCCTATATTTCCGAAAAAAGCCGAAACACCCCAACTAGATAATTTAATTTTCTATAAAAAACATGAACATTGTAGCAGAAGATCTCAATTTTTTTTAACAATTTTTTTAAAAATTGAATTTAGTGACGACATCGCTTCCTACATTTTGTATGGCAGTCGCCTATACACAATATGTAAGAAGACTTAATAGTTTGATACTTCATCTCCAAACATACATACCATCATGCTATTTTCATATTCTGGGTAGGAAAAAAGGAACTTCCTCCATACTATCCTATCTTGACATACATACCTACATAATATATGTTGTATAGAAAACAAAATATCTGAAAATATTCAATAATTTGTATTTATGGGTTTATAGTTTGGTACATATTCTTCAACTATACATACTATCGCTATCGACAGTTGGATCTCATGTGTTACATGCAACTAGTTAGATCAGAAACGAGAACGAATAAGTATCATTGTTGAATATAGATATTATACAGCAATATGTTAAATAAGTTTGTGTCCGTGAAAAACACTCGAGAAATTTGATGAAAACACCCAACGGTGAATAATAATGATCATGTAAAATATTATTCGTCAGCCCGCCTTCGGTAAGTCGATCGAGGGGAGTTGCGCAGAATCTCAATTTTACACTCTGCAATCTGCAACACAGAACCAAAATAAGCCGTGCCAAATATTTCCTCACCATAACAACGAAATACTTCACCGCCGGCAAGAGTCTTATTAACAAAAAAAATTAAAATATTTTTTACCATTATTATGTAACCTTCAAAATTCAATTCTACAAATGTTAAAACGTCTAAAAAATGTAATCGAAAATATATATAAATAAACAAACTGGTAGATAACTTACTTACCTGTGAGAAAAGCATCTTTTAGGATTTCGCATGTTTTCGTGTAGGTTCGGTTTTGTTCGGGAATACAAAAGACAGATCCAGACTAACGAACATAATATATAACGTTCATTAATTTGTCTTGCATTTAACGAACATAATATATAACGTTCATTACTTCTAATTAAGAACTGGGAGCTTATTTTACATGTCCATGATGTAGGTAACAAATACACAATCCGACAATCGGATAGAATTCCACAACATACTGTTAGTAATTTCCATCATGGGCCTTGGGCCACATGCGTATCGTGTCCCCTCTTACTGTCCAAATAACAATTTACAATTACCAACGAAATAGTGTTACAATTAAAACTAGTTGCATGTAACACATGAGATCCAACTGTCGATAGCGATAGTATGTATAGTTGAAGAATAAGTACCAAAATATAAACCCATCATCAAAATTATTGAATATTTTAAGATACCTTGTTTTCTATACAACACATGTAGGTATGTAATGTCAAAATAGGATAGTATGGAGGTCAGTCCTTTTTTCCTACCCAGAATATGAAAACAACATGATGGTACTTATGTATGTATGTTTGGAGATTAAGTATCAAATAATTGAGTTAAGATATTGTGTATAGGCTACTGCCATACAAATTGTATGAAGCAATGTCGTCACTAAATTCAATTTTTATAAAAATTATTAAAAAATTTAGAGATGTACTACTACAATACTGATATTTTTTATAGAAAATTAAATTACCTGGTTCGGGTGTTTCACCTTTTTTCGAAAATATATGCAGTTAAACACATAAATTTATCATAAAAAAATATTTTTCTTAGTAAAAAGTGTTCGAGAATCTCTGGAAATTTTTGAAAAAAAAATTTGAAGTTTTGAATTTGTCTATATTCATACAAATTTTCAGCGTTTGTAGCTGTTATGGTTTCAGAGATATATATGGAAAAATAAAGTATAAATTCAAAAGTTGATAACCCCTGACTGTAACAAAAATTCAAAATTCTGAGAATAAAGGTTTTGTAAGCCTATAACTGTTTATGTATATATTCTGAAATTATAGGCTTTGTGAATCCAGCGGATCAAAAGTTATAAGGGGGGGAGGACAGACACACACACACACACAGACACACAAAACTCACATAAAATGTTCTACTCCGAATTCTGAGTAAATCCATGTATGGGATCATATTATATGCTGCGAAGCCTCTAAGTTGGTGTTTTAGCATGCAAAAAGTCCAATACGCCACATACAAAATGTTCCTTCATACGCGTCTTGGATTTAAACTGCCTCTTCCTTCAGAAGAATTTCATTCTCTTGAACGAATCGACAGTTGGATAAAAAAAAAATAATCATTACTGTTTCATTAATTAATTCAAATTAAAAATACCACACCTGCTCTTGGTATGTGCGCCTGATACATTAATATTTGATTTTAGCAGCATTATGCGTACAAACAGACATAAGAAATTGATCTTCTTATAAACGTAAAGAAGAATTATTTTAACAAGATAATATATATTGGTATATTCTTCCTCACTGATACGGGCCTGAGGAAGCTGCACCCCACTGCCTCTCCCTACCACCCCTCAGTACACGGTGAACCGCCGCGTGTAGTGCCGTCAGCCCTTAGTTATTCTGCAATCTGCCCTCGATTTTTCTACAATCAAATGACCGAACCTTCACTTAAACGGTTAGCTTTATAATATTTACACACAATATTTTACCAGACAAACATACAAAGACAAAAAGTGGTGTGATTGTTGGTGTTGTGCCCGCGTTTCATAACATAATGTGCTTCCTTTTTTTGCAATTTTATCAGCGTGCAATTATGTTTGACAACGGGTTCATCGTTTGTACGAAATTATATTGACACCTCACTTACCGTGTTATATAATTTGCAAGGTTTCGACGTTTATAAATATCACAAATTATCTTTGATTTATAAATGAACTGAGTTACGTTATTAACACAAACTTGCAGTGAAAGATTCCTAATAACGTTCACAAAATTTTCTCTTTAAATATTATCCTAGGTACCCACATTTGTTTTACTACTCATAACAAGACTAAAGAAATATTAAAACTGTTTTAAATAATGTCTATAATTGTATCAAGAAAAATCTATTTTGGTTTCTGAATGTTTAGGTTAACGTTAATATTTTTTAATCTAACATCAAGTTATTAGACGCATTTTCGACCAAGAATAAACTATTTTATTTATTTATTACATCATCACAATAATGTTAATAAATAACGAGACAAACGAATGAAAATAGGAGATGGATTCCATTTTCATCAATTATATTAAATTACAAATTATTATATTTAATATCATGGTCGAATCAGGAACATAGTTTTTAAAATATAATTGTATTTATAGGTACATATTCGATTTAAGATATAATAAACATGAATTTCATATTTAAAAATGCTTTTATAACACTATTCTAAGACACTCTGTGCTTTCAGTCCTTGCTGTCATCATTATTTTCGGCTGTCTCTTAAGAGCCGGGTAATCGAAAATAAATAGGGGGGCAAGTCAAAACCCTCACTATTACCCATATCATGGAAATAATTATTATATGCAGTTCTATAATATCTTTAAATGTCATAGAACTCCATATGATAATTATATCCATGATATGGGTAATCACGAGGGTTTTGATTTCGCCGGTTGGACCAGACTTGCCTCCCCAGGACAGTAATATATCAACTTACATAGTTCAGCAATGAGATTCAACACCCATTCTGAATGTTGCCTTTTTAGGTGAAAAGAGACTAGTGTGTGCTTCTTTTTGCGAGGAATCTAGTAGGAGTCTATTGCAGTAGTCTAGTATTGGTCACAACCCATTATTTTTTTTATATAATTTGATTGAACAAAAGTATTGAAAATAGTCTAGTGTTGGCCACATCACACTTTTTTTTTTATTTTTTCATCAAGTGTGCATATAGTTTATAATATTTTTGCACAATTAGACTGTGGGATTAGGTTTTAGCGTTATAGCGATTTGTGTTGACCACACCGAATTCTTTACTTAAAAATTAATAACAGCCAATTTCAAAAAAATCGAATATATAAGAAAAATAATGTAATTTTACTGTGACCGACTTTATTAATTTATTAACAGACTTAACAATATTTATTTTAAACCTGGCTTACATGTCTCATGTATCTTATTATTATTTCATAATATATTTCATTAGAATTTTCAAAATGACGGCGTTTTATGTACAAAACGCTTTCTTTAAACATAGGTACTTATACAAAAACAAAATTATCGCCATGTTTTTCACTAAAACGCTAACTAAACTTGAAAATATATTTATTAATACTTACTTCTAACTTTTACGTAAACAGAATATATATTAGATATTTGTGTACAAAAGGTAGGGACTCTTTTTGACAAATCTATTGTTGGAAAATTTGTATGAAAAACTTAAGTGAGTGACTGCTGCCAACGTACCTATTTTTTCAATTTGAATTTTGATCATTACTACAAAACGAATCATTTTGAAAAAAATAATCTTGGTTTGGATATTAATAAAGAAAAATATACCTTAATTTTTTAATTATGTTCTGTATATATTCTTGTAGGAAAATAAAAATAATAAGCATACACCGATTTTTGACATTAACCTTAAATTTCTAAAAAACTATAAGGTATAGAGCATTATATTTTTTTATAAATTAAAGAAGATCAACATATCTGGAAAAAATACGATGTAACGTTGCATTAATGCATCAGGTTAAGTTAATAAACCAAAAAAACTTTTAATTCGCAATGGCGCTGAATGGAAAATAAATGTTTTATATGTTTATTTACTAAACCTGAAGCATTAATGCAACGTCACATCATATTTTTCTAGATATTTTTGTCTTCTTTAAATTAAAAAAAAATGTGTTGAACTACGCCTTATATTTTATTAAAAATATAAGATAAACGTTGAAAATCGGGGTATACCATTATTTTTCTACAAGAATTTCTACAGAACATTATCAAAAAGTAAAGATATAGTTTTCTTTATTAATACCCAAACTATCAAAATTATTTTTATCAAAACGATTTGATAAGAAATAATGATGGTATATCAAATTGAAAAATAGGTACGTTGGCAGCAGTCCCCCCCCTTAATTATTGAAATTTATTTAATAATTCTACATTTTCATATTTTTTAACGTGGTACTGCGTCAGGTATACGTGCATGCATGCATATTTTTTTTTTTAATATGAATATGTCCTTGTTAAACAAGTACATATACATCTTCCTACTTTCCCTCTGCTTTTGCTATAGGTGAACGAAATCGGTCGAGGCAGGATTTGAACTCGCGACCACTGGATTACTAGCCCGGCGCGCTAACCGCTCTGCCATCGACCCATCTGAAATGAATTTTTATAACCTCTTATTTTTTGCAGGAGGTGTGAGACAAACACACACTTACACATTACCCCGTATTCAGTAACTATTGTAACTAAATTAGGAACGTTCTAAAATTGTAGATTTTAGATTTATATACGGTCTTATTTCAGCGTTATAAAATATCAACTTGGACAAAATGGAATAGGAACGTACCTATATTGGCCGGAACGTTACTGAATCGGACGTATTATGAATAATTATGAATATTATGATTTTTTTTATCATTTTCATAATTATTCAAAATACGTCTAGTTCAGTACCTAACTTTTTAAGAACGTTCCGGCCAAAATAGGTACGGTCCTATTTCATTTAGTCCAAGTTTATATTTTATAACGCTGAAATAAGACCGTAAATCTAAAATCTACAATTTTTGTAAGTTCCTATTTTAGTTACAATAAGAATTTGTAAAAGAAAACAATCAGAGTTGATGATAAAAGTTTGCTTCTAACATCAATTTAAACAAAATATTCTTATTATTACTTTAGATTTAAAACTTCACAATAAGAATTTGTAAAAGAAAACAATCTGAGTTGATGATAAAAGTTTGCTTCTAACATTAATTTAAACAAAACATACTTATTATTACTTTAGATTTAAAACTTCACAATAAGAATTTGTAAAAGAAAACAATCTGAGTTGATGATAAAAGTTTGCTTCTAACATCAATTTAAACAAAATATTCTTATTATTACTTTAGATTTAAAACTTCACAATAAGAATTTGTAAAAGAAAACCATCTGAGTTGATGATAAAAGTTTGCTTCTAACATTAATTTAAACAAAACATACTTATTATTACTTTAGATTTAAAACTTCACAATAAGAATTTGTAAAAGAAAACAATCTGAGTTGATGATAAAAGTTTGCTTCTAACATCAATTTAAACAAAACATACTTATTATTACTTTAGATTTAAAACTTCACAATAAGAATTTGTAAAAGAAAACAATCTGAGTTGATGATAAAAGTTTGCTTCTAACATTAATTTGAACAAAACATACTTATTTTTCTAACGATTTGTGCAGATTTTTTAGAAATAATTTTTACTAAAATTACATATAACGTATAACAACACCAATGGAATGGAATCATACTAACATATTAACCACGAATTTGCAATTTTAAATGAAACGTACTCTACCTAAAAACTTTCTCGTCACTTTTATTTCCCAAGCTGTACAAAAGCTGTTTAATTTTTGAAGATAATATTTCGTATTGCTTTTGATGTCTCATATTATACAAGTCTATAATTAAAAAATAATATATAAATAACTAAACTTTGTTTATTCTAGTATCATACCTTCATGTTTTATTCCCACTTCGTTGTGATTTTTATGCATAACTAGTTTCGAGGACTATTATCCTCGGGTGAGTTTATATAGTATCGAGTATGATATAAAAAATATCAATAAAGTGGGAATATACAAAGTTTTGTAATTATTTTATTTCTTTAAATGAATTTCCACGACGTCAACCTTAACCTTAGAATATTGGTCTATAATTAAATTTGTAAATAATTCACAAGATAACTTTTCTACATTTATATAAAAAGCAAAATACATAAATACAATTAAAAAATCAGTCCTTGTTACGCTCAGCCCCCCTAGACAACGTGTCATTTAGCTCAAGATAAGAAACAAGAAAAGATAACTCAATGTATGGAAGTGACAGTTGCCAGTCACGTGTCACCTCCATACATTGACTTTTCTTGAGCTAAATGACACGTTGTCTAGGGGTCGTAATCAATTTATTATAATCTTTCACCATCATATGTATATACATGCAGTTCTTCTGTACATGTGTCACTGAACTCCTAAACGGCTATACTGATTTTGATGAAATTTTTTGTGTGTATTTGAGTGGGTCCCTGGATTCACAATTTGTTTCAATAATTACAACAGGGAAAATAAAAAATGTGTAAAACGTCTAAAAGATATGTACGCCTGGTGTTATGCAAACACTTTTGAGACAATTCAAACAAAATTGTTTTTGTAGGTATATGAAGAAAAAAAATCTCCATGACAAAGACTTATTTTAATATTGGTAAATCTCAATGTCTTTTGGGTCAACTCGCATTACAACTTTTTTACAAAAAATGAATACCCATTATGATATGAAATAGTTGTTACAATTTTGCGTAGAATCTTAATATTTTAATAAAACAACGTAGTATTTACGCCATTATTTGGAAAATTAATTGATTGCGGATCCGCATCGCTGGATCCAGCGCATTTTGCTAGATCCAGCAAGCGGAAAAATGTGCCGTATCCAGCTGGATCCAGCAATTGCAATACCTAATCCCATCATCAGTAGTTGCCTTGCTCTGTAAACTCGAATCCGATATCAGTTTCTAATTTCCGTTTAAGAATTACCTATCTTTCGCCTGCGTATATTCAAATTTCTAGTATTACGATTAAAACATACCTGCCTACCACATTATTCTCCATTACAAATTATAATAATAATCTGCATAATTTATATATCGCCGTTTTCATGAATATCTCACCTCAAGAGCGCAAAGTTTGAGATTGGTATCCGATTTTCAGTAGAGAGTAATAAGACTAGCTCCTACTGAGTTTGAGCAAATTTAAATGGGATCACTCATGATTTATCCCTTTCGAATGAAAATGCATGCTAAAAACACCAACTTAGAGGCTTCGCAGCATATATGTTCCCCATACATGGATTTACTCAGAATTCACAGTAGAACATTTTGTGTGTGTGTGTGTGTGGGTGTGTGTGTGTGTCGTCCCTCCCCCCCTTATTATGATACTCCAAACATACATACATACCATCATGTTATTTTCATATTCTGGATAGAAAAAAGGACTTCCATACTGTCCTATCTTGACATACATTCCTACATGACAGTGTTGTATAGAAAACAAAATATCCTAAAATATTCAATAATTTGGATTAATGGGTTTATAGTTTGGTACTTATTCTTCAACTATACATACTATCGCTATCGACAGTTGGATCTCATGTGTTACATGCAACTAGTTTATAATCGAAATTGTCGAAAAAAGTTGTAAAATAATGACGCGAAACGGTTGTAAGTACCTACTAAAGTGCCCGACCGTACTAGGGTTTATTCCCGCCGCGTGTTTAACTGAAAAACGCAGAACCGCTCAATATTTTCTAAAATAATAAAAAACGAGTGGGTTGTGGCCAACACTAAACTCTCCACACCACAAATATTGACAATGAAATATTTTATTCATTCTAAATTTTACTACCAGGAATATAAATTTTCTAACGATAGTATATTTTCATGTTAAGATAGACAAACTATTAATGCCGTATAGTGAAGAATGCTTATGTTGTATGAAATATTTTAAAAAAAGCAGATAAATTTTGATTTAAAGAACGCGAGAGCATTTTCAAAATTTTGACACGTGATATCATATGAAGATTTTTTTGTTATTTATGGAAAGCTAATCAGTTCTATGTTCAAGCTCTTTACATTATAACATGAAATCAAATTACTGAACGTTTCCATACATAGAAATTTATCTAATTACATTTTTATTCATACTAAATGTTACTATCAGGAATATAAATTTTCTTCCGATAGTATATTTTTATGTTAAGATAGACAAACTATTAATGCAGTATAGTGAAGAATGCTTATGTTGTATGAAATATTTTAAAAAAGCACATAAATTTTGTTTTAAAGAACGCAAGAGTATTTTCCAAATTTTGACAGGTGATATCATATGAAGAATTTTTTTGTTATTTATGGAAAGCTAATCAGTTCTATGTTCAAGCTCTTTACATTATAACATGAAATCAAATTACTGAACTTTTCCATACATAGAAATTTATCTAATTACATTTTTATTCATACTAAATGTTACTACCAGGAATATAAATTTTCTTTCGATAGTATATTTTTATGTTAAGATAAACAAACTATTAATGCAGTATAGTGAAGAATGCTTATGTTGTATGAAATATTTTAAAAAAAGCAGATAAATTTTGATTTAAAGAACGCGAGAGCATGTTCAAAATTTTGACACGTGATATTATATGAAGAATTTTTAGTTATTTATGGAAAGCTAATCAGTTCTATGTTCAAGCTCTTTACATTATAACATGAAATCAAATTACTGAACGTTTCCATACATAGAAATTTATCTAATTACATTTTTATTCATACTAAATGTTACTACCAGGAATATAAATTTTCTTCCGATAGTATATTTTTATGTTAAGATAAACAAACTATTAATGCAGTATAGTGAAGAATGCTTATGTTGTATGAAATATTTTAAAAAAAGCAGATAAATTTTGATTTAAAGAACGCGAGAGCATTTTCAAAATTTTGACACGTGATATCAAATGAAGATTTTTTTGTTATTTATGGAAAGCTAATCAGTTCTATGTTCAAGCTCTTTACATTATAACATGAAATCAAATAACTGAACGTTTCCATACATAGAAATTTATCTAATTACATTTTTATTCATACTAAATGTTACTATCAGGAATATAAATTTTCTTCCGATAGTATATTTTTATGTTAAGATAGACAAACTATTAATGCAGTATAGTGAAGAATGCTTATGTTGTATGAAATATTTTTAAAAAAGCAGATAAATTTTGATTTAAAGAACGCGAGAGCATGTTCAAAATTTTGACACGTGATATCATATGAAGATTTTTTTGTTATTTATGGAAAGCTAATCAGTTCTATGTTCAAGCTCTTTACATTATAACATGAAATAAATTTCTGAACGTTTCCATACATAGAAATTTATCTAATTACATTTTTATTCATACTAAATGTTACTATCAGGAATATAAATTTTCTTCCGATAGTATATTTTTATGTTAAGATAGACAAACTATTAATGCAGTATAGGGAAGAATGCTTATGTTGTATGAAATATTTTAAAAAAAGCAGATAAATTTTGTTCTAAAGAACGCGAGAGCATTTTCCAAATTTTGACAGGTGATATCATATGAAGATTTTTTTTGTTATTTATGGAAAGCTAATCAGTTCTATGTTCAAGCTCTTTACATTATTACATGAAATCAAATTACTGAACGTTTCCATACATAGAAATTTATCTAATTACATTTTTATTCATACTAAATGTTACTATCAGGAATATAAATTTTCTTCCGATAGTATATTTTTATGTTAAGATAAACAAACTATTAATGCAGTATAGTGAAGAATGTTTATGTTGTATGAAATATTTTAAAAAAAGCAGATAAATTTTGTTCTAAAGAACGCGAGAGCATTTTCCAAATTTTGATAGGTGATATCATATGAAGATTTTTTTTGTTATTTATGGAAAGCTAATCAGTTCTATGTTCAAGCTCTTTACATTATAACATGAAATCAAATTACTGAACATTTCCATACATAGAAATTTATCTTATTACATTTTTATTCATACTAAATGTTACTATCAGGAATATAAATTTTCTTCCGATAGTATATTTTTATGTTAAGATAAACAAACTATTAATGCAGTATAGTGAAGAATGCTTATGTTGTATGAAATATTTTAAAAAAAGCAGATAAATTTTGTTTTAAAGAACGCGAGAGCATTTTCAAAATTTTGACACGTGATATTATATGAAGAATTTTTAGTTATTTATGGAAAGCTAATCAGTTCTATGTTCAAGCTCTTTACATTATAACATGAAATCAAATTACTGAACGTTTCCATACATAGAAATTTATCTAATTACATTTTTATTCGTACTAAATGTTACTATCAGGAATATAAATTTTCTTCCGATAGTATATTTTTATGTTAAGATAGACAAACTATTAATGCAGTATAGGGAAGAATGCTTATGTTGAATGAAATATTTAAAAAAAAGCAGATAAATTTTGTTCTAAAGAACGCGAGAGCATTTTCCAAATTTTGACACGTGATATTATATGAAGAATTTTTAGTTATTTATGGAAAGCTAATCAGTTCTATGTTCAAGCTCTTTACATTATAACATGAAATCAAATTACTGAACGTTTCCATACATAGAAATTTATCTAATTACATTTTTATTCATACTAAATGTTACTATCAGGAATATAAATTTTCTTCCGATAGTATATTTTTATGTTAAGATAAACAAACTATTAATGCAGTATAGTGAAGAATGCTTATGTTGTATGAAATATTTTAAAAAAAGCAGATAAATTTTGTTTTAAAGAACGCGAGAGCATTTTCAAAATTTTGACACGTGATATTATATGAAGAATTTTTAGTTATTTATGGAAAGCTAATCAGTTCTATGTTCAAGCTCTTTACATTATAACATGAAATCAAATTACTGAACTTTTCCATACATAGAAATTTATCTAATTACATTTTTATTCATACTAAATGTTACTATCAGGAATATAAATTTTCTTCCGATAGTATATTTTTATGTTAAGATAGACAAACTATTAATGCAGTATAGGGAAGAATGCTTATGTTGTATGAAATATTTCAAAAAAAGCAGATAAATTTTGTTCTAAAGAACGCGAGAGCATTTTCCAAATTTTGACAGGTGAAATCATATGAAGATTTTTTTTGTTATTTATGGAAAGCTAATCAGTTATATGTTCAAGCTCTTTACATTATAACATGAAATCAAATTACTGAACTTTTCCATACATAGAAATTTATATAATTACATTTTTATTCATACTAAATGTTACTATCAGGAATATAAATTTTCTTCCGATAGTATATTTTTATGATAAGATAGACAAACTTTTAATGCAGTATGGTGTAGAATGCTTATGTTGTATGAAATATTTTAAAAAAAGCAGATAAATTTTGTTCTAAAGAACGCGAGAGCATTTTCCAAATTTTGATAGGTGATATCATATGAAGATTTTTTTTGTTATTTATGGAAAGCTAATCAGTTCTATGTTCAAGCTCTTTACATTATAACATGAAATCAAATTACTGAACATTTCCATACATAGAAATTTATCTAATTACATTTTTATTCATACTAAATGTTACTATCAGGAATATAAATTTTCTTCCGATAGTATATTTTTATGTTAAGATAAACAAACTATTAATGCAGTATAGTGAAGAATGCTTATGTTGTATGAAATATTTTAAAAAAAGCAGATAAATTTTGTTAAGAACGCGAGAGCATTTTCAAAATTTTGACACGTGATATTATATGAAGAATTTTTAGTTATTTATGGAAAGCTAATCAGTTCTATGTTCAAGCTCTTTACATTATAACATGAAATCAAATTACTGAACGTTTCCATACATAGAAATTTATCTAATTACATTTTTATTCATACTAAATGTTACTATCAGGAATATAAATTTTCTTCCGATAGTATATTTTTATGTTAAGATAGACAAACTATTAATGCAGTATAGGGAAGAATGCTTATGTTGAATGAAATATTTTAAAAAAAGCAGATAAATTTTGTTCTAAAGAACGCGAGAGCATTTTCCAAATTTTGACAGGTGATATCATATGAAGATTTTTTTTGTTATTTATGGAAAGCTAATCAGTTATATGTTCAAGCTCTTTACATTATAACATTAAATCAAATTACTGAACTTTTCCATACATATAAATTTATATAATTACATTTTTATTCATACTAAATGTTACTATCAGGAATATAAATTTTCTTCCGATAGTATATTTTTATGATAAGATAGACAAACTTTTAATGCAGTATGGTGTAGAATGCTTATGTTGTATGAAATATTTTAAAAAAAGCAGATAAATTTTGTTCTAAATAACGCGAGAGCATTTTCCAAATTTTGACAGGTGATATCATATGAAGATTTTTTTGTTATTTATGGAAAGCTATTCAGTTCTATGTTCAAGCTCTTTACATTATAACATGAAATCAAATTACTGAACTTTTCCATACATAGAAATTTATCTAATTACATTTTTATTCATACTAAATGTTACTATCAGGAATGTAAATTTTCTTCCGATAGTATATTTTTATGTTAAGATAAACAAACTATTAATGCAGTATAGTGAAGAATGCTTATGTTGTATGAAATATATTTAAAAAAGCAGATAAATTTTGATTTAAAGAACGCGAGAGCATTTTCAAAATTTTGACAAGTGATATCATATGAAGATTTTTTTGTTATTTATGGAAAGCTAATCAGTTCTATGTTCAAGCTCTTTACATTATAACATGAAATCAAATTACTGAACGTTTCCATACATAGAAATTTATCTAATTACATTTTTATTCATACTTAATGTTACTATCAGGAATATAAATTTTCTTCCGATAGTATATTTTTATGTTAAGATAGACAAACTATTAATGCAGTATAGTGAAGAATGCTTATGTTGTATGAAATATTTTAAAAAAAGCAGATAAATTTTGATTTAAAGAACGCGAGAGCATTTTCAAAATTTTGACAAGTGATATCATATGAAGATTTTTTTGTTATTTATGGAAAGCTAATCAGTTCTATGTTCAAGCTCTTTACATTATAACATGAAATCAAATTACTGAACTTTTCCATACATAGAAATTTATCTAATTACATTTTTATTCATACTAAATGTTACTATCAGGAATATAAATTTTCTTCCGATAGTATATTTTTATGTTAAGATAAACAAACTATTAATGCAGTATAGTGAAGAATGCTTATGTTGTATGAAATATTTTAAAAAAAGCAGATTAATTTTGTTCTAAAGAACGCGAGAGCATTTTCCAAATTTTGATAGGTGATATCATATGAAGATTTTTTTTGTTATTTATGGAAAGCTAATCAGTTCTATGTTCAAGCTCTTTACATTATAACATGAAATCAAATTACTGAACATTTCCATACATAGAAATTTATCTAATTACATTTTTATTCATACTAAATGTTACTATCAGGAATATAAATTTTCTTCCGATAGTATATTTTTATGTTAAGATAAACAAACTATTAATGCAGTATAGTGAAGAATGCTTATGTTGTATGAAATATTTTAAAAAAAGCAGATAAATTTTGTTTTAAAGAACACGAGAGCATTTTCAAAATTTTGACACGTGATATTATATGAAGAATTTTTAGTTATTTATGGAAAGCTAATCAGTTCTATGTTCAAGCTCTTTACATTATAACATGAAATCAAATTACTGAACGTTTCCATACATAGAAATTTATCTAATTACATTTTTATTCATACTAAATGTTACTATCAGGAATATAAATTTTCTTCCGATAGTATATTTTTATGTTAAGATAGACAAACTATTAATGCAGTATAGGGAAGAATGCTTATGTTGTATGAAATATTTTAAAAAAAGCAGATAAATTTTGTTCTAAATAACGCGAGAGCATTTTCCAAATTTTGACAGGTGGTATCATATGAAGATATTTTTTGTTATTTATGGAAAGCTAATCAGTTCTATGTTCAAGCTCTTTACATTATAACATGAAATCAAATTACTGAACGTTTCCATACATAGAAATTTATCTAATTACATTTTTATTCATACTAAATGTTACTATCAGGAATATAAATTTTCTTCCGATAGTATATTTTTATGTTAAGATAAACAAACTATTAATGCAGTATAGTGAAGAATGCTTATGTTGTATGAAATATTTTAAAAAAAGCAGATAAATTTTGTTCTAAAGAACGCGAGAGCATTTTCCAAATTTTGATAGGTGATATCATATGAAGATTTTTTTTGTTATTTATGGAAAGCTAATCAGTTCTATGTTCAAGCTCTTTACATTATAACATGAAATCAATTTACTGAACATTTCCATACATAGAAATTTATCTAATTACATTTTTATTCATACTAAATGTTACTATCAGGAATATAAATTTTCTTCCGATAGTATATTTTTATGTTAAGATAAACAAACTATTAATGCAGTATAGTGAAGAATGCTTATGTTGTATGAAATATTTTAAAAAAAGCAGATAAATTTTGTTTTAAAGAACGCGAGAGCATTTTCAAAATTTTGACACGTGATATTATATGAAGAATTTTTAGTTATTTATGGAAAGCTAATCAGTTCTATGTTCAAGCTCTTTACATTATAACATGAAATCAAATTACTGAACGTTTCCATACATAGAAATTTATCTAATTACATTTTTATTCGTACTAAATGTTACTATCAGGAATATAAATTTTCTTCCGATAGTATATTTTTATGTTAAGATAGACAAACTATTAATGCAGTATAGGGAAGAATGCTTATGTTGAATGAAATATTTAAAAAAAAGCAGATAAATTTTGTTCTAAAGAACGCGAGAGCATTTTCCAAATTTTGACAGGTGATATCATATGAAGATATTTTTTGTTATTTATGGAAAGCTAATCAGTTCTATGTTCAAGCTCTTTACATTATAACATGAAATCAAATTACTGAACTTTTCCATACATAGAAATTTATCTAATTACATTTTTATTCATACTAAATGTTACTATCAGGAATATAAATTTTCTTCCGATAGTATATTTTTATGTTAAGATAAACAAACTATTAATGCAGTATAGTGAAGAATGCTTATGTTGTATGAAATATTTTAAAAAAAGCAGATAAATTTTGTTTTAAAGAACGCGAGAGCATTTTCAAAATTTTGACACGTGATATTATATGAAGAATTTTTAGTTATTTATGGAAAGCTAATCAGTTCTATGTTCAAGCTCTTTACATTATAACATGAAATCAAATTACTGAACTTTTCCATACATAGAAATTTATCTAATTACATTTTTATTCATACTAAATGTTACTATCAGGAATATAAATTTTCTTCCGATAGTATATTTTTATGTTAAGATAAACAAACTATTAATGCAGTATAGTGAAGAATGCTTATGTTGTATGAAATATTTTAAAAAAAGCAGATAAGTTTTGTTTTAAAGAACGCGAGAGCATTTTCAAAATTTAGACACGTGATATTATATGAAGAATTTTTAGTTATTTATGGAAAGCTAATCAGTTCTATGTTCAAGCTCTTTACATTATAACATGAAATCAAATTACTGAACTTTTCCATACATAGAAATTTATCTAATTACATTTTTATTCATCTAAAGTAATAAAGCAATCAAAATGTTAGTGTTTGTGTGTGTGTATGTGTGTGTGTGTGTGTTTGTCTCACGCCTTCTGAAAAACCAAGAGCATCTAAAAATCTAATTTATGTGCGAACGTGTACCTGTATACCTGATGCAGTGTCACGCTAAAAATAATGCGATAAAAATGCTGAATTTTAAAAATATTTCAATAATTATTTTTTTCATACAAAATTTTCCAAGTCGTATCTGTCAAAAAAGTGTACATTTTGCACGCAAATATCTGTTAGTTTAAAAGTTAGAAGTACGTATTTACACGAAAAAAATATATTTTCAAGTATAACTTAGCGTTTGAGTGAAAAACATGGTGAATATTTTGTATAATTATAATGTTTAACTTATTTTTAAAGTAAGCCTTTTGTACATAAACGCCGCCATTTTAATATCTTTTCATACAATATTTCATTTTCCCACCGAATGAATATGTTCTTGAAAATAATAAACCTTTGAAATAAATGTAATTATGAAATAATAAAATGAAACACAAGACATTACGGCAAGTTTTAAGACATATATTGTAAAAATGTGTTATTTATTAGTAAAGATATAGGCATAATAAAATTGCATAATTTGTAAATAATATTTGATTTTTCTGACAATTTTCATTTTTATGGCATCGAACAAACCAATGTAGGTACCTACATATTCAAAAAATGTATCCGAACCATTCGATATTACTTATGTGTTCGAATCGTTTCCATGGCTACAGAAAGAATGTGATATTCAAATAAAATTTGTTAGGAATCGAATTTATTTAGAAGTTTGTTGTAGGTAGGTACCTACCTAATACTATTTACTTACAAATCAACAATAATATACCTATACTGATTTCCTATAGGAAAATTATTTTATTTATTTATTTATCAACCGTTTGTCCGATTATAATGAAACTTTGGTGAATTGTCGAGCGTATGCCCAGGATGGTTTTCGGATTTAAACTTTTTTCTTATTCTTCTTCTTCTTCGTGTATTTGGTCGTTTTACCTATGAAGGGGGAGTATCCTGGGAAAAGAAGGTCCGACTGTCCCTCCATCTCTTCACAGGTCTTCCAGGACGGGTTCTGCATATAAACTTTTTTCTTCTTTTTCTTCAACGTGTACTTGGTCATCTTACCTATGAAGATGAACTATCCTGGGAGATGAAGGTCCAATTTTCCTTCCATCTCTTCGCAGGTTTCTGGATTTAAACTTTTTTCTTCTTCTTCTTCATCGTCTATTTGGTCATTTTACCTTTGAAGGTGGACTAACCTGGGAGAAGAATGTCCAATTTTCCTTCCATCTCTTCGCAGGTATCTGGATTTAAACTTATTTCTTCTTCTTCTTCTTCATCGTGTATTTTTGGTCATTTTACCTATGAAGTTGGAGAATCCTGGGAGAAGAAGGTCCAACTGTCCTTCCATCTCTTCGCAGGTATCTGGGTTTAAACTTTTTTCTTCTTCTTCGTGTATTTAGTCATTTTACCTATTAAGTAGAGCATCCTGGGAAAAGAAGGTTCTTTCATCTCTTCGCGGTTCTTCCAGGATGGTTTCTGGATTTAAACTTTTCTTAACCGACTGATGGGACGGGATGTAATGAAGGGAAGGGAGGCACTAAAGGGCCTGAAGGGACGGGAGGTATAAAACTGCCTGAAGGGACGGAAGGTAGTGAAGGGTCTGATGGGAAGGGACGTAATGAGGGATTAAAGGGACGGGAGGTACTGAAGGGCCTGAACCGGCGGATCCTGGAGTCTAATTCTTTTTCTTCTTAATTTTATGTAGACCTTTAGGGCAGTTTTTATACAAACTATTTCCTATTGTCTAATTCATCTTCTTCTTCTTTTATGTATACATTTGGGTCATTTTTTTATAAAAATTATTTCCTTTAGTCTAATTAATATTCTTCTTCATTTAAGTACGTAGACTTTTGGGAGAGTTTTAATACAAACTATTTCCAATAGTCTTATTCATTTTCTTTTATGTAGACCTTTTGGTCAGTATTTATACAAACTATTTCCAATAGTCTAAATATTCTTCTTCTTCTTTTTTGTAGACCTTTGGGTGAGCTTTTATACAATCTATTTCCAATAGTCTAATTCTTCTATTAGGTATATGTATTTTTACTTATTTTATGTAGACCATTGGAATAGATTTTATACAAACTATTTCTTATAGTCTTATACTTATTTTTCTCTTTTTTATTTAGTCTTTTGGGTTTGTTTTAAGTCTAATAATCTATTGTGCAGAAATATTATTAACGATATGCACACTTGATGAAAATACATATGAAATGAATGGGATATGGGATGTGACGATATAACCTGCACTAGAATCTTTTCAATACTTTTGTTTAATTAAATTTAAACCATTTATATCATCCTATTTTGAATAATTTTCAACACCTAATATTTAAAGAATGAGGGTTGTGGCCATTACTGAACTCTTCACAACATTTATATTCAAATTAAAAACTATTTACTATAGTTCAAGTCTTCTTCTTCTTCGTTAATGAAGACTTTCAGTCAAATTGAGCAAAAATATAATGCACACTTGATGAAAAAATATAAAAACGAATGGGATGTGACCAATACTTGATCTTTTCAGTACCTACGTTTGTTTAATCAAATTTTAACCACATCCCAACATCGAAAATTACTAAATTTTCAATAGGTACACATTACAATTTGTTTTCGATGATAATATTTAAAAATGGGGGTTGTGGCCAAACCAATCTCTTTACAACGTTGATAAACAGTCATATTTAAAACCATTACGCATAGTCCATGCGAGCAGAAATTGTATAAATATTATACTTCATTCACACTTTATAGCAATATATAAAAAAGAATGGGTTGTGGCCATCACTTGAACATTTTACAATACTTAAACTCAATCAAATTTCAAACCACTTTTTATAGTCTGATATTGCAAAATAATTGGGTGACAATATTATAAAAACGATTGCTTTTTCTTTCACAATTTTACATTCTTGGCCAACGGCGGGACATAAAAGCTAGTACTAAATGTTACTATCAGGAATATAAATTTTCTTCCGATAGTATATTTTTATGTTAAGATAGACAAACTATTAATGCAGTATAGGGAAGAATGCTTATGTTGTATGAAATATTTTAAAAAAAGCAGATAAATTTTGTTCTAAAGAACGCGAGAGCATTTTCCAAATTTTGACAGGTGATATCATATGAAGATTTTTTTTGTTATTTATGGAAAGCTAATCAGTTATATGTTCAAGCTCTTTACATTATAACATGAAATCAAATTACTGAACTTTTCCATACATAGAAATTTATATAATTACATTTTTATTCATACTAAATGTTACTATCAGGAATATAAATTTTCTTCCGATAGTATATTTTTATGATAAGATAGACAAACTTTTAATGCAGTATGGTGTAGAATGCTTATGTTGTATGAAATATTTTAAAAAAAGCAGATAAATTTTGTTCTAAAGAACGCGAGAGCATTTTCCAAATTTTGACAGGTGATATCATATGAAGATTTTTTTTGTTGTTTATGGAAAGCTTATCAGTTCTATGTTCAAGCTTTTTACATTATAACATGAAATCAAATTACTGAACTTTTCCATACATAGAAATTTATCTAATTACATTTTTATTCATACTAAACGTTACTATCAGGAATATAAATTTTCTTCCGATAGTATATTTTTATGTTAAGATAAACAAACTATTAATGCAGTATAGTGAAGACTGCTTATGTTGTATGAAATATTTTAAAAAAAGCAGATAAATTTTGTTTCAAAGAGCGTTAGACCATTTTGACAATGTTGACACGTGATATCATATGAAGAAATTTTATATCTATGAAAAGCTAATCAGTTCTAAGTTCAAGCTATTAATATTCTTATATCAATATGAAATCAATGAACTGAACATTGCCAAATATAAAAAAATTCTCTTGTTACATATAAGTTTCATACAAATATCCATTAAATAAAATATAATTTTTGAAACCGTTGAATATTTTTCTTTTAACATTGACCAACTTTGAATACAATTTTATGAAGATTCTTGGTGTTGTATAAATATTTGAAACCAAATTAAAATATCTCTAATTTCCAGGTCGTGAGAGCATTTTTTCAGTTTTAATAGATGAAATCATAAAGAAACATTGGGAAAAAATGAACCGTTGTCTATGGAAAACTAATCAGCTCTAAGTTTATGGACTTAACACATGTGATATCAATATGAAGTCAATCGGACTTATAGTTTGGGCTGCAGAGAGGACACAAAAAAAAAACAACGTAAATGATGAATTCATAGAGAAGAAATCAAAAGTTGTCTATGGAAAACTAATCAGCTCTAGGTCTTTGCACTTTACACATATGATGTTAATATGAAGTCAATCAGACTTATAGTTTGGGCTGTAGAGAGGACACAAAAAAGATAAATGCTACGGCGTACGGCGTACGGCGTATACGCCATACACACAAACACATCACGACGAAACTCATAGTGTGCATTCTCTACATGATACCCATTGAGAAATTGATGTAAAAAAAATACGCTTGAATTTTGCGAAATCATGACTCTCCCCTATTCCATAGTGTGGAGAGTAAAAACCGCCGTACATTATACCTTCATGAAACCGCCAGTGCACACGCTTGCATTGTCCAACTGTCGATTTGTTCAGGAGAACTTTGTTCTCTTAACATATCGAGAATGTTTCAAGCCAGGATACGCGAGAATTGTATGCAGAGGTCTACTTTTTTCACGGCTTTGCCAACTTTGAAGTCAAAAAACATCAACTTAGAGGCTTCGCAGCATATATGTTCCATATACGTATTTACTCAGAATTCGGAGTATCTGAGTAAACACACGAATTCGGAGTAGACACACGAATAATTTCGTGTGTCTGTGTCTCTGTGTGTGTGTCCGTCCCCCCTTATAACTTTTGATCCGCCAAATTTACAGAGCCCAAAATTTCAGAATATATATATAGTTACAAAACTTTTATACTCAGAATTTTGAATTTTTGTTTCAGTCAGGGGTTATCAACTTTTGAATTTTTACTTTATTTTTCCATATATCTCAGAAACCATAAAAGCTAGAATGCTGAACATTAGTATAAACATGGACAAATACAAAATCTCAAATTCATTTTTTCAAAAAAAATCCATGGTTTCTCAAACATTTTTTACTAAGGATAACAATTTTTTTATGATATATTTGTGTGTTTAACTGCCTTTATTTCCATTTCTTTTAAAAATATCGAAAAATGCCGAAACATGTAAACTAGAGAATTTAATTTTCTATAAACAAGTTGCATGTAACACATGAGATCCAACTGTCGATAGCGATAGTATGTATAGTTTAAGAATAAGTACCAAACTATAAACCCATAAATATCAATGATTTAATATTTTAAGATATTTGGTTTTCTATACAACACATGTACCTAGGTTTGTATGTCAAGATAGGATAGTATGGAGGTCAGTCCTTTGATCCTACCCAGAATATGAAAACAGCATAATGGTATGAATGTATGTTTGGAGATTAGTATCAAACAATTAAGTCTTCTTAGATATTGTGTGTAGGCGACAGCCATAAAAATTGTATGAAGCAATGTCGTCACTAAATTCAATTTTTATAAAAATTGTTAAAATTTAATTAAATTAAATAATTTAGATGTGCTAATACAATGTTAATATTTTTTATAGAAAATTAAATTATCTAGTTGGGGTGTTTCGGCTTTTTTTGATATTTTTAAATAAATTGGAAATATAGGCAGTTAAACTTATAAATTTATCATAAAAAAAAAAATTCTTAATATAATATGTTTGAGAAACCCTGGATTTTTTTTGAAAAAACTTATTTGAAATTTTGTATTTGTCTATGTTTATACCAATTTTCAGCGTTCTAGCTTTTATGGTTTCTGAGATATATGGAAAAATAAACCGAAATTTCAAAAGTTGATAACCCCTGACTGAAACAAAAATTCTCAATTCTGAGTACAAAAGTTTTGTAGGCCTATAACTGTTTATATGTTCTGAAATTTAAGGACTTGTTAATCCAGCGGATCAAAAGTTATAAGGGGACACACACACAGACACACACAAAACTCACATTAAATGTTCTACTCCGAATTCTGAGTAAATCCATGTATGGGAACATATATGCTGTGAGGCCTCCAGTTGGTGTTACTAGTTGCATGTAACACATGAGATCCAACTGTCGATAGCGATAGTAATTATAGTTGAAGAATAAGTACCAAGCTATAAACCCATAAATACAAATTATTTAATATTTTAAGATATTTGGTTTTCTTTACAACACATGTACCTAGGTATGTATGTCAAGATAGGATAGTATGGAGGTCAGTCCTTTCAGAATATGAAAACAGCATGATGGTATGTAGGTATGTATGTTTGGAGATTAGTATCAAACTATTAAGTCTTAGATATTGTGTGTAGGCTACTGCCATACAAATTGTATGAAGCAATTTTTATAAAAATTGTTAAAAAAAGTTTGAGGTGTTCTACTACAATGTTCATATTTTTTATAGAAAATTAACTTATCTAGTTGGCGTGTTTCGGCTTTTTTCGATATTTTTAAAAAAATTGGAAATATAAGTCGTCACAAATGTTTTTTTTTTTTTAAAAAAAATGAATATGTCCTTGTTAAACAAGTACATATACATCTTCCTACGTTTCCTAAACTAAGCATAAATGCTTGTCCTATAGGTGAACGAGATCGGTCGAGGCAGGATTCGAACTCGCGACCACTGGATTACTAACCAAGCGCGCTAACCGCTCTGCCATCCACCCATCCTTATATTAAAAATATTAGTTCAAGATATTATGTGTGTTCCCTAGTATGTACAAACAGAGATGGTTTCGAAATAGCTTAGCGATAAAACACAAGTGTCGATGTTATTAGAAGTCATTTCATTCGAAAACAAATTATCCCTTTTTGCTGAAGATTTTGAAAGGGAAACATTGTTTCACTTTCCAAGCCTGCTGAAGCATCGCCAATAAAATAATACCTCTATTGACAAACACCATTTCAAAACAACAATTTTAAATATGAGAGAATCAATTAACTATGACGCTAACATTGATTTATTATGTACTTAACATATAAATCAATGGAAGTTAAAATGTCTTTGTCCAAACAATATTTTCATAATTTGGTACACAGAAATTTATATTATTTACACTGCCTCCAAGTCAACTTTTACTTCAAAATATTTTGTTTGAAATCAAGATAAATAATTACAGTGTAGAGATGAGGCTCCGGAGGCGTGTGGTATGAGGTGCACCAGACTGGTGTTGGTGGCACTGGTGGGGTGGGGGTGGTGGGGGTGCACTGCCCTACCTCCCCCCACCACACCTCCCGCCCTCCTCCCCGCACCACCTCTACGCACACCACAAGATGCCCTCTATCTGCCAGATGAAGATGACGAACCCTCGCCGTCAGAAACAGACGACGACGAAGACCAGGACACAAACACCACTAGTAAGTCGAAAGACATCAATAATTTCTAATGTGAATATATGTAATTAGCCTTAGCGCTTTCACTAGACACATCAAGCATCCTCAGTAGCAAAATCTCTTATATTTTTATATAGTTTATAGTGTAAATTAGTGAAAGCGCTAAGAGCCCGTTCCCACTTGCCAGGCGACCATGCGCGATGATTGTCGACGAAGCTTTTGTAGAGATGTGTATTCCATCTTACAATTTCAATACTGTAACTTAAGTAATGTAACATGTACTTGACCTTTTTGTATGGTAAAATAACTGATAGCATTTATGTAGGCTAATGAGATCCCAAATATTATTATGTCAAACTTTTCTGAAAATAAAATACAATAGTTCATAGCAATAAAATACAATAGTTCATAGCAATAAAATACAATAGTTCATAGCAATAAAATACAATAGTTCATAGCAATAAAATACAATAGTTCATAGCAATAAAATACAATAGTTCATAGCAATAAAATACAATAGTTCATAGCAATAAAATACAATAGTTCATAGCAATAAAATACAATAGTTCATAGCAATAAAATATAATAGTTCATAGCAATAAAAGGATTAGGGAATTAAAAGGAGATCAAACTGGTATCAGATTATCAAATAAAATTATAATGGATGCATTTTTTGTGTATTGCTCCCTATCCAAGTTGTAATATATATATATATATATATATATATATATATATATATATATATATATATATATATATATATATATATATATATATATATATATATATATATATATATATATATATATATATATATATATATATATATATATATATATATATATATAGTATCGATTCTGTCATGAGAAATGCCTGGTTGTTGTTTTTTTTTATTTTGTTACTCCATAGTAAAGACTAAATGCATGATATTCTTCAAGAAACTAAGGGAGTGCAGAATCTCGGTAGGCAACGAGCTTATCGAACAGGTGTCCCAGTTCAGATATCTAGGCAGTGATCCACTCAGCTCTCATGACCTCCCTGGAGAAGTTAGGCCTCAGGTAGACAAAGCCTACATATTCATATTTGGGTGTTGCGAGTAATCATATCTGTAAGAGCGGCAGGTACATTAAATAAATGGTGTCCTTTACCTCTCACGTAAGATAGGGCAGTCTATAAAAAAATGTATTACTTTGCACCCCACCAGAAGTAACAAACTATTGTGACTTTTGGCGATACTCTGGTAAGTACAAGCTAATTTACCTCCATGTTGCCCTGTCCTGTGCAGTCTTTATCCAAGACCAGCCAAAATATCATTTGATATCATCCCTCCATCTCAGCTGTCGTCGTTCCACACCTCCTTTTATCTCGCAAGGTCTCCAAATAAATAATTTTTTCGTCTACTAACTTTCGTCCGAGCTTCTGGCTATGTGTCCTGCCCATTTCCATTCCAGAGTCCCCACACTGGATAGTATCGGATTTGAACTTTCTTTCAACGTTTCATTTCTAATTTTATCTCTAAGTGACAGACCCATTATGGTACTTTCCATAGCTCTTTAGGTGTCAGCATTTCAACATAAATAATTTAGACCCTGTTATGTTTAGAAAATCTCAATACAGACTTAGACAACTTATAAAATTACTCTTATTCTAAGCGACAAATATTCACTTAAATTTTCCCATTTCAGCTTTTGGAATGTTTTTGGGGGCTCCTTGTGAATTTACATGCAATTCTAAACTTCATCATGTCTTTTGTGATCCCATTACTGGTCATTGTGAATGTGAGAAGAAATATCCAGTTAAACTTGGACCAACTAAGGGCTGCGCCAAACGTATGTATCTATTAAAGTATTTGTGTGTTTATTTATACTATTATAAATTTTACAACATGCCTCTAGATAATTGTATACATATTTGAATTTCAAAAACTCATAGGATTCATCTCCATTTATGACTATACTGCTTGAGATATTGTTTGTATAATGCAAAATATAACATTCCAAACTTTTTTTTCCTATGTAATAAAAAATAATTTAATTATGTTCTTTCAGCTAAGGGTCTTGGCGAGCAATGCTTTTACAGACAGGCTTGTAAATATATAGATGCACATGCTTCCTGTGTTCAAATTAATCACAACGCTATATGTCAGTGTGAAAGTGGATATCATAGTGTTACATACAACCGCCCATCTAGAAAAGTCTTCTGTACAGAAGGTTGAAATTGTTCTTTTATTAATGTTTGAATATATTTTCAATTATGTATGTATGTATGTTTTTTTTTTTTTTAATAAAAAATGAATATGTCCTTGTTAAATAAGTACATATACATCTTCCTACGTTCCCTAAAATAAGCAAATAAATGCTTGTGCTATAGATGAACGAAATCGGTCGAGGCAGGATTCGAACTCGCGACCACTGGATTACTAGCCCAGAGCGCTAACCGCTCTGCCATCGACCCATGTTGAAATTAAAGGATTGCCAAAATGTATTGTGATTTTTGTATGTAAATGGAATTTTGTAAATGCAACACTGAAATCATCTTCTTTAATAAATAGATTTATTTTACTCGTAAATGAAATTAGCATACTCTTTTTATACTTCCAGACATGGCTTTGCTGACGTCAGATGTGCACACATTACTGGGTGTGTGTTCTGGTATTGCTCTATTAGCGGGGTTGTTGTGTCTGGTTCTTCATCTCTATACTCGAGGAAGGATGCCCCATCGTCTACCTCCAGGACACTATGCTGATGCCAGTCTTTCTCCACCTGTTCTCTTTACCAGTGAAACAGGTTCACCCATATTTCACTTGCTATATCGTCTTACAAATATTTTTTCTATCTTTACCATACATATATTGCTTCCCATTAATGTCCAACCGAAGGTTAGATTTTGGCCGAAGCCGATGGTTTGACTACTATCAAATTTTATATTAATACTGTTTTTAAACATATATACATACATACCATCACACCATCCCTCGTACCATCACACGTACGTCGCGGGTTGGCAGAAAAAACCGAACGCCACATTTTTCTATGATGACACACATTCATCACCTCATCAACATTTGTGTATCATCTCATACATGGTCACGCATCTAACATTTCCATCTTTAAAAATGTTGTTCACATGGTTGTGACATCCCTTTCTTGGGCGCCCCTGACCTTTCATTCTATTCCTGACCGCAACATATATTTTCTCATTCATTCTCCCCATGTGTCAACTCCCCAAATGTTTCAATGTGTTCACTTTCATTATATCAATGAGATCTTCTTTCATCTTACATTCTTTCTTTATGTCCTCACTTCTTACCCTGTCATACATTGTTTTAATAGAGATACTTCTAAACTATCTCATTTCAACTGCATTTATTTTACTTTCGTGTGACCTCTGCCACGTTGAGATTTCACTTGCATACGTCATGGTTGGCACTACTATTGCGTTATGAATGACAACTTTTCTTTGACATGTTGCGATCATTCATAACTCGTGTAAGTGCTCCATTCACTCCAGATTGAAGAGTCATAGAAACAGCACGCACCCCTGTCTAACGCCATTATTTATAGAGAACCACGTTGTCACTATGTCATTGACACAAAAACATGCTTGCTCTTCTTTACTCCATATACTGATAGTTTATCCTATAATTTATCATTAGCCTTAAAAATAAACCATATAATTATGGAGTTATTGTTATACCTATTACTATGACCATGTTTAACTTTTTAAATAATTCAATTTAACCAAATTCATGCGCATTAGTACAAGCAGTTTTTGCTGTTTTTAGCATCTGATTAAAAACTTCGGCTTCGGCCGAACCTTTGGCTTATTTTGATCGAAACCAAAGCCAAAACCGAAGCTTCGGTCAAACACTTCTTCCCATTATGTATATGAAGAATGTATCCTAACATACTATTTTCAAATTGATAAATGTATCATATTATTTATGCTCAGGATTTTGTACTCGCAATTGGGTTGGCATAATCCATCAATAATATTGCTTCATTATATTAAGTCCACAAAGTTTTCATGTATATTTTTACTAGAAGAAATTTATTTAAGTTCATTTCTCACCTAAATATTGCTCCTCTGGGCTGGAAACACTGATTACTTAGGAAAATATGGCAATAAACTCGCCACTTAGTGCATAGTGCAAGGATGTTTTTATTATAATTATATTTTTTTCAACCTATTTTACTGCGGAACGAGAATATAAGTAAAATATTTATTAATTTATATAGATGGTGGGAAGGTAAAATGAATGAAAAAATAATTTCGTAACTGTGTAGGAGAGCTGATCAAAGTGTATTGAATTAATCACATTGTTTGATGAATCACAGCTTTAAAAATAGTCAATAGTATTTTTATCTGTTTGAACTTTTCCTTATCTGTAAAGACTTTAAATACTTAAATATTTTCAATTGGTTTGTATATTAAATAGGAAAATACTGAAAAAAAATCTGATAGTATTAATGACTCTTCTATTATCTGTTTATGTCATTTTACCTTTTCAGAGTTGATATAATATTTTTTTTATTAATGAAGGAATGTGAAATAAAAATAATTAATAGGAACATATATAATATTCTACATATCAATATATATTTTTTGTTTCATCTTCATTTTCATACTTGTATTTTATCTACATATGTACATTATTTTTAATTAAGTACCTTTTAGTAAGTGTTAATGCTCTTTCTATTATTTTTATCTCTCAATGTGCCTTTCTATCCATATAGTGTTTCTGTGTTTTCTCAGTGTTTGTGGCATTAACTTTTTACATGGTAACAGTTTATTTACTAATACATTTAATTATTGCATTACTGATTCCTAGATATGTTATTACAAATAATAAAGTCATAATTCAATATATTCTCAATCTATCAGTCACTTGAAATTTGCTGATTTGTGTGGGAGCAAATTGATCTTGATCCATGTCATATTTACTATAAAATATATTAACTATCTATGACAATAATTTTGTCTGATGTGATTGTTATTTTCCGTAGGTATTATACATAGGTTTTCATATAATATACTAGATGTCGTAGTTGGCAAATTTTGTATGAATCGAACGTGAGTCATTTTTCAGGGGGGATTTTTGACGTTTTGGTTCCAGACCACATTGTTTTTCTATCGAAAATAACGACTAATGAAAATTGTTTTCGGATTTATTTGTATAAAAAAACATTTTAACTATTAATAATTTAGAGAACAAGTGTTCTCTAATATAGGATGTGTTGAAATGCAAGGAAAACTGAAATATGTTGCCAACCAAAACTTCAAACTCGCGATATTCCATGACTCACTTTTTGCACAGAGTACTACACCTAGGTATATTATAATAAAAATCTATGGTATTATATACTCTTTGATTGTTATATTTTTTAAAAACAGAGTAATATTGAATAAGCTATTGTTTTTGTACAAAAAATGAAATATTAATTTCAATTACACAAAGTAGGTACCCATTTGTAAATTAAAAAAGAATTAGTAAATTGATTTACGAATAATAATATATTTAATTTGTATTTAAAGGTATTTTGGTATTTACAAACATATCATAATTTATTTATAGTTTACACTAAATCACTACCAGTAGGTATTAAAAATCAACAATCATAATGAATTACCTAGCATCCAAAATTATATTTGACATGATTTGATAACATTGTGTTGTGTTGTCCAATAATAGAGTTGCCATCTTGTCCTTTTTAAAGAGAATTTTATGTTCTCCTTTAATTTTCCATTATTTCCCCTTATTGAATGCTCTTTATTTTCAAAGTTTCTCAGGCAACTGACTGATGTTATACTAATCATTTTGCAACTCCAATCTGAAAACATTGTAATACATGATCAATAAAACCCAAAACCTGCTGCTATAAGGAGTCAAATAACCATCAACTGACTAACTAAACCACAGAGGCCGATGATTTTTGTATTTCAAATAGTCTATTTATTGTCAATTCAAGTACAAATAAGTAATTGATATTATAATAAAAATATATTTTAAATGCTTACGGCAGGAATGACAATTTCTTTTGATAAATTTAGTTTTGAAATCCAATTTTCCTGATAATAATTATTTTATATTTTACCTTCTTAATTTTAATTTAGGTTAAAAACTACACAAATTGTTTTTTTTAAAAGGATACAGTTTTTTTTAATCCTTTGCAATATCCCGCGTTCTATTCATATAAATAAAGAGAACAAGTTCTCTTTTTATGGTTTTATCATGTGGCAGTCCTAGAAAGGAATGCAGTAAGTGTTGTCCTTATTGACACAATGTGAGATATATGTGTGTGTGTGTGCGTAGGCATCCCGCTGGCTCTACAGGGTAGACCGTCCTCTCGGTCGTCGCAGCGGAGTACGGGCACTCGGCGCACCTCCCCCTCCCCGTCCCCCTCCTTGGTGGGGGGGGGCGCCACCTCTAGAGCAGGTGCGGCTCGTGCGGCGGCCATCTTGCTTATATCATGCCACATGCCGGAGCGACGCACGCTTAGCTTGCCCGCGGCAGGTGACCCCACTACCGTATCCACGTTGTAACTCTGTTATGTCATGTCTCCTATCCTCCAGATTATAATAATCCATTTACCTTTTACTATATTTCACAGACTAAATTATTATCACATTGAGCCATTATTTTTGAAACTGCCTCTTTGTAAATAGTAAAAATCTGACAGCCATGATTCGTTGCCATAGTGGTGAACTGAATCAAGCCGCAAGTTAAGTAAAATTGTACTAATAATACTATACTGTTCAGAAAAGTAACGATGATGCATGGTGATGAAGATTTCTAAGATGAATAATCATTCTAAAAGTGATTTTTCAATTATTTGTGAAAGCAGTTAAATTATTTTTCAAATATATTTTTTTGATAGTGGTGCAAATGAATGATGTAAAAAAGTTATGTGAATGTAACGATGTATTTAACCTTAGATTATATATATGTGTACCTTATTATTCTATGTATTTAACACAGGATTATAAGATTTAATATTATTTTAAATATATTATTGTAATTTTGAGAATCAATATAGAATTGCTCATAACATGCTATTCAGAATTATGTGACGGTATTTATTCAAGGTAGTTATAAAAAAAATAGTGTGTGGTATGTTAGTTATAGGTACTTCATCTTTGATAGCCATTATCTCAAAATATAGGTTGTGTGGATTGACTCAGTTCACACCTACTGGCACGATATAGTTTTTAAACATTTGACTTCTTGTAGTATTTCCTTATCATTCGGTTACTGTTACAAACTACAAACAAGATTTTACAATTTAAGCTCCAAGAACCTTTCTAGGCCTGTTGGCCTGTTAAAATTCCTGCGTCAGCTTCCCAATAAAGTTATTTCATTAAGAAATTCAATATGTTTTTTTTTTCTTTTATATATATTATATATGTGATCTATGAAGGTATAATAGACATATGATCAGATAAATAATGCCAAGTTTATTGCTAAGATTTAGTGTTTGTAATTGAAAAACTTTTTCTCAACAGTTATCACCCAATATTTTATTTTCAATTCAACTTTAAGTTATAGTTAAAATAATTAAATAGTAAAGAATTTATAAAGTTGTTTTGAAAAATAATCTCAATGTGATAATTTAATTTTGTCTACTGATGAATTAAACAAACAAAAAACTTTGTTTACAAATTTTTAAAAGTAAATGAGAAATATAACCAATATTTTGACCGAAATTCTTAATACTGAACAGCAATATACATGAGCACTTAAAATTTCACATTCTTAGTAGGTATTTATTATAACCAATATTTGGACCGAAATTCTTAATACTGAACAGCAATATACATGAGCACTTAAAATTTCACATTCTTAGTAGGTATTCACTCACAGTAGCTTATTGGTTCAATCCTCCTTTATTTAAATTTATGTAAGTACCGAATTTTCATATCTAGATTTTTTTCTTCAGTACCAACATGCAAAACTTAATGTTTTAAACGCTGCAAACATTCCTCAACATCCTAGTAGTTAAAATACTAACTGTTCTTTGTACCTTTTAATTGGTGTTTAGTCTGACTTGATGTGCTTATATTTTTTTCAAATATTCATTAATTCAATACTTTCTTCTACAAAATGATTGGCTCCCAAACAATAATTATATCCATGTATTGTGTTTTTACAGTAGGTATCTTATTATTGTTTATTTATCGTATGGCAGCCCGTACGCAGTCAATCTAGATCATGATCCTTGATTAAAAATCAATGATCGCAATCCAAATTGACTGTAATTGATTGTTTAACGGGCTGCTGTTCTATTGCTGTTTTTGATCATGGATCACGATCCAGATTGACTGTATATGGGCTGCTTAAACAGTCAATGGTGTAAACAAAGGAATAGTATGTTTATTTAATTTATTTGTAAAATATTTGCTTACCTCAATCCTTGATCCTCTCTGTGTCTTGTTAGTACACATCATACCACCAAAATGTACAGTGACATTGAATTTGGATAAAATACACTATGCAGGTTACAAGTATTTCTGAAATATTTATCTTTTAATTTTCTTTTTTTTTTTGTACTTATATAAAACTGAAATTGATGGTCATAATAATATTATAATGTTTTCAACTGATATAGTGTGTACCTATATAAGTATGTAGGTACCATTGTAGGTACATTTGGGTACATAGATACCAAGTCTCCCAAACAAATCATTTAACATTATTTTTTTCATAAATGGGTTACAAAAATAATATCGGTATAAAACTATTAAGAAGAAACACATACCACAGTTTAGTGAATCAACAGTTTCCTGTGACTCGAGAATAATGATATGATGTAGTCTATAATTTTCTAATGCCTGTCTCTGGTTAATGTTTGCATCATATAAATGTGAAGTTGATAAACAAATGGAAATTAGTTGTCATTGTTGTTGTGGAATCAATGTCTATTTTACATTTTATTTGCAATACACATTCATGAATCTTTATCTCTGTCCATAGGTATGTTGAATGAATATTTACATGGCTAATAATTTAAATTTTCCATAAAAATTGTGAATGTCGAAAAATCTCAAGAAAGTTACTTAACCTTATTGGTCTTAATTTATACAGTTGATTACTAACCCACTTTACTAACCACTCTACATCCGAACAAGTAATTCAAAACATATTAATATTCTGTTCCATCAAGTAAAATATTATTGAACAAAATATATACATAAGAAAAAATAATATGGGAGAAGTATTTTTTTAGAATTGTATGCTAATAAAAATAATGAAGATATGAAAAATATTTATGGAATGAAAAAGACACTAGTGAAAAAAACTATAAAGTAACAGAAGCTTTGAAGCATGCACCTGAGGGAAATCTGCTGAATATTATTCTATTCCAAGTGTATTTAATCAAATTTAATGGTGAAAAAATGTTGCAATGGTATCATATTACAAGAAATGTTAAAAAAATGTAGCAATTGTTCATCATTTTAAGAAATTAAAATCAGACTGCAAAAATATTATTGAGCCATAAAATTATTAAGTTAATTTCTATCGCTCTGTTAGAGATTAGAAGTTAAGAAAGGCACCAGATATAATTGTTCTGAAATGTTTTGAATTACCTTGACACAGAAAAATATTGAAAAAAGTAATCGCTTTGATGTGCATGAAGTTGGAATTTCCCGAGTGTATGTAAATTTGGGTCCTAAGTTAATCAGGCAGTCTTAGATTATATATGTTAAATACTATACAGGCAATATAATAAATTGTATGTGATCATCATAATTATGCAGAGTAAAAAGCATGGAAGACTTGACAGTTGGAATGAATGGCATTCGGTAGATTTTTTCACATGTCATTTAGGTAGAAAGAGATTTTTTTTTAAATAATGAAAGAAACATAGAGAAGCCGCGTGTAGTACAAATTTCAAATTCAAATGTATGCCAAGTTTTTTTTACATGTGTGTGTGTGAGGCGGTAGATCAGTTGGTATTATGTAGGTGTGCGTATCAGTAAGTGTACGTATACGGCCGGGCGAGTGAAATTCGTCTGTTTCAGCGTAGTTTTAGTTGGCATACATTCATTGCGCTGACTAGGTATCTGTATCATATATAATCTAAGGACAGAAAAATAAAATTGAAGATTAAATGGATGATTTATTTATGTAGCTAGTTTCAGGGTGATAGAAAACTGAATCAAATATATGAAAGGCAGAAAATGAAATGAACTGCACAAATATCAATTATGGTTTTTTTATACTGGCAAATTTTGTTGAACACAGTTCAATAATATTATTATCTATCATAATATAAAAATACTATAATTGCTATAAAATGTCATAGCCAAATCGTTTCAGGATAGAAATTATATTATGTCGAAATTTCCAATTGATTCATTCTGATATTTTCATGACATAACATGTGGGTTTAATGTGAAGAAATAAATTACTTCAAAGATTAGGTGTATTAAAGAGCAAGATGGTCAATGCCAGGACTATTTTTCTATAAATTTTTGATTTATAGTATTTCACTCCAAATCAACACAATTGCAATTAATATTATGCTAAGCTTAATAGTTGTTTTTTTTTTTTGCACGAACACACCTTTGGTGTAAACTTAATGATTTCAGAATAAATTATATTCTATGGTTTATCAAGCTTGAAGCATGAATTTTGAACTTTTTCCTTTGTCTACACAAAAGCTTAAATGCAAGATTTAACAAGAATTGTATTATAATAAGAACATTGCATTTAGTACTTAAGTAATTTAAAGTAAAGTAAATAAGCATACTTGGTCATAGTGACTCTTTTGTAGTTTTTGACTTTCACTTTTCACCACTTTTCACTAAATTATTTTTTTATATGGTCAAACCACCTTAACCTTTATTTTTATCATACATATATACAGTGTCATATTCACATCTTATTCCTTCATTTCATACAATACTGTAAAATATCATTATAACTTGTAAAATCAACACTGATCAATGCGGTCTAATTGTCTATAATTTAGGAATGAAAACCAATATTCTGTATTACTTTTTTTATATCTGACTAATCAGGATTTAAAGATAAAATCTATTATTCACCACTATAATACTGGCTTGACACAAGGTAGTAAATAGTTTAGTTACTTTTCAGGAGAAATTACAATATTGGTTAATCCCAAACTATATTTTGAAGAATTCACATGATATATATTTTGTCCACACATAACAGAACTTGGTCAATCACATTGTCACAATCCCTCATTATGTGGTCTGTGAATGTCCAACTCAGGGGGGCAAGTCTGGTTCGACCGGCGAAATCAAAACCCCAGTGACTACCCATATCATGGATATAATTATCGTATGGAGTTCTATGACATCTATAGATATTATAGAACTCCATATAATAATTATATCCATGATATGGGTAATTGTGAGGGTTTTGATTTCGCCAATTGAACCAGACTTGCCCCCCTGATGGAAGTCCCAGACACAGATATTTGTGTTCACATTTAGTGAGACCAAGGGACATGGAAGCATCTCAATTATAGACAGAATTCCTCGAGGAATTTAAATATAATAGAAAACAGAAATAAAATAACATCAATATTATATTTTTTTAGATTATCAATAAATTATTTCTGCTTGTTAAATTGTATAGATTATACGTTTAGTCACCATTATCATACTTCAGCCATGTTGAATACACCACAGTTAATTTGCTTTCATTTTCACTACATTATATTTTATATTTATAGCTAACATCACACATTAATCACATAATTTTTATGATGTAAATAATTTTAAATTATAATTCTTTTAATAGAAAAAGACACTGAGGCATGGTTCCCTGATTAATGTTACCACTTCATGATGCTGACTTAATATTTTTAAGTAATTTCTGATTTGCTTCATCTGAATAGGTATGCCATAGTACTTTATAATCATCTAAGTTAATTCTCTAGATATGTACATAATTTTTTACAGATTTTGGTGACGTGATATCATAATATTAGCATATTTTCTCAATAAACTATTTTCAGCTCATAGTAGGCATAGATATATAAAAGTTATTAAACTTTTTCTTAGATTGCTTTTATAATATGTATATTTAGTAGGTATGTATCCTATAGTGTGTTATGTTTTTCATATGACATTACTGAAAGTCTTCCATTATTGATCTAATGATTACATTCCTTTCGGCTACATTTTTTTTAAATATTTCAATCTTATACTTTGAATAAAAAGTTATATTAATTTTTATAAATATTTTGACATGACTCTATTCAATAAACCTAATAAATCAAGTTGTGCACTAAACATTAAATTATACAACGATATATTACTCTTTAGGTTTATTTACTGGTTTAAAATGTTTTTTCATACAATGATTCTGCAGAAGTTTATTCAAACACACTCACTTTGAAAGAAAAATAAATATCACATATTAAACATAGAAAACAAAGAGAAAAAACTTTCACTGGAAGCTAAAATAAACAGTAAAACCCTGAAAACACATAAAAAAATTGGAAGAATCACATAAACAAATTAATAAATAAACCATCAATGTACTCATCATTAATGTACAAAATAAAAAATGAGGCACCAAAAAAGTACTTACTCATATATAATGCATACATTAAAAGCAAACTAACATACCTAATAACTTTCTGGGCAAATGGGAATAAGACAGAAACACAAAAGCTACAAAGAAAGAAAAATAGAATAGTAAAAATGACTTACAATCTAAACGCATATATAATTTTCACCAAACATCTTGAACGAGCTTCCGGTTGCGCAGAGTGCAAATTTTTGTATTTTTACTTCATTAGTATACATGCAAATCGCCCCCCTTCTCGGCTAAAAGTTCAAGATGTTTGGCTACAACTATACACCATTGAAATACCTATATACCAAAGAAACTAAACATACAGGCACAGTACGAAACATTAAAACTAATACACAAAATAAAAAAAAATAAAAATAGAAGACCCTGAACTAAGACTTAAGCAGAGAACACATATCCACAAATACAACATATACAAAAAATCACTTTGAAACTGAGAAAGCTACTAAGAAAACTGAACACGAAAGAATAATGTGGACTCTGTGACTACAATATTTCAGCAGCCTTGGAATGATTTTAAATCATTAAACGGCGCTATATAAATTACTTATTATTATTATTACAATAATTTGCCACAATAACTAAAAATTAAAAATGAAAAATCATTCCAACGAGAATTGAAAACCAGACTTTGTATCAAGAATTTAAGTAAAGTGTTGCTGTATATGAAAAACTTTTAAAATAAACTTCAATGTTGACTATAAATTATTGTCATGAGCCAATCGGCTGTTTTAATAATTATTATAAATAAAAAAATTACTAATTGAACATGCATTCTTGGTGGTATTATTTAAATAATGTAATTTAAATAAAACAGTTAATTTGTTCTTCCACAATTTTATTTACCTACCTGACTAGTTTCGTAGGACACGTCCTACACTACATGGTCACAGGCGATAAAGAAACTAAAGTAAGAAGCCGAATACAATGTAAATGGTTCAACACACATTACATTGTATTCGGCTTCTTACTTTAGTTTCTTTGTCGCCTGTGACCATGTAGGACTTGTCCTACGAAACTAGTCAAGTAAATAAAATTGTGGAAGAACAAATTAACTGTTTTATTTAAATTACATACAAAAAAAAATACAACGGCAATTGAAAACCAAACATAGTATCGAAGTAAAGTGTTGAAGTAAAGTGTTGCTGTATATGAACGACTACTATATTAAAATTACAATGTGATCTATAAATTATTGTCATGAGCCAATCGGCAAATTATTATTTTTATCTGATATAAGTATCAACACTAAAACCAGTGTTGATTCTTACACAGTTTTTTATAGGTATGTTACACATTTGATTATTATTTTATTTGATTAAAACCTTACTGTCAAAATGAAATTATAACTTGATCTGCAAAAATTGTAACCTCAGACATAGTTTAATGAAATTAATAATTTGTTAGACACACTCAACAAAGCATTTATTATTCTAGGTTTGAAAATTCAATGAACCGTCGGCCTATGCCCTTAATAATTATCCTAATAATTTAGTACCCACAAGAGTCAATGCATTAAAATTTTTTTCCTGTCAATAATGTTTACTACTTTATTCATTCGCTTTCAGATATTAACCATACTACTCATTATTTCCAATTCTTCTTCTGGGTCACAATCCTAAGATTGGTCTGCACCAAACACTCGATCTTGCCACTTAACTCTATTGTCCGCCAGTCTCAGTCCAATTCTATTTAGTATAATATTGACATCACAAAGAATACAAAACAAAAGACCATTTTGAAATTGATTATTTTGACAATGCGACACTTCAAAAGATTGCACTGTTAATTTGCCAGATCAAACTTTCTGATTAGTATCATGCTCAGTGTGAACTTCAAATGAAACCAGTATCTCTAATTATTTACACAATTATGATCTAGGTTCAAGACGTCCAAGTTTAACATCGTTGCAGAGCAGTTCATCCTCTGTAAGGAGTTTCAGCATGCGAAGGTTTGAGAGAGAAAGGGAGCAGAAGGAAAGAAGAAGAGAAATGCAAATGCGACTTGCCCAGTTACATGCAAATATGGGTGGTGAGGGTAGTAGTGGGGGGATACATAAAGGTGCTCCCAGTCCTAGAACTCCCAATTCTACTGATGGTTTGCTTCCCTCAGTGAACGAAGCTAGAGAGGTATTTATTTTACAGTAATTTAGTGTATATCCTCTCTTTTAAAAATAAAAAATTGTCAATGTTTTAAATTGTTTTGATAATAAATAAAAATTTACTCTTTCAGCTTTCTCTATCACAATTCCCACTAATGGATGAATGCGAATCTCCGAGTATAGAAGGAATCATCGGGCCGTGTTCATCATCTGGAACATCTTACTGACCTTTAACTCCCGACGATGAAATTTGCAATATTTGAAAATCAGTTTTCAATATTTGAGAATCAATGAAAACAACTTTGCAATGATACATTTGTGGTGAAAAATATGTGTCGCAAATTGCGTTAATTTTATAAAAAGAAATAAAAACTTTATCTTATGATGCAAATGACATATTTAGATAACATATATACAATACAACTTCAAAAAGACAAAAATTGTGCGTGTTAGAATATACTTTTATAATTAATAATTAAAAAGTGATTTGTGTGAGTACCTATCGAACTGCTTAAAAAGACGGATTACTCATAACATAAATGTAAAACCATTTCATATTTGCTAAAATAAAAATGGTGAATACATAAGGATATCATTTTCTCTAAATTTTCTGTGCAGCCTTTGGTGGAGTGAAATACTAATTTCTTTCTTATAATATGTTGTTTTTATTATAAAAATACATACAATTATAAAAGACGGAGTAATTTTTTTTTGTTCTGGTATTCTTTAAATGGTTATTCTAAAACTCATAAATTAAATTACATCAAAAGCAAAAAAAATATTACATCTGTAAGTGTCAAAATATAAATATCTAATAGTCTAAGAGATAGCAACGTCAAAAAACAATTTATGCATCCCCTTTCTATGGGTGAAAATTGTAGATTATTTATCATTTGTGTCTTTGTAAGTCCTTTTTGTGCTCTTATACCATCCATGTGATAACAATGAAATTAGGTTATTTATTTATTACACACACCCGGGAAGATTTCTAAAAAATATTTTTTTTTCATATTCCAGTAACAGTAAGTACATATTTCACAAACGGACGGATTTCATAGGTACAAATAAAATACAAGTACAAATTATATTGAAATATTGTTGAAATCTGCAATTTTCACCTATAAAGAGGATGCACACTGGTAAACGCAACCGCTCCCAGATACCAGACTTACCTTTTTCATATCTAATTCAATAAGAAAGAAAATGTCAAAAAACCAGCCACAACAACACTTGCAAACATTAATAATGAAACATGCAGAATATACCGGAAGCAATTAAAATACATAAAAATAACTTGAATAACTGGAATGATGGTATTATCATCATCATTGGCGCTACAGCCCTGTGTGGGCCCTGGCCTCCTCCAGAATCCTTCTCCAGCCGTCCCTGTCCTCCACCGCTCTCCTCCAGTTTGCCATTCCCATCGCTCTTATGTCGTCTTCTGTATGATGGTATATTAATACCAAATTCTTGGAAAAATGTAGGTACTTCTTGGAAAAATGTACTTAACTACAAAATGTAAAAAAACGTGCTAAGATATAATGGTTTCTTAGATTTTATGATACACAAAGCACTTAAAAACCATTCCAAAACTATCAACAAAGATAATAAAGAAAAATCCCTAGCAACAGCTATTTTCCCATATAAAAAGGGTAAAACGGTCAAAATCAGCTGATTACTAAAGAAAAACAACATAAGAACTGTTTTCAAAACAGAAAATAAAATATCCAGCCTTTTCCTTTAGAATCACACGGTGTTTACGAAATTCTATGAAGCTCCTGCGATAAATCTTATGTAGGTAGGCAAGAATAAAAGAAAAATATCGGCCCGGGTAATGGAGCATATGGTGGACGTAAAAAGTAATAAGTTAACATCATCTTTAGTTCAACATACACTAACAGAAGGCCATTGAACCAGTCAGAATTTATTAAAATATTTAAGAGAAATAATATAGTTAATAATAGAAATGATAGTATCCGTTTACCCCAAACATGGCAAAATATTTTATATATGAATAAACTGGACAATAAAAACAAGACAATGGAAACAAACAGATGGGTCGATGGCAGAGCGGTTAGCGCGCTGGGCTAGTAATCCAGTGGTCGCGAGTTCGAATCCTGCCTCGACCGATTTCGTTCACCTATAGCACAAGCATTTATATGCTTATTTTAGGGAACGTAGGAAGATGTATATGTACTTGTTTAACAAGGACATATTCATTTAAAAAAAAAAAAAAAAAAAAAAAAAAAAAAAAAAAAAAAAAAAAAAAAAAAAAAAAAAAAAAAAAAAAAAAAAAAAAAAAAAAAAATAGAAGAAAAAACAACTACATACGAAGAGCGTACCTATACCATTGTGTGTGGGGACACCACCACTGCCACCCACCCGCGTAACAGCCGTACACTAGCACCACCCTACCTGAGTCACAGCACCTTTTTAAACTTCTTCACTTAACGGTCGGCATCTGAAGCAAGTGGACGTATTTTGCGTGCTTCATGGTACGAAGCTAACTGGTTAAGGCCCTGAAGATAGACAGTGTGATTTGTCCGAAACGTCGGTTGCTAATTTTAAATTGACAACTCCATTAAAGGCCTGCATGTTAAAATAATTGGTAACACTTCAATTTTATTATTCCATAATTATATCAAACTTTGAGAAAAACAAATGTCATAATATTAAATACAAAATCACTCAGTTTTTGATGAGAGGAATCTTTGAAAAATTCAATGACTATAAAGATAATTCAAATGTCTTTTTATTTACATTAATTTTTGGTCATTTTTTTAATTGTTAACATATTACATAATATTACAAAGTAGGTACATAGACCTAATATTTGTTGCAACTTAGATATATTCTTCGTCATTCCATGCATTCCTTCGTCATGGTCGCTATAAAACCCTAATTTCTCCCATTTCTTCTTTCCAACTTGTGCCAAATAGATTTCAGTTGTGTCCGACCGAACCTTTTGCTTCGGTTATGCCCAAAATTAAGCCGAAAGTTTGAAGTTTTCTATCAGCTTCTAAAAACTGAATAACTTGTTCGAGCGCTCAAATTTTCTTCAATAAAGAACGTAGTATATGTTACTGAGAACCTACTTATTTCATTACTTTCATGTAATAAAATAAATCCTCTACAGTTTTCATCAATATTTTTATCGTTTTTAAACAGTGTTATTATAAAATTTCTTATACTAAAGTCAAACCTTTGGCTTCTTCCGAAGGTTGCGGCTTCGGCCAAATTCTGACCCTCAGTCGGGGATTTCAGTGTACATAGATAGGTCAACCACAAAGGTAATCCAGATTTTTTTTATACTTACCTGCATCACTAGCTTTTCCAGACACTTTTCAACTTTCTATTCCTGAACATCTTAAATTCAAAACATATATCCCCAGTGCCACATTTCAAACTCATTAATAATATACTTCTTTAAATCAATTCAGATATACAATAAAGTCTGCTATTAATAAATCATATAATGACTGATTAATTTTGTATATTTTGCTTTTATTTAACTATCAACAAAATCTAGTCTATGTTCAATTAATAAACTTATTCATGGATGAAAACAAATACTTGTAATGCATAAAAAAGATATAGTTAAAAAAATATATTTGAATTTCTTGATAGACTAAGGATTTCTATTGTAACGTATGTTAACAAAACTGAGTGTAATATGTAATTTTGACTACTGGTATAATAATGATTTTCATATACTGCTAGGTATATTTTATGGACCACACAGTAGACTAAAAATAATATCACATCATATTCTGTTGACTTGTTATTGGGTAAAAATGCTAACAAAATTAAGATATTCGATTGTTTTATTTGTACTTGGTAACATATACCAGAATAGGTTTAGTATGTAACAAATATTTATTATTTTGCATGTTTGAAAATAAATGTTTTTCTCGTTTTTTGACAATGTAGAAACATGTTTTGTTTCAAATAATAAAGTTTTAAATATTTGTTGTTGTTTGGCTGTTCGTACATAACATATTAATTGTTAAGAATTGTTTAATATTATATACTCAACAAATATATGAAATGTACCTATGATTAAGGATTAATTGTTTTTAAAGTGTTATAATAAAATTCATCATTATATTATTTAGGTGTAACAAAAAAATGTAAATAAATCTAGGAAAGGTGCTATCTAATATTATTAGGAAAACAATTGATTAGAATATTATTTGTCCTTTGATGTTGTGTGTTTAGTAATTGTTTATATTTTGTATATTTCATTGCGTAACTTTAAAATGTGAAAGAAAGTATTATTTCATGTATTTATTTCAATAATTTTCAACCATTAACATTAATTTACAATAAAACAGAAGTCTTTGTTCTAAACTCAGAAGCAGCAGTATGATATTGAATACATAATATATCTATATTGTTTTATGATACTATTTTTATTGGTAGGTAAACCAGAGATACCTATAAGCTAAAATTTGTGATGCCAAACAGAAAATAATGTAGGTAGCTTCTTCTAACTAAAAAAAACTTACTTCTTCCCTTAAATCTATATAGATTTCTAGTATTCCGTTTGTTTGGCAGATTTATTTTGTTTTGTAATTTGTGTAAACAATAAATGAATAAAATTATTTGAATACTGAAAAATAGAATGAAGAATAGTTTGAATTGAAACTGATGTATACGTGTGTTATTAAATTACCCGTTTATCAATTCATACCTTATTTTTACTATAATTTAAAGTCAAAGAAGTTGGTTTATCAGACATGCATTACTCAAAATTTTAATTGGTAATTTAGCAATCAAAAATTTCGATAGCATGCAAGCATTGAAAAATTCAAATAAAATTAAAATAAATTATCATTAAATATTATTGTATTTGTGGTGACACACATTATTAGGTATTTATATCGCGTCATCACATCACTCTCCTCCCCGATGTGCGCGGCGGGTGCGTGCAACTGCCTGTGACTGATGGCCGGACAGGAATGTTGGGTCCCGTATTTTAATGTGTGTGGGACTGCTGCAACTGATGTCATCTGTCTTCTGATTGGTTGAAGGTTTCGTATGTGAGTATGCCGGGCTTGTTGCTTGAGATACGGGGATTCCAGCGGGAATCTTTGGTGTCGTTGAAAGATGTGATGACGCGATATAAATACCTTATAATGTGTGTCACCACATATTTATTAAAACAGTTACAATTAGATCTCAAACAAATGTGTAATAATAGTCCTCCTTTTTTTGAACCATCAAAATAGAATTCTTAGTGAATTTAACTGTATTAGCTGTCGAATGACAGTAGTAATACTATTCCCATAACATAGATATGAAGTAAAGCTCGTTTGATGAAATAATAAGTCACGTTTTGATAATCAGATAAAAGACTCATTGTATGAAACTCATGGATCAGATTTTATATTCTTAATTCTTTTTTTATGTGCCGAAGTGTAAGCCTTGATTTAATTTCAATTTGTCATTTTCAAATGAAATCAAATTGGGCAGATCCTTTTTTCAATTTAGAGATAGTTTAGTTACATTAAAAATATTGCCAAAATGAATAAGACTCAAAAATGTACAACAAGAGTCAGAATATTTTAAGTTATAAATGGTAGGTAATAACTGGATAACAGCAGGAAATATAAAATGGTACTGGAAATGAATAGATAGAATGAAGCAAGGAACTGAAATACAAATAAAGTGTAATATGTATTACCATAAATTCATTTGTAATAATTTTGAATCAGAAATTATGAAAGATATCAAAAGCTGATTATGTTAAAAAATATTTTTTTCCCTCCAAATTAGGGATGTCCGATATATATCGATATATCGTAAATATCGATGTTTTTGATTCGATATATCGAATCGATCCGATGTTTTGGAATGTCATTCGATATATCGAAACATCGATGTTTTTGATTTGATATATCGAATCCTTCCGGTGTCCTGGAATGTCATTCGATACATCGAAACATCAATGTTTTATTTTGAAATATTGAATCAATTCAATCGATCGGAACCTTTGACGGCAAATTAAATAATTTTTTGTGTTAAATAAGTGGGACTAAAAAAAAAAAAAGGTCACCAAATAAATTTTGAGAGGAAATTAATTTTATCTTTGGCGGCCGGACATATCGAATTTGATTTGATTCGATACATCGGATAGTATCGATATTTTCATTCGATATATCGAAAAACATCGATGTATGTTTTCGATATAAAAATCGATTTAAAATATCGATATATTTTCAAAGTGGACACCCCTACTCCAAATGGTGGTTGATTTACTAAAGAAACTGAAAAAAAATAGAAAATCCATAAGGGAACAGAATGGTCGCTAGGTTATTCAAACAATAGTATCTCTATAAGAGAAGTCAACTTTCTTTCAAAAGGAGTGAGACATGGATAGGTACCTATAACAATATTAATTGCCTGGTCTTACATTACACAACCGAGTGCACATAAGAATATAAATATTGTCTTTGAACTTAACAGTGTGATTCCAAATGATAATAGTGATGATGTATGCTGAAGATTTAATGTTTATAGCAAAAGGAATGTAAGACTGCAATGGCTATACTCGCATCACTGTATGATGGCCCTTTGACATTTGGACATTTCATTTTGAAGCGCAATAATTGAAAAATATGTATGAGGACAAGAAAGAAAAGTTTAGCTTTCCATATTCTATGCTTGCCCAAAAATCGTGTGAAAGCTGCTTTGTGTGCATTTTTGTGTAGATCTGATTTTATGAGATTATTCTTTTAATGTTCTTTAGTTTGTTGGCTTTTCACATCATAGTTTCAATTTTGTGTTGAATCTACAAAAAATACATAAAACATAACTAGGTAGTAGACACATTCTATATTTATGTGTTAGAAATTTGACATGTGGTTATAACATTATATTATATACCCAGCTGTTATCACAGCGTCCATACATTAAAAAATGACGAGTCTTTCAGTTACATGCAAAATAGTATTTTATATAAACGCTTAGTTGACAACTCTATTGAAATTTTACTCTTTAGAAAAATAGAATCTCAAGATATAAAAATTGAACTTGCTGCCAAAATGATAAGTTAATGAAAGCAGAGATTATATTTATGAATGTAAATTGACCTGATACTAAGTATAAATTGTTTAACATGGATGTTGTGAAAATAGCTGGATAATATATCAAAATAATCATCACATTTTAATGAACTAAATCAATAATTTCTTACAGACTAAAATATTATCTGAAAATATAACATAATCTGCAATAAATATCAATCATTTTTTACTGCACTGTCACTCAACATTGCGGTAGACTGATTAGAATATTGTACAGGAGATTTTTGTGTGCAAAAAAATTTGGCCTATTTAGAAAATAAAAATAATATTTTGATGTGTAATTACATTTTTATACATTTACTACAATCAATGTGATGTTTAATATTATAAAACAATATTTAAATAAGATTAATAAGTGAATTCATCGTTATATAAACATATTTATCAACATGTATTGTGTAGATATTACAAATAGTATCAAGTCCAGACCACTACAGCATTTATCTAAACATTCATTTTTTATTGTTTTGTTCAACATTAACTATATATTTGAACCACTTCATGCTTTTGAACAAGCTGGAACAAGCAGTGTTCGCGGACGGCACATGCATCCTAATAAGCCAACATGAGCACTGCTTGCGTGTTTCGACTTGTATGCGTTACATAAGATAAACAATCTGTGCTCGCCAGTTGCCATTTAACCATAGAAAAGAGATATATTCATTTAACACTAGTCGATGTATAAGAAAATTATTTCATATATTTTAACTTATTGAAAAACTACAAAAATATTTGTATTATATTTTAAAAATTACTAATAAATTACAAATTTTACGACTTATAAAATAACCTGATGTTCTTAGGTCTACTTTTGTAAAAAATAAAAAGGAGCATGAAGTGGTTAGTAGAAATACTGATACTGGGATTAAATTTCACTTTACTCGGTACCTATTAGTTAACAATTTCTTTGACACTAAGAAGTAAAAAAATGGAAAAATATTAAGTTTTTATATAAAATTAATTAAATAAAAAGCAAAAATATTTATCTGATAACACCTGATTTTACTTTCCTCTTCTTCTCCATATAAACAATTCTTATATTCAATCTTTTGTTTTTTATTTTTACTTTTTTTTTCTTTTCTATAATCTCTATTTTCATTTTATTTTTGTCATGGAATAACCCTATTGCCGTAGTGCACACTGTATTGTTTATTTAAAATTAACTCTGGTTGATTGTAAGAAATTTTCGATGGGCAATAAGCTGGCCAGTGTATATGTACAGTATTTTACAAATAAATCAAATCAAAGTACATTACCTATGTATCCAAGTCTTTATATTTTTTTCAGAAGGGGCTTGACAGGATAGCCATTGAAAAATATTGCCCGATTTAGAAAATATTTTGGCTTATAATTTATTTTATGATCAAAAAATATTATTTACGATAATTCAAATTTAATCATTATTTTTACATATTACGACCATCTACATATTATAATAGTTTTTAGATTTACACAAAAAGAATGTCATCTCTGTATGAAAAATTATATACTCAATTGAAGTTTTGGTTGATTTTTTAAATAATTTTTCCATTTCCCAAATATGATGAGATTATTTTATATATATTTGCTGTGTGAAAAATAATTTAATTAAATATGTTTATAAATTTATTTATTTTATCTTGTGCCTAAGACGAATCATGTATGATATAAACTCAAATTTATTATTTAAACACATGTATCACATTTATTATTGCTTCTGAAATAAATATTTGAAATGTTGATCAACATCAGATGAAAAATAATTCTGTGAAATCTGTTATCATTTAACATGATATTTTCTGTCTAATATCACACTGGAAAAAAATCAAAATCATTATTTGTATCTCACATATGTCTATATGTGAGATACAAATAATGCAACAAAAAATTAAATGAAATAGTTTATTTCCCTTAATCTTCTGTTGAAAAAATAATGTTGTATAATAGAGGAAAAATTATGAACCGTAGAATAGAAGTTGAGAGCTTATGAGAATGCATATATATTGTATATTTACTATGAATAGAGTTAAAACATTATATTGTTGTTGTGTATTCATATTGATGCATAATGATAGAATTGCAATGAAATACAAAAATAAATAAAATATTAGGTGAATCAATTATATGAGTCATTGGCATATTAAAGAGTAAAAAACAATAACTTAGAATTTGTTTCTGAATTCAACTTGTGAATTTTCAGTGACCAATTTAAGTCATGTTAATTACAAACATTAATGTATTGAGAGACTTAAGAAATTGTGTATTTGATGGTGTTAAAAATGTACTTGTAATTGTAATCATTATTATATTTAATAACACTTTGTTTTTGTTAATTACTTTATAGATTTGAAAGCATTAAATGGAAGATTTTGTTGAACTGTATATTTACAACCTTAGTAATATTAGTTTCATCTTTGTATAATTAAATTACATAAATAATATACCTACATGAACACATATTTAATGAAACACGTCTTTATATACTGAGCTTTATGAAGTTACACACATCTTAACAGAGATGTAGGGGAATAGAACACAAATATTATGCATAGATTTTTACTATGATATACTAGATGTAGTACCCCGTACAAAATGTGAGTCATGGAATATCGCGCGTTTGACATTTTGGTTGGCAACATATTGTAGTTTTCCTTACATTTCAACACTTCCTAGATAACTGTTCTCTAAATCTTTATAAACAAAGTTTTTTTTTTTCAACAAATAAATCTGAAAACAATTGACATTAGTCGTTATTCTCTATAGAAAAATTATCTGGTCTGTCCACCAAAACATCAAAAATCCCCCGGAAAAATAAATAAATAAATAACTACGACATCTAGTATATTATAATGTAGATGTAATGTAATGTATCAATATAATATTGTAAATCTCCAACCTTGAAACAGGCGTAGTCCTAGTGAGGTTGGGATAGTTATTTATACATGATTTTATAAGTGTTGAGATGATATAAATAAATAATAAAAATCTATGGTTGACACCAACATATCTCTAATTCCATACAACTCAGTACATGAAAGAAATTTCTTCTCGGTAATCTAAACTCTGCATATGTGTGATGCAAGATGAAGATTGCACAAGATTCAAGGATGCAGTGTTTACAATACAATAGGATACTTTTCATTCAAAATATGACCTCACATTAATTTGATACAAAAAAATATCAAACTTTCATATATTCATTATTTAATTTTTGTTCTAATAAAGATTAAACAATCCAATAAATTTATTTTGTGCAAAATCATTCTTTTTATATTTAAAATAACAAATTTAATTTTTTTGTGAGAAAACTATATCAAATCTTGTACATCCATCATTATTTTATGCAAATATCAATAAAATCATGTGAGAGATTGCTTAGTGTGCAAATAAATATATATAATTTAATCACATATTCAAGACAGAAAAAAGATTAGGTTAAAAAAAATAAAGTATCAGTTAACTAAAGTGTGTCGAACGATACATTATTTATATCAGTCTAAATCAAAACATACTTAAATACAAATTACCTGCCACATATTATTATTTGAAATTTAATTACACAATTTATAAATTTAAGTAAAATGTAGGACTTCTGCCAAAATATGTATAGCACTTGGTTCTCTCAGCGTAGGCCATTAGAGTACATGCTATTTGTACTACATTGAATTCAAATATAACAATGAGATAATATTATCTTTTTAACAATGTTTTAGTTTAATACCATAATAAAAAAGCATTGTTTACAAATTTAGACTTTCCTTAAACCAGTATTCATCAAATATATTCTAAGTATCTGATTTTTATATATTACTTTTTTCATCGAATACATTATAATGTACCTATAAATAAATATTCATAATATGTAAGCAAAAAAATATTTTTGAATATGAAAAATATTTACAAACTCTTCATAAGAAGCAGTATAAACTCTAGTAGACATGTCAGTAAAAACAAACATATCTACCTATTTTATTTTCACGAGTTATTTTTTTTCATTGACTGATCTTGAAATGGTATACGAGTTTACCCAAAATCATCTCTGAATTGACATTTAAAAAAAAAGACTTTTTCTCGAGTAATATAACAAATAAATTTCAAGGAGATGCTACAATTACTTTTATTAATTTAAAATATTTTATTGTATATGTACCCCATTTAACAAATAATAAGATAAATACAGAATTCTTTAAAAAGAAATACCTTGGATTTCCTGTAATATTTGGAATACTTTTAAGTTGTAATAAAATTAAATTCACATTAAAGGCTAGTGTCCATACAAGCACATCGGACGGAACGCATCAGACGGATTTGTTTGTGGCAGTGCGTCCACAGATTGCCGTCATCGGATTGCCGACACAACTGTCATTTGCATTTGTTGACAATTTTACATTGAAAATGCAAATACCTACAAAAATGATTCTTTGGCTTGGTCATCGCATGCTTGGCTCGTACATTATTTTATTAAATGAAAATTAATAAGTATGAATGAAAAAAATATACAGCCCATAGCCAGGGCCGGATAAACGTGTTTTTGCGCCCGTAGCAATATATTTGAATCCGCCCCCCCGCAATTTTTTGGAATTTTAAATTTAGAACAATTTAAAATTATGTAACATTACATCGGGTCTAAAATGACGAATCAGTTTATTAATATTACCTAAACCTACATATATAGTTATTTATTATTATTTATAAAAAAATAGCCACAGCAATTGGAGATTCAAAATAATATTACATATTTCCAATGTGGTATTACATTATTTGAGTCAATTTTGTTTTGTTTGACAACACCAGATATAATGCCCAAATAACATGTTAAAAGTAGACGAGCAAGATATTAGCACTAAGCGGGATCTTTTACATACACATCATCATGCCGAGCCTCTATCCGGGTGCGCAAAGAGAACCGAGCACCATATATGCGGATTTTTGATTTATATGATTAACATTTTAGAATTCTAAGCGCCCTTTTTAAGACAACTGCCCTTACTTCTTGTTCCTGGTTGTTCTATGATTTATCCGGCCCTGCCAATAGCCTTTTAAAGGATATACCTACATATTATCTTAATGCCAAATTTCATCCAAAATCTTTCCACCATTTTGACGTGATTGAGTAAAAAACATCTTAGAATCCAGATTCGAATTTATAATATTATTGAGATACTTCCACTATCTATGTAAAATAATGAAAATTTTGAAAATATGTCCAAGGGAACGGTTAGTTCCGAAACCGGTCGCAATTTCAATTTCAATAACGTGGTTTATTAAAATATAGTTTATAAAACAATTTAAAAGACAATTTTCCTTAAAAAATGCGATATGATATCACCATAGAAAATGCACATACAAAAATGACAGATCTGAGCGGATTTTTGTTTTTCCTAGCAACGGCGTTGGCATTCGGACGATCCGCTGAACGCGCACCGTCCGTTACCAATCAGTGGTCGCACTTGTATAAATTCCTATGCAAAGTATTCTAAAATCCATCTAATGCGCTCCTTCTGCTGCACATGTATTGACGCTAGCCTTAAGGCATCAAGTAAAAAGCATCATATCAATTATTAATTACTTCCTACTTTATATTTTGAGTAGGTACATATACTAAATACAACATATCATAAAAAATGATAAAATTACTTTTAAAGACAAGTAAGACAATATTGAAAACATAATTTTAAAAGTATTAACTAATGTGTTCATCTAAAACCATATTGTTAATCAGATTATTTTCAATTATAACACATTCTCAGATATTTTTGCTTATAAATCTTATTGATAGATTCATTATCAAAGCTGTTCAAACTCATTATTCCATAGGCAGCCCGCACACAGTCAATCTGGATCATGATCCGTGATTAAGAATTAATGATCGCCATCCATATTGACTGTGTAATTGATTGATTGATCAACAGCCTGCCACTCCATAAATAAAAACTTGTCATTCATTCTAAAAAAATAAATCGTAAATATGTAATTCTTCCATCATACTCAAATGGTTACAGTTAAAAATATCTACACTTTCTTAAAATACTAGTCACGGAACATAATCTAACAGGAAATGTAGTTCCGTTTAATAAGAAATGTTGTCAGATGAAACTGTAGCCTATATTGAAAGATGACAATTTCTTAAGTTGAATTTTTTTATGAAGATTAGTCCTCTTACCCCCACTTTCACCAAGGTTCCTAAGCGCTAAAATCAATTTTTTGATGCACTTATCGTAAAATTTCGTTTCACCAAACAATCTTACTACCGTTAAGTGACGCCGACGACTCAACTCTTAAGTGACGGTCTATTGTGGATCAAGTCATTCATCAACGTATTTTGTAACTAAAATTATTACATTTTAGCATTTGTTGTTATATTTTATGTATATTTTTTTTTTATATATTATATTTGATTTATATATTATCCAGATATATTATTATCACGAAAGACTGGGTTTGTGAAAATAGTTGAATTAGCCAATGAAATAGACAGGAGCGCTTACCCAGGGCGAAATGAACAAAATAATTTATTCATTATGTCAAAACATTGCTTTTTGTATTTGTTAAATAAAATTGAATTTAATTTAAAACAGCATAATTGATGTCAACGAAAACAATAATGGCGGTATGCACAATAACGCAGGTAGCAGGGGTTGAATAGCAGGTATGCAATATGTTTGTAAACATGGTATCAGGTATACAGCGCTCGCGGCCATTCACGACACTAATGCGAATATACCTACTAATGAGATCAAAGTACAGTAGAGTCTCACTAATCCGGCACTAGTAAAAACCAGGGGGTGCCGGATTATTGGAATGTTCGGATTACTGGATTGTATTGAAAAATTCAAGATAAATAAAATAATTTCATAATGTACTAATTCAATAAGGGACTATGTATTTACTTCACATTTCTTTATGACAATTACATATCTTACTTATCTAATTTATCTTAATATAATCCTTAATTGAGGACTATTTCTTTGCAACTTATAGTCCTTGTTTAAAAACTTTTTCTCGGAGGTTTCGAAGAATTATAATATCCTTGGCAGATGCACCGTTTTCTTCAGCCCATGTTATACAGGTATTGAAGCAACGAAATGCTTTATCTGGTTTTATTTTAGCAATAGTAGTTGGTGGCTCCAATATTTCTACAAAGCTTTCCTGTTCTTGTACTTCTTCACATATTTCTTCATCTGTCATCATTTACCCTGTTTCTTCGGTCCCTTCAAACCAAGAATTTAAATCTGTTTCGCTTATCTCTTGTCCTCTGTCTGAAAAACTTTGCAACCAATCGGCAATAGATATAGAAAATCTTCTGCATCCCATTCTTCTGTTTCTTGTGATGAAGCATTCGTCGTAGGCCATAGTTTTTTCCACGATGATTGAATTAAGTCAGATGAAACAGAGTTCCATGAGTGAGCGAGGGAGAATACATCCTTCAAGTTCAATTCTTTGAGACACTGCTTTATGTCACCCCCCTGAGAAATAATGTGAAGGAGCAACTTATTTTTATACAAGGACTTTACTTTTTGGATGACATTTAGGACTTTACTTTTTGGATGGTGCCGGACTACTGGTCGTGCCGAAGTACTGATGTGCCGGATTAGTGAGACTACTGTAATACTTTTTTTTTCAAACAATTTCAAAAACTTGTAAAAATTGTGAACGACACACTGAATAATATTTGATTGTTATTTTAATAAAGGATATAATTTAACTTGAGTTCGTATTCCTGTACACCGGAAATTTAAGGAGATTTGAGCCTAGGGCTCAATTAAGAATGTTGGTTTTTAGTTGGTGAAATACAAATTCACTGAGTGATGCACTCAAGGATTTGAGCTCCGAGCAGGTAGTTAGTTGATGATCCATTTGATGTTCCTTGGTGAACACGGCCATTATATACCAAAACTTAATTCCTCTCAATTGAGAATAGTGAAACTTCCACTTATAAGTATTTCACAATATGACATATTTTTTAACTTGAATTGGATTACAAGCAATGTCTAGATATATTACTTATGATTATATTTTTTCCAATTTAAGCTTACAATGTATATGTATAAACAAAATAATAATATCAAATATCTTCTCCATGCTTCAATTAAGCATACAATACTATCATATAACTAATTACATTCATATTATAGATTTCAAAGTTCAATAATCATGAGTGTGTGGGCGTGTATGGGTACGTAAGTGACAATCTTGTGAAATTTTTGTTTTCATATCAAAACATATTCCAAATCTTGACCACAAATAGAGCCAATGTTTTTTCTAGCAAATGAGATTCTAAACATTTGCGATAAGTAGGCAAAGAGAGACTGTTAGTAGTGATACACATTGCTATAGATATCTCCCTTTTGCAAATGCGGTATTAAATTTACTCCATTTTGGTTGAAATCATCAAAAGATGGCTACAGTAAGTATACTTGAATAGAATCCCCATAAAAATTTCATATAAAAAAATCTCATTAATAAATAGGAATGATTCTGATATGAATAATAAATAAATTTGATTAATTTAAGAATATTCATTGTTTCGGCGATTACCTTATGGGAGAAGCAGAACTCCCATCGATGATAGTTCAGTTTCTCCCAATACTAGTCGCGATTAACTCAATTTTTGATTAATTTGATATCAAATTTAAATTCTTTTTGGTTGGTAGTTGCACAAACCATTCTCTTCTCATCCAAATATGTCAAGATATTTGCTGATAATAATACATGTAGGTATTACTAAATTGGGTTTTTGGACAAATCAAATTATCTATTGCGTGTAACACATGAGATCCAACTGTCGATGGCGATAGTATGTATAGTTTAAGAATACCAAATTATAAACCCTAAAATCCAAATTATTGAATATTTAAGATATTTTGCTATCCATACAAAACATGTATGTCAAGATAGGATAGTGTGGAGGTCAGTCCTTTTTTCCTAAACGAATATGTAAACAGCTTGATGGTATGTATGTGAGTATGGAGATTAAGAATTAAATTATTAAGAGTACCCGTAGATATTGTGTATACTGCCATACAAATTGTATGAAACGATTTAGTCACAATTAAATTTTCACAAAAAAAGTTAGAGATGTACTACTATAATGTATGTACTTTTTGTAGAAAATTAAATTATCTAATTGGGGTGTTTTGGAATTTTTCAATATTTTGGAAATATCAACAGTTAAAAATAAATGTCATTTTTCTTAAAAAAAAAATTATATTGTATTTGTATATATTTTATACAAATTTTCAGCTTTCTAGCTTTTATTGTTTTTGAGATGTATGGAAAAATGAAATAAAAATTCAAATGTTGATAACCTTTGACTCAAACAAAGTTCAAAATTCGGAGTATAAAAGCTTTTAGGCCTAACACTTTCTATACTTTGTGAAATTTTAGGATATGTGAATCATTCGGATCAAAAGTTATAAGGGACACACACAAAATGTTCTACTTCAAATATACTAACATGTAAGCTACAAAGCCTCTAAGTTGTTATTTTTTTACTTCAAATTTGAAAAATGTAGACCTGACCATACAAAATCCTGCAGATTTTGGCTTGAAACTTTGTACTAAAAATAAATTATGTGGAACAATTCGACGGATTATTTCTTTAAAAATATTATAAGCATGTTTTCACAATGAATTTTGCTTGTAAGTCAAAGTTCCACTATTTTCACAATAAATACTATCAGTTGATATCATTAAATATAAATTAAATCAAAATGTCTATTTTATACAATGAAATTATATTTACAGTTGAGCCTCCATAATCTGAATACTCAAAGCGTTATGCAGTTATATTTCAAAATAAAATAGTTTATTTTAATTTGAAAGTATGTCATGTAAAATGTTATTAATAATAATAAAAAAACGTTGGTTGCTCAAGTAAGGAGGTCGTTGGGATTATCGAGGCTCTACTGAATTATGAAATACAGAATTATTTATTAGAGTATAATCAAGAATTGTGTAGAAGTATTGGTATTTTGCTTTTGTCAACAACATAGACTGTTGCGATAAACAAATGAGTATAGTTTTAAAGACATATTGGATACATTAACAAATTTGCTCATACTTGTGCTGTACATATTTACTTTTTTGAGTAGTAAATTAAATTCAGAATTGATTTTTTCCTCTCTTTTTATTATAATTTAATGTAGTGATTATTATTTTCTGTGTATATTATATTATTTAATATAAAGATAGTTGAAATTATCCTGCAATGTTAGTATTAAAAAAAATACATTGGCGGTAAATATTTTTTTAGTTAGTAAAATTCATATGTACAATTCCTGTGACATTTGCTTTACTGGTATAAAAAATAAATAAAAAACAATGTATAATAAAATAGTAGTTTATTTTCAATACCATTTAAAAACATTGATGAAAAAAACATAACATTTGAATAAAATATTCAAAAAAGAAACAAAGTTATATTGAAACAAATCAACTACAGAAAGTAAGTGACTTGGAAATATAAGTTGATATAAGTACCTACATATTAGGTTTTTGAATCTAAATATTTGTAAAATAAAAACTGAACACTTAGATAATATATGATACAGAAACCTAGTCAGCGCAATGAATGTATGCCAACTAAAACTACGAGGAAACAGACGCATTTCTAGTATACGTACACCTACCGACACCCACACCTACATAAAACGTAGACCAACCGATCTACCGCCTCACACACACGTGTAAAAAAAACTTGGCATACATTTGAATTCGAAATTTGTACTAGACGCGGCTTCTGTACATTATAATTCTATGACTGAACAATACCAATGTTAGTGGCAGACTGCACTACGGTAAAAAGTGGACATTTTTATCCCACTTGCAAATCAATGCAGGCGAGCACAATGGTGTTTTTTCTCATGTGATTTTATAACACATAGAAATCAATGCAGGCGAGCACAATGGTGTTTTTTCTCATGTGATTTTATAACACATAGAAATCAATGCAGGCGAGCACAATGGTGTTTTTTCTCATGTGATTTTATAACACATAGAAATCAATGCAGGCGAGCACAATGGTGTTTTTTCTCATGTGATTTTATAACACATAGAAATCAATGCAGGCGAGCACAATGGTGTTTTTTCTCATGTGATTTTATAACACATAGAAATCAATGCAGGCGAGCACAATGGTGTTTTTTCTCATGTGATTTTATAACACATAGAAATCAATGCAGGCGTGCACAGTTTTTTTTTTTTGAACAAATTGAGCAGTTCTTGGTTTTTCAAAACCGTGTCAGGAAAAGAACTGAAGTGTGGTCGGGCACTTAATCACACCTTACCAATTTATGTATGTACCTACCTATACATAATTAAGATTTGGTAAATATCTAAACCATTTCTAATAAATCAATAAAGACAAAACCAATTACATAATATATAGATCGATTTATTAACATTGTGTTACATTAATAAAATTCACATATATTTTGACAAACCATTGTATTCAAAAATCTTGTTACCAGTCTGATGAGAGAGAGTTATTAGCTCAGAAACCGAAGCAAGGTGTATTACATATACAAGTGGTGTTAACAAAGAAAACAAATATCTCTTATCAACTTTCAAAGAATAGATGAAAATTACAACTTATTTGTTATTTGTTTTCACCATTATAGAGTATTTTATGTTTACTGGTTTCAGCTCCAAAACTGATAAAACATAAAATACTCTATAGTGGTGAAAACAAATAAATTGTAATTTTAATTTATTAATTTTTTATTTTATTTATTTATTTATTATTTTTTTTTTCAATGTTTGAAACTGTCACTTCGTAATAGAACTCCATAATCAACTAGAATTATGAAAAAAAAATACATTTAATTTTAAGTTCTACTAATTTTTTTTTTCATATTTCTAGTTATTTAATTTATTAGTTAAAATGGGCCACAAAGGAATATGATAACTTATAAGATACTAAATTTGTCCTAAAATTAGATTTGTTAATTGTAATACAGGATGACAAAATTATTATAAACAAATACCAGAATTATTAACCTTTTCAATGATACGCGTATGCTAAACACCTCAGTGCGGCCCAATGATACGCGTATGCTAAACACCTCAGTGCGGCCCAATGATACGCGTATGCTAAACACCTCAGTGCGGCCCAATGATACGCGTATGCTAAACACCTCAGTGCGGCCCAATGATACGCGTATGCTAAACACCTCAGTGCGGCCCAATTTTCAGACAAAATTAAAATCGTCATATCTCAATAACCACTCACCAGAGATACTTGAAACCTTCGAAGAGAATATTCATTTTTAGCTGTTTTAAAAATCGATTTAATTTATTTTTTCAACATTCCACCTTAAAAATATCACATAGGTAAAAAAAGATATGGGAAAGTATATAGTGAATAAAAAAACAGCTTAATATTGATATATTTTCAAGTATTTCTTTGAAAACAAACATACTTTTCTACAATTGCTTAGTGCCTTATACATGTGAATGAAGTTTATCTGTAAACGCTAAGACCTATGCACCGCCGCACCATAACTTTATCATCTTATAGTATAATATAGTCATAAAAACATTGTTTGTTACAAATAATACTATAATAACTCAATGAGTACTTTTTCGGAACATTCATAAAAGCAAAATTCATTCATAGTAGAAAAAGCAAAATTAATTCATTCGAAGTCACTCTCAAAAACACATGAACTTTAAAAAATGAGTTATTTTGAAATATTAATCAACGTTAAAGACACAAATAAAAACATAAAATTACAGCAAAATACTTTTTCCTTTTATACTGAAATATATTTTTTAATACAAAACATAAACATTTTTCTAAACCAGCGCACAATCTCTATGAACTCAGAGGGGTTACTGATATGGGTTGTAAGCAACATTAATATCCATACAAAGCAGCAGTATCTCAGTGTGCGTCCTGGGGGGCAAGTCAAAGTTCAACCGGCGAAATCAAAACCCTCACGATTACCCATATCATGGATATAATTATTTTATGGAGTTCTATGACATCTAAAGATATATTTCTTTCTTTTTCATATCCAGCTAAGCTCTACCACTCCAATAAGCAGTAAACACTCCAATAATCTAAAGATATTATAGAACTCCATATAATAATTATATCCACGATATGGGTAATCACGAGGGTTTTGATTTCGCTGGTCGGACCAGACTTGCCCCCCAGATTACGTCTCTGGATGAAATAGACAAAAAGTAAACACTCTACTGCCATCTACCAAATTTTTAATTTTTCTTTTTAAATTATAATTAGGTAGATAAATGATTTGATTACATATGATATTATATTTTGGATATGTTGATAAATAAGATTTCTACGGCGATCTTAAGTGAAGCATTGTCTATCTCAATTACCTATTGTGATCCGCACTGAATCAGTTAAAGAAATAACTAAATTGATATTTTTATCAATCTGAGAGATAGCAACGTTTTCGATGAATCATTTTAAATGGCTGGTTTTTTGATATTACCTTTCTTATTTAATAAAGGTAAGAAAAAGATTAGTTGTCTGGCACATGGGAGTGGTTGCGTTTACCAGTTTGCATATTTTTTTTACTTATTTTCAGAAATCTTCCTGGGTGTGCATTGAACAAATCACCAAATTTCATTGTTATCAGATGGATGGTATAAGAGCACAAAAAGGACTATCACAATATCATCTTAACATTAAATATGTTATGATAAATTTTGTTTTTAAAAAGGGTGCTTACAAGCACCCTTTTTATTTAATACTGCCAAATAGTTAACCCGTGGTAATCCGACAAACGTTTTCCAAGGCAGTATTGTACTATAATAGAGTGCTGCCACAGAACTTTTTGAAAAATGTACTAAAAAACATACAATGTGGAATTTAATTTACAGCATAGGCATGTCGGATTAGACAGGAGCCGGATTACTGAGGGTCCACTGTATATGAAAACATGTAGCAGTATTGATTGTGCACGTAACATAATCTTACATATATTGTATTATAAGATCTTCCTAGCTAGTCCCAGTACTCGTTGGAGACAATCTTATCCTCATTGGTGTGGTCTATTGGTATTCTACGTCCTCCTAACCACGGTTCATTTAAAATGTGCTGTTTCTGAATCAGTTGATGTTTAGAAACACACGTTAATAAATGTTCTGTCATCTTATTCTTGTTCATTCTATGAGTAGCATTATATGCACAAATTGCAAGATCAGGATAATTTTTAGCACATTTTACAATATGATTCTGAATCCTAGACTTGAGTACTACATGTGAACTGTTATAAGGACATGTTGTAACGTCTTCCATTATAACTGAAAAATATAAACAAATATTTGTATACGGTGGTGAAATAACAAATGGGTAGATATGAAAAATTAAAACATAAATAAAAAGATAATAAATAGAAAAAATAATCACATCTATATTAACGTCTTTTTCCCTTTATCCCTCTTCCTTTCTCCTCTCCTATCCTCCATCCAATAAGCATAGTGTATCTATTTGATGTTTTTTTTTATTCTTATTTATACATATACATTTTTTTATTTATACATGCCAATTTTTTGTTTTATATATTTATTATCTATTTTTAATTTATGATTTATATATATATATATATATATATATATATATATATATATATATATATATATATATATATATATATATATATATATATATATATATATATATATATATATATATATATATATATATATATATATATATATATATATATATATATATATATATATATGTATGTATGTATGTATGTATGTATGTATGTATGTATGTATGTATGTATATATATGTATGTATATATGTATATATATGTATATATATGTATGTATATATATATATATATATATATATATATATATATATATATATATATATATATATATATATATATATATATATATATATATATATATATATATATATATATATATATATATATATATATATATGTTATATTTGTTGTTTTCACGGGTGAAATATGTTATAATATTTTTATCTCTTGACGGTGAGCTTTCAGTGTGAGTAGACGTGTGTCGCGCGCGTGCTTTTCGTTAAGTCCTTGAAAATGCCTGGTGATATTCAGGAACGTCGGAAGACAAATGGTCTTAGTCAAGACCTACTGACACGGGAAAACCGAGATAAAAATATTATAACATATATATATATATATATATATATATATATATATATATATATATATATATATATATATATATATATATATATATATATATATATATATATATATATATATATATATATATATATATATATATATATGTATATGTATGTATGTATGTATATATATATATATATATATATATATATATATATATATATATATATATATATATATATATATATATATATATATATATATATATATATATATATATATATATATATATATATATATATATATATATATATATATATATTTTCTATTTGTATTTTTAACTGATAATGATATTCTTAACCTGTAACTGATTGTATTTACCATGGTGGTTGACTGGTAGAGATTGCCTGCGGGCAATAATTCCGCCACGTTGTTTCATTCAATAAAAGTATTTTATTATTATATATTTCTTCAAGACAAAACTGAGTACAAGCAAATACTTGTCTTAAGCAGTGTCTACACATTTGGGACTTGCCTCAACAAACGGGTAACCATATTACTCTTTTCCAAAACATTTTTGTGTTAAGTGGATGTATACTTGTACATATTTTACGCTATTGTGAATAATTTCTAGACGTACACCAAAGATAATAAACTGTTATTTACTAAACAATCGTTTTATTATGTTAATAATTTTAGAGGTATTAACTTAAAACTATAAATTTAATTATAATTAATGACGAAATATAGGTATATTAAAATACACATATCGTCACATATTTTTTAAATGTTGTTTTGTCAGGAATCATTAGAATTGTTAGATAGTATAGCGACCTCCTCAAAGTTAATCAGGAATCATTAGAATTGTTAGATAGTATAGCGACCTCCTCAAAGTTAATCAGGAATCATTAGAATTGTTAGATAGTATAGCGACCTCCTCAAAGTTAATCAGGAATCATTAGAATTGTTAGATAGTATAGCGACCTCATCAAAGCCTAATCCTTTGATTTTGATATGTCAAGTATCTGGATGGGTTGGGTGTATTATTTTCAATTGAAAGCTTGGTCGGTGCGATGTTGCATTTTATTTTGATCTATTAAATAATTTACAATTTACGCATTGATCTAATAATTCTTTTGAGGAAGTGAATAATAATAATTGAGTGACCCTGACCTCTCTCCCTCTCTCTCTCTCTCCCCCCCCCCTCTCTCTCTCTCTCTCCCCCCCTCTCTCTCTCTCTCTCCCCCTCTCTCTCTCTCTCTCTCCCTCTCTCTTTTTGTTTTAACGATTGTAAAACATACCCGAAAATATCAACAAATAAACCGATTCCAAGTAATGATATCATGGATCTTTCTTTCCCGTGTATACATACGGATTCTATTGTTGTCAAAAACTGTGTTTTGACAAAAATGGTCCATTTCCACACATACATCTAACAGTCTTGCCATTATCATTCACTCTGTTATCAAGGTCCGAGAGTTCATTCGAAATATTTTTTCCGGGTTCCTACCCAGTCATCCAAATCACCTACCAGAATCAGCTTTTCACTGCCTTTTTTCTTCTTCATTTCCTCTATTACGCTGACCTAAAACACATCTTTTTCATTCTCCAAGCTAGAGTTCACAGGTGCGTATCCTATAAGGAAAAAAACACCTGTGATTCCCATCTTAAATCTGATCCACATGAGTCTTGGGTTTACAATCATATATTCTTTCATGCCATTATTACTACCATTCACTCCTCTAATATCGCCCCTACTCCTTCGCATACAAAATCATCTTCTCTTATGCCCAACCATAGTTCCATTCTTCTATAGTGTCATTCATTCCTGCCACTTCCTTGCCTTTTTGATTTGGTCAAGTTCTAGTTCTTTCTTTCTCATCACATTATTACATCATTAATCTTTCATTCCATTCCTACTCTCACATTCCATACACCGTATCTGCATTTCGTCTTCCTCTTATCGCCTCCCCCGTTGACGGGTATAATGAATGGCGAGTCACATTGCTACCTTTAAGTCCTGGGGTATTCTTCTTTTTATTTTTCTTTAATGGTGTTTTTTTAAACTAGGTACTAATTATATACACATATTATATGTATATTTATTAATAAATTGTTCAACTTAACACTAATGTACAAAATTCTATAAAGTCTATATAATATTATGTATCTCGATCTCGATATTTACATTTCGATCGTCTAAAAGCATGGTTGTATTATGTTAACATTATTACAGAGGTTAAAACACGTACATCGGTTAAATTAAAACATATCCATATCTTACATTATAGTTTTATTTTGTATAAGTAAAAGGCTGTTATGCCGTAAATACTTAAATAAACTTACTTGAAAATTATATTATTTCAAATTGAAAACGTTTCACAGACGTAGACAATACGGCTTGTTGATATCAAAGATATATATCGATATATATATTGTTGATATTTTGATATATTATATCGTATACATGGATTTTTATTATAAATATATTATAATAAAAATCTTTGATTGTATATAACACAACACAAATACGAAATCAAATCATAGAAAAGAGAACCATAGAAAAGAGAACTTATTAAGAGAACTTATTTACGAAATACAGGGCAGGGCCCGCAAGCCTAGAACAAATAATTTACGCCAGATAGACTGAGATAGACATATATCTGTCTGTCTTTTTTCCACTTTTTAGTGAGGACCGCACTTCTCAGACGGCGCCACCGGTGGCACTCATCGTTGATACCATTAGTAAAAAAAAAATTAAAAATTTACGCATGCTATTTATGTTATTATTATTTGTTATAGTTTGGTATTAAAAAAACATTTTTTACTTTCGAAATAGTTTTTAAATAAAAAAATGAATACTTCTATGTTTTATGAATATTAAAAAGCATCAAATCATTATGTTATCTTACAATTTTACTAATGCACTATGGGAACAGATTTCATCATATGGCAATATTTTCAACGCGTTGAAAACAGTTGGAAAGAATCGCCATTTTTGTTTGACCTTTGTTGTCATTGCTGCTGTCGTTAAATTTTATCTAATTGTGTTAAAAAATGGAAAACTTGAAGAAAAAATCCCAATCCCATTGCTAATAAAGTGTGTCGGTTCGTGTAACTCAAAGGATTTGACACAAACAATTCCGTTTTTCGTCCATTCGCGATCGAAGCACATTCTACTGCTTATAGAAAATATTATATAAGAATATATTTATGGATTTGATACAGTGAGATTTTTTTTATACATATTTTCCTCAGTTGAAAGTTAAAATTCTTGAACAACATTAATAGTTGGATATTAAAAAAAATAGTGGGTATAGCAATTTTAAATATTTTAATTAAGTATGACTATGTATTCTCACAAGGTTATCGCTGAAACAATGAATATTCTTTAGAACATTGTTTTAAAAAGGAGAAAAAAAACTTTAAAATTTGTTTTCAAAACTACAGAAATAATAAGAGAGTTTAATTATGTATAATTTATGATACCCAATGCGCCTCTGTTACTTGGGCGCTCGCCGCTCGTAGTTAGTCTTGTCCCGTGCATACACTAGACACGGGAACAAGAAACACGAGAACTATTGACGTTCCATCAACAAAATATATCAAATTATTTGCGCTTATCAATGATAGTTTTTAGCAGTGTTCCTTCTAGAATTTTTTTTTCGGGCCATGGTCAAATAACATAAATTAGGTACCTAATATTTTATGTATTGTTTTTGAATTTATTATCTTACAAATTGAGACTGTTAAATTTTATATTATGTGTAACCTAGATCACCTAAATCTGTTTCTTTGTTTTGTTTTAAATAAATAAGTTTTGTTATATTTAAATTCAATGGTTTAATACCCCTGTTTCCGTCATAACGCTTATACTACACCGCAGTTACCCCATTATTTGTAAAAAATAGTAAAACTAGCTATATGATTGTGACACAATATTGTTTATGAATATATTCAATTACCATATTTCCAGTTCTGTAAGGTGAATACACCCCTAAAAACCCTTTATTTGGAATTTAATTCGCAAATGACGCACTTGCCCCATGTGGTGGGGAAGTGCGTCTAGAGCACATATTATAAAAAAAAGATTATTGGTGAATTAAATATTATTCATTGTTTCCAAAGACAGTTTGAATAAAAAGCAAAATAATTGAAGTTTATGTGAGTTTTATTTTTATTTGCCTAGAAATCAATTTGAGCTAACAATCGATGACCAAATTCATCTATTCAAAAAGTATGACGCACTTGCCCCTACTGACCTTATATATATATATATATATATATATATATATATATATATATATATATATATATATATATATATATATATATATATATATATATATATATATATATATATATATATATATATATATATATATATATATATATATATATATATATATATATATATATATATATATATATATATATATATATATATATATATATATATATATATATATATATATATATATATATATATATATATATATATATATATATATATATATATATAAATCATAAATTAAAAATAGATAATAAATATATAAAACAAAAAATTGGCATGTATAAATAAAAAAATGTATATGTATAAATAAGAATAAAAAAAAACATCAAATAGATACACTATGCTTATTGGATGGAGGATAGGAGAGGAGAAAGGAAGAGGGATAAAGGGAAAAAGACGTTAATATAGATGTGATTATTTTTTCTATTTATTATCTTTTTATTTATGTTTTAATTTTTCATATCTACCCATTTGTTATTTCACCACCGTATACAAATATTTGTTTATATTTTTCAGTTATAATGGAAGACGTTACAACATGTCCTTATAACAGTTCACATGTAGTACTCAAGTCTAGGATTCAGAATCATATTGTAAAATGTGCTAAAAATTATCCTGATCTTGCAATTTGTGCATATAATGCTACTCATAGAATGAACAAGAATAAGATGACAGAACATTTATTAACGTGTGTTTCTAAACATCAACTGATTCAGAAACAGCACATTTTAAATGAACCGTGGTTAGGAGGACGTAGAATACCAATAGACCACACCAATGAGGATAAGATTGTCTCCAACGAGTACTGGGACTAGCTAGGAAGATCTTATAATACAATATATGTAAGATTATGTTACGTGCACAATCAATACTGCTACATGTTTTCATATACAGTGGACCCTCAGTAATCCGGCTCCTGTCTAATCCGACATGCCTATGCTGTAAATTAAATTCCACATTGTATGTTTTTTAGTACATTTTTCAAAAAGTTCTGTGGCAGCACTCTATTATAGTACAATACTGCCTTGGAAAACGTTTGTCGGATTACCACGGGTTAACTATTTGGCAGTATTAAATAAAAAGGGTGCTTGTAAGCACCCTTTTTAAAAACAAAATTTATCATAACATATTTAATGTTAAGATGATATTGTGATAGTCCTTTTTGTGCTCTTATACCATCCATCTGATAACAATGAAATTTGGTGATTTGTTCAATGCACACCCAGGAAGATTTCTGAAAATAAGTAAAAAAAATATGCAAACTGGTAAACGCAACCACTCCCATGTGCCAGACAACTAATCTTTTTCTTACCTTTATTAAATAAGAAAGGTAATATCAAAAAACCAGCCATTTAAAATGATTCATCGAAAACGTTGCTATCTCTCAGATTGATAAAAATATCAATTTAGTTATTTCTTTAACTGATTCAGTGCGGATCACAATAGGTAATTGAGATAGACAATGCTTCACTTAAGATCGCCGTAGAAATCTTATTTATCAACATATCCAAAATATAATATCATATGTAATCAAATCATTTATCTACCTAATTATAATTTAAAAAGAAAAATTAAAAATTTGGTAGATGGCAGTAGAGTGTTTACTTTTTGTCTATTTCATCCAGAGACGTAATCTGGGGGGCAAGTCTGGTCCGACCAGCGAAATCAAAACCCTCGTGATTACCCATATCGTGGATATAATTATTATATGGAGTTCTATAATATCTTTAGATTATTGGAGTGTTTACTGCTTATTGGAGTGGTAGAGCTTAGCTGGATATGAAAAAGAAAGAAATATATCTTTAGATGTCATAGAACTCCATAAAATAATTATATCCATGATATGGGTAATCGTGAGGGTTTTGATTTCGCCGGTTGAACTTATATATATATATATATATATATACATATATATATATATATATATATATATATATATATATATATATATATATATATATATATATATATATATATATATATATATATATATATATATATATATATATATATATATATATATATATATATATATATATATATATATATATATATATATATATATATATATATATATATATATATATATATATATATATATATATATATATATATATATATATATATATATATATATATATATATATATATATATATATATATATATATATATATATATATATATATATATATATATATATATATATATATATATATATATATATATATATATATATATATATATATATATATATATATATATATATATATATATATATATATATATATATATATATATATATATATATATATATATATATATATATATATATATATATATATATATATATATATATATATATATATATATATATATATATATATATATATATATATATATATATATATATATATATATATATATATATATATATATATATTCTTTTCTACTTGGGAGTCAGCGTTTAAGATAATTGATCTGCCGCAAAGTAGATTTCTAATGAAATAGGCAGTTTTTTGAGGAATCCCTTTGTCTAGGAGTTTTTTGACAAGTATGTCAAGGTGGACATTGTCGTACGCCGCTTTCATGTCTAGAAAGACTGCTACCAGTAGTTATTTCCGGGATTTAGCCAGGTGGATATCCGTGGTGAAGATGCTCAAGTTATCTGTTGTGCTCTTTTCTTTTCGAAACCCGTGTTGGGATTTGGGGAGAAGATTATTTGTTTCCAGGAAATGTTCTAATCTGTCTTTGATAAGGTGTTCCATTATTTTGCTCATGGTGGAAGATAGAGCAATTGGACGGAATGACTCTCCTTTGTTAGGATTTTTTCCTTGCTTTAGGATGGGAATAATGATCTGACATTTCCATTCCTGGGGAATCGAACCAGTATTATATATATTGTTGACAAGATTAAGGAAATATTTCTGGGAGGTCTCCTCAGCATGAGTGAGAAAGCTGTAAGGGACGCCGTCAATACCCGGGGCGGAGTCCGAGACCCGTCCCAATACCGCCCTCAGCTCATGGAGGGTGAAAGGGGCATCAAGGGAGCAAGAAAAGTCTTCACGGAGATAAGTCTCCGGGATGACATCTGGATTGGGGGCAGAGGGAGCAGAGAGAATATCGAGGAATTCATTTTCCCAAGAGGATGAGGAAGGTTTTTGGGTAGGAGCAGATACAGCTGATCTATATTGGCGTATCTTTTTCCAGACAGATGATATATTTGAATCTGGAGATAGAGAAGAGCAATAGCTGATCCATCCGTTCTTCTTTTTCTCTTTTAAAATCCTCTTGGTTTTAGCTCGGACTTTCAAGAATATGTCAAAATTTTCCATATTCATTTTTTTCTTATATAAAATCCTGGCATTTTTTCGGTCTTGGACAGCTTTTGAGCAGTCTGCGTCCCACCACGGGGGAAGACGGGATTTTGATTTGAGTGGAGTTTTCAAGGGGATTGAATTTTCAGCTGCGGAACATAATGTATAATGAAATTTACTGTAGCATTCCATAACATTAGTAGGAGATGGCGTGGGGAGCATTGAGGTCTCTTTTTCGAGGGATTCTGAAAAAGCTGCCCAGTTTGCTCGACCCACGTTATATTTGTAAGTAGAAGAGTGGAACGTCTCTTCTAACGCCTTACCAAATGATATGAAAATAGGGAAGTGATCACTGTTGTGGGGATCTGAGTCTATTGACCAGGATGAGAGTGAGGCCAGATTTGGAGAGCAGATAGATAAATCAACGGCACTATCATTTTGAAGGGGAGGGCTTATGCGAGTAGGGGAACCGTCATTCAGTATGCAAAGATTCAGGTCATCGAGGGTATTGACTAAGGTTCTGCCCGCTCCGTTTGGAGAGGGAGATCCCCAGTATTGATGATGACAGTTAAAATCGCCTAGTATAAAAATCGATGAAGTAAAGATAGATATAATGTGTTTAATTTCGAAAATTATAGAGGAGGAGGGGTGGTGAATATAAACAGAGAAAAAGTTTATATCTCCTACTTTCGCTCCCACCAGATTAAAATTATTAGAACTCAAAGGAAAGGAAATGGGGGTGAAGGGAATGGAATGTTTAATAAAAAGGGCTGTTCCAGCCCTTCCGTCATTTCTGTCGTCTCGGAGAATCGAGTAACCCGGAATTCTGAAATCAGATCCCGGAAGAAGCCACGTCTCCGAGACGGCAGCAATAGAGGGATTATGCTTATTAAGCAGAAAGAGGAGGTCTATTTTATTTGAAATTGCACTACGGCAATTCCACTGTAGGATCTTCGTTATATCCGGAGGAACCATTTGTACAGATGATGGAAGAAAGAAGGGTTAAAGAGTCTGCAACGTTGGACGGTATAGTGGTGTTATTTTTCAATGTAGAGATGATGAAGTCAAGAATAGTTTTGATCAGGGAAGGAGTTTCTGAAAAGTTAGGGGGTTGTTGTCTGGATAGACCGCAACCTGTCGTAGGAGAGGGGAGTTGACCATTGGGGAACCATGAAAGGTCCCTATGGGCTGATTTGTCATAACCAGGAGCTGGGGGGGTCTTTTTCATAATTTGTTTATACTGTTGTTTCTGCATAAATTTATGAGGAGTCAAAGATGATGGGTCCGGACGAGAGGAAATAGCAGAATGCTCAGAAGAAGAAGGAGCGGTCGTTGAGATGACTTTTGACGAGAAAGAAGATTTCGGGTGGGGAAAAATTTTGGATGCGTCTTGGAAAGAGATGTTCCTTTCAGCCATAGTATGCTTTATGTTCTTTTGCCTGGCCAGTTCCGGGCAGCTTTGGCTGACAGCCGTATGCTGTCCTGAGCAGTTCAGGCAAGATGGAATGGTATCTGGGGTGGGGCTTGATTCTCCCATGTGGTCATTACCACATTTGAAGCAGCGTGGAGAGGATTTACATTGTAGTTTGGTATGACCAAACCTGCAGCATTTCCAGCACTGGATGGTAGGGAATTCGTATCTTTCTACTTGAAGGGAGGAGTAAGATAGGAAGACTCTATCAGGTAATTTTTGTCCGTCAACAGTTATGACCACTGTCCTGGAGGGCTTCCAGATGACGGAACCAGAAGAGGTATCTTTGAAGTTGAGACGTCTACATTTAAGTATTTTTCCGTAACCGTGCGGAGTTTCTATTTCTAGGCAGAGAAGCTCATTGGAAAACTCTTCGCTAACAGGAACACCCCTTACTAGTCCCATGCGGGAGACTTGATGAGTAGGGATATATGAACGATATTTGGGGTGTGAAGCATTAAGAAAGGCATTGGCAGTAGCTATGGAAATGAATTCCAAGCTGACTCTGCTTCTGCCGATGGATTTGCATCTTCCCATAACAATGCCACGGCAAGATGTTTTTTTTAACTCCCTACCAAATTCAATTGGATTGATCTGGTTGGAATCAATGGACGATATGTGGACCACGAAGGGTTTCAGGTCTCCGTCCACATATCGATTCCGAGTAATTTTTTCTGGAGTTATCTGTGAAGTAAGGGCTGTTGAGACTGAAGTAATGGTAGTTGTAAAAGCAGACTCTTTGGGGAGGGGATTGGGGATGCATTCTTCACTGGATGAAAGTGGAATGTTTTTTCGTTTTTTGGCGCTTTTTTTAATGGGGACTGTGACGTATAAACTCGGGGAGGGAGGATGAGCGACAAATGTATCTGGGATTGTGATCATGGACCCTTCTGTATCAGAGTCGGTCCCAAATCCATGTTTCGGATCCGGAGGGTCTGGTGGTTTTGATGCCATTACAAAGGAATAAAATTCAAATTAAAGGAGAAATAATAAGAAAAAAAAAGATATAAACTTACCTTAGGAACAAATACACAAATTTATGCAATAGGTACTATTAAATTTAATGAATTGAGATGATTTCCTAAATGAGATAAAGAAAAACCAAAAATACAGATAGAATAAAATGAGAAGAGTTATCTGGCACCGTGGTTCACACCACCACCCAGCCCAGTTAGCAGGATTGGTCAATACACTGGTCACCCGGTCAAAAAGAATATCGGACGCGGAAAATATTGACCTAGAAATAAGAAGCCTCAGTGAAGCTCTCCGTGCTAATGGATACCACCAGAATACGATTAATAAAGCCATTAAAAAAGAATCAATAAAAAATAATAAGGAAAAGGACAAAGAAGAGATACGCGGGATGGCAATACTACCATACGTCAGTGGATCTACAGACAAAATATGTCGCTTACTGAAAAAACACAATATAAAAACAGTCTTCAAAACCGACCGGAAAATTTCATTTTTTTTACGACCAAATAAAGACAGCATACCACTAGAAGCACACGGTGTATACGAGATCCCCTGCGGCACATGCGAAAAAACATATGTCGGCCGCACAAACAGAAAAGTGTCAGCACGCGTGGCCGAACACCGATTAGATGTTAAACAAAATAAATCTACATCAACATTAGCAAACCACGTGATGACAGAAGGTCATAATATAAATTTCGATGCAGCAAAAATATTAGTCCAACTTAATAATGAAATAAACAGAATATACAGAGAGGCAATCGAAATCGAAAAACGGCCTCATGCCATGAACACAAGAGATGATTCCCGCCGCCTGCCGCTAGCATGGAAACCAGTCCTCGATTCATATTCAAGTGACCGCGTACCAACAAACGAACCGCTGCCCGACCATACAACCACCACTGCTCTACCCCCCTCAGACCCCCCGCACACTGCTTTACGGCGATCGACACGCATACACACCGTCATAACGTCATACAGCGAACCGCCAGTCACCCATGCTCACACCGCCACCCCCCCCCACCACACGCCGCATCACACGCCAATCGACACGCTAATACACGAACACAACATACAAATAGGAACGCGAAATACAACACGGTGTTAGTCGCTCCGTGTCTGCGTTTGCGAACCGACCAGCCTCGATAATGACCGATGATATTCGGTTGAAACGTCGGCAAAACCGTCCTTTTCAGGACGAAAACAAGCGGATAGCCCGGAAAAATAGCTATTCATATATATATATATATATATATATATATATATATATATATATATATATATATATATATATATATATATATATATATATATATATATATATATATATATATATATATATATATATATATATATATATATATATATATATATATATATATATATATATATATATATATATATATATATATATATATATATATATATATATATATATATATATATATATATATATATATATATATATACATATATATATATATATATATATATCTCCACATTGGGACGCGAAATTTATAACTAAAGAAGACCACTACAGACCACTGTCTGAACACAGCAGGGCGACCCAGCGCCCATGGAACATGGAGTAGAAGGGAATGGGGTTAAACTGAAGAAAACCAAGGTTCCAGGAAACTGTTTAATGCATTTTACATTTTAAATTTATTTTAATACAAAATATAATGTTTAAATTGGTTTAAATATATGAACAAGGCTTGGGGACCCGTTATAAGCCGTTCCTAGAATTAATAACAGAAATATATTAGTCCAAAGTAACATAATGAAATTTGAGTTTCTTTGATATCAAAATGCATGGAAATATATCGATCACAGTAGGTACTTATGGAAATGTTTTCCATTCGAGTCACCATAATATATATTGAATAAATATGATTTTTGGATACTGGCAATAATTCTGACTCCTCGATTTAAACTTCCTTTTTGTTCGAAATGTCCATTTCGACCGCAACCGTCTTTTTATTGACTAATCGTTATTATTTGAAGAGTTATTTTGATGAAATTATAATGAAATAATTCACGTTTTATTTATACATTTTTATATAAGTTTGTTGTTGAATCGGGAACTCTGTGATTATACATAAATAATATAGTGAATGTATGTATCTGTAGTCGTCAACTTTCAATGGTGATATTTCAGAATGGATATTGACAAAAGTAAGGAAAATATCCAGCCTCTTCGTGGAGGTCGCAATGTTTTACAATTAAGTACTGCATTGCAGGCTCAATCTGATAGTGATGCACAAAAACAGTTAATATTACAAAAATCGTAAGTACAATCTCAAGTTTGTAATGGAAGGGTGGTGACTGCAATGTTTTGTTATTTTCATAACATTGTTTTCTTTGGGAAGAGTTATATATGTTTTTTTTATGATACTTTGGATCATTTTACCTTAGATGGATACGTTTTGTGTGATTCCGTTCTTTAAAAATTGTTATTCCGTGACGGTTGGAAATGTTGCTGAAATGTCGCTGAAATGTCGCTGAAATGTCAAAAATCACATTTCTTCTCATTTTGAGATGTTCCTTTTCCTTGAAAGTGTTATAAGGACTCGAACTATTAGTACCCTATCATTTTGTTTTTAGTATAAACTATTTATTTTTGTCAATATTAGTGTACTAAATTTGTTTCAATTCCCTGGTGCTATTTGGTATGTTTCTTGGTGGGATGGCTTCTTTAAACATTGTTTTGTTTTTTTATAATTTTTCATGTTTTTAGGGAACATGAAGCAAATATACGCAATTATGTAGGTTCTGATCCATTAGATGTTTGGTTTACATACATTCAGTGGCTAGAACAGAGTTTTCCTAAACATGGCCACGAAGGTAACATAGATAAAGCATTAAAAACATGTTTAACTGAGTTTGAGAATGATCCTCGCTACATCCAAGACAGGAGGTTTCTTCGACTATGGATCAAATATGTAAGTATCAATCAATCAATCAATCATACAACTTTCAATATGAGATGATATTATGTTATATAAATATTTTGCACTATATTTTCATGATGCTACAGATGGGAATACAAAAATTTTAGAGAAAATATTGCATCGTGAGTATAAAATAAAAGTATGTGCATATACTGTAGTTTGGTGATATGGGAGTTTAAGAATTTCATACTTCTTGGAAAAATTGTATTCGCCAAAACTCTAAGGTCCAAATTATATAATAATTCTCAAGACCGTTCTCCAAATGTGTCCTCTCAAGACTATCTTGAGATCAAAAGTCCATATTAAAAGTAAAATATGTACGCCATCTCATTTGAGAAAGTATACTTAAAACAAAATGTGTAAGAAGCACTATAAATGAGTACTTTTTCTCATGGATGGCAATAATTCAACGCTGTTTTGTTGGTAGCGCTGAGTTTGAATAGATTTATAGATATTTTGAGTAGTTTTTTTAGTCTTAGCAATCTTTGAAAGTGTAGAGAAATTTATGCAACATAATATTATACCTAATTAAATAGTGAATTTATCGACCAATTTATCTCGAATAGGAAAAATAAATAATTCTTCATTAGTTGTCATAAAGCATATTACGGCAATATGTGTACCTACAGTCAATACATCCAGGAAAGGCCATTTCAAAATATGATACATGATGTGCAGGATGTCAGGAATTTTATGAAATCTTACAAAATTTCATTCACATAATAAGTTTATGAATATACGTAAATTACTCCCGGAAGGTTCTAATTAAGAGGCTCGATCCATTTTAGTACCGCTAACAATGTAAATGTCAAAATAGTAATTAATTCGAAGTTTGTCTGTGTCTATGGTCCGAATGCAGAGTCCTACCTAAATACTAAATTCTAAATACTAACCATGTTTTCATTGCATAGTCGCTCACTTAAGTTAGAAGATCACATGGCTTTCTAACTGGAGGATGCTACGACGTTTTTCTATGAGAATTGCATTGCAGAGACATATCTAAATACTTAGCGCATGCGCATCGACGTAAACTAACATTTGCTAATTGTCAAAAAGTAAGGTTGATAGCGAGGAACCTTACGAGTGGTTTAATACTAAAATACAATATAGGTGGTCATATGGTGTCGGGATTTGGTTTATTTAATATAATTTAATTTAATGTTGCGTGTTCAAATAATCTCTCAACAGCATACACCAACTATATAATATATATTTATAATTTGATAATCAGTTATTGAGTGATGATGGGTTTCATAATTAAAAGTGTACTTACTCGGTTTACATTTTTATTATTGGTTCAAGTACTTTATAAATATACACTTAATAAATTTACAGATGTTCGCGATCTTTGGGTCGGTATTAATTTTATGAATATAGATAAATAATGGACACAGTGTTAACGCCTAGCCGATTGGCACACAAATAGCGAGCAGGATCTATGGCCGTGGCTTCCTGGCGATCAGGATTTGCGCATGCGCGTTGCAGCTGTGCATAGATAAGTAGGCACCTCTGTGGTCGTTACACAGCGGCGCCACAACGAGATTTTTTCGGTGGATGATGATTTTATCGGCTTCGTTGAATATGTATTTGGTAATTTTGTCAAATCAAATACCATACAGAGTATTCAGCGATCCATACAAGATGCCGAAAATTCGGTGGAATTTCAAAAAAATCGTGTCATCGAGCTGTCAGTGTGAAGTTGGTAATATATGTTTGTGTTGTTATAGCAAAAAAACATTTTAAACGTCAAACGTCAGAAAAGAGATAGATAGCTTTCTAACGCTACGTCCTACGTAGGCGATTCAAAGCGAACGCGATTGCGAAGCGATGCGGTGCGGATACAAGCGAATTCTATGCGATGCGAAGCGACGTGGCGGCTCTGTCCTACGTGTGCGCGAATCGTTCCCTCTGCCGCCAGCTACTGTCATGGATGTACGTATATAAAATACTCAAGAAGTATGTACGGCAGAGAAGTGAAACTAATATTGTGTTCTTAGAGAGGCATATTTATGGGGGATATCACGATTTGTATGAAGAATTACGTGATCTTGAATTAATAAATGAGACTGAATTTACATCTTTCCGGGAAACATATCAAAATTTGACATTCATGCAAGCGAGAGAAAACTTTGTGTGTTTTGAACAACATCCTATTGTAAAATAGCAATAATAAATAAATGTGTTTACTTGTTGTCCCATTTATTTTTGCCAAATCCTAAAATTCGCGGTTCGATAATAATAATTCTTTTGTCCCATAATATGGGAAGTTCATGGACAGAAATTAAAATTTCTGTTTCTGACATGTCAAAAACAATGGCACCGCTTTCAATTCGCGCGAAAATATCAAACCAACTGATCGCGTTCACTTCGCATCGCGCCGCGCCGCATCGAAACCAACTCGCGGTCGGTAACGTAGGACACTACCATAGTTACCGACTGTTAGTTATTTTCGCGCCGCGCCGCTTCGCATTCGCTTTGAATCGCCTACGTAGGACGTCGCGTTAGCCCATAGAAAGCTATCTATCTCTTTTCTTCATACACCATAATGTGAAATTCTACGCCATCAAACTTAAGTTTGGCGTAGTATTTAGTTAGGGATGTCTCTGCAATGCAATTGCTAACTTAAGAATACTAAATACTCCAGTGAGGTTAGGAGTTAGTATTTAGGTACCTAAGACTGTGCATTAGGGTCTATATGTGTCTCTTTTTTGCATATAGCGCTGTCTTCATCTCTCTCTTTGAGACCGCGCTCAAGACAGGGGGAGAGCTGTCTCGAAGCAATCTCAACTCTTCTATACTATTCTTCTATACACGAGATCGGTCTTGAGATCAACCTCAGTGACATTTGTATCTTTAATACCATTTTGTTTGAGAACATGTGCCCAGGACCAGTCTCAAGCTGGAGAACGATTCTATAATTCCGGCATAGGATTACCAAAATTTTCCCCAGTCATTGTCTCTCGACGCAGACTACAGAAGCAACTTCTACTTACTTTATGAAGGTGACTGGATTACTCCCATATCTTCAACTATAGTATTTGCTCATTGGTACTCCGGTTTTACACTCACGGCGCAATATAACAACAATATTAAGGTGAAACAATCATATAGGTCAAAAATAGTATATGTGTATACTTTAAATCAAAGAATTTTTCTGTATTTACCTTTAATCAATCTGACATCTTTGTTGGCATTTAAGCCATTGCTTGTGAATGAGGAATTCATTACTGTAGTGTCTCTTTTCACAAATTTATACAAAACAACTTAAAATGGACTAGAAATTATAAGGAATTCATTTTTTGGTGCGGTGTACATCCATCAACACACAAAAGCCAGATTCAGGTCTCAAGTTTTCGAGGCATCGATGAGAGGTTGATAATGTTGCATTGATTCTGATTTCCCACTTCCTTTCATTCCTTCCTCATGAGCACATTTTTTTTTGTTTTATTTTTTCCTTTCTATTAATTTTATTCTGCTGTAGGTAATAACTTTTTTTATATATTATGGTGTCACATGGAGTACTTCTTCAAGACGAGTAAAATTACTGCAAACTGTTTTGGTTTACAATTAAAGTAACACTTATTTATATATTATGGTGTCACATGGAGTACTTCTTCAAGACGAGTAAAATTACTGCAAACTGTTTTGGTTTACAATTAAAGTAACACTTATTTTTTGTAATGTATATTGTTTGACTGTTTGTTTGCTTAAAATAAATAAATAATCAATACAATTTTTCTAATTTGGCCCATCCAGTAATCTGGCACTATGTATTTAAAAAAAACACCTTGATTTAATTTGTAATTTATCAATAAATAATATTTACTTATTTTACCTATGTTTCAGTAATCTGAATTTTCCACTATTTTGGAACAATGAGATTGTACTGTACATAATATATGGTATTTTATCAACTATCCTACATTATAAAGAAAATGGCTGTTTTACTTTTATTAAGTATGTTGTTGTGATATATTTATTTGATTTTAGATTGATTATCAAAATAATCCTCTGGAGTTGTATCAATTATTATATAACAAAGGTGTCGGTACAACATGCTCCGAACTGTACAGGGCTTGGGCTTGTTATTGTGAGGAAGCAAATGACTATAAAAAAGCTGATCAAGTATATACTTTGGGTCTTCAGGCTCACGCTCAACCAATTGATGAATTAGAACAAGCTCATATGTAAGTTATCACTATTTTTTTTATATATTTTGAACTCTTATATACTTCTGTACTAAGTGTACAAACAATATTGCTTTTGTTGCATTTGTACCATCACAGCATATCGCACAATGTGAGGTAATCAGTAACAGGTGTGCATTACCTTATAAAACAGTGTTTCCCAACGGGTTGTCCGTGAGAGCCTCGGCCAGGGGTGGTCCGTCGGAGCCTCAGTCAGGGGTGGTCCGTGGGGATTACATGAAAATTCTTCGAAACACAATTGTTCGAATGCGCAATTGTACGAATAACAATTTTTCGAAAATCAGTTATCAGAATGACAATTGTCCGAAAGCAAATTATTCGAACTAACATTTGTTGGAAAACCAATTAACCGAATTTAATATATTTTTGTGTCATTATGTTACCTCCTTTGACATATTTGTTGCCAGTAAAATATATTCGATGAAGACTTTTTTACAGTTTTTACTTGTTGTATTATTGTTGGGTACATAATATTTTTAATAACTGATATTTGACAGCGCGGGATAGCCTAGTTTGTACACCAGTTTGTGTTTATCTAGTATTCACACCAATTTAGTTATTTTACTTTAATATTATAGTTACTTTTTTCAATATATAATGCAACTGGCTCACGCCAGTCTCAATTATAACTACAAACAAACCTAACCAAACTATTTTTGTAGGTTTATGTTTAAAAAATAGGTGTACATCCTAGGATATCTGACAGCGCGGTGCGTCGCCATGTTGTTTATTCCATAGATTTTTATTATACATAATATACTATGTAGATGTAGTACTCCGTGCAAAAAGTGAGTCATTTGTTTTCGATTCATACAAAATAACTACGACATCTAGTATATTATAATAAAAATCTATGGTTTTTTTCCTCACACAATACTACCAACATGACGTCATAAAAATTCGAACAATTGTAAATTCTGATAATTGTGTGTTCGGAAAATTGTTTTTCGAAAAAATGTGATTCGAATAATTGCCATTCGTAAAATTGATTTTCGTAAAATTGAGCATTCGAATAATTGTTTTTCGAATAATTTTCCTGTCACCGTCCGTGGGAGAGTCCGTTAAAATATTTTTTACTTGTTGATATAAAATGTAGCCTATGTTCTGAAAATTACCATTTATATGCTTATATTGTTTGATAGTTCATCATTAATAATAATGGTTTATTTTTGAAAAATTGTTGTATTTAATCACCTTTGAATTTGGTTTCAAATAATAAGATATAATATGTACCTAATATGCCGACCGCCGTGGCACAATTGGTAAGCCGTTCGGTTTCTGTGCGGGCGTCCTGGGTTCGATTCCCAGCAAGGAGAAATTTATTTAAATTTATTTCTCACGCAAATATTGCATCTCTGGGCTGGAAACACTGGTTAGTTGGAAGAAATTGCCATACGGCAATAAACTCACCACTTGCGCAGGGTGCAAGGAAGTGTTCATTATTTATTTAATAATGGAATGGGTGGTTTGTGGTAATTATCTTTCAGGCTGAATGGTCCGCAGATATCTGCGGGTTGGGAACCATCGTTTTAAAAGGATTCATGCATGCACGATACATGCCATTCTAACATAACTCATAATATAATTCTTAACTAAACTAATCCCATGTGTAAAGTGTTTTCTTGGGATGAAATGAGGTGTCAATTTGAATAGCATCATTATTTTATATACTCAAAGTTGTCAACTGCTGTACCATAATAAAATTGTTAGTCTTTTCACTTCTGTGCCAGTGTCTTATGTTTGATTCTTGCGGAGGAGACTTATTAGAAATAGTTATCTCTTAGCAGTTTTCAATCTATCAATTGACACGGCTTCCAATCTGTAGAATTCCATAGTAATTATGATAAATATGAACACATATATTTCACAATGAATTTATTTGACTTCCGCCGACCGTTTCGGCTTACAAGGCCATACCAGTTGATTATGGAATATATATGTGTTGTATTATCAAATAAATTTGTTGTGGAATATATATGTGTTGATATTTATCATAATTAGTTATCTCTCATTCTCAATTCTTTCATGGTAGGAAGGATTAGAAAAAGAGCTCTTTCTTCTAAATATTTTTTCAGCTATTTTTATATATTTTATGTTTCTTTAGGAATTTCCAGCTCTGGTTTGCCCAACGTTATCTACATGATGATTCCCCAACTAAGCGCAAAGCGGCATCAGCCTTAGCAGAGACCAGATTGGCTTTGACTTCCTTGAGAACCATCAAGAGAAGAAACATTGCCATTGTTCCATCACAGAGAATCGGCGAGAATGTACAGAGCACAATGCCTGGTGTTGTGAGACTACATCAAACTTCCTCTAATCCTCCTCGTAGTAATATTATGGTTGATATTTATCAGGTGAGTTATCATTTTTTTTTTAAATCAGAAACTTTGTCCACTTCGCAGGAAGAGCAGGCCTCTTAAAAAACAGACCTGAAGGTCTATTCAAAAGAAGAAGAAGAAACTTTGTATTACCTAGGTTATTTAAAATTATCAACACTCATAGTGTTAATGGGAATTATCCCATACCGTATATCTTAAATAAGTATGTTTTTTTTTTTTTGCGGGTGGCAGTTCTTGAGGAGAACACACATAGGCCAATTGGCCCTTTGTGATACCACAATGGGGCTGTCCTCCCACTCACTCATCCCCCTTGAACCAGCCTGAGTGGCTAATGAATGTCATAATGTCTCCGATGTCGGCTGACGCTATGTCAATTAAATCATCATAGAAGAAACTTCCCAAGGAGCTTCTCCTAATTCTAGAGAGAGCAGGACAGTGACAGAGGAAGTGGACCACCGTCTCCTCCTCCTCCTCGTCTTGGCATGCTCTGCAGTAATCGTATGCCTCTAGCCCTAGCCTTCTGGCATGCTTTCCTATAACCCAGTGTCCCGTTAATACTGATATGACTCTGGCGAGTGAGTCTCTTCTGAACGAGAGTATTTCTCTGATTCTTCTGAGATCATATTTTGGCCATGTTTGTCTGGCAATGGAGCATGTGCTTTCCTCAGACCACCTTTGGTCAGCACAAGCAATCATTTTCTCACTGACCCGGAGTTTACATGTTGCCATGGGGACTCCAGGTCTGTGTTTGATATTGTCTAGAGATAACAGGGTACCTGCTCTGGCAAGTTCGTCTGCCCTACAATTCCCCGCTATATTACTGTGACCCGGCACCCACATGATATGTAGATTAAACCGCTCCGCTGCCCCATTTAAGATGCTGCGGCAGTTCAGGGCCACTCTCAAAGTAGTACTTACGCCTTTTAAGGCTTTAATAGCCGCTTGGCTGTCTGTGAGAATACGAACAATGCTGTTTGATACTGCCTTGTATCCATTCTACTGCTTCCTGGGTTGCCAAGATCTCTGCTTGAAAAACACTACAGTGGTCCGGCAACCTGAAAGAAATATTAATATTTAATTGCTTCGAAAAGACTCCTCCGCCCACCTTACCTTCCAGTTTTGACCCATCAGTGTAAAACACCTGAGCTTCATCGTGACGGATCAGATTCCCTTTCCACATTTCCCGCGAGGGGATTTGGGTTGAGAACCTGTTCTCGAAGAAAGGTTTGGGAATGACATAGTCGATACCTTCGGATGGTTTTTTGAACTCCTGAAGAATTATGGAGTGTTCAATGTGTGTCTCCCTCCAAGGGTTGATACAATTCATTCTTATGGCAGCTTTCGTTGCCATTTGTTTTCCCAGGAGGTCCAGCGGAATCAGATGTAGGATAGTGTCAAGGGCTTTTGTCGGTGTAGTTCTTAGACAGCCAGTGGTTGTCACTTCTGCTAGTCTTTGAACTTTTGCCAGCTCTTTTAGGTGCACTCCTTTTTTCAAGAAGTGCCACCATACCACCACTCCGTACATCATGACTGGTCTTATGACCGCCTTGTACATCCAGTGGGATATCTTGGGGTGTAGTCCCCACCGTTTTCCCACGATCTTCCTGCAGGTGTACAGTGCATTTGTAGCTTTCCGTACTCTTTCCTGCGTGTTGGGCTTCCAGCTCGTTTTCTATTCAGGATCAGACCTAGGTATTTAGCTTGAACTGAGATCTCTAATGTCACCCCTTCTAGGGATGGCAATGTAAATGCCGGGATTGCCCGTTTATTTGTAAAGAGGATCAACTCTGTTTTCTTTGGGTTCACTCCCAACCCACTATTATTACACCACTGAGTTATCCTGTCTAGTGCCCTCTTAAGAGAGATGATAGTATGTTGAGGATCTTTCCGGACACCGCTATGGAAAGATCATCTGCATAAGCGATTACTCCGACCCCGGTGTCGTCTTACTCCATCAACAGTTTATTTAGGGCTAGATTCCATAAAAGAGGTGATAGAACGCCTCCTTGGGGTGTTCCCTTCACCGGGTATCTTTATCTTTGAGCCCCCAAGTTCTGAGTTTATAACTCTATTTCTCAACATATTGTCGATAAATTCTATGAGCGAAGTCTCTATCCCCAATTTCCTCAGAGACTGAGTCATTGTTTCATATTTAATGTTATTAAAGGCTCCTTCTATGTCTAGGAAGGAGACCAGTGTGTACTCTTTATACTTCATCGATTTCTCGATTCTGTGTATCAGGGTATGTAATGCTGTTTCTACAGATTTCCCTTTGCTGTACGCATGTTGAGACTCTGACCACTTTGAAGGTTCTATTTTACCCCTTATTCTGGTTTCTATGAGTCTTTCTAGCGTTTTAAGGACAAACGAGGATAGACTGATTGGTCTGAAATCCTTGGATGTATTATTAGATGTTCTTCCACCTTTGGGTATGAACACCACTTTTACTTCTCTCCATAATTTGGGGGTATAACAGAGTTCTATACATGCTTCGAAGATTGTCCCCAACCAGGGTATGACAGTCTCCGAGGCCGCTTGCAGTTCCGCTGGAATGATACCATCCGGACCTGGCGACTTGTATGGTTCAAACTCGTAAATTGCCCAAGCAATCATTTCTGTATTAAATAATTTCTGGGAGTTTTTCTGTTTCCTGGTTTGGTTTGTTGTCTCAGGCATGCCCTCTCTTTGCAGGTGGGTCTGCGCCCCCCCTATCGGGGGACGGTTTCCCTAGGCATGTCGAGTTTACATCCAGGATAGTGTGTTTCTGTTAATAGTTCTAATATTCAGGCATCTCTGGATCCGTAGCTAGGATTTTGCGAATCCTGTTTCCCTCAGGGATTGTTTCAATTTTTGTGCAGAAATCTTCCCATGAGGTTCTTTTTGCCGTTTTTACTTTACTCTTAAAAACTCTTTGACTAGCCTTATAACTTTCCCATTCATTGGTTTTCTTGGCTAGGTTAAATAGTTTGCGACATTCCCTTCTTAGGGTAATTATCTCTTCTGTCCACCATGGTGGTCTTTTTCTCCCTAAATATGTTAAAAACAATTATGTGTAGGAAAACCTAATGACTTGAAAAAAGAGTTGTCAAAATAAAAATTGAAAAAAGTATAAATAGTGTATAAAATGTAGATGTCTGATTTCAAGATCTTAACCATTTCATGCCTGTTTTTTTTTTTCACCAAAATAGATCTAAAACCATCGGGATATTTTATAAGTTGTAAAATTTGCAATTTATCACTAATTTTTGAAATATAATACTAACAATTTTTTTTTGTTTTCAATAAGTCAAAGAAATGATTTTGTAAACCGCTACGAGCATCAAGTGGCATATAGCAAGCACATATTGTTTGTTTATTTTGTAAACCGCTACGAGCATCAAGTGGCATATAGCAAGCACATATTGTTTGTTTATTTTGTAAACCGCTACGAGCATCAAGTGGAATATAGCAAGCACATATTGTTTGTTTACTTTGTAAACCGCTACGAGCATCAAGTGGCATATAGCAAGCACATATTGTTTGTTTATTTTGTAAACCGCTACGAGCATCAAGTGGCATATAGCAAGCACATATTGTTTGTTTATTTTGTAAACCGCTACGAGCATTAAGTGGCATATAGCAAGCACATATTGTTTGTTTATTTTATGTCACACAAACAAGTTGAAACATGTGAGCAGTGCTCGGATTGGCGGGATAGGACGCATGCGCCACCTGCCAACACTGATTGTTCAAAAGCATGCTGTGTTTAAGGAATGCTGAAATTGATATTCATAATGCAATTGTAGTTCCGATTTTGATGTAATGCTAGTGAAATAGGGATGAGTTCTGTTGAAATGAGATCATAACATAATGATGTAGGTACTCTAGGATAATAAGAAATGTGTATATAAGGAGGAAGTGTAATAAAAAGGATCAGAATAAAAGTTCATATCCCATTATTAGTATAAAACTATGTAGTATTAATCTTCAGAATTGTGTCCCTGGAGACATGACAGAAGATCAGAAGACCTAATCTTTCTTAAATATTTTTCTCTTGTTTCAATCCTGAGAATTGTTCCCTCACAAAGCCTCACATCTACTCTTCCATTCTGGCATATTTTGAGTGACACATCCGCTCTTCGTTAGTGCTGCAGCCCATATCTTGGCACAGATACTCCCAGTGAGGGCACCCTCTATAATTTGTCTCCCCTGTCATTTGCTCTATTGTATCACATACTTTACTAAATGAAGTATATAATTCAAGGTTTCTGTTGAGTTGCATTCAAGTAATGATCAGCTACATATGTTTCTAGTCTTATTTATTTATTTAAATCTTTCTGTACATATAATTAGTACACTGGCAATTATATGTACAGAAAGCAATGTCTTTTCACTTGGTCTTGTAATAATATTTTCAATGTAAAAGAAACTATGATTTACTTTATTAATTTATGTTGTTTTTTTTTATCTATAATTATTATTAAATAAGCCAATTGGCCGATTGAGCCGATCGATAATAATTTATAGTTAACATGGTAGTTGTTCTTGTACAACACTTTATTCATTTATTTACTTTTTGTACACAATATAAAAAAATATAATGCACACTGGCGGGCTTATTGCCATTAGGCGATTTCTTCCAACCAACCAGATTATCGAGTGACAGAATTATGTATGTACATTGTACATCAGCACAAAATGAAAGCTAAAAAAGAACAAAGAAAATATACATCATAGCAAAAAAATAAAGATTTGGAAAGAACAAGAGAAATCGAGATCATGTGTTTAGGGATAAATATTCCTTTACTTCAGTTCTTGATACAAGTCTAGTTTTCAATTCCCGTTAGAAAGCCATTTCGTTCACAGTTTACCGTAGTCACAGTCCTTTGTACATTATTCTTTCATGTCCATTTTTTTGTAGCTTTCTCAGTTTGTATACGTTGTATTTGTGGATATGTGTTCTCTGCTTAAGTCTTAGTTCAGGATCTTCTATTTTTATTTCGTACTGTGCCTGTATGTTTAGTTTCTTTTGTGTATAGGTATTTCGATGGTGTATTTGCATTTAGATTGTTATTCATTTTTATTATTCTATTTTGCTTTCTTTGTAGCTTTTGTATTTCTGTCTTATTGCCATTAATTTGCCCAGAATGGTATTAGGTATGTTAGTATGCTTTTGATGAGTTGTATATAAGTATTTTATTATTCTATTTTGCTTTCTTTGCCCCCAAGTCAAATTGAAAACGCTGTTCGTTATCGCCAAGCGCTAATTTTTTTTTGTATGGGATTTGACGTTTGTTATTTGTTATTGTAGAAAAAAATTCTACAACAAACGTCAAATCACATAGAAAAAAAAATTAGCGCTTGGCGATAACGAACAGCGTTTTCAATTTGACTTGGGGGCTTTGTAGCTTTTGTATTTCTGTCTTATTGCCATTAATTTGCCCAGAATGGTATTAGGTATGTTAGTATGCTTTTGATGAGTTGTATATAAGTATTTTATTATTCTATTTTGCTTTCTTTGTAGCTTTTGTATTTCTGTCTTATTGCCATTAATTTGCCCAGAATGGTATTAGGTATGTTAGTATGCTTTTGATGAGTTGTATATAAGTATTTTATTATTCTATTTTGCTTTCTTTGTAGCTTTTGTATTTCTGTCTTATTGCCATTAATTTGCCCAGAATGGTATTAGGTATGTTAGTATGCTTTTGATGAGTTGTATATAAGTATTTTCAATTTTTTTGGTTTTATCTTCATACGTAGCTATGACTTAGTGGCACATTTTAAAATATTTTTTGGTTTTAATTATTTTCAATCAGTACATTAAAGTATTTATTTATTTTCATTCAATGTTAGTTTATTTGTAATTGTCCATTTATTTTGATTTCTTTTCTTACCAAGATTCCATCCTGTTTCTGTAGACGGTTTTAAAAAAAAAATTCATCAGCATCACATAGAGAGATATATACTGTATGGCTGTGTTCTTTAGTTCATCTTGGATTTATTCTTCTCCATAGTTCCCCTTTAGTTCCGCGAATTTCATACTTGAAATGTTATTCTAAAAATTTAACAATACATTCCTCTACAGTTGCTATCAAATCTGATGAATAAGATGAATTTTCCGGCAATTCTTTCTTCAAATCTCTGTTTTTCTATAGCTTAAGCATCTTTGTGGGCAGGTGCATTGACCATATGTAATATGATTTCGTAATTTAGGCTTCTTCTCATAAAAAATCCAGATGGTCCGTCCGAGAACTTTCAGTAGTATTCAACTTGATTTTAAGTTTTGCAACTGGGTATGTTAGACTGTAGATATAATACAAATAATAATAATAATTTAGAGACACACTTAGCATTTTATGGATTCATCATGCCAGTGTTGGGTCCATTGTATGGGAGAGTCCATTGTATGAACTGGGAGCAGTATTTTGTAGTGCGCATTGATGGTCACCTTCACAGTCTCTGGTAAGAATCTATTAGTGCGGCTTTCTGTTTCTAGTGATGAACTTACAGTTGTTCTTGATGACCCTAGGGTCTTTTAGTAGGATTTAGAGATTTTATGATCAATGATACTTTGCACAAAAATAAGCAAATGTCATGTAGGGAAACAGTGTTAACTAATACATGAATTTTCAGGAGAAGCCTGGTCCTTCAGGTGCTAGTAGTTCGAGTATTCCACAGCAAGCAGATGGTGGATCCATTTTAAAGGCATGCAGTGGGGAAGAGAATCTGCGGGAAGTAGGGATCTGGACCAATCCAACTGGTCGTAGTGGTAAACTTGGAACTATCAGTAAGGCAACTCTGTTTCAAGAGCCTTTCATACGTAAGTAACCATCATTCTGTGTCTCCAGATTTATAAATTCTGCCTCAAACACGCCTAGTGAAAAGTGAACTTGTCGCATTGATAGCAGAAAATATATCAAAATTGGCTAAAAAAATACTGAATTTTTTTTTATAGAATGTAAATGTTTTTGTTTGGTATTTCTGTAATAGGCATGATGACTAATTTTGAAAAACTATCTCACGATGTTTTTACGCATTCACTGTTTTCAAATATATATACATTTCTACATAAAATAAAGGTTTAGTAGCAAAAATCGCCATTTTAAAATCAAATTTGACATTTACGCCAAAAAAAGCTTGTAGTATCATGGCGGCTGCCGACCCTGACGGTGACGTCATGGTATCGTAAACTGCATATCACTACTATATGTAATATATGTGTTCTAAGACGATTTGTGTATTTATAATCAATTCAAAAGTGCATAAGTGTTGTGCGGTCCCTAAATGTACAAACACGACGAAAAAAACACCTACTGAGGTATTTGTTTTCGTCCCACGCGAAAAAAAAGAGAAATAAGTGATTAAATTTCGCACGGCGAGACACAAGTGAATTTTATTAAGTACGCGTTTACAATGAAGTACAGTATTTGTTCCCCCACTTTTAGCTCTCAATAATATAATATTTACCATTATTTAGGCAATAAGCATATAAAGAACTTCATTAATGTCCAAACGTCAAAATAGGCCATCATAAGTTTCCCGCGTATGTTTTTAGCTTATGAACACATAATGTAGAGAGAAGAAGGAGCATATTTTATCGATTTTCGAGATGTAAGTTGTATTTAAATTACAGATAAATAAAGTACTTATATGTACTTATTATTAAGTTTTTACGTTTCGAAATTCTGATGAACAAAAGTCTTTGTTCGACGCAAAGAAATATCCGACCATCAAAAGTTCCATTCTAGTTAAGAGTAGTTAAGACAGGCAGAAAAATAACTACTATGGCTGCTATTGCTAAAAATAACGATAGCAGATAAATTAAGCTTGTTATGAACACAATACAAATAACGAGCGCTATGTAATAATTCGTATGCTGCTAAAATTGTAACGATGTTTTAAAACGCATGCTTCGCGTAATCGCCGTCGTTTCGCAAATCGCTTCATTGCATGAAAAAAATATAGCTTGCTAGTTTAGTTTGGCAGTGACCAGCATCATAACATGTCGAACGTTCGTCAGCTCACCATCGCGTGACAAAATTGTAGAATACTAAAACTAAATTAGTTTACCATACGTTGCGAGCGTTCATTATTTATTTATTTATTCAATAAAAACTAAGTTACATACAAAATACAATTAACATAGGCCCGATATTACAGTCGGCCCTCAACTCATTGAGTTTGCCAAACTCAAGATTAATGTTAAGGGGAGATTGAATCCATTTCCGTATTACAGTGCAATATGACATGTCAGTTACTAAATCTTCAATTATAGACATATTTCACTTTTTCTGTGGTTATTATCTGTCAAATTTAAATAACCTCAAATAATACGAAATACAAAACGGGACGCTACGACTTTAAATACCATTGTTTTATTATCCAACATGGTAAATTTAATTTTTTTCACCAAAATAATGCTTTTAAATGCCCGTGTTCGTTTCAATATGGCTGTCAGTTTGTTTTGTTGTGTGGCGCCACCTTCGATACAACACTGAAACTACACACGTTGCCTAACGCCTCTAGTGATAGAAACTGAAACTACACGAGTTGCCTAGCAAATGACAGTTGACTCACAGTTAAGTACTTAATCTGCCAGAAACGTTGAGTTAAATATTTGTCGTTTTAGTGACGTATTTGAGGGAAGATTAGGTCTAAACGGACACTGTAATACGCTATATTTTTGTAAAACTTGAGTTTAGCTCTTAAACTGACACTGTAATACCGGCCCATAGTGTCCCCCGATAGGTAGGCGAGTATCTAGGTAAATTGAAACTATTTGCTTTGATGAATACTTGTTCCATTTATATTTAATTTGTTTTAGTTTTAAGTATCTAATTAAAATATTAATATATCGATAACACCAAAATAAACATAGTCCAGACCGACAATTAATGCGTATATTGTATTGAAGACTATCAGAAGAATTGACGCGACCATACTATGACGTCGTGCGCTCTGATTGTTTTTTCTCATAAAATGGCGGACTAACACATTTTGTATTTTTATATTTATAATATTATTATTATTCACTCCTATAAATTAAAAAAAAAAACATTTTTTAAATCTTTATAACCTATTTTATTTTTTTAAATCATAATTTCAATGATTTTTTTCTTACAGTCATCACACCTATCACATATTTTAATATATTAATCATAATATGTATATGAATCATAACAGTTATCCCATATGTATATTAGATTCATCATAATACATTGTGTATTTCCATTTCAACCTCATGTAACACTGTACAACTCCCACAAACAATATAATTACATCATTTTATTTTATAATCAAGCAATGAAAGCCACCAAGTTATTTATTTCTGAAACGTTAAATATTCTCCACCACGTTACAATACTCGGTGCGTGTTATAACAGATGCGTCAACGATTCAATAGAGCGGATAGCGATATTATTTGGTTTATTGTCCCAAATAAACCAAATAAATCAATAAATAAAAATAGCATGTTAAAAATAAGCAGCATATTCCATATAGCTTGTTATGAAAAAAATAGCCATTTCGAACAACACAACAGTTGACAGTAACAAACACAATTGACAGTGACAATATGGTGACGTCATGCGCTCTGATTGGTGTTTCACATAAAATGGCGGACAAACATATTTTGTATTTTTATTTTAATAATATTAATATTATTCGCTCTTTTAAAATGAAAATAAATATATTTTTTCAAATCTTTATAACATATTTTATCTAATAAAATCATAATTTCAATGATTTTTTCTTACTGTCATCACGCCTATTGTCATTATTTATTTGATAAAATTAAAATTTTTGTTTGATAAATAAAATGTCAATATTTGACAATCAAAATCCAAATTTGGCTTTCTCTTATTTTCACCAAAACTTTGAAGGGCTGTAAAATTTAAACCAGGCAAGTTAAGAGTAAAAATGGCATCGCCTCACCTATAATAATGAGTTTTATTTTGAACACAATGTCGCAGACTTCTTTATTATTATTATTTCCCACTGCCAGTATTTGTATAAAAAGTAAATCTATGATATCATAATTGTACAGACAACTTAACAGTTTTTCCTTTAATTCCAGTGTACGAAGATGACAACATAATATTATCATCAAACCATGTTCCTTATTGTAAGGAAGATTTTTCAGACTTTAAAGTTCCTTTGTGTGTACCGGACCCTCCGGATCCAACCAAAACTAGAGAATATAATAAAGCAGAGGTAAATTTTATTTTAAAATAAATTAAATACTTACATTAATAAGTTGTAATCGTACAATTAATAAACACCCAGGACATTGATTCTATGACAAATTAACAAATTGAAAACGAAACACTGAATTTTGTTATGTACTCCAATATCAACATAAAGTTGGTTGTACATAGGATATATAAATTTGAAAATGGAAGACTATGAATAAAGTTATAATTAGGAGCCCTAAAACAACCTAGTTTATTAAATTGTTTTTTTTTTCTTATAAACAAATACAATTATTAATTTTACTATTTAAAAATTATAGTTGTATTAATTATATGATAAAATTTATTTTTTAGGTTTATAAAGAAGGTGAAAATGGATCAATAGAATTCAGCTTGGAACAATTGAAAGCTCGAAAATATATAGAAGATTATAAAAATTCAGCCGCCTTCAAGAAAATGTCTGCAGCAATAACGGAACCGGCACAGTTTGATGTCAAAAATCAGTCTTTCAATAATACATCCGCCTTGCAAACTTTGGCCAATTGTGCTATTGCAAGTGAAAGTTTCAACTATCAACGCAATAGTGATCAGTATTCTATATCTGGAATGAAAACGCAACAAGTGATCAACCAAGAATCTCATCACGATCAGAGACATTCGGACAACGGTTCAAATGATATACCCGTCAGTTCCGAATTCAACTTGGAAAATATTATTGCTCAATCCAATTCCATACTAAACGCCGAAGATCCTCATCAGAGTGTGCTGTTGGAACAGAACGAAGGGTACACAGTGGAATATATTGACATGAGCAAACCCCAGTATGATAATAATGCCAAGAACGAGGTTGTCTCTTCTGATAATGTGCCTTCTAATTATATAAACGCTGCCTCCAATGATCCTGCTTACGCCACCAATAAGAAGAGTGTCTACGCAGATTTTAATCAAAGTCTTTTAGCCAATGTCCAAGATGACTCAATGCACCTGAAAGAAACCAATAGAGAGATTGACAAAATATTTGCTAATCCAGGTAGCCTAGCCAAGTTTTTTTTTATTATTTTCAAAATCCTAGATACAGACAGCTCGAGATAATCCATTGCAATAATTAGTTCAATAAGAAGAATAGGTATGTATCAAACTGAGATATGGAAAACTGACCAAAGAGGTGAAAGAGATAGAATGAAAACAGCGGTCATCCTAGAAACTCAGGACTGTATAAATGATATATAAGAAACCTGAACAATCAACGAGCATGTATGGGATAGAGATTGAATGATGCATGGTAGAGGTATGTTGTACTTAGTTCTCTCTGACTATCCCAGTAGAGACATGGTGTGACAGAATACATGGATTTTTTTCATATTTTATTCCTGAATAAAGCTCAAGATAATAATAGTGATAAATTATTTGAATATTGTTTTTCAGATTTAGAAAACAGCTCAATAATGCCCTCTGTAATAGTGCCCCAATTTGATGGAGCTAATATTGAAATTCATAACGATCATTCCATAATAGCTGCGGCAAATTTGGCCAAATGTAACAATCGTCTAAGAGAGACATCAAACATGGATTATGGTTATAATATACACAGAAATACCCTAACAGTAAGTATTGCTAGAAATAAATTTTTACTATTGGTTTGACCCACTTTGGGTGTGAATGTCCAATCAAACTTTGACAGTTTAACACTATCACTTATCGCAAACCTATTCCACTGGACAACATATATAGAACTGTATCTATGGAATAGAGCTGTCAGAGTAGTGAAACACATTTTTCATTTTATTAGTGAGATTTGTGTCATATTGGCTATCAGGCACTTTTGGGATGGTGAAATAGCCTGTTAGTTGGATCATTTCTGCAGTATTGGTGACAAAGTAAGAGTAATAATAATAGTTTTTTTTAACATAGATTCAAAAATAATTTTACCAGTTATGAATTTGTTTATAAAAGCAGTTTTTGTATATTTGTTAAGTAGTGAAATGTTTCAAATGTTTTTTCGTTTAAAAGGACAATAGTATTTCGCTTCTCTTCAACAAGCATACTGGGTTATGTTACATCTCACAGTAATTTCAGGATAAACTGGTCTTGACACAAGTGACATACAGGATATAGGTAATCCCCCCCCCGTTAATCCCGACCCCGGCTAGTTTTGATTCATGATAATGCTGTATTTTTTTACAATCTTCACAATAAGTTTATGCAGTTTTTAGAAGAAAACAACTAAGATGATGAGTGAATGAGTCTTGTAAAGTGTGATTTTTGGGTATTGACAGTTTAAAACAAATTTTACATAATGTAAAAAAGCCAAACAAGTAAATCTAAATTCATTTTTAAAACTTCATTTTTTAGTGTTATAATAATTAATAATCTGAAATTTTAATTTCAGGCACCTCAAAAAGTTATGAACTTTGACGAGACATGCTCCACACAAATGTTTAACTTCAATGTGGCAAAGTCCAGTACACCAAATCAATTCAAAAAGCCTTACACTATTGACATTACTAAAACACCGAATATTAAAAAATTTAGTTTAATGGAAAACGATGAAACACCAGAGCGGATGCATAATAATTGCCAACCGAACGGAGCTTATCCCAAAAGCAAAGAATGTGACAGTGTTCCAACCAACGAGGCACATTGTGTTGAAAATAATGGACTGTCTGCTATTATGGAGACGACAGAATACAGGTTTGTCAAACATTCTATGTTGGATAAGCCTTAACTACAAGATATCTTTACACTAACCTAATTTTATTTTATTAATGCATATTCCTTTTAATTGCCTTTTGACATTTTATTTTTTTTTTCTTTAATTATAGTTTTTAATTTTTATTTGAGTTTTATTTTTCTCCCATTTTTAAATGAAAGTGGCTCGTTTAATTTTCCAAGTATACATTTTTATATAATTATACTTATTACTTCAGGCGTACTCACAGAAGCTAAAAGGCTGAAAGTGCTAATAGAGTCTCAAATTTTGAATTATAGATAAATCTGAGAAGCTTGTGACCATTTTGTTTGCGCTCAATGAGTATTTCCGGTCTTTGAGCCAAACATGTAAATAAAACAATTATGTATAAGTAATAATAAACAGGTGGGTTAAAAATTTCCAATTGAGAAAATGTTTTAAATCTATTTGGGCTACAATGGTCATATTATTTCTAAAAGGGTAGTCCTGCAGAGATTGCAGGTCTTTCTTTACACAGTCGGACAATTTTATTTTTGGTCTCCCAATGCTCCTTTTTCCATTTAGTCTACTGCCAAAGAGTTTCTTTTGTGTGGACTGTTTGTTTGTTCTTGCTATGTGCCCCAACTAATGGAATCGGCGTATTTTGATGAACCTCTATACTTTTATTGTTTAATTCAAATTCATGCATCCTCTCGTACATGTGTGGCTGATATTCAAAGTTCTTACATTTATGTCATGATGTCTTAATCGACTCCCATTTAGTTCCACTTTGTGTAATTTCTTCATAAGTCATTCTTTGTTACTCTTTCCACATCGTCAAACTGTCTCAAAGTTTTAATTTTCATTGGATGATATTATATTGTTTTATCTTCATGATCTTATTACAATCGATTTTATTAACTTTCATCTTCATTCTGCTACGGTCCAAGTCTCACATGCAACTTACTATCGATCAATATCGCCTGACGTCATTTCGATCAGCCGATATTTTTGTGTCTCGTCAATCTTAAATGTGCACCTACCTTTACAAATTATAAACACTACTATTGAAATTTTTACAAATATAATATATTTTAAATAAGAAAATTGGCAGTCATATTGGCAAGGGGTGGGTATCAAATGTCAAATGAATTTGCATCAAGTATTTCACAGATGGGCCCCTCCAACATTTTAATACCTTCATGGTGTCAATGATATACAGTACAATCTTGCTAATCCGGCTCTTCACTATACTGGCACATCCAGTAATCCCGCACTACAGATCAATCAACAAAACATTGATTCAAGTTGTATTTTATTAGTAAAAAATTATTTGGTTATATTGATGGGTCGGTGGCAGAGCAATTAGTGTGCTTAGTAATCCAGTGATGTCGAGTTTGAACACCACCCTGCCTTGACCAATTTCGTTTACCTGTAGCACAAGCATTTATGTGGGGAATATATATATATATATATATATATATATATATATATATATATATATATATATATATATATATATATATATATATATATATATATAAAGACGTATTAATCTATTTAAACAAGTAAATAAAAAAAAAAATCAGGTCACCCTTTTTCAAAGTTTTCTTCACATATTGAATTTGTAATCAAATTTTCACTAGCATACATTAAATTACTCAATAAATAAATTTTCCTTAATTTTAATTTTGTTCAAAATTACATAATTTTTAGAAATATATGTTATAATTTTAACTCTTTTTACATTGAAAACAGTAAAATATTATCGTTGCGTCTAACCAAATATAATTCAAATTTTATTAACGCTCAGCCAGAAACTTTGTTTATTTTCATATGACATACAAAATTGTTCAATTTTAACAAAATATCACATGAATCAAGATGGAAACAGTTTAAACATGCATTGTCATCGGGAATACACAAATTCAGAAAGTCAAAAATTGATTGCAAAATTCCAGTTGTTAGACAAATGAAGTTAAAGAAAAAAGGCTGTAAAAAATTACTTACTAATAATATTTGTGATATTTTACCTACATTTCAGTAATCCAAATTTTCCGCTAATCACTCAGTGAAATTGTATTGTTTTTTTTTTTTTTTGCTAATCCTGCAGTCTTGTTCTATCATCAGTGCCAGATTAGTGAGATTGTAGTCCAACTGTCGATGTGTTCAAGAGAATTCATTTCTCTTAACATATCGACAAAGTATCAAGCTAAGATAAGCGAGATTTGTATGCAGGGTCTATTTTTTCAAAATTTTCCAACTTTGAAGTAAAAAAACACCAACTTAGAGGCTTCGCAGCATATATGTTCTATATATATATATATGGATTTACTCAGATTTCGAGTAGAACATTTAGTTTGTCTGTGTGTGTATGTCCCTTATAACTTCTGATCCGCTTAATGCACAGTGCCTAAAATTTTAGAAAATTGTAGGCCTAAAAAACTTTTATACTCAGGATTTTGATTTTTCTTTCAATCAGGGGTTATCAACTTTTCAATTTTTACTTTATTTTTTTGTATATCTCAAAAACTATAAAAGCTGGAATGCTGAAAATTGGTATAAGTATAGACAAATACAAAATCTCAAATTGTTTTTTTTTTTAATCCAGAGTTTCTCAAACATTTATTTTTTTTAAAAACTTATTTATAATAAATTTACGTGTTTAACTGCCTATATTTCCAAAGTTTTTAAAAATATCGAAAAAAGCCGAAACACCCCAACTAGATAAATTAATTTTCTATAAAAAATATGAACATTGTAGTAGAACATCTCAAACTTTTTTTAACAATTTTTATAAAAATTTAATTTAGTGACGACATTGTTTCATACAATTTGTAAGGCAGTATACACTACACAATATCTACGTGGACTCAATAGTTTAATACTTAATCTCCAACATACCTACCATCATGCTGTTTTCATATTCTGGGTAGGAAAAACAGACTGACCTCCACACTATCCTATCCTGACATACATACATGTTTTATATAGAAAACAAAATATCTTTAAATATTTATTTATTTGTGTGTAAGTGTTTGTAGTTTGGTACGTATTCTTCACTTATACATACTATCGCCATCGACAGTTGGATTTCATGCGTTACATGCAACTAGTTTATAAAGTACTCTGCCTTTACCATACATAAACTTGACTGTAGAAATTTTTACTGTTCCTTTTGTGAAATTTTTAATAATTTATACATATTACTGTCATTTGAAGGTGTAATAATTTTCATTGAGAATTTTTTTTTACTAATAGCAAGACAGATGATAAAATTTTCGTAGGCTTGAGAGTATTCAGATTAAAAAAAGTGATAGTAATATTTTTAATACAGTGTTGTAACATTTATTCATAGATGTAACTTGTTACTAAGTTTAGTAACAAGTGCAGACGTAAAGCTGCCCTCGGACGTCTGCGGATGTTTAGCTTTATATCTTATTGTACACACTTACAATTGACATTCCAGTGAACAAATTGGTTCAAATAAGATTAGAGAAGCAAGTTAGATTACACAATATATCTACAATTTAACTTGTGATTTTTTTTGTTTATTTAAGGACTAATCATTGTTCCATTTCTTTTGAATCAGTATGTGGCGATGGTGCTTGCACATCACTACTAACCCCTCCAAAAATAATGAATACGAGAGGTGATATATAGAGGTCGCTTCAGCGGCTCGAATCACTCTGCTCGGAATTTTTAACGTTGTCGTTAGCCTCATGTTTTTTAGAGTAAGATTTATGGTTTGTGTCCACATAAGCACAGTAGATGCAGCGCATCAAACGGAATTTAGTATTCTATAATAGGAATTCATACATGTGCGTATATGTGTAATCGGATCATCGGCAATAACAATGTCGTTGCTAGGAGACAAAAATCCGATCTGTCCGCAACGCCTCTGCGTACACTAAGCTTTATATCTAATTGTACACACTAACAATTGACATTCTAGTGAACAAATTAAATTGGTTCAAGTTAGATTACACAAACATTTTAATATATACAATATATAATCAATCTTTTTCTTCGTGTGTCCTGTTGAGTCCCCCCGACGTTGACAATCACTCCAGAGAAACTCTATGTCTTGTGCAGTGTGAACAGGTCCTCCTTTTCCTGTATATTATCATTTTAAAGTATAAGTTTATTTAGTGTATGTATTTAAAATTTGTTTTAGAATTAAATGAAATATGTAGATACAGAATATAAATAAATAATTTATAAATGAATACAATTAGATGTTTAACATTGAGTTTGTCAGAATCACAGAATACAAATTCTTCAAGGGATTTAGATAGAACCAATAGAGCGACTTACTATGATCGTGGTTTCAGTGTAAAAGAACCTATTAAGTGTAATAAATTGCCTTCTGATATGCTTGGAGCGCAGCGTCTTGGGACTTTCAGTAAACTACTTAAGACTTCTTCGTTTCACAAACCCAATAATTAAGCAAAAGCACATTTGAAATGGTTACTTGGTATCATAAAACAGCTCTATATAAATTTGAGTTTTATTATTATTCTTAGACAGAGGTTACACTCTCATTCTGTCATCAGTCCGTGACTGTTGTCAGAATGATTGTGTTCAGCCTTGATTTATAGTCTGATTATCCGCACTGGCAGATTTTTAAATCTATTAATAAAATCCATCAGTCCACACCAGGCTGATACTAGAAAGAATGTGTATTGTTTCTCATCAAATTTATAAAGAAAATACACTCATTGTTTAAAATCTAGCAATACATCACTTATCTAATTTATTTTTTTATTTATTTAGATCAAAATATTACAATTATAATATATTAATGATAACTGTTTCAAAAGACAGTAGTCTTGATTTATCTCTTTTATATACTATTATGTAAAATGATAATAAACTGCCTCATTTAATGATTGGGCGGATATTTTGTGGTAGTTAATACTAAACATATTTGAATTATATATCTAGCTAAGGACAGCGCTTTGAAACATGTCGCGAAGTGACTCATATATATAATTCAAATATGCCTCATTTAAATTTCTAAGTTAATTTTCTTTTGTTATGAAAGCATTTGAAATAAGTATTCAAAAAATTGTAAAATATGTCTTGGAATACTAAACTAGCCTCTTTCATAGGGATACAATACATTTCTGTAAATAAATTATAGTTAATTCATAGTCATTTCAGTATTATAAACCAGCCACTTTCATTTTTTTCCCATTATACTTATATTCAATTCATCCCAACCTATTTAAAATGATGCACAAATGTCTGATATTCACTGAAACATAAGAGGAAAAATAATACTTGAGTTTTATTAATAACATATAGCCAATAATATATTTTATTCTATTATTTAGTATTATGCCTTTAATTAGTAAAAAACATAGTTGTACATTTAAATATTTAGGCCTATGAGTTTATTGACGTTTTGTGTTTAATTTTTTTTGCCATTTTTCATCTCCCAAGTTGATCAAAAAATTAATAATTTGTTATGATATAAAACAAAAATTATATAAAGCTACCATACAAAATATACAAATAAAAGACATTGTTTATAGAGGTTATGTGATAAAATAATTTGATTTATTATTTGGCAAAAATGACTAAGATTGATAATTATGTTTATAAGATGGTAAATGTGCAAGTTATTTCTCATTAGCACATATGGTTTTAACAGATCGGGCTCAAGTTCTTCGGGAAGTTATCAAACAACAAGAAATACAATGTTGGGGAATACAGCGAGAGAAAGTTGCATAGAGAAGTCTCACCAGGAGGGGGAGAGGCTACCTGAAGGGGGAGGGAGCTATATGCAGAAGCAACATTACCGACCACCTCTAACTCACCATTCTACAACTGATTACAATGATGGCAAGCCTTCTCCCGCTTTCAATTCTCATACACCACATCATTATTCTAATATACACCATCCCGACCATCAGTATCATAAAACTCACAATAATTACAATGGATATATGCCACAAAAAAGTATTCCTCAAGGATATCAAAATAGTCAATTGCAACATCCACATACTCCAACCAGTAACAGTAGTGGATATGTTCACCAACCTCAGTATCAGAACACTCACATAAATAACGTGAATTATCAAAACAGTGGATATTCAAACGCTCCCACTGCTCCTATGAATTATCATCCTGGCTTTCAGAATGTTCAGCAGGGTATTCAAAGCCCTCAAACTGGCTTCCAAAGCCCCACTCATATTATGCCCGGTTTCCAAAGTCCACAGCAAGCAGTCAATAGCCCCCAACAAGGCTTTGCCAGTCCTCAGCAAGGTTTTACCAGCCCTCAACAAGGTTTTACCAGTCCTCAACAAGGTTTTACGAGCCCCCAGCAAGGCTTTACAAGCCCTCAACAAGGTTTTGCGAGTCCACAGCAAGGCTTCACTAGTCCTCAACACAATTACCACAGTCCACACCCCGGATATCACAATCCCCAACATGTATATTCCAATCAAATGCAACATCAAGTTTATGCCGCTTCTCCTGTACCCCAGTCTGGATTTCAAAGTCCTCCTCACAGCGGAGTGACTTATCCTCCTCATCGCACTTTCCAGACTGGTGTTCCTTATCCTTCTCATCAACAGAACCATTCCTTCAATAATTCCCGACAGTCTTATCATCAACAAGCTGTTGTTAATCGCAGTAATGGTTCTGGTGGAATGACGCAATATCGTGATAAAACGCAACCTAACTATTCAAATATGAATCATTCACAAAATTTTAATACCAGTCAGTCATATCACGTACAAAACTCTTTGTATCAAAACCAAATAAAACAACAATCACCCAGTACAATATATAATCATTATCAAAATGATCAATCTGCCTCAGGTTATTCTAATTATAAAAATGTTCATAATACTAGTGGTAATATTACACAAGATCATTATTATGCTTCCAATCATCAAATAACACCTCATCCTCCTGTACAAGAATATCATCACACCCCTCCCAACCACCAATATATGCAAACATCCCCCGTTCACTCAACTTCTCAGCCTACTCCACCTGTCTCACACACTCCTAACTCACAAAACTTACAACAAAAGGTGTCTTACTCTAATGCTAATTCCTCTATTCAAGAACCTATTTCAACATCACAGAATGTACAGAAACCTCTTTACCAGAGTTCCACAGCAAAGTTAAGGAGTGTCAGACATGAAGTGCCCCATGTCACATGTAAATCTACAACGCAAACTGCCTCACCAGCTGCAAATCCTGGATTTTCTAATCAATTTCTTAACTTTATATCTGCCCGCAATGAGCCCAAAGATAATGCAAATACACCAAAGTTTAGCAACAGTCCTAACATATCGCAAAAAATGCACAAAAATCTGTATGTTTCTAGTCCGGAACAAGGTCAAGTACCTCCTAACACTGATCTAAATGCTTCAGAAACATCCAAACAGAACTCCGTACCAACGACTGCATCCACTCAAAATACTATTTCAAACCAAAGTCAATTGGACAAGCAAAGAGATCAGTCTAAACGCCAATTGGACTTTGAACAGCGAACAGAAATACAATCTGAAGACAGTAGAGATTCCATCAGTAAGAGTAGTAGGAAATCATCTGTGAGCTCCCGTCCATCCATCAATGCGGACAATTACCAAATGGACGTTGATAGTGAAAATTCCACAGACAGTCAAATGGTGCTGTATAAGTCTTGTTCTAATATATTATTAACTACTCAAGAAATTCCAAGGCCAGCCACCATCGACTTCCCCAAGATTATAGATCCTTTCAACAGAGAACTTATTAACTCTTTAATGCAATATGTCAAGTTTCCCAATAAGAACCACTGCGAGGGTTATTTTGATACAAAACATGTGCCCAAAGTTCAATTAAACAGTATAGTAACATTAGGAAATTCTAGTTATTCCATAGAGAAACTTCTGGGTAAAGGTACATTTGGTGCCGTGTATCGGGCAGTAGAGGAAACAACTCGCTTTCCTGTAGCGCTCAAATATCAGAAACCAGGAAACCCATGGGAATATTACATTTGTAAGGAGATCAAAGCAAGGATCAATGATCCATATGTGGTTAGTGTATATTTCATTTATTGTTATAAATCTATAAAAAAAACTAGTTTTTAAACTATTGTGTCTTAACATTCGATCTACATTATAATGTGAAGTTATGGAATTTTTTTTATAAATCACAGTTTATTCATTATATTATTAAAAAATCATATTTAGAATCTATCATTGTCAAAATTCAATAACAGTAAAATTACAAATTGGTCTCCACTTGTGCAGGGTGCTAGGAAGTGTTAGTTTTTTTTTATTACTTGTGTGTTGTATTAAGGTGAATATGAGAATTATTTTTTCCAGGATTTTCATTGATATTTGACCGTAGATTATTAAAATATATTTTTTTTAATTTGGATACCTTTGATGAATAAGTCGTTATTATGTACAAATCAATTTGGATTATAAAATACTTTAACGGTACTATATCAAATATTAATCTAGCATGTATCGATTAAAAAGTTTAAAGAATGTAATAAATTGTGTCATAAAATCAGGCCTTAAAACTGTTTCCCACCCAGAATCAAACTTAGGGCCTACCACTAATTATGTTGGCCTTTTAAAATATTTAAATACTTTTTATATTTTAGCAATTTGGTTACATGGATATTCAGTATGCTTTCTGTAGTGAAGCCACATTGTTTGTTTCTGAACTATCTAAATATGGTTCTTTGTTGGATGTCGCTAATAAAGTAAAGCAAGCTACTGCCAAGTGTATTAATGAACTGGTTGTGATGTTACTCGCCAGTGAGATGCTAACTATTGTACATTATTTACACAAAGCTGAAATCATCCATGCAGATATCAAACCAGACAACTTCTTGTTGATGAAAATGTAAGTGGTTTTCAGTATTTATACTAACGTAAACTTTCATTCATTCATTCATTCAATGTACACAAACAATATACATACAAGAAATATAAAATTACAATTGGTATCTTATCATTAATAAATTGTACTATTCATCCCTCAGGTGTGATCAGATCTCAGTTTTGAGGAAGGAGTATAGTTCTATTGATATTATATGAATTATATATGAGCGCTGATGGGCAATATCATGGTGGCAGTGTGGTCGATCGATAAACTGAATTTATGGATCGATTTCTTAAAAAAACATAAATAAATAAACATTGTTGGTACCAAAAAAAGCTTTATAATCATGAATAAAAGTGGAGAAAATAAATTACAACAATAATAATCTCATAATCTCATATAAAGTGAAGAGTCAAATTATACTCTGAAATGATAATACAATTAAATTGCCATCAGTGCCCTTACTCTCGAAACTAGATTCCAAATCCATTTTCAATATACGCTTATAACTTACCTAGCTGTCACATTATTCTCCGTACATTCTATAACTATTACGATATACCTAATTCTCTTGCTTATTCAAGAATAAGTCTACTGATTATGACTAGTATTGACAGTAAAATGATGTATTACTTTCAGTCCACACACAGAATCTCGTCATCCCTCGTTGCAACTGATCGACTTTGGCTGCGCTATCGATATGACCTTGTTTCCAGAGGGAACCACCTTTAAAAAAGTAAATTATTTCATCATTTATTTTCACTTAACTTTACTATCTCAGTATTCTTAGGTGTTTTAAAAAGATAACTATTTATTATCGCATAGTGAAAAGCTACATTAAATAATGATTAAGAACAAGATGTATGGAACTAATGTGAGAATGTTGACCAAGTAAAAAGTAGTAGTCACATGATGTGTAATATGTAGAGAAAAGGAATTTTTCAGTCAGAAAAGCATTTATGGGGAGAGGTAATTAATTAAATGAGGCAAAGTGTATAAGTGACAAATCACAATATAATAATTCTTATGGTCTGGAGAGGAGTGGAGGAAGAGATGCATCGCTTTGCTGCCAACCAATGTATGGTTGTGCATTAATAGTGTGGTTGATCCCACACACCACCCTTGCCACACCTAAAAAGGTAAAACTTTGAATGCTTGGTGAACCTCATTGCTGAACTATGTGATATGTTATTTTGCCTGTTGTGTTTTCGATTACCCATCTCTTATGATAATAGAAAAAAGTGGATACACTATTTTAAGCTGGTCCCTTATAGCTAAAAAATGATAATAAACAGTGAATAATGTGAAAAATTTCATATATATATATATATATATATATATATATATATATATATATATATATATATATATATATATATATATATATATATGTTACTAGAAAGGTTTTCACGGGTATTTGAAAATATGAAATTATTATTATCTTTGGGGTTATCCCGCGTCAAAATCAGATCCTTGGAAGGATCTTTCGTCAACCGACGTTTCGCCTGGCGATCCAGGCGAAATGTCGGTTGACGAAAGATCCTTCCAAGGATCTGATTTTGACGCGGGATAACCCCAAAGATAATAATAATTTCATATATATATATATATATATATATATATATATATATATATATATATATATATATATATATATATATATATATATATATATATATATATATATATATATATATATATAATGTTATGTTTATTAAAATTTGTAGGTTATTATGACTGAGGGTTTTACCTGCACAGAAATGAGAGAAGGTAAACCATGGACATATCAAACAGACTTGTACTGTCTAGCTGGTACTATTTTCTTGGTACTGATGGGAAAATACATGCAAAAAGTTGAATGTGGAGGCAGATGGAACGTAGAAAAGAAGTGGCCTAGGTTTGTATTATGTTTATTATCTTTATTAATAATCTCAAGTTTTGAGTGTGAACCTTTTGACAGCCATGACAGACTGACTACTGCTACATGTAACAATACTCAACACTGAGGGGTACTCTGTAATTCAATACATAACATCTTTCACCCCCCAAATCACAAACCACAGCTCTTCAATGTGAAACCACAGCATCCTCCGGAATACCCAAAATCTCTCTCCATCTCTGCACCTCATCCTTCAGAGCCTGCCCAATCCCCGATCCTCGTTCAATCTGTTTATCTTGGAGACCGCTTGTCCCAGGCTCCTCACGTCGGTCGGTTTGATCGGTAGAAGTGTTGGACTCCTGATCTCTATTCTGTGATGTTTCTCCAATACTCAATCTAGGCTCGACACGTCTTTTCAATTGATCAATGTGCCTTACCACCACGATTCCAAGACATGTGTCTATTATATATCTAGTTGGACCTCTCACTCTTTTGATTTCTCCTTTTAACCACTTAGGTCCACGTCCATAATTTCTCCACCATACCTTCTCCCCTACTTGAAAATTTGTACATTTCACTTTATTATTATTTTCAATATTTCTTTCTCTTCTTTCCATGGTTGATAATGGGTGTAAGATATCAAATCGAGTTCTAAATTTTCTTCTGTTCAACATTTCGGCAGGGCTTTTCAATGTTACCGTACTTGGGGCAGTACGTAAGTCAAATAAAACTCGTGGTAAGTACACATCAATATTCTCTGTTGGTAATTTCTGTAATTTCTTCTTCACAGACTGCACTGTCCGTTCAGCCTGTCCATTCGATGCTGGATGATATGATGGGCTCAAAATGTGTCTAATTCCATTTTGTTGTACAAAACTTTTAAACTCTTCAGATGTAAATGCTGTTCCATTATCTGAAACTAGAACCTCTGGTATTCCCTGTTGTGAAAATATTTCTCGAAGATTCTTTATAACATATTTAGAAGATTGTGTTGGTACAATTTTATCTTCCGGCCATTTTGAGAATGCATCAATTAAAATAAAAAATATTTTCCCTCTGAAAGGTCCGGCAAAGTCCACATGAACTCTTTGCCAGGGATTTGTTGGTGTAACCCATGAATGTATAACTTTTGCAGGCATGTTTCCTACTTGTTGACAAACTTCACATGCTGCTATCATATTCTCAATATCTTTATCTATATTTGGCTACCAAAAATAGCTTCTCGCTATTGCTTTTGTTACCACCATTCCATCATGGGCTTCGTGAAGAGATGTTAGTAGTGTGTCCCTTATTGGTGGTGGAATAACTACTCGATTTCCCCAAAGGATGCAATCCTCCATTATGGATAATTCCATTTTTTTTGTCCAAAAAACTTTATATACCTCAGGTACCTTATCTGGCCATCCTTTCAAAATCCAGTACTTTATCTTCTGTAAATGCACATCTTGCGATGTTAACTTTGCAATATCTTTAACTGTATTAGGAGTCTCTGATAAAAGTAACACATCATAAAATACACTTTCTTTTTCTTCGCTATCACTAGACACATCCTTTATCATCATTCTACTGAGTGCATCAACATCACCTATCTCTTTCCCAGGTTTGTATTTCAACTGATAATCATATGCACTCAGTTTTAATGTACACCTTAACATTCTAGGTGATAAAATATTAGGTATTTGTTTATTAGGATCAAAAATACCTAGTAACGGCTTATGATCTGTACAAATAGTAAATTTCCTGCCATATAAATATTGATTAAATTTACACAGTCCAAAAATAATTGCGGCTGCTTCTTTGTCTATCTGGGCATAATTTCTTTCACATTTGCTTAATGTTCTTGATCCCATGGCTATTGGTTGTTGTGTGCCATCATTCATAATATGAGAGATTACCGCTCCCACTCCATAAGGACTAGCATCACACGTCAATATTATTGGCTTCTTCAAATCAAAATGTACTAAGGTTTTATCACTCGACAGAATTTCTTTAGCTTCTTGAAAAGCTTTATTCTCTTTAACACCCCATTTCCATTTCACATCCTTACTCAGTAACCTGTATAGTGGTTCCAACATTGTCGCTTTATTTGGAATAAATCTTTCATAGAAATTAATTAATCCAAGGAATGCTTGTAATTCTGTGACACTTTTTGGTTCATTAACATTTTTAATTGCTTCCACCATTACTGCATCTGGATGTACTCCTCTGTTATCTACCACGAACCCCAAAAATGTCACTGATGTTGAACCAAAAATACATTTTGATTTATTCAACTTCAAACCCGAACCCTTCAATCTTTCAAGAACTTCATCCAATCTTTCGTTATGGATCTTTACTGAACTTCCTGCTATTAAAATGTCATCCAGCAACACAGAAACTCCATCTATTCCAGCAAGTAATGTTGACATAAGTCTTTGAAAGATTCCTGGGGCCGCCTTCACTCCAAAGGGTAAGCGTTTTACTTTATACAATCCTTTGTGTGTGTTTAAAGTAAGAATTTTTGATGTTGCTTCATCCACTGTTACTTGTGTATACGCTTGTTCTAAATCTAGCTTTGTAAATAATTTACCTCCTGACACGGCTGCTAATGCTTCATTGATGGTTGGTAAGGGAAAAGTATCTGTTTCAGTCACTGCATTTACCGTTGAGCGGTAATCACCACACAATCTTATGCCTCCGTTTGATTTGAATACTGGAACTATGGGAGTTGCCCACTCTGAATAAGTTATGGCCTCTAATACCCCGACGCTAACCAATCTGTCTATTTCATTTGAAACTCGGTCTTTCAACGCAAAAGGTAACTGTCTATGTCTCAAAAACCTTGGTTTACTATTTGAATTGACTTTAATAGTGACAGCTGGGGCTTTGTACTCTCCCAATTCTTCTGTAAATACACTTTGATAATTCTCTGTTACACTTTCTTGAGAAATATTATAAACATTTTCTGATAAACAAATTCCTTCAATCCTTATTTCTAAGGGTTCAAACCAATTTCTGCCCAATAATCCAGGGCCTTCCCCTGTAGCTATTAACAATGGTAAATTAAACATTTTTTTATTAAAAATTATATCAACATTTATCTCTCCCAACAGTGAAACTTGTTGATTTGACCAAGTTCGTAGTTGAATACTTGTTTCTCTCAAATATGGTAACCTATGTGGCCAAATTAACTTTGCTTGTTTTTCTGATATAATGGTATAGGTTGCTCCTGAATCAATCTCCATACATATTAATTTATTCTCTATCACAATTGGCACTTTTATTGGAGATGTTTGCATTGATGTTTTGCTAATACAGTACAAACTATTCATTTTAATATCGTCATAAACCTTTATGTCATATTTTTCCTTCTTTCTACGGCACATATTCTTTAAATGTCCCACTTTCTTACAATTATAACATTGGGCCTCACTAAATTTACACTTATTTGCCAAATGATTGCCGCCACACCGATAACATTTTAAATGTTTGTAATCTTTAACGGTCACTTTATTGACTAACATTGGTTCATCACGTTGAACTGATTGATCTATTTCATTTGTCACATCATTACTTTTATTTATTAACACAATATCTTCTGCTATTTCTACTGCCGATGTGTAGTCTAGGTTAGATTTTCTTAATAAAATTTCTTGGGTTTTGGCACACCTTATTCCTCCCAACCAGTCTGTCTCTTAACATTCTTTCTAATTCTTTAAAGTTACAGTGTGTGCTCATCCTTCTTAATATTGCAATATAATCTGCAATAGATTCATCTTTTTGTTGGTTTCTCTTATGAATTTGAATGTTTCTACAATCTCATTGGGTCTTGGATTAAAATGCACATCTAACAAGTTTTTTATTTCCACCAATCTTAATTCTGATGTCAACCTTGGAGATGCTAAATTCCTCACCAATTCATATAATTCACTTCCACAATATGTCAAAAATAGGGCTTTTTGAACATTTTCATCACTTATATTATGGGCTATCAAGTAATAAAAAAATCTTTCAATGTATGTCTCCCAACTTCCTTCCACAGCATTAAACTTTTCAAACACTTTTTCCATATTTTCTCGTCGCCACTATTATGTTTATTATCTTTATTAATAATCTCAAGTTTTGAGTGTGAACCTTTTGACAGCTATGACAGACTGACTGCTACATGTAACAATACTCAACACTGAGGGGTACTCTGTAATTCAAAACATAACAGTTTGTATACAATATTAATAAATAACTATATTTTTCCTATATTAACAATCCATGGTTATTTCTGACAGCTTTCCATAGAATTGCTATTCTTTTGTAAGTTGAAACATCGGAGTAATCTGCTTTTAGTGTTGTTAAAATCGCACGTTGACATTAAAACGAAAATTATTAAGTGAAATCGAAAATAAAGTGTCCATTGTTAACAAAATGATGTCACTATATTTTGCTTTTCAATTTCTATAAATGACAGCCGACTGTTGTCAAATATTTCGCATATTTTTATGATGTTTATTAATCAAATATTGTAGTTCCACAAGTATATTTTCCTTTTGACACGACGGCCGTTTTGGCTCACTAGGCTTTTATCAACTTAGCTAAAACGGTCGTCCTGTCAAAAGAAAAATATACATGTGGAACTACAGTCAATTTGTTTGATTAAAAAACCTTATAAGATGGAGTTCTACAGAATAAATACAGCATATTTTTATAATAAGTCATACCAAAGTCAAGCTTGTAAGGACTATACATTATCTTTCTCTATACTCAAAAATATCATTGGTATATATTTTTACTTTATGGTACTCATTATGTATATTTTTTTAAGTTATGTTTTTTTTTAAATCAACTCTTTTCAAGGCTTTGTTAAATATTTCTGTACCAATCATTTTTGAATGTATAAAATGAATGAATCGATAATATGTATAAATTAAATTTGTAAATTTATTTATAAAAATAAAATACACAGTTTAAATCCACAACTAATACAAACTTTATTAGTCTAAGCGCTTTCACTAGTTATACCTAGCTTCCTCAGAGGTACAATTTAGAGTTAATTAATTGTGCCTCTGACTAGCGAAAGCGCTTAGACTAATAAAGTTTAAACTCATCGATTGAAACTGTGTTTTATTTTTGTAAATAAATTTAAAATTATAAACTTAATTTAATTATGAACTTCCACTGTGTTGACGAAAATTTTTGATATTATATAATTAAAAAAATTGTTTTGTATTTCAGATATATGAAATCAGCAATATGGGATAAACTTTTCATTACATTATTGAATATTAAGGACTGTTCGAGCATTCCCGATCTTCTGACACTCAAGGAAATGCTGGACGATCATCTGCGAACGGAGGGTTGCAGTTTATTAAATGATAATTTAACCAAATTAGCTAATGTACTTAAATCTAGATAAATATGGCTTTTCATCTCAACATGAGGGTGACTCATTTACATTATGATGTGTCATTTGGTACATAATGTTTTCCTTTTGATTTCAATTTGATAATGTTCACACCATTATGTTTGAGATATAGAAAATATGACACGACTAAAGAAATGTATTTGTTTAATGTAAATGTATTTTGTCCATTTTGATGACACTGTCTTTATCGGCTGATTGGTTTAATCACAAACTAGAGATGTACTTCGATGTGGTAAATACCTTTGTTTGTCTCTGAACCAATCAATTAATAACAATATATGTATTCATTAGTTTTATAATCAATTATACTCATTAAGATGAATTGATTTTGTTGTTATAGAATTCAACAGCTAAATTATTATTATCATGTTGTCATCTGAATAACGATTTTTATAATATTATACAACCCTGCGTAGTATGGAAGACAAAGGTACTAAGCTTTACACTAAAGATCTTTAACTCGACTATAGATACGCAACTACATAATCAAATTAGTTAATATTGTTAATTATTGATAACTTTCTTCTAAGATATTATGCAATTTTTTATTATCGATTATTTTATTTAAAGGTTATACGAGATACTATGTATTTCACTTGTAATTCATCTCTTCTGATTGATAAATATTTATATCGCATTGGCCAAAATATCATGGTATAGATCTGTATCGAATGAAATTATAATACTGTATGTATTTAGACAGTATAAAGTCAAAGTAAAATCATTAACATCATGCATTTGGTCAAGCAGTGTCTGTATATGAATATTTACATATATCGTCCCTCCTATGGCAATCTAGCAAATCTGCAAAAAAGAAATTTTACAGGAGAGCAAAAACAAACTTTGACACTCTATGTAAAATCCATTTTATAACGCAGTTAACTTTTTTCTAAGCTTAATGGAAGATGTTACAGATTCAATACTTTGCCAGAGTGTAGCTATTGTGAAAACGATTAAAATGACACCAAAAACTCATTTTCGTCAAAAATGTTAGTTTCGCGAGTTTGCCATAGGAGGGACGCTATGAGATACAATTTAACTTTTACATTTTTTAAATTTAAATAGTAAAGTTTTAATTCTTCTATTAATTTGATATTTTATTGTCTGCCATAATTATTTTGTTGGGTAACTTCAGGTATGAATACAATATAATAATGTTATTATTTCATTTTAATTGAGTAAGGTAAAATTGTATTTGTGTGATACTAGATAAATGGATTTTTTTCCTCCTGCGTAATGGTATTTAAGACATTTTTCTATTCTTTCATACAATATTTGTCAGTGGATTCAGATGAAAATATTTCCGTTGTCAGTCATTATTTGTATATATTCGATCAAATTGTAAAATAATTATTTTATTTCTATATCATACTAATTAATTAAGTTTTCATAAAATACTTTCATAAAAGCGACTAGTGCGCTCGATTAGTAATCCAGGGGACACGTTTTTTTAATACCACCTTGATCAATTTCGTTCAGCTATAACAAAAGCATTTCAGATGGCAGAGCGGTTAGCGCGCTGGGCTAGGTAATCCAGTGGTCGCGAGTTCGAATCCTGCCTCGACCGATTTCGTTCACCTATAGCACAAGCATTTATGCTTATTTTAGGGAACGTAGGAAGATGTATATGTACTTGTTTAACAAGGACATATTCATTTTTTATTTAAAATTTTTTTTTGCATATTTAGAGAATTTATGTGGATGTACATTCATACATAATATGTGTTCCTGATATAAGAAAATATTAATTCTTTTTTAAAAAATATATGTTTAGTATTTTTACCACAAATGAGCTGTATAATGTAGGTATAATCATCTCATGTGGTTAATTTAAATGATCTTTTGAATGTAATTTTTATTTAAATGATCTTCCTAATGTGTATTCGATATTGCATATTAATAACATTATTTAGGTAAACGCAGCTTAGTAAATATTTTTTTTACATTCTATGTTAAAAAAATATATAAAAGATTGCAAATAGGCTAAATAAATAAATAATTACGAAGTTAAGACAATATATTTATTTCTGACTGAAAAAATGACTTGTGTGATATGTTGTATCATTGCAGTTTTCAAAAGGCAAGTAAAATTATGTTTGCAATAATATTGTTCTTAGTGACATTTTGTGTTAATATGTGGTTTTATATTTTTTATTTGTGGAAACCGTCGAAATAAAATGAAAACGGAAACTTATTGCAGGATTGGGTGATAATTTAACAAGAATAGATGCCAAATGTAATTGTTCTCGTAAATTGTCTAATTACTATTTGTGCACAGACTAAACATAAGTGTGAATATGGGTTAAGATCAGAGATGTGCAAAATGGGTACCCAAAACCATTTGAAATGCAAAATGGAAATGGGTTGAAACTTTTCCATTTGAAAATGCAAAATGCAAAATGGTTTTTAAAAAAGCATTTCAAATGCAAAATACCTATTTTCAAAATGCTTTTTAAAATGCTAAATGGTTTCTCAGGTGAAATGAAAAAGTTGAAAAAAACAGTTTTGTATTAAAATGATTATTGAACTAAACAGTTTTGTAATTTAATAATGAAAAATAAAGTAGAACAGCTTGTGGAATAATTTTCTTAAGTTCAGACTAATTTTAATTCTCCAAACGAATAATAGTTATATACATATTATTAGAGTAGGTACTTCTTATTTGGTCAAAAATTTATATAATTTTTTTTTGAAATTTCTAAGCGTCCACCAATATTCGATTCTAAGACACAAAAAATTATTTATATATATTTATTTTATTTTTTTATGTCATGTTTAGGGGTCGCTACCAGTAATCAAAATTCAGCAATTTATGAAAAAATATAAATTCCTTATATTGCCTGAAAACTTACCATTTAATTTAGAAAATGAAAAATATTGTAGTAGATATAATGATAATTATTATTCTTTTAAAAAATCGTATAGCGCCGATTAATGAATCAGAAGCACTCCAAGTACTTATGCTAATATTTCAGTGTTATGTTGCTCTATGAAACAATTCTTTTTTAGTCCTTGAGAAAAAGTTCTCATGCTTTGACCACTGTGGACATTTGGTGACAATGTGGCAATTCATTCAACTCTGTAGGACCATTTACACCAATGCATCGAACACAGTAAGCCCCTTTGTTGGCTCTGTCCAGCCACTTAAGGTAGCAAGGTAGAATTTTTGGTATCAGGATACTTCTTATGTTGTTGAAAGATTAGTAAAAGATATTGTTCTTTAGTGATGATTAACTTATTGTATTCTTCAAATAATGCCACTCCTTGTTCTACAATATCATTCACGGCTCGCAATGTATGTATTTTTACCAGCACTGTAGTCTTTGTCTTATTTCAAAAGTCAGATACGATTCCATTTCTGGAAAAATTTCTTCGTCAAAAAATGCAAGTGCGATAAGCTCTTTGGATTGATAGGTACCACAAATGATCAAGGATATTTTTCAATTCCTTTGTTTCCATAATTCGTGAGTTTTTAAGAGCCACAAATTATTTCTTTCTAAAATGGGTAATCGGTACCTACACAGATTCATGTTTTGTGATTTTTTCTATTAGATCTCTATCAAATGAACAGTGAGAGGTATACTTTAATAGAATTCGTTTTTCAATGACTTTACTACATTTTTTCTATTAGATCTCTATCTCAATGAACAGTGAGAGGTATATTTTAATAGAATTCGTTTTTCAATGACTTTACTACATTTTTTCTATTAGATTTCTATCTCAATGAACAGTGAGAGGTATATTTTAATAGAATTCGTTTTTCAATGACTTTACTACATTTTTTCTATTAGATTTCTATCTCAATGAACAGTGAGAGGTATATTTTAATAGAATTCGTTTTTCAATGACTTTACTACATTTTTTCTTTGCTTCACGAGTTGACGACGAATGGATGAAAAATTATTTTAAATTCATAAGGATCAGATCCTACACTTTTCAATGCTGACATCAAAACCTTACAATAATTTAAACACATTTTGGGGCCAAAATTAAATATTTTAACTTGTTGCATAGACGATAGCAATAGGTACAAAATTTCATATATTTTTCAAAATTTTGAAGCTCAGCAACCCACAAAAATTATTTTAAATGAAAATAAAAAAATACGGGTATACTTTTTTTGGTAATAGAAGCGAATAGGGGGGAAGCATCCTATTACTGACACTGTTTAAAAAATCTTGAAATCTCTATGGCTCATGGAGATTGCAATAAGGAAAAAAAGAATTAAAAAAGAATTGTGAAATATCGGCTAAGTGTTGGTAAGAGTGAATAATAAGAATGACCAGTTAGGTACTTATTTTACATTTTCCTCCACACCCCCGTCATGTATGGGATCAATTTTACAATTTCTTCTTTCACCAGTTAACCATATAAGTAAAATAAAACACGTGAATTTAATTCGTTCAAAAGGAGATTACAAGATTAATGTGTCAAAAGATAAAATTAATCTATAAAAAAAATAGGTTTGCTACCAAAGAAGAGTAATGTTGCAAAAATGCATTTGAAATGCAAAATGCATTGAGAAAAGCATTTGAAATGGAAATGGAAATGGGTGAAATAAAAAAGCATTTAAAATGCAAAATGGAAAATACCTATTTTGCATTTTGCATTTCCATTTGAAATGGATTTATTTGAAATAAAGCACATCTCTGGTTAAGATGAGTGAATGTGACCTGGGTTGCAAAATAAATTATATATTCTGAATTAGACAATTTTAATTATTGAAATTTTTGTATATTTTAAACTATAACAAAAAACAATATATGTATATTAACAAATTTTGGAACACCATATAAGAAAAAGAGATGTTTAATTTAAGTAAAAAATCAATGAAAAAAGATAAGTAGGTATGTTACAGAAGAAATGTATTATAATATTGTTTTTCGGATTCTATCGGCCATGTTGATTCCCGCCTATCTCAAGATGGTTTCAAATTGTCTTTGTTAGACTTGCAAGAAAAGGTCCTGAAAAGTTGAAAGAAAATTAACCACTTTGTGCTTTTGAACGAGCAGTGTTCGCAGGCGGTGCGTCCGTCCTATCGCACCAACCTGAGCACTGCTCACATGTTTAAAATTGTTTGCATTACTTAAGATAAACGAATGATCTATGCTCGCCAGGTGTCACTTGACACTCTTAGAGGTTTACGAAGATTGTTTGAACCTATTGAAAAACATAACAAAAATATTTTGGAAGTATTATATTTTATATTTAAAAATTTCTGATAGTTTGAAATTTATATTATGACCTGATGTTTTTAGTTCTATTTTTGTGAAATAAACCAAGCACGAAGTGGTAAAATAATAAATTTTACTGGCTTCAAGACAATTTGGAATAACCTCCAAATATATCACAATCAATATGTATTGTGAACACATTGAGATGGTTTGGTCACATGGGGAGAATGAATGAGGAGCGCCTGACGAAGAAAATATACAGAGCGGAAAGGAATGGAATGAGAGGTCGGGGACGCCCAAGAAAGGGATGGAACGACCATGTGAACGATATTCTGAAAGACGGAAATGTAGAAGTGTGAGCAACAGACGAACATGTATGAGACGATGCATGAATGTGGACGAGGCGAGAAATGCGTGCCAGGATAGAAAAATGTAGCGTTCGGTTCTCTCTGCCTACCCCGCAAGGGACATGGCGTGATGGTATGTATGTATTGTTGTTTTATTTCAAGCATGTTTTATTACAACGTGAGTGTGATTGATAAATCTTAAAGTTTGTGAGCTGCTATTCAAAGTTAAGATTAACACTTACATAGTTTAGATGCCACCAAACTTCTTGAGCCTTTTCGACATGGAGTGTCTTTTTGCACATATACCAACCAAGCATGAGTACACAAATATGCAATCTGCACATCCACGTGACGGGTTCAAGTTGTTTTACGATAACTATATACACATGTAGATCAATTAAATTTGTATACTTAAATATTTATTATAATTTTGAATAAAATCAATAATCTAAATGGAATTCTTTACATACACTAGTATATTATGTAGAGGGTGTTCAACGTAAATTATAAAGAACCTGATGTTGTCTTGGATACAAAATTGTCTGGCCCATGTAGCCATTATTTATGTGTGGTTGAGCAAGAATTGAATAGAAATGCTTATATTATATAAGTCAAGTATTAAATGTAATAATTAATTGTACAAGTTACATCACATTATATGTATATATGAGTTGAATTTTAGAGCTCTAGGATGTTTCAGTTGAGATTAAGTTCTACCCATCTTTATTTTTTAATGATCTTAGTGTTAATTTTAAAATAGTGATAATCAAGATGTTTAGTAACTAGAAAAGACAGTATTTAGTTTTTTCAAAACTGGCCTCTTATTCCGTGTATAACTAATTTAGTATGTATTGTATATTGAATGTTTTCACAATGTTATTTTGTTTTAAAAATGCGTTAAATAAATTGTAATCATATTGCATAGATGCGATTGTGACTGCTAGTAGTTTGTATATTACGCAATGTAAAGTCTTCAGGATAATGTATTTTTCTAATAAAAAGAGAATGTACTTTCTCATAACAACTTAAGATGGTATTTGATCATCACAAATGGTACGAGGTTTGCTATATTTATTCATCAGGGCGTTGTAAGATATTTTTATGGTTGTATAGTAAATATCGTATAATATTTGAACAATGATTGTAATTTGTAATAAATTATGTTTCTTCATGCATTTTTTTGTATTATTCAACAGCCTGAAATTATTAATATATCGATACCTCCTACGTAAACTACCGTAAGCCACATTTTTACGATTTTGAGTTTTTTACATATTCGGGTTCCTTTTGGATCGATCTATCAAAAACACAAATAAAAAAATTCAAATCGTCCTACAAATAAGTTTTTTACAAACTTAATATATAATATCTAAAATTTAGAACGACGTGTAGTACGGTATAAACAGATACAATTGTTTACGGGGAAAAAACGCAGAGAATTCTGTGACGCTAGTGTAGCATTTTTCCGAAAGTATTGACTCTGTTGAAATTATTTAAATCGTAAATTTTAAATAATATTTGTTTTTATAGCTCATAATCAATATGTTAGATTTGTGTTTCCTGTGAACATTTGAAACTTTAAACTGCTCTCCTCTAAATTTGACTTTTTGCACTTACGGTAGTTTACGTAGGAGGTATCGATATTTTTCACTGTTTTTAGTAATGAATAATCTTGAAAATCGGACAGCCACACAGAACAAGGACATGTGCATAAAAAGATTTGAAATAAAATACAAACATTTTGTATGATATTTGTTTATTTATATTATTTTCAATTAATGCCGAGCCTTAGCTTCTTCCTTTCTTGATATTCTTTGATATTATCATACTTTCTTTTATATAATAATGTGATATTGTTTGTATCTATCTTCTTTGAAGAGAAGTCTTCATTTTTTAACAATTCAGTACATTTAAATACATACCCGGATATATTTTTTTCCCATTTTTCCAATTGTAATTTATCTGTACAAGTATAGAGCATTACATTGGTTGGAAGAACAGCAAAATCAATAATGTTTCTTTCAATCAATATTTTATTAAAAAAAGTATAGTTTAAGGATGTATCTTCTTCTTCCATCACTTGGTACATAAAAATAACATTGCATGAATGTAGAGATACACCCAACAAAGATGACTTGTCAGACAATTTACATGCTGATATGTGATTCACAGGCAAACAATCTACTTTTATGTCATCTTTCTCCATAAAGTTTTGGAATGCTTTAGTTATTTCTGAATTTTCAACATACTTACTGGCATCAATGCTCAGAATTTCTTTACCAATCAAATATTTCCATATTTTCAAAGTACCATCTCCGGATCCACTTATCAGGAAATTTAAGTTATGTGGGAGAAATAAAATGGAGGTAACAAATTCTTTATGACCCATACAAAATGATTCAATTTTATAAGTTCCTGGATAATTGGAAACTCTTATCTTCTCATCACGATCGCATGTTAAAATATATTTAGAGTCAGGTGTCATAAGAATATCTGTCAGTAAACTAAGATGGCCTAAAATTTGATGCCCTTTCATATTGTCATTATTTGCACTGTACACAAATACATCTCCAGTTTTGTCAGCAACAAATATATTTTGAGAATCTGGTGAAAATATAGCTTTGCTACCAGCTCTAGGTAAACTATGTTGACATATAAGAGAACCATCCGATAAACTGTACACAAACAATCGTTTCGACGAAGATAAAACTCCTAAAAGATCGCATTTATTCGAAAAAACTATGTCAGAAACACTGCATATTTGCTCAACATTGCTTTTTTTGAGGTTAGGTCCAATCTTGGGTATGGTTATACATTTAAATTTTTCCGCGTTTATGTGGCGCCACCACACTTCTGAATTAAATGTAACGGCTATAAAATCGTGACATACACAAATAATGCTCATTATATAAATGTAATAATTACTTTGAACTAATTGTAAAATAACTGACAACAGCAAATACTTCAATAGAAAGTAAAATGAAATCATGAAATGACAAATAACATTTGATTTCAATCAAATCATATGCCAAACCATAGATTACAATTTCAATATTTCATGGATACATTAGAAAACTGTGTTCTTTAAAATCAAATTTACGACTAAAATCAAAACATAATACAAACACATGTATGTATGAATAAATTCATATTACTAGTTGCATGTAACACATGAGATCCAACGTCGATAGCGATAGTACGTATAGTTGAAGAATAACTACCAAACTATAAACCCATACATACAAATTATTTAATATTTTAAGATATTTGGTTTTCTATACAATTCATGTACATAGGTATGTATGTCAAGATAGGATAGTATGGAGGTCAGTCCTTTGATCCTACCCAGAATATGAAAACAGCTTCATTCGCTTTTCCTCTTTGTTGACTTTCTTCTTCTTCTGGACATAGGCCTCCCCCTGGATAGCTCCCTATCTTGAGAAGACAGCATCCATCCGCCTCCAGCCACTCGTCTTATATCATCAGACCACCTTGTTTTAGGCCTTCTAACACTTATTTAATGCCCTGCCCAGCTCCACTTCTGCTTGGTAACCTTTTTTGGACAACGTCGATTATTTTGATTTTCTCTCTTATCCACAAGTTAGTTTTTCTATCTCTTAACGAAATACCCAGCATTCTCCTTTACATGGCTCTTTGTGTTACTGCTAAGTTATGTAGCATTTTATACTCTACAAAGCGCAAATACGCCCAATTATTGAATATGGCAGTCACCTCTGGAGTGGCGCCCCCCAATACCTACTGAATACCCTCGACGCTGTCCAAAGGCGTGCTATACGTCTGATTGATGATCCATCACTGACTGATGGATTGCAATCACTAGAACACAGACGCAGAGTCGGTATTTTAAGTTTATTCTATAGATACTACCACGGGAATTGCTCAGAAGAACTTGCATCTTTGGTCCCTCCTCCACCCACTCGCAACAGAGTCACTCGCTTCACTCAATCGCAGCATCCATTCACAGTGGACCTTCAACATAAACGAACAAGTCGCTTCTCGAACTCCTTTATTAACTCAGCAGCCCGACTGTGGAACGATCTTCCGAATTCTGTGTTTCCATCTTCGTACAACCCGGGTCTTTTTAAAATCCGCTACTGCCATTCAAATTGTATGAAGCAATGTCGTCACTAAATTTATTTTTTATAAAAATTGTCAAAGAAATTTGAGATGTGCTAGTACAATTTTAATATTTTTTATAGAAAATTAAATTTTCTAGTTGGGGTGGTTCGGCTTTTTTCGATATTTTTAAAAAATTTAGAAATATAGGCAGTTAAACTCATAAATTTATCATAAAAAAACATTTTTCTTAATAAAAAATGTTTGAGAAACCCTGGAATTTTTAAAAAAAAAATTATTTGAGATTTTGTATTTTTCTATATTTATACCAATTTTCAGCGTTCTAGCTTTTATGGTTTCTGAGATACATGGAAAAATAAACCAAAATTTCAAAAGTTGATAACCCCTGACTGAAAAAAAAATCACAATTCTGAGTACAAAAGTTTTGTAGGCCTATAACTATTTATATACTCTGAAATTTGGTGCTCTGTAAATTGAGCGGATCAAAAGTTATTAGGGGGGACGGACAGACACACAGACACACAAACCTCACATAAAATGTTCTACTCCAAATTCTGAGTAAATCCATTTATGGGAACATATATGCTGCGAGGCCTCTAGTTGGTGTTATTAGCATGCAATAAGTCCACTACGCCATACAAAATGTTCCTTCGTACACGCATCTTGGCTTAATAATGTCGATTCATTCAGAGAATTGAATTTTCATGAACGAATCGACAGTTGGATCACTCATTCTTTTTATGTGGTCGAACCAACTAAGGCCATTATGTACTTTGATTTACTCAGAATTCGAAGTAGAACATTTACTGTGTCTGTCCCCCCCCCCCCCCCCTTATAACGTTTGATCCGCTCAATTTACAGAGAACAAAATTTCAGAATATAAAGATAGTTATAAGTCTACAAAACTTTCTTACTCAGAATTTAGAATTTATTTTTCAGTCAGGGTCATCAGTTTTTGAAGTTTTACTTTATTTTTCCATATATATCAATAACCATAAAAGCTAGAAAGCTAAAAATTAATATAAATATACACAAATACAAAATCTCAAATCAGTTTTTTCAAAAACATTTTTTTATGATAAATTTATGTGTTTAACTGCCTATATTTACAAAGTTTTTAAAAATATCTAAAAAAGCCGGAACACTCCAACTAGATAATTAAAGTTTCTATAAAAAATATGAGCATTACATCTCAACATTTTTTTAACAATTTTTATTAAAATTGAATTTAGTGACGGCATCGTTTCATATAATTTGTAATGCAGTAAACACTATACAATATCTCACTTAGTAGTTTGATACCTACTTAATTTACAAACATACATCATGCTGTTTCATATTCTGGGTAGGAAAAATCAGACTGACCTCCATACAATCCTATCCTGATACATATACCTACATGTTATTTAAAGAAAACAATATATCTTGAAATATTTATTCATTTGTGTTTAAGTGTTATAGTTTGGTACTTATTCTTAAACTATACATACAATCGCCATCGACAGTTGGATCTCATGTGTTACATGCAACTAGTTAATATTATTGAATTTATATGTTATCCAAGTGTCGATTTGTTCAGGAGAACTTTGTTCTCTTAACATATCGACAGTGAATCAAGCCAGTATACGCGAGAATTGTATACACGGTCTACTTTTTTCACGGCTTTTCCAACTTTGAAGTCAAAAAACACCAACTTAGAGGCTTCGTAGCATACATGTTCCATATACGGATTTACACAGAATTCGGAGTAGAACATTTCGTGTGTGTGTGTGTGTGTGTGTGTGTGTGTGTGTGTGTGTGTGTGTGTGTGTGTGTATGTGTGTGTGTGTGTGTGTGTGTGTTTGTCGGCCTTCTTGGCTCAGTTGGTTAGATATCTGACTGCTGAGCCAAGGGTCCCGGGTTCGATTCCCGGTGGAGACACAGTTTTTAATTGTGTTTTCAGTCTGGATCTGTGAGACGATTAATATCGTAAGTCTCCAGAATGTGGCAACTAGTTATTGGGTGCGTGTTAAATTAATATTTGACATAGAACCTGTTAGTTGCCCGAGAAGCAATATTAAATAAATAAATAAAATATCTTAAAATATTCAATAATTTGGATTTAAGTGTTTATAGTTTGGTACTCATTCTTCAACTATACAGTCATTATACATACTATCGCTATCGACAATGCAACTAGTATATCTAACAAATGACTTTTAATGAGCTTCAAAATAATTCTAAAAAAATTCAAAAATTTCAATTTTCTGACATGAGGTGTCCTGTGTACTTTTAGACCTGCGTCAGTCTTGGATCGAGAAAATAAATTTGATTTGCGCTCAATCCAGGAAACGATAAAGGGGCTGTGGGTCGCGCCAGGGCACAACCTAATTGCCAGCGTCTTGAGTCAAGAATAAAATATAGAGTGATGCCGCCCGCCCCTACCGTAGGTCAGCGAGAGAAACCCACCGTCCCTCGCGTTTGAGTAGGCCGCGGGTTTGGGTACTTTCCCAAATTCTTTTGTCTATGAGTTGTTTTTCATAGAGGAGTGTGGCAACACCGGGTTTTCACCTGCCACAAGACTTTCAAAATTCAAATTTTGAAAAAAGATTTAAAAAAAAAAATGAACCGACAATCGGCCCTGCCACCGACGAATTCATATAAAAAAACAAACGGGCCGACGGAACGTCACCCGAACACAGAAAAACGCCAACAACCTGGTTCCTTTAAACAAGGCTGTCTCCGCACTCCACGCGGGTCAAACTTTTTAACCATATCTAGCATAACTTTTCTCATATCATAGGGAAATTATTGTGACTGTGGAAGCCTTCGCAGAGGAAACCCTGAAGTTAGGATTTTTCTTCAATCGCTGCACGTCTCTCGAAATTTCCTTTTGTTTTATTGACAATTGTTTTATTTCATTTTTTTAATTTATTATGTAAACAGACAGTTAAATTGACTTATTTTACTAACATATAAAATATGACATGTGAACCAAATAAGTTTACAAATATTATCGTTATTATATTAACAAAAAGAAGTAGTTTTGAGGAAGGGAGTAGGAAAGAAAAGTACGAAAAGGGGAACACACGTACACCACCAACCGCGGCGCAGTAACCTATAAATTGAACATTTAAATCTATTTAAGGAGTTATTGAAAAGGTATATTTCATTAAAGAACGCGTTGTAGTTACAACACGTTCTATATATGTTCTATTACGTTCTGTATCTTATAACTTTGACAATACTTGACGAGGGACGTCGGCGATTGAGGAACGGTGATCAGCACCAAAGTAGGGCCTTTGTATCTGCGTGGATGAAGCTGTTCTCGCCCTGCACCTCCGGTCCACAGATCGGGACCAACACCGAGGACGTCATGACTCGTAGTGGCCAGAAATCTACGCCTGGTGTAGTCTGTTGGACGTCCCCTCCAGCAGATTGGTCTAGGAGGATAAGACCGCGTGCTCGGGTGAGTGAATCTAAATTTTTTCTTTCCCTCGATCCGAGACTGACGATGGTCTGTTTATTTTGTGCCGGACGTCTCACGTCCTCGCTAGACACTATATGCCCTCTCGCCTCTATCAGGGCGAGTTGGTATCAATCATCATCATCATAATCGTCAGCCTGTGTTTGCCCACTGCAGGACATAGGCCTCCCCTCTCCTTCTCAACTCCTCCCGTTCCTGTGCGACTCCCATCCACTGTGGTCCAACAAATCTTTTTATGTCGTCCATCCATCTATTAGGTGGTCGCCCTTGTGGTCTCTTGTCGCCTCTCGGTCTCCACTCCACCAGTCTTTTAGTCCATCTATTACCGGTCATTCTTGATAGGTGTTCTGCCCATCTCCACTTCTGCATGGCTATTCTCTCAACCACATCGGACAGTTTGGTCTGACTGCGTATCCAGTCATTCCTCTTCCTGTCTTCTAGTTTTATTGCCAACATTATTCTTTCCATCTTCCTTTGTGTTATACGCAGCTTGTTGGCAGACAATTTGGTTAAAGTGGTTGTTTCCACGCCATAAGTGAATATTGGCAGAATGCACTGCTCAAACACCCTTGCCTTCAGAGAATTTGGTATGGGGCTACGAAAGGTGTTATCGAGTTTCCCAAAGGCCGCCCATGCGAGACTTATTCTTCTCTCAATTTCTATGGTTTGATTGTCTCTGCCTAGGGTCATCTTATGTCCAAGGTATATATAATGATCAACCTCTTCCACTGGAAGGCAATAATTGCTTGTGTCTAAGTTTGTCATTATTTTAGTTTTCTTGACATTCATTTTTAAACCAATTGAAGCAGATATACCTTCTAGTTGGCTGATCATTTCCACCATTTCATCGACATCCTCCGAGATTAATAATATTTTATATCTGTAATAATTCCTTGTGGCAGACCACCTTCGAGAAATTTCTTTCGAGCGTGCGCCTAGTAAGTGACAGCATAAATATTTATTTATCGCTAGGCCGATTTCGTCGCCCTCGGTGTCGAGCATGTGACAATAACCGCGACAGCGGTATGTTTCTACATAGAAAGGTTCGAGAAAGTTCACGGACGTTGAACTCACCAACCCTTAGCGCTAGCACTATTTAAGGGAGTGTACGTCTGTACACAGAATCGAGATCGTGATCGTCCTTATTCGGCTCACTACCTTTTGCTAACCTGCCCGCTCGCTCACTTCGACTCGCTCGTCATACCTACTCATCGTGAGAAAGTTCATCTGTATGTGTTATATTGTTTGTAAATTTACCTATAAGAAAACTGTTAATTGTGATTAATATACTGATTGTAAGTTGATCAATATACCCATTCTTTCTTCTTCATATCCTCAAAACCACTGTCCCTGTAATCTTAATACAAACTATATCAAATCTCCTTGATTTGATATTCACCTGGTAACCACTTGGTTTCCAATCCGCTTTATGCTAAACAAATTGGACATTGGTGTCTTATGTTTTGTACTTACATATGCATATAATGTCTAGGAAATATATATAATTTGCTTTCACACATTTCCTGTACATTTCGGGCATTAAAAATCCATTAATATACATAAAAGACTTCTATAAAATCTCTAATTTCATCACATTTTCTATGAATAAAACTAAACTTTAACTAAAACTAAACTTGGTCCAGATGGACCAAGAAGATCCTTGAATAGAGACCACATGGGACAGGAGAAATAGAGGAAGACCACCTACGTGATGATCCGATGGTATAAAGAGGGTTGCTGGGTATCTGGATGCAGAAGGCCCAGGACAGAGGAATCTGGAGAGATATGAGGGCGGCCTATGTCCAGCAGTGGACAGAGATGGCTGAATAAAGTAAGTAAAGAAAATATATTTGTGACTGATGATGATTATTGTTAATGTTTTGTTTCTGTAGAACACAGTTGAAAGCCATAAACAATTTTCCAAATATTCATCAATGACTAGTCTTTTGTCATAGACAATCTATCACAAATGAACAAAAAGGAAACAACTTATTTTATTGTGAGTATTATAGTTTATGTAGTAGAAATGTAACTTTTTACTTAGCATAATCAAAAAATACACTTTATGCAAAGAGTACATCATTATTCAGGAAAACTGACAACAAGAGGAGAAAAATATCTTTTGTGTTTGCACTGTTTGCAGTAGTTCGCCAGCCATACTTGTTATTGTCGTCGGTGGGGGAGTTCACGGGCACGAAATCGGATAGGAGGAGTGGATTCTCGAGTTAATGAAAGAGAAATTACTGAAAGTTGTAATAATTAAGTTTTCGGATGGTATTTAGGAAGTTTTTAGCGGAGAGCAATGAATTTCCGCTAGTTAAAGCGAGTGTCACAACTATAAGTCGATAGGGCGAATCTCCGCGACCGATAGTGACCCGTATATTAGTTTAATTGCTCGAAAGTGGCGGGCGTCGCGAGGAACAATGGCAGGGCAGGGCGAGGAGCGGCGCAGGCCGATATGGAAGATGCTGTGCTGGAATGGGAAGAAGCGGGAGGGGATCCGTCGAGCTTTGACGATTCGGATAGGTTCGAAGAAGACTCTCTTTGCAGCTGGAGCTCGGAGCCAGAGAGCTTATCTAACAATTGGAGGGGTTGGAAGAGACCTCCGGGGACTCAGGGGTCCTGTGGACCTGGAAATTCGAGGAGATTCACGGAAGGTAACTTGCCTTTCTTTGTCTTGATACATATTTACAATTGAACTCTTGTAATGTTTTCCTTACAATTTCATACAATAACCTCTTTAAACGAACCTATTTATTTGTATTGTTTTAATCAAATAACATATTAGTTATAAATAAAATGGACTGTTATAATTATTTATACAATCCTTTGTCCAATTGGGTGAATGTACTTGTTTAGTAGATGTGTTAGTGAGCAGGTGTTGTCAGCTGTCCTTAACAATTAAGTTTTCTTAAAAGATCATTAAATCCAGTTTTTCATTGAAATTAAAAATGTCAAATTAGTACATATGTATTTTAATCATTACTGTTGAAGCTGGTATTTTGATGGTATATAGATATTTATAGAATGATAAGTATCTATAATAGTAACCAGCTGATTGTATACACATGGCCATTTTATATGAAAATAATATATAGCTACCTACTTACCAACACAATACAAAAGTTCATGCATTTGTGCAACACATGTCATGTTGTATATACATACATAGGTACATAATATACATATTCATATTAATTTTTTGTGAAGTTCCTTACTTTTCTATTGTACACACTTAACATAACCCTTTTTTATTTATGTTTGGGGTTTTTAGTACTATATATTTTACACTAAAAATAAACAAATTTAACAAATTTAATTTAATTTATATAACTACTACTTACTCATATATTTAAATTTTATTTATCAACACAGTTTAATATTTTTTTTTATATGATGGTCATATTAATAATATTACTTATTTTGTTCAAACCACAAATGAGTTATTTTATACAACTGGTTTCAAAGCGACTACTTCTTCCTCGGGAAAATATTGATAAAAACATTAATAATGCATTTTGAAAGATGAGATGGTGTATGAATATAAATGAAGCAGAGTTTGTCTCGGTACAGTAGTGTAGGTTTTGGTTGTTTTACCTACCCCAATACAGAATATGGATTAAGGCCCGAATGCAGAGTCCGATCTTAATGCTTTATTCTAAATACTAACCGCGTTGTCATTGCACAGTCGCTCACTAGAGTTAGGAGATCACGTGGCTTCATAACTTAAGGATGCTAAGAAGTTTTTGTATGAAAAAAGCATTGCAGAGACATATAAATACTTAGCGCATTAGCGTTGGCCTGAATTAACATTTACAATCTGTCAAAAAGTAAGGTTGATCGCGAGGATGATGATTTTAACGACTTCGTTAAATATGTATTTTGATGAATATTTTTTAAATTGTATATACGCAAACATTGATTTATTTCTTTGTCAGGAGTCAGATGATATTTTCTTTTGTTCAAAAGCAAAAAAAAAACAAGAAAATATCATTTGACTCCCGACATAGAAAAAAATCCAATGTTTGCGTATATGCAATTAAAAAATATTCGATTTACATACACATTGATACAAGTAGGTAAACAAGTCAAAATGAAATAATATTTCTGGCGCAGTTCAAGGGTGTGAGAACACCATCTCCTCATTTATAAGGACTGTTACTTTCGTTGTTTACAAATAAACCAATCTTTCAATAGATGATGTTCTACAAAATGGTTTCTTCGTTACTTCATAGATGGCAACAGTAATAATGTCTTGTTTTAATGTGATTAGTTACTCATTATTCAAATACATAGAACTATAAAAGTTCACATTGATAAGGGAACTCAATAAGAAGGTATAAATGATGAACGTTGCGCAAGCGCATAAAGTGATCACGTGAACCAGCCGATGACTGGTCGTAAGCCCTGTAGGTGCCTTGAGTTCCCAGTTCTTCTCAAAAGAATCGTGATATAGAGCTGTTAGAGTGAGCTTGGTTACTCGTTTTTGTGTTGTTATGCCAAAAAAACATTTTAAAATTCAGTATAAACTTATAGAAAGCTATCTGTCTTTTTTCTTTATACAATATAATGTGAAATGATACGCCATCGACTTTAAGTTTAGCGTAGGATTTAGTATTTAGTTAGTGATGTCTCTGCAACACAATTGCTAACTTAAGAATTCTAAATACTCCAGCGAGGTTAGGAGTTAGTATTTAGTTACCTAGGACTGTGCATTTGGGTTATAATATCGAGGGTATACAAGCAAAAGATTGTAAGTCATTTTTTTCGAGTTTTGAGTTATAAATGCAGTTTTATTAACTTTTTTTCGCTCTATCTGTTGATATTTCGTTAAAGCTGGTAGCACTAAAATTATCAAAAATAAGATCAGTTATAAGTCATAATTAATAGTTTGTGTTACAAGCAAAAAGCATTAAGTCAGATAACACCTTTTGCCTGTACAGTTTATTCCATAATTGCTAAGTTACAACAGCATAATGATCTTGTAACCTTTTGCTTGTACAAGATTGCGCTGCGTTCATAGAGTGTATTTTCCATTCTCTTCACAAGTTCAAGTTTTTTCTAAAAACTTTGTGCATTTCTCATAAACCTGTAAGCAAAGCATTCGATGGCCAAAACAATTTAGGAGGTCACTTCGGTAGCTCTGATATGAGAGGCAAACATAGGCCGGGCAACAAATTTGATAATGATGGTGTGAATAAAGTTAAACAACATATTGAGTTATTCCCAGTGATGGAAAGTTATTACTCTAGAAAAGACACAAAAAACAATATTTGGATTCAAGGTTTCTATTTAGGGCATTGCGGTGAACATAAAATTAAACCAGTAACTCCCATAACCTATCGTAGAATATTTGGACTTAACTATTACAAGCGCGCTGGGCTTGTAATCCAGTGGTCGCGAGTTCGAATCCTGCCTCGACCGATTTCGTTCACCTAAGCACAAGCATTTATTTGCTTATTTTAAGGAACGTAGGAAGATGTATATGTACTTGTTTAACAAGGACATATTCATTTTTTTTTAAAAAAAAAAAAAAAAATAACCTTTCTTTTTTCAAGCAAAAAAAACCAGTCCACATTTTGCAATAAATATAAAATGACCAATGACAAGGAAAAAATGTACGAGGAATATAAGGATCATCATCTTCATCGATGGATCTACGGCCCATATCGAGCCTTGGCCTCCATGAGTTTTCGCCTCCAACCTCTCTTGTCTCCCGCCTCGGCCTTCCAATCTGTTACCTGGAGCAGTTCGGCAGCATCCCTCCTAACTTCGTCTTCCCACCGTAGCCTTGGCCTCCCGACCCTTCTTCCACCTGGGTGCCCTTCTAGGATCCTTTTTGGTGTCCGTGATGACGGCATTCTCTGCACATGTCCGGCCCATCTTAGCCTGTTCAGTCTGGCATGTACAAATATTCTGGGTGCCTTTTAGATGCTGTAGGTACAGCTCATCGTTGTAGCGCACTCTCCAGGCTTCGCCATCATTATTGGACCCCAGTATTCTACGCAGCACCCTCCTCTCCAAGGTGTTCAGTACCTCTGCGGACTTTATTGTCATTGTCCACGCCTTACACCCGTATGATACTATTCTAAAACTGTTCTAATGGTTGTTTTGTAAAGGGTGATTTTGGTTTTCCTGCGAACACTTCTTGACTTCAGCACTGGGAGAAGAGAGACGAATGCCTTGTTGCCTGTTGCGAATCTTCGTTTAATTTCTCCATAGTCTTCGTTTTCTTTTGTTATATTGGAACCCAGGTAGCTGAAGTCATCCACCATTTCAAAATTATATTTACCTTTGAATTTTATAGTACATACGTTGTGGATTGTTGGTCGTGTTTCTAGATTGCTTCATGATTTTCGTTTTATCTTCATTTATTGCTAGTCCCATTTCTTTGGCTGCTGTTTCCAAGGGCTCAAAAACTTCTTGCACTGCTACTAGGGATCTTCCTACTATATTGAGGTCATCAGCATACTCTACAATCTGGCTGCTTTGGAAGTATATGTTGGGGTTAGCGTTATTATATGAGGATCATCTACGCAGGAAAAAAGAATGCCAGGATGAAAAAGCTAGTGACAAGCTGCGAGGAACAGGTGATTCTTCATTAATGACTTGTACATCTGACTTGCAAAGTGTGTTACATATTCCGACTACAGAGGTTTCTCTATATTATAAGAGAAAACTCAACACGTACAATCTGACGATTTATGAATGACCTAAACCAAACAGAGGATTTTGTCTGGCCTGGACAGAAACTAATGGAAAAAGAGGAAGCTGCGAAGTAGGAAGCTGACTCTTCGCGAACTTTCTCTGTTTTCGGATACTTGCGGTGGACAGAATAAAAATATGCAGCTGGCAGCATTATTCCTTAATGTTGTTCAAACTACTTAACTGAATAAAAACTGTATCTCCACCGGGAATCGAACCCGGGGCCTTTGGCTCAAGAGTCAGATACGTAACCAACTGAGCCAGGAAGGCCGACGTCTTGTGTCTTCTTTCATTTTTTAATTTTTTACCTTAATTTTGTAGGTAGTAAGTCAATACTGAAATACATAAATTAATAAATCTTGTACAAGCAAAAGGTGCTAAGTCAATAGAATCATGATTTTTTTTAATTTTTGTATGAAAAAATTAAAAATAAAAACAAATAAAATATTCCGTGACATGCGCAAAGAATTTATTTATCAATTAATACTAAAATCTTCAATATTGGAACTATAATTAGAAAATTATTGGTTTTGTAAAACTCATTTTACTTTAAAACTCAATTATCTCAAAACAACGAAATTTCACTTATAACCTTTTGCTTGTATACCCTCGATATGTCCTATTCTGATTATTTGGGTTATAATATGTCTAAATTTATCCGTCTGAATTTTAGTATATGACAAATGTCAAAAAGTTGACTTCATTTATACAGGACTCATTACGTCACACCGTGCGGATGAAATCCTTTTACACAAGTCACCAGTTGGTTATAGACGTTCATACTCTGAAACGAATCAGAATAGGACATAATGTGTAAATCATCAAAATAAAGAAGAGATTATTTATCAATTTTCAATTTACTTAATTTTGGTTTGCAAATAGACAATTCTATGTCATACAATATACAAAAAATATGTATAGTTTTTACATATTTTCTATACGACAACAAATTGATCCAACGTGATTTTTCAACTAATATTTGAATTTATCAACCACATTTTCCAAAAAAAATTGTTTGTTGTTTATATATAGAAATCCCTGACCCAAAATATACTTGTTTTCAGAAAAATCGTCTGTGTTATCATTGACGGAGTTAGCGGCTCGCTGTGTGGCTTCTTACATACCATTTGAACTCGTTGAGCAAGTGTTTCCTCCAGTACCCGAGCAACTACAACTGCGGATTGCCTTTTGGAGTTTTGCAGATAACGAAGAGGACATTCGCTTGTATTCCTGTTTAGCTAATGGATCTGCCGATGAATTTCAAAGAGGAGACCATTTATTCAGGAGCAATGCAGTCAAGGATCCCTTACAGATTGGTTTTCACCTTTCTGCCAGTGTGGTCCTTCCCGAACCCAGAGATGTATTTAATGTTGCAGTCACTTTTGACAGAAGGCGAATATCTTCGTGTAATTGTACATGTCAGTCCACTGCGTATTGGTGTGCGCATATTGTTGCAGTGTGCCTCCACAGAATTCATGTGGTAAGTTATATATTTTTGTCTATTTGAATAATGATAATTGTAATTAATTAATTATTTTTATTTTCTGTTTTTGGTTCAATCAGAATAAAACATTGATTATCTTGTTTGTGCAATTATTTATTTACCTTTTATAATACCATATTTATAATGACAACAATAAGTAGATTACTGCTGCCCAACTAGGAAATCCTGTTCTAGGGCTAGCAGTTTACAATTTTTATTGACAACAATAAGTTGATTACTGCTGCCCAACTAGGAAATCCTGTTCTAGGGCTAGCAGTTTACAATTTTTATTGACAATTATATGCAATTATGAACTATATGGAAGAAATAAATAAATAAACACTTCCTTGCACCCTGCGCAATTGGTGAGTTTATTGCCGTATGGCAATTTCTTCCAACTAACCAGTGTTTCCAGCCCAGAGAAGCATATTTGCGTGAGAAATGAATTAAAATAAATTTCTCCTCTGCTGGGAATCGAACCCAGGACGCCTGCACAGAAACCGAACGGCTTACCAACTGTGCCACGGCGGTCGACATTAATTGCATTGTGACAATGAATTCCAGTTCATTAAATGTTTTGCTTGTGTTTGTTTAACATCACCGGTTTCTTCACACTAACTCTGCTTAAATCATGTTTCGGTGGTTAAATGTAGTATTCTATAATTAACCATATTAAATTTTTAATTTTCTTACAACCACTTGTAATTTTGAGTATACGTGATTTTTTCCGGGAGAAACTGAACTCCCATCGACAGGCAAATTACAATTTTTACCCCTTGAATAATGTGAAAATATTGATTACAGCCGTCCCAGGTTACGTTACGAGCGCCAGTTTCTGAGTCCCTTCAGAGATTGCAGCGAGATCAGTTGCAAAAATTTGCTCAATACTTAATATCGGCTTTACCTCAACAAATTTTGCCCACGGCGCAGCGACTTTTGGATGAGCTGTTATCTGCGCAGCCGACAGCCATCAATACAGTGTGTGGGGCACCTGACCCAACGGCTGGTGCTTCTGCCTCAGATCAGACTTGGTGGTATCTCGACGAAAGAACTTTACATGACAATATTAATAAAATATTGATCAAGTTTTGTGTTCCCGCTCCCATAGTCTTCAGGTGAGGATTTTGAGCTGCGCTAAAATATTTTCATTTACGATTCTCTTTGTTCAAACTGCCAAAGTGCTATTTTATATGACAGGTTTCACAGCGACTGCTTCTTTCCCAAAATTAATGACAACTTGAAAAATGAGCAGTTGCTTTGTAACCATTGTGTAAAATGAGCAGTTGCTTTGTAACCATTGTGTAAAATGAGCAGTTGCTTTGTAACCATTGTGTAAAATGAGCAGTTGCTTTGTAACCATTGTGTAAAATGAGCAGTTGCTTTGTAACCATTGTGTAAAATGAGCAGTTGCTTTGTAACCATTGTGTAAAATGAGCAGTTGCTTTGTAACCATTGTGTAAAATGAGCAGTTGCTTTGTAACCATTGTGTAAAATGAGCAGTTGCTTTGTAACCATTGTGTATAATGAGCTGTTGCTATGTAACCATTGTGTAAAATCTCTTATTCTATATTTTTAGTAGACATGTAGATAGAAGAATCAAAACGTATTGATTTTACTTCCATTAATTTATGATGAAATCATTTTTATTTTATATTTATTATTTGCATTGCGTCTCGGGCAACTAACAGGTATCTACTATGTTAAATATTAATTTAACACGCACCCAATATCAAGTTTCCACATTCTGGAGACATACGATATCTATCGTCTTAAAGATCCAGACTAAAAACATAATTAAAAACTGTCTCCATTGGGAACTGAATCCGGGACCATTGGGTCATGAGTCAGATATCTAACCAACTGAGCCATGAAGGTTGACATTATAAATAAATAATAATTAGTATATGAATAATATTTTTATTTAAATTCCTATTCGATTGTGACAGGTCTGTTATTTTGGACTTGGAGTTATAATTTTTTAATGTGATGTTTTATCATTTAAAGTTTATTTTTTTTGTTAAAGTGATGTCAATTACCTGAGTACCACAGCTCCACCAGCAGCAGCTGAATGGTCCTCATTGTTGCGACCACTTCGAGGGCGTGAGCCTGAAGGAATGTGGAATCTGTTGGCCATTGTTCGAGAGATGTTTAAGCGTGGAGATCGAAACGCTGTTCCGCTATTGCAGATTATTACCGATGAATGCATGGCTTGTGAACAGGTATGTAATGCTATTATTTTTTTACTGACAAATTTATCTCTTTAATTGTCAATATATCGAGTTACTTTTAAATATTTAAAAACGCCTAAACATCCCAACTAGATAATTTAATTTTCTATAAAAAAAAAAATATATATATATATATATATATATTTTAACAATATATCTCATACTTTAACAATTTTTGTAAAAATAATATTTAGTGACATCAACAAATTTGTTTTACAGAATACACAATATTTACAGGGACTCTTTTAGTTTGATACTTAATCTTCATCTTCATAGTATACCATCGTGCTGTTTACCTATTGTGGTAGGAAAATGTTTTGTTGAGGAAAACACAATATCTCGAATGATTCAATAATTTGGATTTGAGGTTTTATAGTTTGGTACATATTCTTCATTTATACATATAACTAATACATAATGGATTTTTATTTGTTGGAAAGACCCTTACAAGGCGAAATGGTCATCCTAATAATAGGAATAAAATTAGTAGAATATTTTTTGAGTTAAATAATGTTAATTGTAATTATTAAAAGAATGTATTGTAGAAGTTTAAAATTAGGTAATATTAGAGTCGGTATATTTGTATTAATTTAGAATTGTTATATGACATGTCTCCCGTCCTTGGTGTGCCATTTTTGCAAATATAAATTAACTGAAATTAATTGAAATATCTATATAGGTAGGTATATAGAAATTATATTTTCAATACCTCATTTAATATTTTCATATCTATAAGTATTCATGATAATATTCTGTAAGTTGATTTTTTATCTTTGTGGTAAAAGAAAAGTATTTTTTTTATCAATTATTTTAATCCATTACCTGTGACAGATAATATGTAATAAGTATTACCTCAAGTTTTACCCAATATTTAAACTGCTGATTAAAAAATGTAATGATGCAATGAAATCTGGGCGGGACTGTCTGGAATTGTAAACGAGTACACCTCACCTCAACTACATATTTAACTTATTCTATTTTTTGTACGTATTTCATACTATTATGTAAAATGTTTACATATACAATTATATTTTTATGTACGATTGATCTTGGCATTAACTATTACAGTAAAAATGTTTTAAGAAGCATAAGCCCCAACACAGGTATTTGTTTCCCTAGAGCATTGCAGATACAATTCTTAATGTCTATCAATGTTTGTTTGTAAATAAATAAACAAGGTAGCACGCTAGGACCCACTCTTTACCTAATCTACATAAACGAATTGTGTGGACTTGAAATGGGTGGCTCTATCGTCACATTTGCTGATGATGCCGCTCTCCTATTCAGATCTAGTACGTGGCTTAGCGTATATGAGAAAGCAGAGAAAGCAACGAATATAGTAAGACATTGGTTCGACTCAAACATGTCAACATTAAATACCAGAAAAACAAAGTACATGACTTTTTCAATTGACAAACGATTACAACCTAAGCAAATCGACAACTTGACCTTAATGATTCACGAAAAACACCACAGCAACATTTGTTCGTGTCAACCAATCCATATGTTCGGTTCGATAAAATATCTCAGTATTATCATCGACAATTATCTGAGATGGCAGGAGCACATTGAATTGGCGGCAAAGAAGATGCTAAAATTTATATATATCAAGAAGTGTATTAAATGAATGAACTTTAAAAATGATCTATTTTGCCTTAGTTCAGAGTGTTCTTCCATATGGACAGATCGTGTGGGGTGGGGCCGCAAAAACATTATTGTATCCTTTGGTCAAATCGCCATAATGTATATTGAGAACCATATTTAAGAAACTGTATAGGTACCCGTCAGAAGAATTTTTTAAACAATTCAATGTACTTGATGTCAAACAACTATACATACGAACAATAGTTTCACATTTCAAAAAAGATCTAGTATACGGTCAAAGACATTACAGATATCTTGCTTCAAAAATATTTAATATTATTAATAATGATACACTACCCTCCTCCACGCACAACAATTTCAAGTGTTTGGTAACACTTTGGCTTATGAATAAAGGCAGACAGGGATCGGAAACAGCACTAACAAACATTTTAAGTTAAATTTGCACACACATATATATTGAACAACTTAATTATTTTACAAATCCAGTATATAATCTTAATAATGTACACTCAATATTTAACCTTTGTCTAAATGCTTTAAGAGTACTACCCCAGAACAGGCATTCAGCCTAGATAGCAAAATTTCAATATTTTTATATGTAAAATTTCAAAATTATATAATAAAATATTGAAATTTTACTATGTATACCATTATGGTCCGGTATTACAGTCTCAGTTTAAGAGTTAAACTCAAGTTTTACAAAAATATAGCGTATTACAGTGTCCGTTTAGGCCTAATCTTCCCTCAAATACGTCACTAAAACGACAAATATTTAACTCAACGTTTCTGGCGGATCAAGTACTTAACGGCGAGTCAACTGTCATTTGCTAGGCAACGCGTGTAGTTTTAGTTTCTATCACTAGAGGCATTAGGCAACGAGTGTGGTTCAGTGTTCTATCACTAGAGGCGTTAGTTGTATCGACGGTGGCGCCACACAACAAAACAAACTGACAGCCATATTGAAACGAGCATGGGCATTTAAAAGCATTATTGGATAGTAAAATAATAGTATTTCAAGTCGTAGTGTCCCGTTTTGTAGTTCGTATTATTTGAGGTTATTTAAAATTTGACAGATAATAACCACAGAAAAAGTAAAATATGTCTATAATTGAAGATTTAGTAACTGACATGTCATACTGCACTGTAATACGGAAATGGATTCAATCTCCCCATAACATTAATCTTTAGTTTAACAAACTCAATGAGTTGAAGGCCGACTGTAATACCGGGCCTATGAAATGTACTGTACTGAAATATGTAAATAAAATAAAAATAAATAAATATATTTTTTTACACAATTTCTTCCAACCAACTAAATTTGATTCAATCCTCAATGATATTGATATTTCTGTGAGTTCTCTTTGTGCGTGTTTGGAACTATTTCTCTACAAATCTTTTTAATATTAAAGTTTACTTTTATATGTACCTATCTGTCATGAACTTTTTATTTTGTTTATGCTTCTTTGTATATACCTAGTATATATAAATATTTTAATTATTTTACCCCGAATAACTCTCAATAATCTAATTAAATAATATTGGATTATAAATTTATATCATGGCATGTATCATTTGTAAATAAGAGAAATGATTATTAGGGTCTCACTAAGAGTTATTTATTTTGATAGGACAATTCTCACTGTTGATGAGTTCATTGTCAAATGGCAATTTCTTCCAACTTATCTGTGTTTTCAGCCCAGAGGACTAAGATTCGCATAAGATTCGAGAAGTTTAAAATAAATCAAAAATTTAAATACCCCATTACAGAACCTGAATAGCTTTTTTAAAAATTAAATACATAAAAAATGCCTTGTAAAAAAGTAATAAAATATTGGAACAAATTATAGAATTTCATTTGATGTTATTTGTATAATTATGTATGCAGTTGTACAGTATAAACCCTGTCTCAATGTCTAAAATAGATTACTATGTTTTTGTTAGATTCTGGTATGGTGGTACAACACAAAGGTGTCACTGGGGTCCCTCGGTGGCGGGGGAGGGGGTGGGGGCGGTGGAGGGGGAGGTCGCGGCGGCGGAGGGGGAGGTGGTGGAGGTGCGGGTGGCAACTCTCACGCCTCCCAGCACGCCTGCTCATCCCTGTGCGACGAGGTGGTGTCCCTCTGGAGGCTGGCTGCGCTCAACCCTGGACTGGCTCCGCAGGAGAGAGACGTGTTTCACGCACAGTTCACTCACTGGCATCTCAAAATATTAGACAAGGTAATTTTTTTAATATTTTTTATTCTTCAACCTCGTAAGAAATATGACCTACTATGTACAGCCAAGAGAACATATAGGTGAATAATAGAGTGCATGGTTCTTATCTCTGTCTTCTGGAGCAGGCTCTTTGTTCTAACATATATGTAGGTTATAATGGGTCATACACATGTTTCCTATGTGTCCTTCAGGCAGCAAAATATCTGTATACCATAGGTAAATTACATCAAGTCTAATATCTCAATTTCACAGTAGAGCTAATATTATAATTTATTATACTTTTATATCCGTTGTGTTTCGATCTCGAAGACTAATGTTTAGCATCCTCCTCTCCATTGCTCGACAAAAAGAAAGCACAAAAGTTACCGATGTTGCATACAAGGTAGCTTCCTTAAAATGGAATTGGACTGGCCATGTAGTAAGGACTGCAGATGATCGATGGACCAAACGCACCCTGGAGTGGCGACTGAGAACTGGACGCAGAAATCCGGGCAGACCGCAAACATGATGTCTGACGACATAAAATGAGTGGCAGGAGGTCAATGGCACAGGGTGGCGAGGGATAGGGAATCATGGAGGTTGAAAGGGGAGGCCTATGTCCAACACTGGACGAATAATGGCTGATGATGATGATGACGATGATTTAGGTCATCTATTGCCTTTAACATACACAAATAAGATATACATACATTGATATACAAAACTAAAAATAATAATATACACTAGGGGCTCTGCCCCTATCCGCTACCGCAGCCCAACCCCCAAAAGCCGCTGCGCGGCTTATTTGTTTGTTCAGTTGCGAAATATCCTTATAAAACTAAATATCGTCAAATATACCATTTAGGACATTACACAACGTTTAAAAACTAAATATCTTTACGTGAAAACTTTAAAATCAAGTAATAAAACAGTATTTTTATAGTAAAAATGCGGAAATTATAAAAAAAATATTTTCGACAATGTTTTGAAAGAAATGCGTTATATGAAATGCGTACGTTTGAAATTACAAACATTGATAATTTGAATGTACATTCGAAATATCATTTAGAACAGTACACAACAGTTAAGACTGAATATCTTTTTATAATAATACAATAATAATGATAAATTATACATATATATATAATTAAATAATGTGATTAAACGAATTACGAAAACATTACCTGTCATCTTTTTGCATTTTTTTTTTTATTATGACATATTGAAAGCAATGTTGTCAGTATTCAAAATGGATATTCCGCGAATTATTACGGTTAAAATTTATTCTGAATGTTTAAAATTCCTTTTTAAACAATAATATTGTCAATTTATGCAGAAAATACATTTTAAACGATTAATTTGTACTTTTTCGCATAAATTAATTCTTTATTTTAAATAAAAATATCGAATGCTAAAATTGTTTAAGGAAAAATTATTTCACTGGCGATCCGTTGAAGGATGAAAAAAGATGGCGTACAGTAATTACATTATAGATACTTAGAAGAATAGGAAAGACTACATAATTGAAGAAAAGTTATGTCTTCTTCTTCCGTGCACTGTCTAAACTTACTTGGCTATTGGGGTTGGCTCTTCTCGTCCTCAGGCTGTATACTCAGCAGTTCTGGGTATTGCTTTCATGCAAGCCGTTTCTCTGTCAGATTTTGTAGCAATTGTTTATCCAGGTGTTCTTTGGTCTTCCTCTGGATGATAAAGGAGAAAGATTAATATTTATTACCTTATTTATGGTATGGTTTGGCAGTCTCCTTTATACATGTCCATACCATCTCAGATGATGTTCTTCTAGCTTGCTGTTTGCATCAGTGACTCCCAGGCTATGTATAACAAATATGTGAACTCTTTATTTTATCTTTTAATGGTATGCCTACTGATCACCTAACCATTCGCATTTCCGTGGTCTCAAGATGCCTTGCATTTGAATTGCACATAGTCCAGCATTCTGAGCTATACGTAATTAAAGGTCTGACAATTGTATGGTAAACTGATTTGTCTTTCTTTTTTTGTCTTTTGGTTTTATATATTTTTGGATCACACAGAATTCCAGACACTGATCTGAATTTCATTCATCATACGCCCGTTCTATGGTCAATATCTGCTGCATATGTCCCGTCATTGTGTATTACAGAGCCCAGGTATTTGAATGAATCACAGATTGTCGGTGGTTCTCAATGAAGGGGTTGCTGCGTTCAGGTCTTCAAATGGAAGATGCAGATTTTCCGTCTTTTTTATGCTAATCGTTCTCCATATTTCTAGGGTGCTCTGTAGATCATTAGCGTTATCTGATATCAGAACCACATTTTTTACATAAAATAAAATGCGAAGTAAAAATAAATAAACCTTTTATAAGAATTATAGATGGGTCGATGGCAGAGCGGTTAGCACATTGGGTTAGTAATCCAGTGGTCGCGAGTTCAAATCGTGCCTCGACCAATTTCGTTCACCTATAGCACAAGCATTTATGCTTATTTTAGGTTATTCCAAACATCATTTAAACATGGTCTCTAAAATAAAATGTTTTAAAAACAAATTGTATGTTTTTCAACTGCTGTTTACCACTAATATGTAAAGGAGTTATGACAATATTTAATTTTTTTGTTTTATATTTAATACTAGCTGAGAAGCTTCGCTTCGCTCAGCTTCTAAGCTAGGGCTTGCAGCTGGCTTTTACCGCTGCGCGGTAAATGACCGCCTCCGGCGGTCCATGGCACTGAGGGGTCTGAAGGTACTGAACGGTCTGAAGGTACTGAACGATCTGAAGGTACTGAACGATCTGAAGGTACTGAACGATCTGAAGGTACTGAACGATCTGAAGGTACTGAACGATCTGAAGGTACTGAACGATCTGAAGGTACTGAACGATCTGAAGGTACTGAACGATCTGAAGGTACTGAGGGGTCTGAAGTTACTGTCTGAAGGGATGAAAGATTCGGGAGGAAATGAAGAGGGGTATGAGGCATTGACGGAACGGGAGGTACAGAAGGACCTGAAGGGACGGGAGACACTGAAGAGACGGGTGGCACTGAGGGACAGGAGACATTAAAAGGACAGGAGGCACCGAAGGGACGGGAGACACTGAGGGACCATTTTTAATTATACAGGCAATACGAAGATTGCTGAGTTTCAACTAAATCAAACGCATATAATCCGCAAAGTGGTTAAAAAGGTTGCAAACCCTATTTTAGAAGTCAAACGAAACTTCTCTTTTAGTTTCTTAATTTGCGTTTCACAAACCATGACACGGAGCAAGCTTTATTTTTCGCTGCTGTGTTTGTCGCCTCCGCACAAAGACGTTATTCTTATAAAATATTAATTTACAAAATAATAAATTGTTTAATTTTAGAAAGATTGATATTTTAAACTCCTTGTAAATAAACATGTAATAAATATTAATATTTTTTCATGCAACTCTCCAATAATAATTAGTACTTTCAATCCTGGCAACACCGTGGTTGACATTTGACTTGACGTTTGACAAATGACCGATAAATTATGTTTGCAAACTCAACATGTAGTCTAAATCTAAACTAAATGATATTACTTAAATGATCACCTATTGTGTGTTATGTGTATTTAGATTGTATAATTTTTTATGCTTAAATAAGGATATTCGCCTTTTCAGTTAATTTAGCAAGCATTCGCAGACTCTTATTTTAACTGCAGACATTAAAGCGGTACTATAGTTTGGTTATGGACATTTTATATTTAATTCACCAGAATTTGATGTATTTCAGATTAGCATTACAGTAGCGAGATGTATTCTAAGTGCAATTTTTTTAATACTATAATTTATTTTGCCATCAACCACTAAAATATAAAATCATGTATGTTCTCTTCGGTGATAATTTTTTTTTCTTGTTTATGTTTACCTCCGTTTCACGATGAAACTTTATCTGTTACAGAAACATATTATATTATTATGTTATATTTTTCAACTTGCAACTGACAGTATAGCCAATCAGCGGAGACTTCTAATTGGCTGTTAAATTATTATATTAGATGTAATATATATGCTGTTAATCTTCCAAAAATTTACAAACAAATAAATATAATAATTTTAGTCTAAATTTAATACTTAAACTTTGTCGTATGTCTGTTGAATAACAAATGAGAACGTATGAGGCCGACTTAAAAATTATTTACCAGTTAAGACTAAAATCACTCTAACGCGACGTCTTACGTAGGCGATTCAAGGCGAACGCGAAGCGGCGCGAAAATAACAATCAGTCGGTAACTATTGAAGTGTCCTGCGTTACCGACCGCGAGTAGGGTACGGTGTGACATGGTACGATGCGAAGCGAACGCGATCAATTTGTTTGATATTTTCGCGCGAATTGGAAGCGGTGCCATAGTTTTTTTTGGTAAAGTATAATGTCAGAAGCACGATTCGCATGCCCGTAGGACAGAGCCGCAGCGTCGCACCGCATCACTTTGAATTCGCATGTATCCGTTCGGATCGCTTCGCATTCGCGTTCGCTTTGAATCGCCTACGTAGGATGTCGCATAACTCAACAACACATGCTACCATTACTTGACTACGCTGACGTTGCCTACGCTGAGATTCAACTGAAGATCAACTTAACAAACTCGAACGGTTTTTTTTTTTTTTTTTTGAGTGGCAGCTCTCTAAGGAGAACACACTTAGGCCGGTTGGCCCTTTGTGATACCACAGTGGGGTTGTCCTTCCCCTTCACTAAACCACATTGAACCAGCCTGAGTGGTTAATAAATGTCAGAACGTCACTAATGTCAGCAGACGCTATGTCCATCAGGTCATCGTAGAAGAAACTTCCCAAGAATTTCCTCCTATTTCTGGAGAGAGCAGGGCATTGACAGAGGAAGTGGACTACCGTCTCTTCTTCCTCTTCATCTTGGCATGCTCTGCAATAATCAAATGCCTCTAAACCAAGCCTTCTGGCATGTTTTCCTATGAGCCAGTGCCCTGTTAATACCGATGTGACTCTGGCTAGTGAGTCCCTTCTGAACGAGAGCATCTCCCTTGTTCTCTTGAGATCATATTTTGGCCATGTTTGTTTGGCAATGGCACACGTGCTTTCTTCAGACCATCTTTGATTGGCACGAGTTATCGTTTTCTCACCGACCCGGAGTTTACATGTTGCCATGGGAACCCCGGGTCGATGATTTATTGTTTCTAAAGGTAACAGGGTACCTGCCCTGGCCAGTTCATCTGCCTTACAGTTACCTGTTATATCATTGTGACCTGGTACCCACATAACAAGTATGTTAAACCGCTCGGCTGCTTTGTTTAATGCTATGCGGCAGTTCAGGGCAACTTTAGAGGTCGTTAATGCGCCTCGCAGAGCCTTGATCGCTGCTTGGCTGTCTGTGAGGATACGGACTTCGCTGCCTTGCATTGCGGCCCTTTGTATCCATCCTATTGCTTCTTGAATCGCCAGGATCTCTGCCTGAAAAACACTGCAGTGGTCTGGCAACCTGAATGAAATATTGATATTTGGTTGCTCCGAAAATACCCCTCCACCCACCCTTCCGTCCAGTTTCGACCCATCTGTGTATATCACCATCTGGGCCTCACCATGGTGAATTGCGTTCTCCTTCCACATCTCCCTCGAGGGGATTTGGGTGGAGAACCCATTCTCGAAGAAGGGTTTGGGAATGGTGTGGTCAATACCTTCGGATGGTTGTTTGTACTCCTGAAGAATCATGGAGTGCCCAATATGAGTCCCCTTCCAAGGATTAACATTATTCATTCTTAGGGCAGCGTTTGCCGCCATTTGTTTCCCAAGGAGGTCAAGCGGAATCAGGTGCAGGATGGTGTCAAGAGCTTTAGTTGGTGTAGTTCTTAGACAGCCAGTGATTGTCACTTCAGCTAGTCTTTGAACTTTTGCCAGCTCCTTAAGGTGTGCCCCTTTTTTCAAGGAATGCCACCATACCACCACCCCATACATCATGATTGGCCTTATGACCGCCTTGTACATCCAGTGGGTTATCTTCGGGTGCACTCCCCAGCTTTTTCCCACGATCTTTTTGCAGGTGTACAGCGCATTTGTAGCTTTCCGTACTCTCTCCTGCATATTGGGCTTCCAGTTCAGCTTCCTATCCAGAATTAGTCCCAGATATTTAGCTTGGGCTGAGATCTCTAGTGTCACTCCCTCCAGGGTTGGCAACGTGAAGGTCGGGATTACCCGTTTATTTGTGAATAGGACTAACTCCGTTTTCCTTGGGTTGACTCCCAACCCACTGCTGTTACACCATCGAGTTATCCTACCTAATGCTCTCTGTAAAAGAGATGTGAGTATGTTGGGAATCTTCCCCGACACTGCTATGGCGAGGTCGTCCGCATACGCGATTACCGTAACGCCAATGTTGTCCAATTCCATCAACAGTTCGTTTAAGGCTAAATTCCATAGAAGAGGTGATAGAACACCCCCTTGGGGTGTACCCTTCACTGGGTATCTTCTTATCTTTGAGCCTCCAAGTTCCGAGTTTATGACCCTATTTCTCAATATATGATCGATAAACTCTGTAAGCGAAGTCTCTATCCCTAGTTTCTCCAAGGACTGAGCTATCTTTTCGTATTTAATATTATTAAAGGCTCCTTCTATATCTAGAAAGGCTACCAATGTATATTCTTTGTACTTCATCGATTTCTCAATTTTCTGTACTAGAGTATGTAGGGCTGTTTCAACAGATTTCCCTTTACTGTATGCATGCTGGGACTCTGACCACATTGAAGGTTCAATTTTACTCCTGATGTGTGTCTCTATGAGTCTCTCTAGCGTTTTCATGACAAACGAGGATAGACTTATTGGTCTGAAATCCTTGGTTGTAGCGTTAGATGTTTTACCTCCTTTGGGTATGAACACCACTTTTACTTCCCTCCATATTTTGGGGGTATAACAGAGTTCTATACATGCCTCAAAGACTGTCTCCAACCAAGGTATGACAATCTCTGAGGCCGCCTGTAGTTCCGCCGGTATGATTCCATCCGGACCTGGCGATTTGTAAGGTTCGAACCCAAATAAAGCCCAAGAAATTGCTTCTTTTCTGAAAAGTCTTTGGGCGCTTCTTTGTTTCCTGGTTTGGTTTGTTGCTCTTGGCAACTCCTGCTTACATCCAGGAAAGTGTGTCTTAGTTAATAGCTCTAATGTCTCAGAGCTGCTTGTGGTCCAGCTGCCGTCTTGCCTTTTTATGTACTCGGGCATTACTGGATCCGTTGCTAGGATTTTGCGAATCCTATTTCCCTCAGGGATTGTTTCAATCATAGTGCAGAAAGTTTCCCAGGAGGCTTTTTTCGCTGTTTTTAATTTGCTTTTGAAAACTCTTTGACTAGCCTTATAGTTTTCCCAATTGTTGGTTACCTTGGCTAGATTGAATAATCTCCGACATTCCTTTCTCAGGGTAATGATCTCTTTTGTCCACCAAGGTGGTCTCTGTCTTCCTTTAACCGTGCGAACCGGGCATGATACCCTGGTTGCCTGATTACAAGCATTGGTAAAGGTTTCTATCTTATCGTCCAGTTCTTCTATTGTGGAAGGTCTGGGCGGTATTTCTAATAGAAGTTCGCTGAGGGCAGTGTTATACTTATCCCATTGCGTCTTCTTTCTGTTACGATACCTAATTTTGTCCGGCTTCTGAAGGTCCAGACTGAATTCTATGTACTGGTGGTCAGAGAAGGAATGGTCATCTGAGACTTTCCAATCTCTTACATATTGGGCAGCTTGTTCATTGACACACGTTATGTCCAGAACTTCGCGCCTTATTGCGGTGATAAAGGTTGGAGAATCACCTTCATTGCAAATTTCAAGGTTATTACACATGATATATTCAAAAAGTAACTCACCTCTTTCATTTGTGTCCGTACTGCCCCAGATCGTGTGGTGTGCATTGGCATCCGCACCTATGACCACTGGTATCTTCACATTGCCTGCTTTTGCGATAGCTTCTTGAAGGATACTCGGGGGGGGCGGTTCTTCATGGTCATGTGCTAGGTATGCAGAAACCATCCATATGGTTTGGGATTGAAGTTCTACTGCCAGCACTATGATGTCTTTATTGCAGAACTCTGTCACCATGAAGGCGTTGAGCTCTTTCTTAATGAGAATGCAAGATCTAGGTTTACCAGTTCCCCTTAAGTAAAAGATCTTGTAGTCTTTGGATTTTAGTCCCGCCACTTGGTCTTTTACCACCCATGGCTCTTGGACTAGAATTATGTCCTCTCCTTTCGATGTAAGTCGGAGGAGTAACGCAGCTGACGCCGCCCTGGAGTGGTGCAGATTAATCTGAACCACTCCCATGCAGGGCCCTCTGCTCCTCCGACCCATCTTTGCGTCTTTCCCACCAGTTATGGTGGGTGTTGACCCCCTTTTGCAGTCGGGTCTGCCCCCTTTTCGGTTAGGCGATTGTAAAGTTTTATTCTTTATATTTTTGTACATTCTGGTTCGTACGGTCCTTCAGTCGACAAGGCAACCTCCAGACCTTTGTGTGTGAGGGGAAATAAACGTCCACCATGACGGCGCCCCTCGTCATGGCAAGTCCTAATCTACACTTTCAGATGCGGACAGGTGTCTGAAAAAGGCTCCGTTATAATACAGCCTGTATTACCCCCTGGCTGCAAACCTCCAATGGGCACGGTACGCATTACACCCTGGATTAGGGGGGATGATGCTCTTAGTCTGGTTCCTCAGGAATAGCCTTTCCGGTATGGGTGACCCTCTCCGGCATAGCCTAATCCTTCCTCGAAACTCGCAAGCCTCCTCGCCACGTCAAGGCGGCACCATCACGAGGAAGAACTCGAACGGTTACAAAATGTCTGCATTCTATACGTGTTTGGACTCAGGAAGTTCGACCACGTATCCGAGAGCAGGCAACGACTGAACTGGTTAAAGATCCGTCACTGAAGAGATTCCCGTGTTCTTTCCCTTTATATATTTTGTATTTTTAATACTATAAAAGTCTTTAATTATTATTATTATTAGGTGATGTATGTATGTCGAGTATCGAGACGACAATGCGTATATGTCAGAATAGGAAAATGTGTTCGATTCAATATGGTTATATAGTTTTTATAGTTCGATTCAAGTTTTTTCAATGAAGTTTTTGACAAAGATATACATTGTTAAAGATATTGAGAAAACTTACCACGTTAATAAGTTTTGTTGAATTTGATAGTAATATATTTTTATCGGATACCTACCTGGATATTAACAAAACACGATGAAAACAGAGTGGATGCCTTTGAAAGAAAAATCTTATGCAGAATATACCTATGTACCTATTAACGACTGTCAAACATGGCGTAAAAGATATATATCACCGAGCTTTATGATCTTTACCAGGACCTCAGCATAGTCATGAGCCATGGGGCAGCAGAACTGGAAGGTGGCAGCCAACGATAGAACAGTATGGAGAAGATTCTTGGACACAGATAGGACCCATCAAGAGTTGTGACGCTAAGAATAATGATGATGATATTTTTATGTGAATAAATTAATTGATTGTTGGCAATTATTTAATTTTATTTTCTTAAAAAGGAAGGAAGGAAGAAGAAAAATATAGATTTCTTCTTCCTTGCCTCTTCCCAGTTCATCTGGAGCGGCCCTTCTGGTACGACCTTTCCTTTCTTGCCCTTCGGAGATCTTTCCATCTTGCGTCATTTCTCTGGTTAGTTGCTCCTCCCTCAACTCCTTAATATTTGTCCACCAGGTGGCCTATGTACGGCCTCTATTTCTGGACTGAGTGCGTATATCATGTGTGAGTTTAACTATATGAACCTCATTTCGTCTGGTAATGTGTCCGTACCATCGGTGTCTGGCCTTTAGTTTCTCCGGAATAGAGGCGACTCCAAAACTACCTCGGACGTATTCATTTCTAATTTGATCCTCCTTTGTAACACATCTAACTCTATCACTCATAATAATAACTCATAATTCTTTAGTTTATTCCTAAAAATTTCATTTGAAAGCAAGAATTACATACATACCATCACGCCATGTCCCTCGCGGGGTAGGCAGAGAGAACCAAACGCTACTTATTTCTATCTTGACACACATTCATCGACATTCATACATTGTCCTATACATATTCATTTGTTGTTCATGCTTCTGACATCTCCGCCTTTCAAAATAGCGTTCCCATGGATATGCCATCCCTTACTTGGGCGGCCCCGACCTCTCATTCAATTCCTGTCCGCAATGTATATTTTCTTTGTCAGGCGTTCCTAATTCATTCTGCCCATGTGTCTAAACCATCTCAATGTGTTCACTTAAATTCTATTAATGACATCTTTCTTTATCTTACATTCTTTCCTTATGTCCTCATTTCTGACCCTCTCATACATCGTCCTATTATATCTTCTAACATGACTTTTAAAATACTTAATTCTATAATGGCATGCATTTATAGAATTACCTGTTAATAATGTATAAAGAGGCTCTGGAGGATATCTATTGCAGGTATGTGTACTATTCCATTGTTACAACACATTCCTGGGTTTTCTCCCTTCCATTTCGAATCACCACAATATGTACAAATTATAGACATTCTACCAAAAGTTGATACTGGCTCAGAAATAAATTGCAACTATAGGTTAATATCTATATTGCAACTATAGGAAAAAGCAGAATTTTCCTTTTGTCTCCATGATTCATGTTTCAATGCCACATCTGTTATTTTACATACAAAAAAAATAGTGTTTGGCGATATTGTTAAGCGTTTTCAATTTGACTCCTCAGGGGCCTTATGACTTGAAGACTTAGAGGCTGTTTTATACTTTTAATGCTGCTAAGATGGCGCATTCAAGTGCAGTAATTTCTATTACTTCAACGTCTTGCATATTCATCTGATCTATTATCATTAAATTATCACGACTCCCTACCTCTATCCAATTACTTGAAGACTGAAAATCTGTATTTCTTCTTTCTTGCTGCAGAAATTGTAATACCCTATACGCCGTCATTCGTAATCTACTGGCTTCACATCTCCTTTCTTGCTGTTCTTTAGATTCGTTTGCCCTAAGTGCAACCATTCGCAACATGTTATTTTCATGTGCCATTCCTTCTGCACTTATTAACCTACTCCTAGAAGAATGACATAACCTGTACACCGAAATACAATAATCACCAACTCATTTATGAAAATATCTTTAAACAAATACCTACGTTCTTTCCATATGTGAATGTTGATTTAAAATTTACCTAAATTCATCGAGAATTGAAATTTCAACTTACATTTTTTTGTAACTATATAGGCTAAAATTTGATTCTGAAAGAAAATAAAATATAAAGTTATTAAATATTGGAAAATAAACTAAATCAATACATATTAATTACGATAAAAATATAAAGTAGGTAACTTTCGAATATTTGACAGCTGAAAGAATGGTGGAACAACGCGAGGAAAGCAAATCTGACCCACAATGCAAAAGGGACCATTTGTTCAACGTGAATTGCTCACTCTCCCTGTGTCGGATTTTATTACTTCGTGCCATTTGAGGTCTAATTACGATAGGGACGCATATATCAGAATGTTGGTATTTTTGTCATCTTCAGGGTAAATTCACATATATCAATTTTGGCGACTCGGCGAGTAAAGCATAAAAGCATTCTTTAATTCTTATTATAACATTTAAACTAACTTTCTTTTGAAAATAATAAAAAAAAACATATCAGCTTGTGAGGCTTTGTGTTTTTATACTGTTTCAAATGTAATATTATAAAAATGTAATATTGTAAGTTTTTTACTCTACTGTAAAATTGCCGATTTCCACATAGAAAGATTTCAAACGAATGTAAGAACAGGCAGCCTTGGGCAGACTGACATGAATAGAGTCGTGCACAAACATTCGCAAATCCAGAACGACAATCTTACCAGGTCTACTTTATTTATATGCAGATTTAAAAAAATTACTGTTGTTAACCATTTATTTGTGGCAAGGAATGAAGTCACAATGCAGTAATATCACAATTTCATAATTTTTAGACTTAGAGTAGTTTACCTGTGTGTATCCATGAAATTATATTGTTTAGGTGTCAAAATCTCGAGCGTCACACGGCAGCGTGATGGGAGGAGGTCGCGGAGGAGGGGGCGGCGGCGGGAGAGGGGGAGGCCCCAGCCCGGCGGCGGCGGGAACGGGTCCCTCTCCCCCGGCCCCCCAGGCCCCAACGGCGGCAGACTCATTCCCTGGGTTCCGCCCTGCGCTGGAGGCCTGCTTCATGGACTGGGACGACTACCCCCTGCCCGGGGTCACCTACAGCGGCGATGCCAGTCCTGCGTTCAGATGTCCCTTCACTTGCTTCAGACACCATGACGGCAACAAGGATGGCAATGTTACACAGGTTTCATTTTTTTTATATTATCTTCACACTTCTATACAATATATTATGCAGTCCGAACACTCCAATTTATCTACCAAATCAATTTCACTTCCTTTCTGAACACGCACTGTCTCTTCATTCAGATACCTACCGAAAGATACACTCACCCCCACTTTCACCAAGGTTCCTAAGCGCTAAAATCAATTTTTTGATGTACTTAGTGTAAAATTTCGTTTCACCAAACAATCTTACTACCGTTAAGTGAGTGAAGTATTGTGGATCAAGTCATTCATCAACGTATTTTGTAATTAAAATTATTACATTTTATCTCTCGTTGTATTTTATATTTTATTTGATTTCTATATTATACAGATATATTATTATCACGAAAGACTGGGTTTGTGAAAATAGTTGAATTAGCCAATGAAATAGACAGGAGCGCTTACCCAGGGCGAAATGAACAAAATAATTTATTCATTATGTCAAAACATTGCTTTTTGTATTTGTTAAATAAAATTGAATTTTAAATTGTAAAAAAAATACACTTATAAATAGAAACACAGTTAGATTCCACAATGAGTATTTGACCATTACATGTGTAATTTTCAAGTCAGTATATAGTGTGCCTCTGAGGATGCCAGCTGTGACTGGCGAAAGCGCTTAGGCAAATAAAAATACTCATTGTGGAATCTGTGTTTCTATTTATAAGTGTTTTTTTACAATTTATATTATGAACTTCCACTGTGTCAACGAAAAAACCTTCAAGCTATTAAAATTGAATTTAATTTAAAACAGCATAATTGATGTCAACGAAAATAATAATGGCGGTATGCACAATAACGCAGGTAGCAGGGGTAGAATAGGAGGTATGCGATATGTTTGTAAACATGGTATCAGGTATACAGCACTCGCGGCCATTCACGACACTAATGCGAATATACCTACTGATGAAATCAAAGTAATACTTTTTTTCAAACTATTTCAAAAATTTGTAAAAATTGTGAACTACACACTGAATAATATTTGATTGTTATTTTAATAAAGTAAACAAGATAAATTATGTGTTCTTGAAATTTAAATATTTCTGTATATTTTAACTTGAGTTCGTATTCCTGTACACTGGAAATTTAAGGAGAGTTGAGTCTAGGGCTCAATTAAGAATGTTGGTTTTTAGTTGGTGAAATAAAAATTCACTGAGTGATGCACTAAAGGATTTGAGCTCCGAGCAGGTAGTTAGTTGATGATCCATTTGATGTTCCTTGGTAAACACGGCCATCAGTATATGTATATCCCAATACACAATATTTCTTTCTTTACAACATCTTTCTCTGTTCAAGTAGCCCGACTTTGGAATGACTTCCCATCGCAACTATGTGTTCCATTAACAGTTTCCTCTTTCAAAAGAAATCTGAAGCATCACCTCCTTGCAAATTATACTTAATTATATCTTCTTATCCCCTCTTTCTTCATCTCTCCTCATTATATACTATCCATATTTAATATTTACATGTTGAATTTATTACATTCTTATATGCTAACAAATGGCTATGATAGGCTGGAAAATATTGTCATTTGGCAATAAACCTGCCATTGTGCACCACTGTGTATTTGATTGTGTACAGAAAGTTTTAAAATAAATAGGTAGATCAATTCCTCAATTTTTTTTTGCAAATTTATAATCCTCAATAATTGTTAAATTTTCCACTATACATTATGATTTTTAGAGAATGAAATAAACTCTTCAATGCCTTTTGATCATCTTAATAAGAAAAATCATTTTGTGACTATGCTTTACTACAATAATATATGTTATAATACATTTATTTAGTGGTAAGTAACTAGATTTTTAGACATATTGGGAAGAAATGGCCAGGGTGAAGAAATAGAATAGTGGCAAGTAACACAATTTTGAGTTGAGAAAAATTGTTCTCAAAGGAATATTTCCAACAAATAACTCAAAAAAAAAAATGAAGCTACATGATCTACTAAATTAAGAAGGCGACTGTGTAATGAAAACATGGTTAGTATTTAATATTTAGGTCGGACTCTGCATTTGGGCCTTAGAGCCGTATAAATAAATAAATTAAAACATGAATTCAAATAAAATTTACTTTTTACCTCTGTCAATATTTCGCAGGTTGCTACTAGTTTGTTCTTAAACGTATTTAATATTTTTGTTTGCCTATTATAAGTTATTGTTTTATGCAGGTGAACTCTTCTAAAGCTGTGTTGAATAATGAACTTGGACTGACATATCGAATGTCTGCAGCTCAACGTCTCCGACCTCGTCCTCGTCAGCTGTTTCCACCCCAACAGAAAGCCATGAGAAGACTTATGCATTTTTTCTGTTCCGATGTAAGATAAGATTATTATCATTTGTAACAATAATATGCATACAAAATAATAACACATTATTTTATTTCCCAGAATAAATACCAGAGCTAAATAGTTATTATTTGTGATGAGGAAATGCAAAAAAATTAATTAGAAAAAAAGTAACACGGATATTTATTTAAAATGTCTTCATTATTTTTTGTATGGTCATTAATGTTTCTATTTTTTGTCTTTGATTTGGTAATTTATAAAAACTTGTTATTTTTGTTTTATACAGTAGACCTGCGGTAATCTGCGGCACTAACAAAAGTTAATGGTGTCTGACTATACAGTGCTGCCACCGACCCCTCGTAGTCCTGGTTTTATTTGAAATAGGAGTATCTTGTAATCCGACAAATTATGATAACAAACTGAGACAATACGCAGCATGCATTATGCCACGATACACAAACAAACAAGATTCAACCTTTATTAACTACTAGCTTTTAACTTTGTTTACACCACGTATCGATTGAATTTGTGACCGGTTTCAGAACTTAGCGTTCCCTCCTCAGGCAGAATTTCAGGTCATTAGTTGCAGGTCTTGTGTAGAATGGTTTTGATTGGTAAGATTGATGGAAAGGGGAAACATATTTAAAAGCGGGCTGTAAGTTAAATTTACTTGATTATTTATTATATTTCTTTCTTAATTAATTGCTTTTTTTATTTCAAGTGACTCTAAATTATCTAAGCGTAAACCTACTTTATTAATGGGTAGAACTTTTGTACCAGATTGAATATTAAATTGGTGGTCATATAGTATTAAATGTTCCGCAAATTCAGAGAAGTTATCATTTTTTAAGCATCGGACATGTTCTTTAACTCTAGTCTCTAATTTACGGCTTGTTTTTCCAATATATATCGCGGAACAGTCCCTCACAAGTCAACTCATACATCATCATCATCAGCAATGGCGCTACAGCCCGGTGCAAGCCTTGGCCTCCTCAAGAAACTGCCTCCATCCCGCCCTGTCGACAGCAAGTCTCCTCCAATTTGTCTGTCCGATCGCTCTTATATCGCCCTCGATGTCGTCCAGCCATCTCATCCTAGTTCTCCCTCTGCTTCTTCTTCCTTCAGGACAGGTCTCCAATACTTTCTTTGGGACCCGGTTATCCTCCATAACTGTCGGTCTTCGTGGATCAGTTGGTTGGGTATCTGACTGCTGATCTAAAGGTCCCGGGTTCGATTCCCGGTGCAGACACAGTTTTTAATTGCGTTTTCAGTCTGGATCTGTGAGACGATTAATATCGTAAGTCTTCAGAATGTGGCAACTTGTTATTGGGTGCGTGTTAAATTAATATTTGACATAGTACCTGTTAGTTGCCCGAGAAGTAATAAATAATAATAATAATAACTCATACACCCCGGAGTTATCCAAAAATGGATCTTACCAATCAAAGTCATTCTACATAAGACACACCCCTAATGACCTCCCACCCATATCCAAATATATAGCCTTCTTTTAAGCACACAGTCACATTCTGCGTTTAGTTGAAATTCTGCCTGAGAAGGAAACGGTTAATTCGAAACCGGTCGCAAATTCAATGGATACATGGTACAAAAATTAACTATATTTTTAAACTTTGTTAATTTTAGTTAATTTTTGTTTAATCTTGCATCAACGAAGCATTGTTGCATCTTCGTACGTACAGAAGTGTCATGCCAGATAAAAGAGGTTGCAGAATTAAACAGAGGTCAGATTACTGAGCGTCTACTGTAATTACAAATTTCTTCAGCATCTCAGTGCTAAGAATATTTAGTTTGGAGTGATGTGCTAAAATTATTTGGTCACATTTGCATGAATAATGATAAAAGTAATTATTACAGCAAATATAATTTTATGATTCACAATGATATAGTGTGAAATTTGAAGACTTTGAAAAAGTTAAGACATGCATTAATACGGGAAAAGAGGTGTGTACTCTAATAGAGATGTGGGGTGATGGTATAGTATCTTTTGCAATAAGACACATTAGTTGAGTAACTAGGAATGTGTTAATCACCATAGAAAATACTTAAAGTAAATTTGCATATCAGTAACGAATAAAGATAACTTTACATCGATGTTTGCGTTACATATTGTTATTAATATTTTTTATTATTTCAGGATATTGAAGCGCGCATGCGTGCAAATCAAAACTGTGGGGACGGTAACCGTTCCAGTGTCTCCAGTGAAGGATTTTGTGAAAACGATGATGACATCCTTAATGACTCACTTATCGGAGTTGCTGGTTTTACTAGAAATCCAGACACCGATTCCCAAGAGGGAGGAAGTGATTCCAATTCCAGTTCTGGAGGAAACAATCTGGAGGGCAACTCTAGTTCCGGAAACAGGAGCGGAGAGTCAAGCCAAGAAAGTAGTGACTGCATGAAATCACACGGGAATTTCAAAGTTTCCATCGGCAAGGATCGCTCTAAAATTGGAGCCATTTCTGGGGAAGGTCACGGACATATAGCGGCAGCCATGCAAAAGTGTTCTTTGGTAGATTCTAGTGTACCGTGTGTATCTGGAGAGTCGGAAATAATACGAAGAGCTTCGAAAGATGAAAGTGTATCGAGTTCCGAGTCCCAACAGTCAGGAGATGAATGTAACGTGTTCTATTATGATAACAAGTTAGGAGGCTGTTCCAATTTGGAAAAAGAAAAGTATTATGAGTATTCTGGTTGTCCCGAAGAAAGAGAGCAATGTATTAAGTTGCAGTCAGATTCCTGGGAGATACTTTTTGCACGTGCAGAGGGGCTGTATGCTCACGGACATAGTGCAGAAGCTCGCCGCTTGGGAGTAAGGCTCGCTCGGGAACTTCTGGCACGGCCGCCCGATCTTGTGGGAAGATTAGAAATGGCAACTTGCAGTTTAGCAGCTCCTCCAAGAAGGAAAGGAAGAAGACACCATAGCATTATGAATCCAACTTCTCACAGACTCAGTGTTCTTGCGTCGGCTACACTTGCTCGATGTGCCTTCCTTTGTACAGTAAGTTTCAATTATTAACTATTTATTATATTTACTATTTAATTTCAAACAAATAGTTTATTAACCAGGGGGGGCAAGTCTGGTCAACTGGCGAAATCAAAACCATCCATGTTTACCCATATCATGGATATAATTATCTTATCGTAAGATAATATTATAGAACTCCATATGATAATTATATCCATGATATGGGTAAACATGGGTGGTTTTGATTTCACCTGTTGACCAGACTTGCCCCCCAGATGTCAATGTTCATTATAAATAATGTTTTACTTACAAATACTTTTCATATAATATAATTACTATACTTTAGGTTAGTATACTGGGCCAGTAACCTATTTAGCGAACCTGCAGACTTCTATATTCAATTAAATGAAACTGTAAGGTACCTCCTGACAAATTTGTAATAAATATATAAATAAAACACATTGTACTCATCATAATTTGTCTGGGCGCGGTAAAGATGCATGCAAGTAAAATAAATCCTGTGAGATTCTATTACTAAGAAATGAATAAGTAACAGAGCAATGTATTAAGAGAATAAGGAATGTGGACATAGAAAAGAGTGTAATTTAAAAAGGATAAAGTAATTAAAATGAAATTTGCTGACCTGGGCTATGTTCACAATGAACGCCGAGTGCACTTAGTGACGCCCTAAGCCGTTCATAATGACCGGAAACAGACGCTTGAAGGACACTCTGTGGCGTTCAGATTGAACGTCGAGTGTACGCACCAAACGCTTGGTGAAATTGTCGGGTGAAAAAAGCTCTGACAGTTATCGTATCTGTTCTATTTTATCTGTGGAATTATGACTTCAATTTTTTTCTGTGTGTATCTATTATGTCAGTTGACATCATTTGATATTATTTATGATGACAATATGCATTCACAAAGAGGTTGATTTATAAAAATATCATTCAAAAATTTTCAATAAAAGGTCAGAGATCATTATTTACTCCACTGCCCAATTGTTGTCTTTCTTTTGTTGATGAAAATATAACTTAAAAAGAGACATGTATGATAAATGATATTTGACATTTAAAACTCCCGATGAAGCGTTCAGATTGAAATACCGCTCGAAAGCGTTCATTGAGATTGGTGTGAAAAACCCCGACGTCGAGTGTTGTATCTGAACACAGATACAACGCTCCTGAGGCGTCATGGACAATGAGTGACAAAGGCATGGATAGTCCATGAAAGGGATGTCATGTGAATAATATTTTGGAGAGGTGTGAAAATTATGCCACAATTTATAGAGCTATGTAGCATTTGATTCCCCTTGATGGTGTGTATGTGTCATTATGAGACTTCTGATATTCAAATAAGACTTCCGGGTCGGGTAGTGGAACAAGATAATGACTGCGCTATACTAAAAAAAATAATTATTTGTGAATTTTTTGACTGACCACCAACAATAAATACACATTGTTTGAAGAATTTCCAAATATGGTATATTTTTACCTTTTTAGGTTCTAGCTGAGACACCGGAACATTCTTCTCTGGCTTTCCGTGTGGGGCTCTTTGGATTGGAGATGGCTCGCCCCCCGGCCAGCACTAAACCTCTAGAAGTGAAGTTGGCCAACCAAGAAGCTGAATTAATGGCTCAACTGAGGAGAATCCCCGCTGGGCCAGAAGAACTCTCACTGCTTAGGTTGAGAGCCGCCCAACTGAGAGACGGAACCCTCAGATCCCGTGGCCCAGCACTATTGCCCATCACACTGGCTACGTTTGTCTTTGATGCCCTCGTTGTGCCTTGTCTTACCGGCAAGGATAGGAAAGCTGTGAGTATAGTTTATATTACTGTAAAATTTTAACTTAGAAATTTTGATGTACGATAAAACATGTCTGGGATTTTTATTTGTTTTATTTAGTACTTAGCAATCATCTCAAAGCAGATTTCATTTAGGAAAAATTCTTGCTATATAAATAAATTATAAATATAGAATATAAATTATTATAACATCTTTTTGTATAAATTTGAATTAATATTATAATATCTAATATGTATACATTTGAATTTGTCGTATAACATCTAATATGTATGAATTTTAATTATAATCTTATAGTATCTACTATGTATGCCTATGCCGACCGCCGTGGCACAGTTGGTAAGCCATTTGATTTCTGTGCGGGCGTCCTGGGTTCAATCCCCATCAGAGGAGAAATTATTCAAATGAATATCTCACGCTAATATTGCTTCTCTGGGCTGGAAACACTGGTTAATTGAAAGAATAAGCCATATGTCAATAATCTCGTCGCTTGCACAGGATGCAAGAAAGTGTTTATTATTATATATAAATTAAATGGATTAGAGAACGGAGAGGTCAGCCTCTTTGTGGTACCATAAAGAACCCATCACCCTAAGTGTGTTCTCTGAAAACTGCCACCCAAAAAAAAACAATATATAAATTAATTGATTTGATTTTTCAGCTATTTACAATGAATGGCCGTATGGCTACTGATGAGATATTGGGTTTCGAAGCAGCTGTTGCAGCTTTAGGACTAAAGGCTAATGTATCAGAGGCAGAGCATCCGTTATTATGCGAAGGTGCGAGACGCCAGAGGGGAGACTTGGCATTGGCTCTCCTCAGTCATTATAAAAATGATCCAGAAAAGTTGGCATGTATCATGAATAAGGTTTGTATCAATTCATTATTTTTGTTTATTGAGAGATATACATAAACTATATTGAAATGCATCACGTCGCTTAATGTTTGAAAATTGTTACGATGGATGAAATAATCAAAATATAGATAAATAGAGTCGTCAATTGAATTGTATTCTGTGAAAGCATAATTAAATTGGTATGACAAGTGGGAAGGAGAATGTGAAATCTTGTTCTAGTTAAACGAATAAATTTTATTTTATCCATTAGAGAATCTACTGATGGTAGAGATCGACCAACGAGAGAATACGGATGATAGTTTTATATAGTATGGTTGCAATGGTCAGGGAGGCAAGTCTGGTCAAGTGGTGAAATCAAAACCCTATGATTACCCATATCATGGATATTATTATCTTATAGAGTTGTATAATATCTTAACATATTATAGAACTCAATAAGATAATTATATCCATGATATGGGTAATTATGAGGGTTTTGATTCCATTGTTTGACGGGACTTGCCTAACATCAACTGATCTTTAAAGAAGCAAGGAGACTGTTTGATCACATGCCTCCGATGGTGATATTAAAATTACAACTCCCCCACAAGTACCGTCAGAGAGGGCAAGACAAGAGGACCGGATTGAACAGTACAGTGGAGGACGCTGTTGGAGGCTTTGGGGCCAGGACACCATATATCCTACCGCACATAGAAGACACTGAAAAGTCTCCAATTTGTACAAGTGGGGTATACGACGAGAAAAAGATGTATCTTGCGATTGCAGGGAGGACCAAGATGATAAGCATCTTCTTGTTTGCCGAAACATGGTTCAGGGATGCAACGAGGAAGACTTGGTTGTGGCAAATGACTTGGCTATTGCTGCTGCAACGTGTAGGAGTAGAAGTTACCCACCTCTGTGCTAGTTATAATATTAGTTGTGATTGAATTCTTCTTGTGATTGAATGTGAAATTGTTTTAAAATTAATGAATAAAATATAACAAATATTTTTCTACATATTTGATTTATGACCGATATGATAATGAGACTATCCAACACTAGTTATAGGCCCAAATAATAGATTTGTTCTAAAGCTTGAGACTGGTCTTGAGCACACATTCTCAACCAAAATGGTATTAAAGAAACAAAAGTCACCGAGCTTGATCTCATGACCGGTCGAAATATAACTAGAAGAGTTGAGATTGCTTCGAGACAGTTATCCCACTGTCTTGAGCACGGTCTCAAAGACAGGAAAGGAGACAGTGCTATATACCAAAAAGAGACGCATATAGACACGGACGAACTTTGCATTTATTACTATTTTGACATTTACAATGTTAGTGGTACTGATTGATCGAGCATCTTATTAAGAACCTTCCGGGAGTAATTTACATACAATCATTCATAAACTAATTATGTGAGATTTCATAAAATTTCCAGCATATTTTGCAGATCATGTTGTGTCATATTTTGAAATGGCCTTTCCTGGATATATTGACTGTAGGTATACGTATTGCCATAATATTCAACATGACAACTAATTGAAGAAGTAATTCTTTTTCCTCTTCAGAATAAAATGGTCGACATTTTCATTTTTTAATTAGGTAACATATTATGATCTTAAATTTCTCTACACTTTCGAAGATTAGCAAGACAATGAATTTTCAAAATATCTATAAATAGGTTTTCCAACTTATTGCTACCAACATAACAGCGGTGAAATTATTTCCATTCACGAGAAAAAGTACTTATTTATAGTGTTTCATCCACATTTTGTTTGAGTACGCTTTCTCGAATGAGATGGTGTGTGTATTTTACTTTTAATACAGATTTTCGAGCATGATCTCAAGATGGTCTTGAGATGAAACATTTGGAGAACGGTCTTAAGAATTATTCTACAGTTTGGGCCTTAGTTAAATTAGTCTTGTTAAAGGTGAAAACTTTTGGACATAATAAATAGAATCTGTGGAATAATAACTTGTTATATTTTGTTCATTAATTTTAAAATAAATTTTAACTTTGTTAACATGAAAACTTTAGAAATATGAAATTGTTTTTTCTGATGCAGCTATTGGACCGAGACATTCACAGATTGGTGAAGTCTCCTATTATGAGTGCATATTACACTGGGAATCCTCCCCTTAGGGGCGCAGGACCACCACCAGGATGCCTTCCAGAAATGCCACTATATCAGGTTAATATTTCTGATTACGCATGTATGTTTTTTTAAATTGTAAATAAAATTAATAAACTAAACTTAATGATTATGTTTCTTCTATTTTGTATGCATGTACTGTGCTATTGAAGTATTATAAATAAAAAAAATATATAATATATTTCGAATACAATTATAATCACTTATATCTTTCTATTTGTAATGCAATTCATGAATTTTCATTAATATCTTAATATATATCGAGGGGTGAAAGGTTATTTGTGTTAAGCGACATTTTTTGATACTGACATTATCTTTGAAGCCAGGGAGCCTAGGCAACATGCCAATTTAGCGAGAGAGAGAGAGAATAAGCAAAGATAACTAAATGTATGGAAGTGACAGTTGTCACGTGACAGGGCTAGGCAACATGCCATTGATAAACGATACATTATATGTGATCTTATATTCGCTGCAATTCCTTTCGACGCTTAGCAACGGCCATACAAACTGGTTATCGTCGGTAGGCAACGTGCCTTATTTCTGACGTTTGGAATGGAAAAATAACGTTTTTTTGGATAATAATGAAACGTCATTAGCGACTAAAATTTGGTCTGGAACGTGGTATTTTGATAGACATTTGTTTTTATATTTCATTTATTATCATTATTTTCTGGTTGAATCTGGTAAATTATGTGAACATGTATTAAAATATGCTCAAATATATATTTTTGCATATTAAAAAAGAAGCATAACCGTGAAGAAGTTGCCGTGCAAATTGATATTTTGTTTTTGTGTTTAATATAATATTTCGGTTTTATATCGTAGAAATAGTAAACATTACATTTAATTTAAATCAAATGTGTAAAAACATGTATTAAAATATGCGTAAAGATTTTTTTTCGCGTGTTTAATTTGCTCACTCACATTTAATTAAAATGTGGCAGACCACATCTCGAAATTTCTTTCGAGCGCGCGCCTAGCGACGTCAAACTGGTGACAATACTCCTCAACTGGTTATGACACTTCAAATAAATAAGTCTAGAAAGTTCGAGGACATTGAACTTGCTACCCCCAGCGCAGCATTATTTAAGGGAGTCTACACCTCTACACGTCGTCACTTCATTTCCGTATTTTCGTCACTTCGTTCGTCACTTCACGCCGCCGTTCTCGACCACGCCGTCTCGCCGACACTTCATCTCTCGACCTCGCGAGCACGATGGTACTTCACCATGCGAAGATTCGGACACTTCAAACACCCGCTAACTCGCTCGTTATACCTACTCATCGTGAGAAAGTTCCTTTGTAAGTTATTTCATCAATTGTAAATTTACCTTTAAGCAAACTATTAATCGTGATCAATATACTCATTGTTACTTTTGACCATTCTTTCTTCTTCTCTCTAAACCACTGTCCTTGTGTTCTTATTTGAAATCATATCCACTTGGGATATAATAAACTCTTTTTACTGGTAACCCCTCTGGTTACCACTTATATTTAATAGTAACCCCTCTGGTTACTAACTACGCTTGATTGGTAACCCCTTTGGTTACCAATCATCTAAAAAATAATAACCGAACGCGCGCCAAAGAGAATATAACCTACCAAATGTGCGCCAAATAGGCGATGACAGTCAGATTGAGAAAATAAACAGACTGCCAACCTAACCATTTATAATATTTAATTGTAGTCGATGGTTTTTACTTTTGGACGCCAACGACGCTGTAGATTAGCTTATTCTTATAATGTGTCACTTGCCTACGAAATTTATTTCGCTGATCCAATTTAAGAATACTCTTTTCTTGAACGAATATAAGATAACATGGCATATTGCGTAGGCCCCCAGGGCTGTATTTTTATTGAATATTATACCAATATATCAAGAGTATTTTACTCCTCACTAACCCAAAGGGATATAGTGGGGAGTTATGATTTCGCAATTTTTAAGGTTACCTATTTTTTAATTGCAGATTATCAACTAGTATCATGCTGAGATTGTATTCTGAAAGTTTCATCACAGTGTATCTGTGTGTGTGTGTGCTATGTGCTGCGTGCTGTGTGCTATGTACTGCGTGTTTGATTTACTTTAGTGTATCGATTATACACTAAAGTACTCGTTCGAATCTTTTCAAATTTTGTAAATATATATATATATCTGATACTCGCTTGGACCCCATTAGATTTTGAAGGATATCTGAATAGTGCTTCTCAATTTTTTTACCTGTCTAATATTTTAAAGTGACCTCAAGCTCGGGAAACTTAAAATTTGATATTTTTATTTTCAAATTGGTAAATAAATGTGTATTTTTATTCCTAAAAACTCTTGTATTTCATATAGAATGCCAAAAAGAATTAAGTTATATAATGAGAGAGCTATAATGGCTGATCTATTTGTATTTTACACATTTTCATTGTTTTATACATTTGGCGCCAATAAATGTGTATTTTTATTCCTAAAAACTCTTGTATTTCATATAGAATGCCAAAAAGAATTAAGTTATATAATGAGAGAGCTATAATGGCTGATCTATTTGTATTTTACACAATTGCAAATAGTGAACTATTTAAAATACTCGATATAATTCTTCTGTGTGTGTGTGTCTGTGTGTATGTCACTAAACTCCTAAATGGCTGCAAATGAAATTTCTGTAGGTTCTGTATCCTGCCTGGAAGATTACAAAAAAATATGGAATTAATAAATTTTCATTTCAATGATAATTTTAACATGTGTATGATTATCTTTAGATGCAGGATCAGTGCTATGGTGGTATGTCACCTGGTCCCGGTCCCTGTGATTGGGGCAGCCGACCTCACAGTTCAACCAGCGCAGAGTTGGAGGGTTTAGGGGGGCTACCTCCTCCACCTGTACCTCCCCCACCACCCCCTCCAGTACCCCCTGCCATGCAGCATCCACCGCCTCAGCCATCGCCCGCTCAAGGGGGGGCCAGACCCAAAGATTCACATCTCACGAGGTATTTATACAATACAAATTATATTTATATAAAACTTCCCTGATGCTCTACATGTAAAAAGATTTGTAATCAATAACCATAGATTGTTCTTTTTGCACTATGGTGCCAAGATTGCCGATCGACAACAGAAGCATTTATGCTAAATTTAGGGAATGTATGAAGATGTATATGTAATTGTTTCAAGGACATATTCAATCTTTTAAAAAAAAAAGCCGATATAAACTACACAGTAAAAAATATTTTTTTAATTTCCTTTATAACCTACCACTTGCGCAGGGTGCAACGAGTGTTTGTTTTTTCTTATTATTTGTAATTAATTTATTACAGTCACATAACTCACCCAAAACTAGTAACATTATAACTCAATATAAAAATTTCATAAATATATTTTTATATTTTTTAGGTTTAAAGGAAAACGCGCGTATCCATCTATACCCAATCAGCCATCAGAAGCTAGTGCACACTTCATGTTTGAATTGGCTAAGTCTGTTTTGAGCAAAGCTGGAGGTTCAAGTAGCACGAGCCTTTTCACACAAGTAATATATGCATCTTTAGTTATATATAATATGTTTTTATTGCAGCAATGGGCAACTATGTTCTGATATGTATTTTAGTACAACATGGGTATATTTTTTTGTAGTTAAATGAAGTCTCAGAGGGGCGTGTTGTAAATTTACTTTAGTTTATGATCATTTTAAAAAGAAATTAACAGTGATAATTTTTTGAAAAATTAATAACTCAATAGAGATAAAGTTGGAATATTATAGGAAAAAGGGAAATCAAGGGACTTCAGTGCTTACAACCAGTAATCATTGCGCAAGCGCTTAAAGTGATCACATAAACCAGCCGATGACAGGTCGTAAGCCCTGTAGATACCGGGGACCTTTGGATCAGCAGTCAGATAACTAACCAACTGAGCCACGAAGGCCGATATTAATTTGTCAAAAAATATTGACTCCCAACAGGAAAAATATTCAATGTATGCGTTTAATATATATATACAATCATAAAATATTTCATTAACATAGGGATTGCGTATACGTTGTTTACATTAGTTTTTTTGTGATTTTCCACAATTTTTATAAAACTATAACCATTACGATTTCGACTTAGACTTGGCAGAAGTTATGAGGTAATTGTAATAAGCTTGTAAACGTCTTAGGTCCGAATGCAGAGTCCTACCTAAATACTAAATTCTAAATACTAACCATTGGCAGAAGTTATGAGCTAATTGTAATAAGCTTGTAAACGTCTTAGGTCCAAATGCAGAGTCCTACCTAAATACTAAATTCTAAATACTAACCATGTTTTCATTGCACAGTCGCTCACTTAAGTTAGGAGATCACGTGACTTCCTAACTGGAGAATGCTACGACGTTTTTCTATGAGAATTGCAATGCAAAGACATATCTAAATATTTAGCACATGCGCATCGGTGTAAACTAACATTTACGAATTGTCAAAAAGTAAGGTTGATAGCGAGGAACCTTACGAGTGGTTTAATAATACTAAAATACGAGATTTTTCGGTGGATGATGATTTTATCGGCTTCGTTCAATATGTATTTGGTAATTTTGTCAAATCAAATACCAAACAGAGTATTCAGCGATCCATACGAGATGCCGAAAATTCGCTGGAATTTCAAAAAAATCGTGACATCGAGCTGTCAGTGTGAAGTTGGTTACATTTGTTTGTGTTGTAATAACAAGAAAACATTTTAACTTCAAACGTCAGAAAAGAGATTTCTAAGCCCATAGAAAGCTATCTATCTCTTTTCTTCATACACAATAATGTGAATTCTACGACATCGACCTTAAGTTTGGCGTAGTTTTAGTTAGGGATGTCTCTGCAACGTAATTGCTAACTTAAGAATACTAAATACTCCAGTGAGGTTAGGAGTTAGTATTTAGGTACCTAGGACTGTGCATTCGGGTCTTAATGTTATTTATTTGTCTATGTCTGTGGGGTTAGTATTAGTAGTTTTATGAAGATGGACCAGCATTTGCGAATGCTCTGATTGCTGAGTTTGATGCTGACTGGAGAGTTCTTTGTCTTTCACTCATGATTTTATTCAATGTTGATAATAGTACTGTTTATGATCATGTATTTTACATAAATAAATACGCAAAATAGGAGCGAGTTTGCACAACACATAAATCAAATTCTTGAGAAATTTTAATGGTAGTACAAATTTTGAACTTTACAAGACGGACTATAAAAACTATTATCAACAACACATAAGTTGTGATCATCAATAATGTGACACAGAATGACATTATTTATTGTTATGTTGGTATTCATACTTCGTTATAAATCACAGAATATCTGCTGCAGTAGCTCTGTTTAGAGGAGAGTACTGGCCTACATTCCAGATACTTATTATTAATTTGAATCGTTCCCTTTTTCTATTGATTCTAGGCTTTACATTAAGATCCGAATTCAAAGTCCTAGGTAACTAAATATTAACTCCTAACCTCACTGGAGTATTTAGTATTCTTAAGTATGCAATTGCGTTGCAGAGACATCACTAACTAAATACTTAGTACTACGTCAAACTTAAGGTTGATGGCGTAGCGTTTCACATTATTGTGTTGTCAATGGGTTTAGGCTGACGTTTAAAATGTTTTTTTGTCATATCAGCACAAACACATGTATCCAAGCTCACACTGACAGCTCCATGTCGTGATTTTTCTGAAATTACAGCGAATTTTCGGCATCCCGTATAGATTGCTGAATAATCTGTTTGGTATTTGATTTGACATAATTACCAAATACATATTTGACGAAGTCGTTAAAATCATCCATCGAAAACATCTCGTATTTTATTATTAAACCACTCGTAAGGTTCCTCGCGATCAACCTTACTTTTTGACAGTTTGTAAATGTTAGTTTACACCAATGCGCCTGCACTAAGTATTTAGATATGTCTCTGCAATGCAATTCTCCTACAAAAAATTTGTAGCATCCTAAATTTATGAAGCTTCGTGATCTCCTAAATTAAGAGAGCGACTGTGTAATGAAAACATGGTTAGTATTTAGGTCGGATTCTGCATTTTGGCCTAAGATTCCATGTACACTTGTTAATATTATTGTAATATTAAGTTCACTATTTGCAATTGTGTAAAATACAAATAGATCAGCCATTATAGCTCTCTCATTATATAACTTAATTCTTTTTGGCATTGTATATGAAATACAAGAGTTTTTAGGAATAAAAATACACATTTATTGGCGCCAAATGTATAAAACAATGAAAATGTGTAAAATACAAATAGATCAGCCATTATAGCTCTCTCATTATATAACTTAATTCTTTTTGGCATTCTATATGAAATACAAGAGTTTTTAGGAATAAAAATACACATTTATTGGCGCCAAATGTATAAAACAATGAAAATGTGTAAAATACAAATAGATCAGCCATTATAGCTCTCTCATTATATAACTTAATTCTTTTTGGCATTCTATATGAAATACAAGAGTTTTTAGGAATAAAAATACACATTTATTGGCGCCAAATGTATAAAACAATGAAAATGTGTAAAATACAAATAGATCAGCCATTATAGCTCTCTCATTATATAACTTAATTCTTTTTGGCATTCTATATGAAATACAAGAGTTTTTAGGAATAAAAATACACATTTATTGGCGCCAAATGTATAAAACAATGAAAATGTGTAAAATACAAATAGATCAGCCATTATAGCTCTCTCATTATATAACTTAATTCTTTTTGGCATTCTATATGAAATACAAGAGTTTTTAGGAATAAAAATACACATTTATTGGCGCCAAATGTATAAAACAATGAAAATGTGTAAAATACAAATAGATCAGCCATTATAGCTCTCTCATTATATAACTTAATTCTTTTTGGCATTCTATATGAAATACAAGAGTTTTTAGGAATAAAAATACACATTTATTGGCGCCAAATGTATAAAACAATGAAAATGTGTAAAATACAAATAGATCAGCCATTATAGCTCTCTCATTATATAACTTAATTCTTTTTGGCATTCTATATGAAATACAAGAGTTTTTAGGAATAAAAATACACATTTATTGGCGCCAAATGTATAAAACAATGAAAATGTGTAAAATACAAATAGATCAGCCATTATAGCTCTCTCATTATATAACTTAATTCTTTTTGGCATTCTATATGAAATACAAGAGTTTTTAGGAATAAAAATACACATTTATTGGCGCCAAATGTATAAAACAATGAAAATGCTCCAAATTCTTTAGAAGAAATAGACTATTTGGCGGGTATCCTGTTTATTATAAGATGGATATCCTGTTTATTATAAGAAATAAATATTTCGCTACTCCTTTTATCACCTGTTCCACACAGGGACTGTGCTAGAATGAGTTTATTATAAGAAGTGAATTATTATTGATGAAATTTGTGGTTGTGTAGGCAGGTGTTGGTAGCGGAGGAGGTGGTAGGGAACATCACCTTCCACATCGAGGTTTGCATATGGCTGCATTTCAACTGGGGCTCTATGCTCTGGGCCTACATAACTGTGTTAGTGCCAACTGGCTATCCAGGACCTACTCCTCTCATGTCAGCTGGATAACTGGTATTTCATTTTCTTATTTTTGAATAACTTACTTTGCCATTATTCATTTATGAATTAACATGCCTTTTTTATATTCCTGTCCGGGTAATTTTATATTATAAATTTGTCAAATAAATGACAACACATGCACATTCAACATTTTTTACTCAGATTTAAAACATACTTCATTTCTCAGCATTAATTATTCAAAAAAAATTTTTTTTAATAAATTATATCTGTTTCCAACTTTCATTTCAAATTATTATTTAGGGTTTTTCTAACTTAATTTTTTTGGTGATATATTGAAATGTCAGTACAAGCAATATATATTTTACAATTTTTAAGTATTATAAATCAAATATGACTTTTTCAAAAATACTTACTTATTATATTTTGTTAACTAATATTTTGAAATGATGCTATTTACCATTCAGGTCAAGCGATGGACATTGGTGCCCCTGCCATATCCTTTTTGATTGACACATGGGAGGGTCATTTGACTCCCCCGGAGGCGGCTAGTATAGCGGACCGAGCCTCCCAAGGCTGCGAACCAGCTCTAGTGCGTTCTGCCGCCGAGTTGGCACTTTCCGTGCTGCCGCACGCTCATGCCCTCAACCACAACGAAATACAACGCGCCGTGTTGCAGTGCAAAGAGCAGAGTGATCACATGCTGGAGAGGGCGTGTTTGACAGTTGAGAATGCAGCTAAAGGTTATATGCAACAATTTTTATTATTTATATATAATATTAGTAGTGTCCGACCGAAGGTCAGATTTTGGCCGAAGCCGAAGGTTTGATTTTACTAAAAAAAACGATTAAAATAATAAATAATCTGCTTTCGTGACTTGGTTAGATATCTAACTACTGAGCCAAGGGTCCTGGGTCGTTTGATTTGATTTTACTAAGGGGTCCTCTATCCCTGGTTTACCGATTATCCATACTTTTTGGGACACCCTGTATACTCTTGTTTTGTTTCTGTCGACAGTCGGTACGCGACACTGGGCCGGCCGAATCTATACACCCACTACACATGTCATGTTTGTGCATGTTTTTACAAGTTTTAACTGTTTTTAGCGGCTGACAAAAAGCTTCGGCTTTGGCCGAAAATTCGGGTTATTTTTGGCCGAAGCCGAAGCTTCGGTCGGACACTAAATATTAGTACAATCTACTTAACATCACATTCGCAACACATGTCAGATTTTAGATTTCAAATTATGTTTCATTTGAGCCAGCTGCGGTACAATTCATCCTTTGCATGGTATTCACATTCCTTAACATCTTTGGTTTTTATAGAGAATTGGGCTTCTGATGTTATATCAAATTATTGTCTTGTGTGATAGATAATGATTATTGTATTATATTTTATTGAATAAAAGAGCTGAGGAAGCATATGGAGGAGTTAGTATTATCAGGGAAGCTACAATAGGTCATTAAGTTGTACACAGTTTTGTGTCCTCCATAGTCTTAATTATAAGTTCCTTCGACTTCATATTGATATTATGTGTGTAAAATGAAGTAAGTTAATTTCTATATATAGGTATTACATATTGAGGGTATCCAAACAAAAGTCATATTTTGTTGATTAACTACTTTTTGAGTGTTTTATTACTGACAAAATGCACTAAATTTAATTATTATTTTATTTCAGAAATATAAATATTAGTACAATAAAAAAAGTACCTATGTACCTTTTGGTAGTATTTTTTTTTATTTATATTTTGAAAAAATTAGGCCTCGTTCAAAAATAAAATATAACAATATAGTTAATAAGAATAACATAAGTAATTGTAACTACATCAGCCCCCCTTTGATTTCATGTTACATGTACTCACTGCTGGTAACAAAACAATAAATTATTCCTGTCTAATGTGGCTACTGAAAAGGGTCATGGACATACAGAATATTTATGTCCGGACCTTTACATGTGATAAGGCATCGGTACAATGACGAATTCTGAGCGGCGTTAGTGTTTTTTTTTGTCTTAAAAGAACATTGAGGTGTGTCTTGTTCGTCTGTTTGTGTTGAAGTTAATAATTTAAACAATTAAAAAAAAGTTCTGGTGAAAATATGAATTTCGGTTGTATACCCTCAATATTTTGTATCAAATATATCATCAAATTGAACAAGATTGAAACGAAAAAAAAAAAAACAAAAATATCATTGTGCTGTCTGATAAGAGGTATTTTGGTGTTAATACTATAATCTACCGTTTTCCAGGTGGTGGCGTATATCCAGAGGTGCTGTTCACTGTGGCCAAGTACTGGTACGAACTGTTCCTCCGTCACGGTCCACCAGGTGCTGAGTGCGAGAGGGAGGGAGAGGGAGATACGGAGCCACCACCTTCCCTACCCCCCTCTTCTTCCACTGTCCAGATGCAGATTCAGCAGCCCCCTCCCCCTGCCCTCACAGCGGCCATCGCTCCCCTGCCCCTGGCGCCGCTACCCATGGCACCATACGGGTTCTATCAGCCCTTCCATATACAATTCCATAGACCGCCGCCTATGCCACCTCCACCACATCATGTACAGGTTATTATAATATATTTTAATTATGTACAGCGGGCTCTTCCAACCAAAAGTAAATAATGTTACTATAGCTTTTAGTATCTAAGAAAAGAATAAAAATACTGAAAAAGGAAGGAGGGAATCAAAGGGCACAGAAAGAATATTCAGGAATTATTTCATGAATATATATTTTTTTAATATCTGTATAAATTTAGACAACATAACTTAGGCCATTCCATAGTCTACCTGGTATAAATGAAATATTTATTTATTTTGTTATTCAAGAAAATCCAAAATATATAATAGCTAATCAATTTCACATAAAGTATTTAAAATAATTATATATTAACCCTAGAGCCAAAGGTCCCGGGTTCGATCCCCGGTGGAGATACAGTTTTCAGATGAACATCATAACTTTTCAAAATGCGTTATTGGGTGCCTAAGCCTATTAGTTTCCTGAAAAGCAATATCTAATGTAATACAAATTTATTTTATTTACCTTTTTGTACATAAGATAAGCAGGCTTATTGCCTTTTGCCAATTTCTTCCAATCAATTACATGCAAAGTAAGACAACAAAGTATGTGTACCACACCAAAGAGATAAGTGAAATGACCTCTATTAGTAACAATTGTCTGTTCGATAAATATTTTATGTCGGCCTTCATGGCTCAGTTGGTTAGATATCTAACTGCTGAGCCAAAGGTCCCGGGTTCAATTCCCGGTGGAGACACAGTTTTAACTGTGTTTTCAGTCTGGATCTGTGAGACGATAAATATTGTAAGCCTCCAGAATGTGGCAACTTGTTATTGGGTGCGTGTTAAATTAATATTTGACCTATAGTACCTGTTAGTTGCTCGAGAAGCAATGTAAAAAAAAGGTTGATTGTTCAACTATACAAAAGCAGACAGGCAGCTATGTTGATCTTACAATAGTATTCACTTTTTCAGTCTGTCAAGATTATTTTTAAACACATTAACACTTTGTGCAGCAACAAGTTCCAGTGGGCGACCATTGCATGCATCCACAACTCTGTTGGTCAAGAAATGACTTGATTGATTCCGCTTGAAACTTCAGTAAAATCATATAAAAAGAGAATTAGGTGTATTATGTAAATTTTACCTTGTTTGTAACAAAATATATTTTATTGTTTGAGTGGTGTTTTGTTGTTCAGGTGTACGGTTACGCTCCAGTGCCAGGACCAGTGCAGTATTGGGTGGCAGCTCCAGTACGAGCTGCGCCCCTGGCTGCCCTTCCTCCTCCCGCCCCTCTCCCTCCCCCTCCCAGGGCCCCAGCACCACGTCCCCCGCAGCCACAGCAGCTGAGGGCTCTCCTCTCCGCCTACAGAGTGGGAATGCTGGCCCTCGAGGCCCAGGCCAGGCGAGTGCACGATGACAGGCCTCAAAACAAATACAGCAGGTAATTTGTGTTCTTTAACACTTATATTTTATTTAATTCACCCATACCAAAACTAGCGTCTGATTGTAGGTCTGATTTTGTTCAAAGCCGAAGCAGAATGTTCGGCTGAAGTCAAAGTGGAAGGTTTGACTTTACTAAGAAGTTTAATTATTTTATTACACCATATTTTACAACGACAACAAATAGGTTATTCTTGCCCAACTAGGAAACCCTGTTCTAGGGCTAGCAGTTTACAATTTTTACAATGACAATATATAACTGGGTTATAGTTCCTGCTCTACTTTAATTAGGTACACACAATCACAATATTCTGTACTTATAACAAATATTTAAATGAAATGTAATACATATTTACTTTGTAACTGAAAAATCTACAAGAAAAATGGACATTAAAGAATAATGTGCAAAAGACTACAATAATTTGCCTGAACAACTAAATACTATGAATGAAAGAGTATTACAATGTTAACTATAAATTATTGTCATGAGACAATCGGCTTTTTTAATAATTACTATGAATAAAAACAAAATCAACGTAGTTTAATTGTTAGAACAATACAATTTACCCAAAATTTAGCGCTTTCATACAAGTTATTCAGTTTTTACTGTTTTTAGCGGATGATCGAAAAATTTGTTTTAGCCAATTCTTTGACTTGATTTTAACGAAAATCAAAGGTTTGGTCATTCACAAGAGTGTTAAACGATTTAGTTTTTTTATTTATCTTAAAGAATTGACATTTCTTTACTATCTGGAAGGTTTAATGAAATTTGATGGAATATGGGAGCCATGTTTTTTCAAACGAATGAATTGTGTGTGACAGTGTATTAAGTTTTTATTTTGGGATAGATTGCAATGTGACTAGATTTGATTCATCACACAAACTCTCTGAACATATAAGACTAAACAAACTGAGATGGGCCAGGAACATTCAGAGAATGCCATCAACACGGAGGTTAAAGGAAGGTTGAAGACCAATTCTAACTTCTAGACGTGCCAACTGTAGGGTCGCAGCAAATGACAGGGGAGGATGGGGAAAGAAGTTGCTTGATATGGGCTGTAGAAACGTCCAAGAAGATCTATTCATGGAGGCTATTGCCAGTCACCTGTATTAATTTGGCACTCATTTTGATTGTTGATTTTTAATATTCGTATATGATAAATTGTAAGCAGTAATAAATATCCTTACAAACAGTCTGTTATAAAACGCTAAATTGTTACTTTTATAACCAAAATTTTTTATAAATTTTCATTATGATTTGTAAAATTAATAACTTGCTATTCATGTATATTTTGTCAACATGAGACTCCTTTTGTAAAATTAATAACTTGCTATTCATGTATATTTTGTCAACATGAGACTCCTTTTGATCCAGAATATTTCAATCTTACATTATTATCTAAAAGTCATTTTTTTAATCATTTCAAATATTCAATCTTTTTACAGTATATGTATTTAAGAAAGACCAAAAAAATTAATCAAATAATTCTGTACCCCTGAGGTAAGATAGCAAAAGTCTATAGAAATTTTAAAAATATTGTTTTAATCCAATTGGCTCTCCTGCACAATTACCAGTGTGTGACTTAAATAAATAAATAAAATATAAATGAACACTTCCTTACACCCCGCGCAAGTGGCGAGTTTATTGCCGTATGGCAATTTCTTCCAACTTACCAGTGTTTCCAGCCCAGAGAAGCAATATTAACGTGAGAAATGAATTTAAATAAATTTCTCCTCTGCTGGGAATCGAACCCAGGACGCCCGCACAGAAACCGAACGGCTTACCAACTGTGCCACGGCTGTCGTTTGACACATTTAACCTCTGAGGTACAGAATTGTAATTCAAATAAGTTTGAATCCCACCTCGGTCTTATGACAAGGACAAATTCTCCTCTCAAAGTATAAGCCATTTTGATGTAGGTAATAATCTGGTATTCTGTCATTCTGTCATTTACGGCATTGCTTGTTTCTGATTTTTTGAATAGTATTTTTTCCATCTGGATAAATTGTCGAGTCTCATGTTGTGGAGCTATGTTTGTTAGTGGTTATGTATAGAGGGTGTGTGCATTATGGGAGGAGGGCGAATGTTTGCAGGACGCCACCCTACGGGGAGAACGTGAAGTGGCTATTGAGAGTGTCCAAGAGGCTGGGTAGCCAGTACCTCCACCAGTTCTGCGTGTGCGCCGTCAACAGTGTGGTCAGCCCGTTTGTGCTCTACGATCTGGCCATGGAGGCAGCACATTATCTGGCACGCAACAATCAAACTCTCTTCATGCAACATCTGCGTGGACCTCTGGCCCCGCTTGTACAAAAATGTCAACAAATGTATGTATTTTTTTTAAATATCAATATAATTCTATAATATTGTGGTGAATTGAGTCAAGCCAGACAACCCATGTTTTGAGATAATGGCTGTTGAAGATCACACATGTCGCACATTATTTTGTTTTAAATATCAATATTATTCTATAATATTGTGGTGAATTGAGTCAAGCCAGACAACCCATGTTTTGAGATAATGGCTGTTGAAGATCTCACATGTCGCACATTATTTTGTTTTAAATATCAATATTATTCTATAATATTGTGGTGAATTGAGTCAAGCCAGACAACCCATGTTTTGAGATAATGGCTGTTGAAGATCACACATGTCGCACATTATTTTGTTTTAAATATCAATATTATTCTATAATATTGTGGTGAATTGAGTCAAGCCAGACAACCCATGTTTTGAGATAATGGCTGTTGAAGATCTCACATGTCGCACATTATTTTGTTTTAAATATCAATATTATTCTATAATATTGTGGTGAATTGAGTCAAGCCAGACAACCCATGTTTTGAGATAATGGCTGTTGAAGATCACACATGTCGCACATTATTTTGTTTTAAACTACACTGAAACTTAATTCTGAATACCATGTTATGAGCGATTCTGTGTTAATTCCTAAAATTACAATAATATAATAAATATAATGTTATCATTTTTTTTTATAAAAAATGAATATGTCCTTCTTAAACAAGTACATATACATCTTCCTACGTTCCCTAAAATAAGCATAAATGCTTTTTCTATAGGTGAACGAAATCGGTCGAGGCAGGATTCAAACTCACGACCACTGGATTGCTAGCTCAGCGTGCTAACCGCTCTGCCATCGACCCATATCATTTCTTCCACATACCTTTTTTCACCACTAATGTGAAATAATACCTTCATAATTATGGAAAAATCACCTTTAGAATGTTTTATAACCGACTTACAAATTTGGAGGAGGTTATCAATTCAACATGTTTTTTACAATCTATTTTCAGTGATAACTTTTTGCCACATTATCCGATTTTGATTATTCTTTTTTCATTAGAAAGGGAGTATCTTCCGATTGGTTCCATTTCAATTTGGTCAAGATCTGATAATGGGATCCATGACAAAATCATCAAAAAATATGCAAAATCAGAGATAATTCTTTACCACGTTGTCCAAATTTGATGATTCATTTTTCATTAGAGACTAAGTCTAGAGATTTAATGATGATGGGAATCATAAGAAATCATGACACTCGTCAATTTGCGTAGGGTTTGTGTATTATTGTATGAAAGATAATATTACTACATACCATCACGCTATGTCCCTCATGGGGTAGGTTGATAGAACCGAACACCACATTTTTCTATCTTGACATACATTCATTTTGAAGTCTATTTTTTCATATGAAACATTATTCATCATAGACCTCTTCCCCACTATGTTTAGACTTTTTTGAACAACATTGAATTGTTAGTACATTTTTACCTAAATTGTGACTTGACTCAGTTCACCACTACGGCAATGATATACTAATATAGATGTTGGTATATTTCTTTGTGATTGATGCATTCCTTTACCATTCATCCGTATGTGTTGAAAATCTGGTGATTTGTTTAGCACATATTCGAGAAAGTCGAAGGGTTTTAGTGGTTGACTGGTAGAGATTGCCCGCGGGCAATAAGTCCGCCACGTTGTATAAATCAATAAAAGTATTTTATTATTACTAGTTGCATGTAACACATGAGATCCAACTGTCGATAGCGATAGTATGTATAGTTGAAGAATATGTACCAAACTATAAACCCATAAATACAAATTATTGTATATTGTCAGATATTTTGTTTTCTGTACAACATAATATGTAGGTATGTATGTCAAGATAGGATAGTATGGAGGAAGGTCCTTTTTTCCTACCCAGAATATGAAAATAGCGTGATGGTATGTATGTATGTTTGGAGATGAAGTATCAGACTATTAAGTCTTCTTACATATTGTGTATAGGCGACTGCCATACAAAATGTATAAAGCAATGTCGTCACTAAATTCAATTTTTAAAAAAATTGTTAAAAAAAATTGAGATCTTCTACTACAATGCTAATATTTTTTATAGAAAATTAAATTATCTAGTTGGGGTGTTTCGGCTTTTTTCGATAATTGTAAAAGTTTTGGAAAAATAGGCAGTTAAACTCATAAATTTATCATAAAAAAAATACTTTTCTTAATAAAAAATGTTTGAGAAATCCTGGAATTTTTTTGAAAAAACTAATTTGAGATTTTGTATTTGTCTATGTTTGTACCAATTTTCAGCGTTCTAGCTTTTATGGTTTCTGAGATATATGGAAAAATAAAATAAAAATTAAAAAGTTGATAACCCCTGACTGAAACAAAAATTCAAATTTCCGAGTATAAAAGTTTTGTAGGCCTGTAACTGTTTATATATTCTGAAATTTTAGGCTCTGTAAATTGAGCGGATCAAAAGTTATAAGGGACGGACGGACACACACACACACACACACAGACACACACACAGACACACACAGACACACAGACACACACACACACAGACACACACACAGACACACGAAATGTTCTACTCCGAATTCTGAGTAAATCTGTGTATGGAACATATATGCTGCGAAGCCTCTAAGTTGGTGTTTTTTGACTTCAAAGTTGGAAAAGCCGTGAAAAAAGTAGACCTCTGCATACAATTCTCGCGTATCCTGGCTTGAAACATTGTCGATATGTTAAGAGAACAAAGTTCTCCTGAACAAATCGACAGTTGGATTATTAAATGTTTGCCTCAATTTTAAAAATTTACATATATTTCTTATTCCAATGTATTTTTATGTATGCAGGTATATTCAATGCATGCACCAGATGCTGTATCACTTGACCACATCTGATTATGAAGAGTTTGCCAATGTAGTTGTGTCAGCACGCACTGCTCTTAATCTTACTCCAGAAGGTACCGCTCAATTTAAGGATTGGCTGCAGTGCATAAGAAGGTTTGTATTTTATTTTGCAATCATTACATTCCTTTTTCTAAAAGGGTATAAAAAGGATTTTTTTATTTGTATAGAAGTGAAATAAAAAATTGTAAATTTTCTAAAGTATCATTTATTTAAAAGTAAGAATTTGAATGAAATTGACCTAGTTTTTAAAATATTATATTATTATGGTCTAGTCCAGGGGTCGGCAAAGTGCGGCTCCAGAGCTGCATGCGGCTCTGGCACAAATATCCACGGACACGAACACGGGTTTCAGGAGTTTAAAAACAGTAGAGCGACCTTAGCATTCGTCGAAAATCCTCTTAATGCTACGATAACTGAGTTGAAATTTTCTCCTTTTGGCATTGACATTGGTAACTTTGATATACAATTGCAGGATTGAAAAAACAAGGAAATATGGAGCTCTAAATTTCAACGAGTTTGTATTGATTTGGAAATATTGGAGAAGAACAAATGCGATCTTAGTTCACAACACAAGTGGTCTGCTTTGAAAGACCTGGAGAAGGAAGACATGATCATTTTCAACGTCTGTAATAGTATTCCTGACTCTTACGATCAGCTGAAAAAACTCGCGTTTGCTGTTCCTTCCCTTTTTGGTTCTACATATTCAGGCGAACAATCTTTTTCAAGCATGAACTTTATCAAGAGTAAACTGAGAAGTCGTCTTATTAATGAGAACCTGGAATCATGCCTAAAATTAAAAACAACAACATACAAACCTGACTTACTGATACTTTCCAAGGAGATGCAAGGACTTTGTTCGCATTAAGTGTTTGTCATTCATTGTCATGATTTAAATTTGTGGATACTTTTATTTCATATTATTGCTTAATAATGAATAAATCTTTATTAAGTATGATATCAAGTTTTATTCAGTGTACCCGTAAATTAATGAAGGTCTTAAATCATAATAAAGGTTTACTAAATTAAAAAAACAGATTTGGCTCTCAGAATTTTTTTGAATCGTTGTAATGTACATATTTGGCTCTTTGGCCAATAAGTTTGCCGACCACTGGTTTAGTCTAAATTAGGTAACTGACAAATCAGACAAATTGATGCTAATATATTATTACGGTAAGAATGATTATTTAAACAAATATTTTCAGATCAAAATCGTGTCAAAAGGATTTGTGGGCGCAGATAAATTCGGCCCTGCAGGCTAATGGTAAATGACAAAGGTGTTCGGAGGCGAGCGGCGGCAGTGCGGCGAGCCTCTCTCCCCCCTCGGAGGCCGAACCTCCTCCGCCGCCCCACCCCCCGTCCTCGCCCCCCTCCATCCCCCAAGATCTGCCCTTTGTGTTCCCGCAGTTCAACGTGCCCCCGCCCCCCTTCCTGCCGCCGCCCACTGCCAGGGGGTTGCGGCGAGGCAGGGGGGGTCGCTACCCGCAGGTCAGGAACACCTGACAGACGGACCAGACTCATCACAGTCACAACGACACTTGAGTCGACTCTATTGACTCCTCACACAATTGTGCCCATAAACACTTGTATCCTCCAAATTATTGTGAATATAATGTATGTTTTTGCACCAGATTGACATATTAAGATAAGTTTTTGAATGGCATTGTCATCATTGTGTGTTTCATAATGTCTTCATTGCCTTTTTATGTAAATGTGTCACCAATTTTTGTCTTTATTGAAATGCATATCATCATTCAACAGGTTTATGTCATGGGTATATCATAAATAATACGATTGCATATAATTTTTTATGTTATTTTGATTAATCGGTTAACAAGTATCAGAAATTTTCTTTGAGATTGATTGATATTCATAGAATGATTTTTGATTTATATTTATAATCTAGAACATTTCAAGCCTATAAATAGGTATGTATTGTATATACTAAGACAATTATATTTCAATCTCATTTTGTGTACTTTGAGCAATCATTCAATTATTTGCAATCGACATGACATTTACTTCATTAAATTAATAAAAACTGATAAACAAGCAATGTTACATATTAAAATAAAGACATTATTTTGTTTAAATAAAATAGATCTGGTTGTGATCTATATTAAATTATATATACATACATACATAGCTTGATAATCTCCGTTATAGAATAACAAAATGACCTCATGTATAAATAATTGTCAGCATTGCTAATTTAACAATACAAATGGATAATTATTACAATTTGCCTTTTAGTGAATTTAATCACTCATCTATACTTAATAGTTAATTAATTATTCTAATTCATGCAGTAAATTGATAGTTCTAAATGTGCATTTAATTTTGTAAAAATTATCGGTGTCAACGTGTATTCATTTTGTTATGTCTAAATGAAATTACATTATTTCATACAACTCTGATACAATATCTTATCCTTTTTTACTTATTTTATTCATAAATTTCAACATACATACATACTTTTATCTAATTCTAATATTTATTTATCTATGACATTATTTTTTATAGAATTGCAAGATAAATCATAATTCTAAGTAGAGAATTTTTGCTGTCATAAATAAATAATCTGCTACAATTAAATTCTGAAAGAATAAACTATACATCGAAAAAAGTCTTAGGACATTAGGTATAATTTAGTGTCGGTAATAGATATACGATATAAACTCCTAATAAGTTGTAAATGTTAAAAAAACTGTTTTTAAAATAAACTCCATAATCGATTTAATAAACTTTTATACATTTAAATACCTATGAATTTAGTCAAAACTTATTAATTACATACGTAATAATAAACTAATAAGATTTCATAATAATATCCTTCAGCTTCTTATTTTAAACTACTTATATTGAACAGTAACATTATATTTATGTATTTTATACAGTTTTGCTTTAGTGTAAGAGAACATTATAATGCTTGGTAACTAGAAATATGGCCAATGTATGATCTTAAAATACAACATATTTGTTACTTAAACATCTTACAACACGGGCTTTTTTAAGATCTGTATTCAGATTTTTTTGAGCAGATTGCAAACCCACCCCAACGCTACGTAGTGTGCTTCTTCAGAAGAGTGTAATGGAGCCAAATCTTAAGGCCTTCTAATGTATGAAACTGTTTTAAAAATAAACTATAATCGATTTAATAAACTTTTATACTTTTAAATACATATAAATTTAGTAGTTTAGAAACATGAAAAAATATTGTATATCACCTGATATGTGATATACAACATTTTATTGTGCAAAAGGTAAAATTTAGAAGTTTTTTAAATGGTAAGAATAGTTATTAAAATATTATTATACTAAAAAAACTCAGCCGGTAGATTTCCATATTCTCTTTCGATTGAAGTAAAAATCTACTTCATAGGCCATGTAGTTTTTTAGTTACAATAAAAAAATAAAAAAGGGTTTTACTAAAACTAATTTTACAAGAAAAGTATTAAAAAAATTCAAAATTAAAAAAACTCATGCAATAGAATAAAGATGTACATACAAACTTTTCCTTTTTTCAAAGACGTGTTTTTTGAGGGTATTAAGGAATTTTTTTCAAAATATACTATATAGCCTACTGTAGCCTTTTAATAGCTGGTTTCAACTACGTAGCCATGTAAAAAAAACACATTTAATTTAATTCTTTTAATTCCTACAACAATGTTCCTGTTCCTCTAAATAGTCTCAAGTCAAGTAGTGCAGGTTTCATTTCAATTTAAGAGAATATCTTTTTTAAAATCTCATGTCAAATATTTTAGTAGCTTGTTATTTATATTTATGAAGATAAAATGACTAGTGTCCAACCAAACCTGCATCAGCCAAGATTAAGCCAAGATTAAGCCGATGCCCAAGATTAAGCTGCTTAAAACAGTAAAAACTGAATAGTTTGTATGAATGCACGCGAATTTGGCTAAATTGAATTTTTTAAACAGTTAAACCTGGTCATAGTGTTAGGTATAACAATAATTCTACAATTTGCATCAATATTTTTATGGTTTTAAACATTATTATTATGAAATTTCATAGTAGGCAAACCTTCGGCTTCAGCATTGGCCAATATCTGGCCTTCGGTTGGACACTGGGAATGACATTCATAACATTCCTCACATAGTGTAGGTCACATAGTGTCGATATATCCATATTACATAACAAAAATAACAAAAGCAATACATAACAAGTATATTTAAAAATTAAATTTAATAATATTATAAACATGGTGTCCGTATGATGTGGTATATATATTTTTTTAATTGGTGGTGTTAACGAAACAATATCAATTTATTTTGGAAGAAGGGAAATGTTCAATGTATTACATTACATGGTATGAATAGCCGCAGTATAATTGTCGTAAGTCGTTTGACTTCTGTGACAGATTTTAAGTTTGATTCTTATTAAAAGAGATATTCATGTTTTTTTACCACGTAACATTTGCTTATCTGGTCTGTAAACACTGATTAGTCGAAAGAAGTTTCCTTTTAACAATAAAATAACTCTTCACTTGCACGGTTTCAAGTATGAAAGTTTTTAATGTGAAATTTATCTTATGATCGTGATGTTGAAGCTATCTAGTTAACATCTTCATTTGTTTTACAGATCATATCGTTTTCACATTCGTTGCACAAAAAATTACAAAACTAATTATAATATTAGATATTAACAGAGATATCAGGTTTTTTGTAACCGTAAGAAAGGAAATTGGTTTCGTAAAAATCGTACATATATAATTATTTTTACAATAAGCGTTTTAAATAAATATATTATTTTTTTATATACATCTGTGTACGTTATTTATTTATTATACAACACGATACACATAAATTTATTTAGTTTAATTTACGTAATTAAAAAAAAAAATTAAAAAAAAAACAAAAAAAAAGCAAAATCAAAAACAAACCTAAAAATTGTATAATTAAAAAACACAAAAAAAGTATTACAAGCAAGGAGTGCAATAAAAATATATTCAAATAATGATATTAAGCTTATGTATACACAATATGTACATATGTATTTGATTTATTACTACTTTTAATGTGGTTATAAGTTGGGGTTGCAACCAAACTGTCAGAACTCAGAAATATGTTGATTCGATATAATTACTTATTTAATCACATAAGGATGTTTTTGAGATAATGGTGGCTTAGCAACTTATAGGTACAAATGAGACAGCAAAATGAGTAGTAATGAGTGTAAACCTCCAATTTTTGTATCTTAAAATAATCAAAAACAATATCAAAATAATTATTTTATCAATTTATATGTCCAATGTTGCGTGTAAAAAAAATGAGTGTTAATTGTGATAAGGAATTATTTCATAGACGTCTGTCAATGACCTATTTAAGCTTTTTTTTATTTTATTCTAAAATTTACTTTATTTACCTTATTTTAATGGAATCTGTACTATTTGATTGTAAGGTTTTTTATGTTATACTTAATCTTTTAGGATTATTTTTGGGAAAAGAATTGTATCAGAGATCCCAATACGGATGCAGTACGTAAAAATGTCATTTATAAAATTTTACATACAACACAATAATTTATGTAAGGTACACATTGTTTTTTTGTCTAAATATATATTTGCTTGAAAATTAATGCAATTTACATGTGTTCATTTATCTAATACTCTTTTTTTTAAGTTAAATTTATTATGTTGGGTGGCATAGAATTAACTTTCTATATTCCATATTCTGGATTTATCAATGTTAAATGCGGTGCATAAAAAATGTATTTTTCTTTAGCATTGTGTGTAATTGGTTCACATTTAGATACATTACATAATCTGTATTCTAAACTATTTGTTATTTTTATGTAAATCATATTTTTGAAGTATGTACATGAAAAATTTATATATTGTAGGTGTTCTAGAGTTTGTTAATTCTTTAAAGACCTTTAATAAATTGCCTTCCAACAAAAAAAAATGGTAGTGTTTAGTCTATGGTGTTTAAATAGTTGTGTGCAGAGGTTAAATAGTTTTTATTTTTTGTGTGTTTTAAATTGAATAATTTCGTAATGAATTGAGGAGTTGCAAATGTAATATTAATAATTTAAAAAAAAATATCATTGTTTGATTTAGTCTGTCGGCTTAAGATAATCACAATTAGTTAATAACAATATGATCTCGGCATTGTTGAATTATACTTATTCCACGAAGGAAACAAGACCGTATTGATTTGATTCCCGACGACACAGTATTGTAGTTTTGTTTATGTACATATCACAGTGGAGTAAATTAAAGAAATAACATAACATGGCATAATTTTATTATAGAAACGTAGTAGCGTATGTTAATTTGGATTAAGTAAGTATGCCTAAATGGCTAAACATATTCATATTTAAGATTTTATCAGAAATTGTGAGTAATCACATATTTCTTTGGAAAATGAGAGGAATAAGAGCTGATTACCTAATATTATAAAATTAGATTAAGGTATTCTAAGGTCGAATCTATTTTTCATAACTGTCTAAATTGATTGAAGCCATAAAAAGATATATACAAATATATGATATAATATTTGTCTATGGTGACATTAGCCATTTGTAATCTGAGGTTTCCAATATAACAATGTTTCTATTGTTGTCCATGAGATTATTCAGAAACCTAGGGTTATATTTTGGCTAAAGTTTCACACGCAACAGTGCCTCCAGTGTTATATTACGGAATCTTTTTTGCTTTTGGTCGGAAGAGTTTTTGCATAAACAGATTTCATTTTATCTCATCATTTTATCAATTGGGTTGGTTATTGTTTTTAACTTTACAATAATTTCTATAGCACTAAAATAGTCATAGGTTTGAACTGATGAAATGATCTCTCAATTTGTTAGTGAATATAAATTGTATTCGATTTGACTGCATAGTGAAATGCCTCAATTCATTGTAGTGAATAAACGTGGACATTTTTCTTATACATTCATTGCTCTCTTCAAATAAATACTAGGTATTTGTTTCTACATTTCAATGAAGCAATATTAAGGTTCAACTATGTATAGATTCTGCAATTTCTAGTGCATATTAGACAGCTAAATTTTATTGTTCATTGTTGTCCAAGTTTATTCCTAACAAAACATTTTTTTTTGTAAATTAATCCATTTAAATGTCAAAACACACTCAAATTCATATGTTTTAGTATGCAATGACACGAGTTATTTCATATTTATATTATCTATTGCGTTAAATACATATAATGTTAAATTCTATATAATGATGTATAATTTTAGATTTTTAAGTCCTTAAATTTAAGATGGATGTGTGAATAGATAAACTAGATAGAAAATTTATTGTAGTTGGCTAGTTAGATTATAAAAATAATAAAAAAAATGAACCTCTACAAATTTGATTGAAACACAGTTCTATCTTCAAAATTTGCTTCTCACATCATGCAGAATTGAGATGTGTCCATGCATGTTTCTAAATTAATATTTTCCCATTATATAAAATTTAATATATTATATATATATACACACTATAAATATTAATATACATAATACATATTATATTTGTCATAATTTTTACTATATTATAGACTATTTTTACACTTGATAAATATTATTATTATACTTAAAAAACTCATACCACCAGATGGTTTGATCAAACGAAAGCAATTTTGATTATCATATATATTATTAATAAGAGGTGAATATAATTGGTGTGTGGAGAATTATAAATCCTTTGAAGTAAGAATCCTTACATTTTGAGAATGCGGTATTACATTAAAATCATTAAAAATTCAAAAACATTTAGAGGGCATTCATATAAATAAATGTAAAACAAAGATTTTTCATTGATTGCATTGCATGCACTACATTCAATCAAAATGTGAGGAAAGAAAAATTGATTTCAACATATTATATTGATTTTTAAGAAGGCGTCTGCTGCCAGTCTACCTATTTTTAATTTGATATTTCATCATAACTACTAAGAGTCATTTTGAAAAGAAAAAAAAACTTAGAAAGTTTGGATCTTAATAAAGAAAAATATTCCTTAAATTTTTAATTATTTTCTGTATATATTCTTGTAGAAAAAAATTACCATACCCCAATTTTTGACATTTATCTTATATATCTAATATAAATACTATAAAACTTAGAACAATATATATTTTTAAATTAATGAATTTTGGATTAATGCTTCAGGAAAAATATATGTATCTCTCTCTCGCGGAGGGGTGTAAATGATGTATCCATTTCTCGGGTACTCTGCGTCCAACACGACGAGAAACGGGTATAAGATAAATGTCACAATTCATGGTATGCTAATTATTTTTCTACAATAATATATATAGAACATAATTAATGAGTATATAGTAAATTTTTTTCTTCACTAGTATCCAAATTATCTAAGTTATTTTTTCCAAAATGATTTTATTTGTATTAATGCTGGAATATCAATTGAAAAATAGGAACACTGACAGCAGGCGCCCCTTAAAAGGTGTTCATTAACCATACTTAAAATCTTGAAAAATATCTTACAATATTTTTTTTCAGTAGTAGAATGCTGGATTAGTGATCCAGAGGACAGACACAGGTTTGATTCCTGCTTCAATTCAATCAGTTCACATATAAAAAACAATATTTTTTTAGTTACGATATTGGGTTTGAAAAATACTTGATCCAAGGACAAATTATTCTTTACTAGCTATATCGCTACGCTCAGCTTCTAAGCTAGGCCTTATAGTCAGCTTTACCGCTGCACGGTAAATGACCACCTCCGGCGGTTCACTGTGGCAAAGCGATCGACACCTGTTAACAATGTGTTTGAAAGTTCGCCAATAGATGTCATATTTCTATGGATTTCTTCATACATTTTTCGTTATTTAATTCATTTTTTATTTTTCTAGGCGTTTCTGAGAAAAATTACTATTTTTTTCCGTAATGTGTATAATTTTATCTATTAACAAGTAATCAATACAATTGACTTTAAAGACCATTTGTAAACAATTACCTACCTAAAATTTACGTAAATAGAAAAAACATTTACCAAGAAATGAAAGTTTATTGACAGTATTGAAAAAAGTAACACTTTTTTAATTTTATAGGCCGAAATTAGATTCTGAAGGAATATAAAATTAAATGAGGAAAAAAATACTTGGGATAGTAAAGTAAACCGATGTTTCATATCAATTGGGATAAAAATAATTACGTTTGTTTCGAATAAATGACAGCTAAAAGATTGGCGCAATCCATGAAATAATGCGAGCGAAGCAAATCTGGCCTACGAAGCAAAAGGGAACTTTCGTACAGCATAAATAGCAGACACTCTTGTCCTGGATTTTTTGACGTCATGCTATTCAGATCTAATCACGGTGGGAACAAAGTTAACCGTAAAGTTGCCGAGATCGCTACATTTGGTGTAACTTCCCATAAGTCAAAATTGACGACTCAGTGAGTAGAGCAAAAAACTTTTAAAAATTCTTATTATATTTATTATATTTTTATCATTTTATTTTGATAATAATAAAAAAACATCTCAGCTCGCAGGGCTTTGTGTTTTTTTATTGTTTCAATTGTAATATTATAAGAATGTAATATTACAAGTTTTGTGTTCTACTGTAAAATGACATATTAAGCGGATTTAAAACCAATGCGACACAAGGCCGACTGACTTGAATATAGCCGCACACAAACATATGCAAATCCAGAATGACAATCTTCTGAGGTCTACTTTTGTTAATAACATAATATTTAGATTTGAAGTGGGTGGCAAAATTACTATACAAACTTAGTAAAAAAAAAAGTTGAGATTAGATAGAAATAATGTAAGTTGCTGTTACTTCTTTACAAATGAATTAAACCCCATCAAAAATATGCCAATAGAAGAGCCTTCAGTGTACTGAATGCTTAGCTTTCTATCATTAACAATAGAATCAACACAAAAAATAAAATGAACACAACAAATTTTGTTGGGAACACCAATAAATAATTGAACATCGATCCATGTCACAAATTATGTAGTTTTGGTAAGCTTAAGTGGGTAAGTTTTGGTTAATGAACACTAATCGGTATTGGATATTTGGTTTGGCTACAAATTACATATAAATAGTATTATCGTCAAGTTATTTGGTAGATTATTATAATATGTATGTCCATGGGAGGACTTTTATATTATGTATTGTGGTTGTGATGTGTGTCATCCACTTTATAAATTGTAATAAATTGATCCATCACGGTAGCCAGACGATCAATGTGGAAATATTGAGGATCTTTTAAAGTTTCTAGTGATCAGAGTTGTATATTTAATAATGCATGTGTTTGTTTGTTTGCATAACGTCAGAGTGAAATGTATCACTAGAAATTTTGTTGGATAAAAATAGGTGTTTTCCAATTATCTAATGTCTACGTTTATTATATCTTATGAAATTCAACTCAATCCAACTTGAATTAAATTGATATCTCAATCTAATTTATGTATTATCATTTATCATCAAATGAAAATATTACAAGTGAACTAAATACGTTACAGAGACAATATAATCTCGAGATAATTGGATAAAAAAGCGCCTAACATTTTAACCAATATCAACTAGGTCAGTTATAGTGTGGATGTCTGATGAAATTTTGTTATGTGGTTAGTTCCAGACTTTCCGTCTTGGGTAATGAGAAATAATTACAAAAGTGAATGTCTTAACGTTTGTAATTTAGTTTTAAGTGGCGAGTATGCAAAATACTACTTAAGTGATCATAATTAATGTTAATTAAGTATTCTTATAGAATATGGTGAGGAAGTTATGTAGGAATATTTGGAGGAAATGGAAAGATTTATTTAATGGCGATGTTTGCATCATTTCTCGATTATTGAAAAGTTTGAACTTGTGGTTCTCCTGTAATTATTGTGATCTTATTAAAAAAAATTGCTTACCAAAATGATCAGAGAAAATTATATAAAGCATTATTTACATTATAATAAGATAACATAATGTTTACCTTTAGAAAATAAATTAAAGTTGCACATATTTTAGTAATGCTCATATTATGCAACATTTATATCATACATTGAACATTTATATTATGAAATATTTTGTCATAACAATTTTTAAAATAACTGATGTCATCATTTTTATGAACGTGTACAAAATCAATCCCGGTATTCAAAAATCTTTTCATTTATGGCTAACAACCTTAACATTTTTGCTGTTTAATTTCCATTCAAATAAATATTTATTATTGTTAGTAAACTGTTAGAAATTGGCTAGATTATGTTTCTAAAATAATGATATTGACAATGACTAATCTCAGAATCAATTTAAGGATTGACATGTTCAAATCCGGAACTATAAGGATTGGATAAAGGCCCTAGGGAATTTGTATAGGCTGAAATGATGACCTAATAATATGTATCTTTTTATAAAAAATAATTTATTTTGATCTCTTTCCATGTGGGCATAATGTCTTGGAAGAATTTCAGGATTTAAATTTTCTCCGATTTATCTCTTTAGTTAGTTATATAAGAATATTTAATTTTAGTTAACACATACATTTCTTTTATTGATGTATAAAATTAAGTATTTAATAACTCAATGAAACGATAACCTATTTTTTTACTTGCATTATATTTTTCAGATTGTAAACACAACACGGATTTATAAATTCAGTATTGATAGTATTGGTAGTGGTTTGTGGTCTTTAAATGTATTTCATTATTTAACAGTTTTTGAACTGGTTACAAATACATAAAATGATGTTCTGAAGAACATGAAAAAACTATTCTAGTCTTATTAGTTTTTATGTAATTTATAGTTCAGTTGTATTATATAAGTGTGGCTATGCCGATGTATTGTTTCCCTTTGGTTCATAATATTGATAATTTTTACATTACTTGATTATCACAGTTTTTTGTAAAAATGCTGTAGATTTTATTCAATGGTTGGTATCATCTCAATTTCGTATTAATCAGGTATGTAATGATTATTAAATATCAACTACTGAATTTTGGATCTAGGTTAGGTTTATTTGAGTTAGAAAAGTACAATTTAGAAGGAGATTAAATACTTAATCGTATACCATTGCAAAACAAGTTTTACATGACAAGTTATTTCAGTATAATATTTTTCTCTGATCAAAATGAATCATCAACTATTTGATTGATCGAGCACCTCTGTGTTCCTTTCCATTGTCACCTCCAAAATTTTAGAAAAATCTTGCACAATAAATGCATATATTATATTGTATTTTTATTATAATTAAACTGATCAAAATTAATCAGTTTTAATTGATACTTTACTTCTTTATTCATGTTTACTTATCATTATTTTGTTTATTATTATCATTATGTTTTTTATGATATAAAAAATTGTATAATAATTGTATTTACCACAATATAATAATATTTACAACTCTTTGGATCAGTATTATAAATGATTGGAAATGATGTAGATACCTATTGCTTAAATAATATTTTAAACACTTTTGCTTTTTTTTAGTAAAATTAAGATGTCTTATATTTTATTGTCAATTGAAGCTCAGCATCCAGGTTCTTCAGCGAGCATAAAAATATCAGTGTGTAATTTGTCTCCATTGACCGTGGATTTTAGAGAAATGTCAGTCATATCCTTAATTTGTCCATCTTCCAATTATCCTAGAATTAACCAGATTAGAACAATATTTTACAAAAATTCAAAAATTTGGATTCATCTAAGAATATAACAAAAATATTATTTATCTTTCTTTTAGGGGAGTGAGAAAATTTTGATCTAAAGCATTATGTGTTTGAAGTATTTATTAAGTTTGCATTATGTAGTAATATTATAGATATTACAATTTTTTATAAAATTTCATTAATTGACTATGCTAACATTTTTTATTCTTGAACTGATAATTTTTAATTTATTAATTTTTAGTGAAACCATGACACTTTTATATATATTTTTTCCATAATTGGATCTATTCCATGAAAATATTTGTTTCATTTATAACATATTATTTATATACATATTTTTAAATTTAATGTACTTAATACATATATTTGATTAACTACTGAAAATATATGTTTTAAAAATTTTCTTGCATAATGTCGAATAAAATTTGCTTAAATAAAATATCAATGCATACACATATACCAATTCATACATAATATTGTATTATTGAAGATCATAACTTTAAATATACTGATCCTGTAAAAAAATCTTTGAATTATCATAATATATAAAATAATTACGGAGCAGGGATGAATACACTAAATAATTAAATTTGTTTTTAATGTATTTTTTTGTAATGTTCCAACACTTAAAATGACTTAAAATCGCAGTTTGATGTAACACTTTTTAAACTGTTTGCAGTTTCATCAAGAGATGGTCATAATTTATTGGCCTTAAATAAAATTGAATTTTTGTGTGGTACAAAATTATTTTCCGCAGACAATTTCATACATTGAAGAGTTTTTTTTATATGGTATTATAATAATTTCATACAAATTGGTACAGATTTGTAATGTAGTACATTTATGGGGGTGGAACTTACCATGAAGGTATGATACTAGAACTTACAGAGCTACAGTAGAATAAACAATGGGAAGAGTGGAGATTATAGCTAAACTTACAGAATATGTTGAAATACAGACAATTATACTAACTAGTTGCATGTAACACATGAGATCCAACTGTCGATAGCGTTAGTATGTATAGTTGAAGAATAAATACCAAACTATAAACCCATAAATACAAATTATTTAATATTTTACGATATTTGGTTTTCTATACAACACATGTACCTAGGTATGTATGTCAAGAAAGGATAATATGGAGGTCAGTCCTTTGATCCTACCCAGAATATGAAAACAGCATGATGGTAGTATGTATGTATGTTTGGAGATTAGTATCAAACAATTAAGTCTTCTTAGATATTGTGTGTAGGCAACTGCCATACAAATTGTATGAAACAATGTCGTCACTAAATTCAATTTTTATAAAAATTGTTAAAAAATCATTGAGATGTGCTAATACAATGTTAATATTTTTATAGAAAATTAAATTATCTAGTTGGGGTGTTTCGGCTTTTTTTAATATTCTTAAAAAAATTGGAAATTAGGCAGTTAAACTCATAAATTTATCATAAAAAAAATATTTTTCTTAATAAAAAATGTTTGAGAAACCCTGGAATTTTTTTGAAAAAAGTAATTTGAGATTTTGTATATTTCTATGTTTATACTAATTTTCAGCGTTCTATCTTTTATGGTTTCTGAGATATATGGAAAAATAAACCAAAATTTCAAAAGTTGATAACCCCTGACTGAAACAAAAATTCACAATTCTGAGTATAAAAGTTTTGTAGGCTTATAAGTTTTTATATATTTTTAAATTTTGGGCTCTGTAAATTGAGCGGATCATAAGTTATAAGGGGGGGACAGACAGACACACACACACACACACACACACACACACACACACACACACACACACACACACACACACACACACACACACACACACACACACACACACACACACACACACACACACACACACACACACACACACACACACACACACACACACACACACACACACACACACACACACACACACACACACACACACACACACACACACACACACACACACACACACACACACACACACACACACACACACACACACACACACACACACACACACACACACACACACAGACACACAAAACTCACATAAAATGTTCTACTCCGAATTCTGAGTAAATCCATGTATGGGAACATATATGCTGCGAGGCCTCTAGTTGGTGTTATTAGCATGCAAAAAGTCCACTACTCCATACAAAATGTTCCTTCGTACACACATCTTGGATTAATAATGTCGATTCATTAAGAGAATTGAATTCTCATGAACGAATCGACAGTTTGATTAATTAATATAATTATCTGTATTTCAACATATTTAGTGATTGGTCAATAAATTGTAGGTTTAACCCATGAAGGTATTAATATGAGTTTAACCATTAATTTCTATCTTTCACCATTGTTTATAAATATTGTTATTATTGTAGATATTGACCAATCAAAATATCACTGTAAGCTCCACCCCTCCCTGTAAATGTACCCTAGAGCAAATTTGTACTGTCACAGTGTTGATGTTGTCCTCATACAACAAATTAGTTATTAACAATGTTGAATAAATAGAATGTAAACAAATTTGTTTATTTAATTAAAAATGAAAGATAATATTTGTTCATTATCACTTTTCATAATTTGTATTTGAAAGATTTCTTATATGTATATTTTGAAATATAAAAAAAACTAATGCATGAATAATTATTGTATCAATACATGAATATTTTCATTTGTTTTTAACACGTGAAAATATTAAATATTAATGTTGGCTCATTGAAATTGTTTGTCAATCTTTGGTCATTGATAAATGTTGGTGTCGAGTGAATTTTAATAAAAACAATGAAACCCATTTCATTTATTTTATTATTCCCAACTAATTAATTACTTTCCCAACTGGATTATCAATTTGTGAGAAATAAAATTAAAAAAAAATTAAATGCATTTATATTATAGATCAAGTAAAAATAAAATTTCATTACAAATTATATGGATTAAAAAAAAAGGTTAAAAAATAATCATTGTTTTTTTTGCTGTGGTGTAAAATCACTTTGTGTAAGTTATTTGATTAGACCAGTTTCAAAGGAACCGCTTCTTCCTGAAAAGTTGTTGAAGAGCTTCAGGAAGTCTTCTGTTCCAGCGAAGAGGCGATCCCTTCAAAAGCGGTTACTCATTTGCGGTTAAAACAAAGTGAATTGTTGGGAATTCTAATTAGCAGAAGATGAAGCAATTAAATGGAGCACCATAATACATAATAATAGTTGCAGTGCAAGGACTAGAATAGTCCCGCTCCTAATAATAAGTGATTTGTATAAGGTGTATAAAATCATTTTAGTGTCCTCTTGTGTTTCTACCATCATCTGTTTTGCGCACAATCTCTTACTATATGCAATAAGCCTGAATCATGCTTTTATACATAATTTTTTTCAGGTTTAGTCTTCTTCCGGAATAAATCGACTGCTGATATAACTGCGCGAATTTATTGTGAAAATTCAAAAATATGTTCACAATTAGTCTACTAACTGTCATGTTATTATTTTTTCTTTTATTGATGTATGTTTTCTAAAAATATTTACTTCCTTGTTCCCAGTACAAGTGGTATGTTCATTGTCAAATGGGTTTGTCTTCCACCAAACTAGTGTTTCCAGCCCAGAGAATAAAAATAACGTGATAAATAATTTCAATATACTAATTGATTGTACATTTTACTGAATTATTGCAATATACTAATTAACTGTAGTATATGTTACTGAATTATTGCAATATACTAATTGATTCTAGCACATTATTGCAATAAACTAATTGATAGTACTACATCTTACTAAATTATTGCAATATACTAATGATTGTAGTACATCTTACTACATTATTGCAATATACTAATTGACTGTAGTACATCTTACTGAATTATTGCAATATACAAATTGATTGTAGTACATCTTACTACATTATTGCAATATACTAATTGATTGTACTACATCTTACTGAATTATTGCAATATACTAATTGATTGTAGTACATCTTACTACATTATTGCAATATACTAATTGATTGTACTACATCTTACTGAATTATTGCAATATACTAATTTATTGTAGTACATCTTACTACATTATTGCAATATACTAATTGATTCTACTACATCTTACTGAATTATTGCAATATACTAATGATTGTAGTACATCTTACTACATTATTGCAATATACTAATTGACTGTAGTACATCTTACTGAATTATTGCAATATACAAATTGATTGTAGTACATCTTACTACATTATTGCAATATACTAATTGATTCTACTAAATCTTACTGAATTATTGCAATATACTAATTGATTCTACTACATCTTACTGAATTATTGCAATATACTAATTGATTGTAGTACATCTTACTACATTATTGCAATATACTAATTGATTCTACTACATCTTACTGAATTATTGCAATATACTAATGATTGTAGTACATCTTACTACATTATTGCAATATACAAATTGATTGTAATACATCTTACTGAATTATTGCAATATACTAATGATTGTAGTACATCTTACTGAATTATTGCAATATACTAATGATTGTAGTACATCTTACTAAATTATTGCAATATACAAATTTGTAATACATCTTACTACATTATTGCAATATACTAATGATTGTAGTACATCTTACTACATTATTGCAATATACTAATTGACTGTAGTACATCTTACTGAATTATTGCAATATACAAATTGATTGTAGTACATCTTACTACATTATTGCAATATACTAATTGATTCTACTACATCTTACTGAATTATTGCAATATACTAATTGATTCTACTACATCTTACTGAATTATTGCAATATACTAATTGATTCTACTACATCTTACTGAATTATTGCAACATACTAATTGATTCTACTACATCTTACTGAATTATTGCAATATACTAATTGATTGTAGTACATCTTACTACATTATTGCAATATACTAATTGATTCTACTACATCTTACTGATTTATTGCAATATACTAATGATTGTAGTACATCTTACTACATTATTGCAATATACAAATTGATTGTAATACATCTTACTGAATTATTGCAATATACTAATGATTGTAGTACATCTTACTACATTATTGCAATATACAAATTTGTAATACATCTTACTACATTATTGCAATATACTAATTGATTGTACTACATCTTACTGAATTATTACAATATACTAATTGATTGTAGTACATCTTACTACATTATTGCAATATACTAATTGATTGTACTACATCTTACTGAATTATTGCAATATACTAATTGATTGTAGTACATCTTACTACATTATTGCAATAAACTAATTGATTCTACTACATCTTACTGAATTATTGCAATATACTAATTGATTCTACTACATCTTACTGAATTATTGCAATATACTAATTGATTGTAGTACATCTTACTACATTATTGCGATATACTAATTGATTCTACTATATTTTACTGAATTATTGCAATATACTAATTGATTATAGTACATCTTACTACATTATTGCAATACACTAATTGATTGTACTACATTATTTTACTTCATCTTGCTACATTATTGCAATATACTCATTCATTTTATAAATGCGCCCTTGTTATGATTTCGAATCATTTAACGGCGCTATACAAATAACTTATTATTATTATTAGTATACCTACCATGTTTGCATTCCTTATGTGGGTCTACACATAGTTGTGGATCTACAATCTACAGCTTTCGGCCTCTGGCGTACTAAATTCAAAAGGCGTCCCCTTATTTCGAAAATCGCATTTGGTTCCCCAGATTTCTGTGTGCCTGACGCAACAGCATCATTTGAATTTATGGTGGATGGTCCTGTCCGCATGTGTACAGTTTATCTGTTAACAAGTAAAAATAAAGATAAATATGAGAATCTCATCTGATGAAATGGAAAATATTATTTGGTATTATGATGATGACTTCGTTATTTTGATATTTGAGTGGAAAAATACTGTAAGAGATATTTTTTTGTAAAATGTGATGTAAAATATAAACAAATTATTTGATAAGTTTTATATGTACCTACCTACATACTAAACAATACAAGATAGGTACCTAACTATTGTACATATTATCTAATTATACTTTTTTACTATCTTTATTTTTACTAAATATATTATGTACAATACCTACTGTTTTTACTATCCATTATGAAATAATGGAAAGTCACAATTTCACAATTTTAATGCATGTTATTTTCCATCAATTTTTCACTAGGTATCATGTAGAGACTGCATATTTTTGAGTTTCATCATGATGTTTGTATGTATGCCATAATATTCAAATGTGTCCTTTATGTAACCCAAACTGAGTTCGTTCAACTTCATATTGATGCCATAATAAAAAGTGTCAAGTGCATTAGATTTGATCTTATTAGTCATCCATAGACATGTTGATTTCTTTTGTCAAAACTTTTCACGTTTTGAATTGAGTTTTTCGATGTTTGTCCAACTATCAATTTGTTCAAGAGAATTTTGTTCTCTTAACATAGCGAGATTTGTATGCTAGGTCTATATTTTTCAAGGTTTTTCAACATTGAAGTCAAAAAACACCAACTTAGAGGCTTCGCAGCATATATGTTATATATATGCATTAACTCAGAATTCGGAGTAAAACATTTAGTATGTCTATGTGTGTGTCCGCACCCCTTTATAACTTTTGTTCCGCTCAAAGCACAGAGCCTAAAATTTCAGAATATATAGATAGTTGTAGTCCTACAAAACTTTTACACTCAGAATTTCGAATTATTGTTTCAGTCAGGGGTTATGAACTTTTGAATTTTTACTTTATTTTTCCATATATCTCAAAAACCACATAAGCTAGAACGCTGAAAATTGGTATAAATAAAGACAAACACAAAATCTCATAATCATTTTTTTTTTAAAAAAGTTCCAGAGTTTCTCCATCATTATTTATTCAAAAAAATTTTTTTTTTCATTTTAATTTTTTGTTTTTAACTGCCAATATTTCCATTTTTTTAAATATCGAAAAACGACGAACCATCCCAAGTAGATAATTTAATTTTCTTTAAAAAATATTAATATTTTCGGCATTCGTGGCTCAGTTGATTGGGTATCTGAATGCTGAACCAAAGGTCCCGGGTTCGATTCTCGGTGGAGACATAGTTTTTAATTGTGTTTTCAGTCTGGATCTCCAGAATGTGGCAACTTGTTATTGGGTGCATTTTAAATTAATATTTGACATAGTATCTGTTAGTTGCCCGAGAAGCAATATTAAATAAATAAATATAATAGTTCAATTTTTTTAATCATTTTTGTAAAAAAATAATTTATTTACGACATAAAAAATCTCATTTTTATTTTTTCAAAAAATTCCAGAGTTTCTCAAACATTTTTTAGTAAGAAAAATATCTTTTTTATGATAAATTTATGTGTTTACATGCCTACATTTCCAAAGTTTTTGAAAATATCGAAAAAAGTCGAAGCACTCCAACTAAAAAAATTAATTTTCTATAAAAATATGAACATAATAGTAGTACATCTCAAACTTTTTTTAACAATTTTTATAAAAAATGGATTTAGTGACGACATCGCTTCATACAATTTGTATGGCAGTCGCCTATACACAATGTCTAAGGTTACCTACTCAATAGTTTGATACTTTATTTCCAAACATACATACATATATATACCATCAGGCTGTTTTCAAATTCTGGGTAGGAAGAAAGGACTGACCTCCATACTATCCTATATTGACAATACCTACCTACATTTTTTGTATAGAAAACAAAATATCTTAAAATATTCAAAAAAATGGATTTAAGGGTTTATAGTTTGGTACGTATTTTTTTAACTATACTATACCTACATATTATCGCCATCGACAGTTGGATCTCATGTGTTACATGTAACTAGTTAAAATAATCAATAATGTGTACAATAGATATGCTCTCACTTTGTACAAGAAAAAAATGCAAACAAACTACTAACTCAGTCAATTGTTACAAAAAACTAAATGCGTGAACATTGAATACTTTAAATGGAGTAATAATGATTAATTTTTGGGGGACCATTACTGGGACTACAAAAACAGATTTGTAACCATCAAAAATCATATTTCGGTAACTTATAAAATTATTTTTTAATTTTATTTTGTAGAAATATTTTGTGGCGTCGCATTATAATAAACATCGATAAATATCATATCGTGTTATACCACGTCTCGGCTTCCAGTTTTCCACTGGAATCCCTGAATCTCTGGGTAGCAACAAGTCTCTACATCTAGGACATTCCAGAAGCTCGCCACCGGCTCCTTTTCTTACCATACGAAACCTTCAACCAATCACAAGACAGATGAAGCCATCGTCAGAATCGTCAGTTCCAGCTAGCTTTCAGCAGCCCACTGTCTGTTTGAAGCAGATAGTCGCACTGACCCGCCGTCAGCCACAGTCAGTCGCACTGACCCGCCGTCAGCCACAGACAGTCGCACTGACCAGCCGTCAGCCACAGACAGTCGCACTGACCCGCCGTCAGCCACAGTCAATCGCACTGACCCGCCGTCAGTCACAGACAGTCGCACTGACCAGCCGTCAGCCACAGACAGTCGCACTGACCCGCCGTCAGCCACAGTCAGTCGCACTGACCCGCCGTCAGCCACAGTCAGTCGCACTGACCCGCCGTCAGTCACAGACAGTCGCACCCACCATCAGCGCACATCGTGGTCACGCACCTTCATCTCATCTCATTCTTCAGACAATTTGCGGATTAACCATCATCTTTCATCACCTATCTCCATACTTTAACATTTTTTGAACATGAACATTTTTTTCAAAAACGTTTAGGTGATTTTGTCAAAACAACGTACGAAGATTATCGCCGTTTTTAACATAGGTACCTACAGTTTGCAAGAACAGGTTGCATTATTGGATTAAGTCTAAACTGGTCTTAATCATCCCTCCAAAAATCATTGATATATAATGATAAGTTCCGATAGAAAATTCATTTATTGACTGAGTTCTATCTATGTAGAGCGGATTTTACATTTATTGACTGGGTTCTATCTATGTAGAGCGGATTTTACATTTATTGACTGGGTTCTATCTATGTAGAGCGGATTTTACAACCCACTCGTTTTTATTTTGTAATAAACATTTCAAATAAAACATTTAATAAACATAATATTATACCTAAACATCTATTCAAATGGAAAATATTTTTTATGCAACAAGTTCAATGAATCGAATTATTGCATCGCATTTTTCAAATAGCTACTTGTTATTCTGTTTTAAATTATCAATGGGTATGTAAATTGTACTTATGTAGATAGTGTGTAGGTTGTATAAGAGTGAGTTTTGTCTTGATGACTGAAATATTTTACCTACTTAGTAGTTGTAATAATTAGGTATTACCTATCATAAAAATATTATTATCCTTGTAACAAGTACCTACATAATATAGGTATATTCGCTAAACTAAGAATAAACGCTTGTTTACGGTGAACGAAATCGGTCGTGGAAGGATTCGAACTCGCGACCACTGGATTTCTAATCCAACGCGCTAACCCATTACAAAAGTGTAGAGCATTATGAAAAACAATAAACGAAATTGCAAAAAAATCCTATTTAAATTAAGAAAATTCGTGTTATGTTTCGACGTGGAGTTTAAAAATGATCTAAAAGTCAACGTGAATAAGACAAGGTGCATTTTTTATCCCTTTATGACATTTATTTCACCCGTTACACGAATTGTGACAAGTAAAATATTGACCACGAATTATTTTATACTATCTTTCGGTCATGCTGTTATATGACATCATTCATTCGTATAATATATACCTACTTATCTAGCTAATATACTTCTTATAATCACATTCTCTCCCACCATACATTTAGCACTAACTACAGTTAGCTCTCCACAATAATATTTAGTTGGTCGCTAGTCGCGAATAAGATCTTTGTAGACGCGTGATTAACGTTTTCAACTCACAGGTTCACAATTATTATTATTATTAAAACGATTAATTCACTCAAAATTAATTTAAATCACACGACAAAATGTTAAAATTTGTGTGTTGAATAATAATATGTTTTCTTATCACAGATATAAATGCGTGCTATTTTTGTTTCTTTGTTGACAACTGACCGTGACCGCGAAAAATGAAAAATCTTCAAGGTGACAACTTTTGGCGGGAGGAAAGTTCCCGCGCTTGCGTGGGCCAACTTTTCTTTTGTGTGAATAATAATACAACGGACGTGACATACATAAATATGACGAAAATTCTTTTTAAAATAGACATCTTTAGGTTGTTTATTTATTATTATGGTTATATTCACGGTATTATAGTAATTTCATATATCTAGTTATGACATAAAATGCATTTGTAAAATGTAACGTATTACAAAGTGTATTTGATTTGCTCAATTATCTTTAGAGATTTTTTATCGAAAACTTTAATGATCTTTTACTGTATTTAACTAAGAGCATTCGAATTAACGAGAATTGTTTGAATTTTATGAATTTACGTAGCCCACGTAGCCTTTAAGGTTTTCGGAAACTGATTTTTGTACGTAATGATTCGTAAATTATTCTATTGTTTTTAATTTAAAATTACGCGTTGAGTGATAAAATAATTTATTTATTACAATAAATAAACGTAATTAGGTACTTACCGACCTACAAATTTAAAAAAAAAGTTTTTTAACAAAAATACAAATATTAGGGAGAATATATTACAATAATTATTTACTATCATAGTGCTTACAATCGAAGATTATTAAATATTGATATAAAACTCAACAAATAACACTATGAAATTGGTAAAATATCTCAGAAACGACTGTAATATCTCTTTCAGATTGGGCAAATATCTCAGATCCGACTGTACTGTAATTTAGATTGGGTACCTAAATAAATATTGCAATCCCGACTGTAGGTATTGTTTGTTTTAGATTAGGTAAACATCACTTTTTTAGAATAAGTGAATATCTCAGAACCGAATGAATTGTCTGTTAAATTTGGTAAATATCTCAGACCAAAATATATTGTAATTTTTAGATTGGGTAAATATCTCAGACCCAACTGTCTTGTCTTCTGCCGCCGTCACATAGTAATTGATAATAAGATGTCTACTCTGGAACACATGAACAAAAATGATACCATCAGATTAAGGAACGAGCATATCGGGTAAGTTATTTTTATATTATTTATCTCAACACTTACTGCCGATATCTCTATCGACTTAACAAACTGAATATTTATTAAATCAATATAGATGTTGGGAATGAAATATTGCAATGGTTGATGGTTAATCTCGAGTTACTTTGAAATATTTGACAGTTAAAAAAATGAGAAGCACTATTCCTTTAAACATTAGAGCTTGGGGTCACTTTGAAATATTTGACAGTTAAAAGAAATCAGATATCCTTCAAAATCTAATGGAGTATAACCGAGTATTAGATATACAAATTTGCAAAATTTGAATAGAATCGAATGAGTACTTTAGTCTATAACCGATAAAGTAAAATGAACACGCCGTACACACAGATTGTGATCAAACTTTCGGAATACAATCTCAGCATGATATAATTATCGCCAAATATCTTGAACGAGCTTCCGGTTACGCAGATCGCAAATTTGTGTCTATTTGCTTCGTTGGTTTACGTGTAAATCGCCCCCCTTCTCTGTTAAAAAATCAAGTTTTTTGGCGACACCTATACTAGTTGATAATCCGCAATAAAAAAATAACTCCCCACTAGGGTTAGTGAGGAGTAAAAAGATGCTATAAAGATACGATAATCGTTCGACACATCGATCATTTCACTTCTCTCATTACTTTTTAGTGCATTATTTAGTTTCTTTGAGGGTTTCTTTATAGGTAATATATTTCATATCCATATTTTTTGTTACTTTCAACCTTGGAGGAATAACTTTCAACTGTATTTCTATTCAAAATATGTAGTTAGGTATGTATGAATATTAGCTTAGGTATATTAGCATGTATTTTATCCGAAAGTAGGTACCTATTATTTGTCTTTATGTATATGTTCCATGCTTCACAACCATAAACGACCATGATAACAATGTCTTTATTATAATGTTTTGATTTTCACAATTTGTAGTGTTTTATACTCTATACATACCTATATACACAATACATTTTCATACATATCTACTTATTGTGAATTAAAATAAATGTACAATAATGCTTGTTGCTAAGTCATGTGGAGTTTTATTATTTTCTTCTTTTTCCAATGGCGCTACTTATTATTACTATCGTTGGACAATATATGTATTTGTATAGCGCTGTTTTCGATTAACGTCATCTCAAAGACTATATGAGTAATAAATAGATTAATCATATAAATAAAAAAAAAACTTCAGATTCAACAGAATATCACTAAACTTATATTACTAAGACAGTATCTTAGAATACCTACAAATATAAATTCATTACTTAGCTTCGGTGATTTCGTGAGATAGAAAGCCAGATATCAAAATAAGTACCTATATGATTGTTATGTCTAGTTTGGACCGGTATGACACGCTCTAAATACATTCTTATCTTGTCCTTATCTTAAAATGTATAAATCTGGAGGGGGGGGCTACTAATGACATGTTCTTAATAGGTTCTTATCTTGCTTTAATCTTGCTTTAATGTATGAATCTGTACTCAATCATTATCAAAATATTAATCTTACTCTACATTGAATCATAAAATAATGATGAGATCAAAGTGAAGTATGAAATTGTCCTACATTTTTGTATAAATCAATATAATTATTACATTAATTTTTGCCTTAGGATTTCTATAGTCTGACGCTGATCTTTAAATAATTTTATCAACTTCATGAGTAGCCCTACATTCTATCGTAAAAATTCTTTAAGATCAAAGATTAGTATAATATTGTTATTATTTTTTGTATAAATTAATACAGTCAATTTTAATCTAAAGATAAATAAAGTCAATCTTATTTTGATCATTTTCATGAGCCCTGTTGGAGGATTACAAGACGGTCAGCATTATATGTCGTATTACAAGAGTTATTTGAGAAAAATGTAAGAAAAAGATAAGGTCCCGTACTGCGAGAATAGTGCTTGCGGGACCTCAACTATATATATCAGCGGTTCTTAACCTTTTTGGCTGGCGACCCAAAATACCAATATATTTGAAGCCCGCGACCCGAATTTTTTATATTATTTTCCAGTGATAATAAAACGGATTATAGGATGTTATTAAAAATATAGAAATACACAACATTATTGAATTTTTCTTTATTAAAATGAAACAATGCAGCATTGTAATAAATAATAAGTGACTACCCTGGTGTTGTATTTTTGAGCAAAGAAGATGTATGTATACGTGGAGTTAAGTTTACAGAAAGTGCACACTGCATGTCATGCTGAGGATCCAATCTATTTCTGTACTTATTTTTCATGACAGCAAGGCACGAAAATCCTGCTTCATCACGAAAAAAGGTTAATTTATAAAACTAATTAATTAAATAAACTTAGTGCTTCTGTCATAATATTGTTTCAGCCGATCATGCAAGTTGTTCTTTGATTCATCTCCGTTGAAGATCGTGAGGGCTGCAGGCCAGTTTATGTATGATGAAGAAGGACACGAATATCTGGATTGCATTAATAACGTTGCTCATGGTGAGTTCATTTTTAAATTTATAAGTCATAAGTGTCCATAGTTGATTTATTTTAGTGAATACAAGCGCACAGGCACTGAGAATTTTAAGCGAGTTGTACCAAACCTCTCGTAGGGTTCGTCTCGCCATACATTTTGTACGACTTGATTATCGCGAAAAAGGAACGACTCAAGTGACAATATTAGTTTTACCTTTTAAAAAAAATCAAAACTCAGATTTAAAAATCTAAAACAGTCAAAGTGTTAACATAATATTTAACAATATTGTTGTTAAATTATAGTTCTATATCGGACAAATTAAACGAATAGCGAGAGAATCCCGCTAATTTTAGGGGTACCTAGGTACTTTCGAAATTATTTTTCATCGAGAGAATTTTCAAATATTATGATTATGATATGAACTATCAAGCTTTATATAATACTATATTTTATCACTGTCTTTTGTTTCAGAAGATTTCAATAAATACAACTTGTTTAAATTTACATATCCAGTTTTTATGTAAATTTAAATCTTATACTTTCTAGGAAGAAAATTAAAAAAAATATATAGTCATGTATGTTCCCTAAAATGATTTTATCAACTGAATGGTGGTCTAGAGGAAATAATTCGTCATAATTAGGTAGTTAAGAGAACAAATAACACTAAATCTGAATCGACTAAATGCCTGATAACGATATATTACGAGTGTACAGGGTGTCTCAAAATAAAGTTTATATTTAGTGGATCGATAAAAAAAAGTAAGACGTATATCGAAAAAATGTTTATTAATTATAAAAGTACACAATTTGAGAATTTATTTCTTAAAAATAATATCGTCCAAATGTAGACCCTCGCGTTCGCTGCACTCATTTAATCGAACAGTATGACGGCTCGGCAGGTGGACTCAGTGATGGCTACCATTTCATGACGGATATTTTCTTTCAAATGCGCCAGGGAAGTCGGTTTATTGGCATAAACGGTTATTTAGATTAAACGGTTAAAAAATAACGTTTATTAAATAACGCTTATTTATTTTTTAATTAACGTTTATTAAACGGTTTTTTATAGTCGGTTTATTTAGATTTAAGATAACCCCATAGGAAAAAGTCCATAGGGGTTAAATTAGGACTGCGTGGAGGCCAATTTATGTCACCTCTCCTGGAGATTAACTTGCCTGGGAAAATTTCACGAACTCGTGGCAGAGATGTATTGGACGTGTGTGACGTTGCTCCGTCCTGCTGGAACCATGTTCTTTGGTTATAGCCAGGAAAGTTTTGCAGTTCAGGCACCAAGAAGTCGTTTAACATCTCCACATAACGCTCTGAATACAAATATAAACTTTCTTTTGAGACACCTTGTATTAAAACCGCTAAATACACCATGAAGTTCAGGGCAACTATCACGTGCTCACAAAGAGTTGCTGATCGGGAATAAAAAAAAATGTTGATATTATACATTTTTAGAAAAAAAAACTGACTTGTAAAAATCATCTTTAGCGTTCACTTTGATTTTATGCACTCTTTAAGAATAAATAATATTTTATCTCTACGACGCGACGTATAGTTATGGAGTCATTTAAAAAAATATATTTTTCAATACATTTAAGTATTTATGGTACATTTTAAAATTATGTAACGCTTATTCAATAGAGAAATTTTGAAAATACTTAAAATATATTTTTTAGAAACACAGAAACATACTTGAGAAATTTTATTTCAAAATGCAATATTATGAAATACCCTCATAATATTTTCATCCAATCTTTCATTTTGGCACTATAAATATTGAATTAAGTTAAGAGAATATATAATCTTCATGGACCCTTATTCGATTTAAAAAAAAAACTGGATCTGGGAAACCTTTTCCCACCTTCAGGCCTCTTGACAACAGATGCTTTACAAATGCAGGTCTGAATTATTGCGAAAAAGATATCCCTGCCGTCTAAGTATATTTTAAAGCCTACTTATGACAGCACTTTCATGTATGAACTATAGAGCTCGTATAACCTGTTAGTTGACTCAGTTGGTACTCGGTATTAAACTGTGTTTATGTTTTGAAATTATCGTACAATTTATGTTTTAACGACTAGTTCTGGAAATTTTCTTTTAATTATGTATGCATTCAACATATTATACTTTAAAACGAGTTTTATTGCATAGTTTAATCATTGTACATTGGTAAAGACTTAGTGACATGTATCTACATTATGCTCCTTAAGATGGAGCATAGTACATTGCGGACATAGGTACATACATACATTATCATAGTACATTGTGGACATAGGTAATATTAGTAAAGTCTTAGTGACACGTATCATCCATGCAGATACTTAGTAAATCGATAGAATGAGTGGGAGATCCTTATTATTAAACCTATCAATCCTATTTTTGATTCTAGAACTTAATCGATAAAACTTGTATTATTCTTCTCAGTCTACTACGGTCCACTCCTGGATGTAGGCCTTCTCCATCTCCTTCTAAACCCCTCTATCTTTTGCTAGAAGCATCCAATTGACACCAGCATGGTGGCTTATGTCGTCCCTTCATCTCATTGGCGGTCTCCCAACATCTCTGATTGACTAGCTTAATCAACTAGGACTTAATATTAACAATGTCAGTGACTGTAATTGCAAATAATATAATAATAATAATAATAATAAGGACAATTTATAAAGCGCCGTTTAGTGACAACCGTGGTCACCTCAAGGGCGCTTCATCGCAATATCCCATTTATGTGATCGTGCCAACTTCTTTTTGGCCAATATCTACTTCTTGTTTCTTTATTGTATACTTGCTTTGTCAGATGATCATCACTATCTCTATTTCGTTTAATGATACATAGACTTTACGATAATTCCAAATTCACTGTATTATAATTACGTTTCCATATCAATAGGTTTTAGTTTATGGACTGTGTCTTAATATTTATATATATTTTTGTCATCTACTTTAATGGTAAGAATAAACGACAGAATTGGGTGTTTGTATCGAGTGTCGAAGTGTGTCTCGACATCGAGTAACATATTTAGTTTTGGTGTCGTTGCCATGTATACTGGATGTTTACGATATCCAATACACTTGACCTGGGAAATACACCGATGTCGAGACAAATAAAATGTTTACCATGTGGACGCCATCGACACTGTCGAGTGTTAGTGTCGTCGTGTGTCGCGAGCATAAAAAGTTTTACAAAGAAAGTTGTATGTATAATATTCTAATATATTATGTCACTTGTGATATGATAAATTATACGCTGTAGTAACGTGTTTATGCCCTTTATTGTTGAAAAACAAGTAGGTATGTATTATTTATACATATTCTTTATATTGCTGTCATGTCGTCTTTCATAATTTGTTTTGATAGATCTTAACACGTAACATTAAATTGTTATATCATTTCAGTGACATTTATAACTTACAATGTTAAAGATATCTCGTAGATACTGTATTTTTAGAATATTGAATTAAAACAACTAAGTTACTTTGACTAAAACAGTCTATAAATATCGACTTTTTTCTGAGCAGTCTCAGTGAAAACGTTCTGTCATATAAATGAAATCTATGGAAAAATACTCAAAAAAGAATTTAATAATTTTTTCAAATTAAGATAATAAAAATGGATTTCCATTCTATTGATACAAAAACATTAGAATTATCAGAATATAAATTTTTAATTCACAAATAGTTACGATTTTACAATTTTTAAGCGTATTTTTACACACCAATTTCTCAATGGGTATCATGTTGGGAGTAAAGTAGGTATTATTTCAATCGACTTATTTTTCATACCCTTAGCATACATGTGCAAAGTGTATTTATTAATTAAAGTTGATTAGATTTCCATACACATCCGTCGATATCTTCTCAATGATTTCATCAGTCAACACTTTCAAAATGGTCATACGTTCTGCTAAATTGAATTTGTTTTTGTTTAAAGACAAGCCGTGTGTCTAAAGAATTGGGTTTCATAAATATGCACCTCTTCTCCCAGAGGAAGAAGCGGTCGTTTCGAAACCAGTCGTATCGAATAATTTAAGTGAATTGTATTTATTTCAATAAATAAACTTATATACAATTTTATAAAGCATTTAAGTTCATTTGTGTAACAATTTCAAGCTTTGTTTCATTTTGGATTTGAATCATTGAAAAATAAAAAAAATGCTCGTAGAGATTTCCACGACATAATAATATTATATCTACCGTTTAGGTCACCTCTATCAAATATTTGTTAATTATCTCAAAATAGAATTTGTTAAATAAACTTGCTACGTTTTGTTAAAACAAAATACTAGAAAAATACACATTTATTATCTTGATTGAAATACAATTGTTGAACAAATATAAACTTCTATAGCAAACAAGAAATGAACACGTAAGAAAATACTCTCTTGTGTTTGTTTGCCATAGATTATTTTTGCATAAGCAAACATATATTAGATTATGTTGTTTTTTGTTAAAATATTTGGCCATATTATTATAATATAATATTAATGAAATGGAAAATTACAGAATGTTTAAAAGTTGTATTGAGTTAACGACACAAAATAAATTATTAATTAATAATTAAATATATATTTTTATTGATCACAAGCAACAATATAAGATTTAGCTATCGGTACATAACTTAAGTAATCAAGTGGACTGCGCAAGGCGCAAATTTGTTTTATTTGATAGGTTGGTCCAAACTAGGCTTTTGCTAGGTTGATCCAATGTGCAAACCGCCCACTCCCACGATGATAATTCTCGAGTTATTTGGCAGAATTTTTACCTGTCAATAACATGAGTGGGTATAAATATCATTCGAAACTAATAATATATATTTTGTAAAATGAATATGTTATGAAAAAAGTACATATATTCCTAAAACTAAGCAAAAATGCTTGCGCTAAAGGTGAACGAAATCGGTCGTGGCAGGATTCGCAACTGCTGGATTACAAACCCAGCGCGTTAACCACTCTGCCATTATCTCTATGCAACAATTTGCTCTGCTGACCATCGAGAACAAGCCTTGAAAGCATCGTCAGACTCCAGGCAAGGTGGTTCGATGACATTAAAATGTGTCGGAGAGAGGTAGATGCAGTATGTCCAGGACAGGAAACTGTAGAAGATCATGGAAGAAGTCTATATCCAATGAATTAATAGACAAGAAGAAGTGAATAAATAGTACATTCAGCAAATTGAAGAGATTAACTGCACTAGTTGCATGATGTAACAAATAAGATCCAACTGTCGATAGTATGTAGAGTTAAAAAAATACATATCAAACTATAAACCTTAAATATGTGGAAATATAAAGTAAATGTTCAAATATTGAAAACCCCTTACTGGACCAAAAATTCATAATTCTGAGTAAAGTTTTGTAGATTTAAACATTTCTACAAATGAATACTATTACATCCATAGTAGTGGCGAGTAAAAATAATACAGATTTACAAAGACACATAAATATGCAATATCTCACATGATATTTTTTTTTCTTTAAAAGTTGACAATCCCTGAATGTACTTTTGAGTGTAAAAATTCAAACGAAATAAGGAAATCTCGATTTGAAGACCGTGAGAGCATTTTTAAAGTTTTAACAGATGAAATCATAGAGAAACGAGTGGGTTGTGGCCAACGCTAAACTCCCCACTAACAAGTCACTATAGAGTATTCAAAGTTTCTATAGAAAGTTTTCGGCAATTTTATGAAATGAGTGAGTTTAATTCTTTTATTATTTAAATATATTATTATGAAAAATTGATATTTATTAATGACATTTTATGTAAGTGATGTGCCCTTTTAGCAATTTGAAAATAAAAATAACAAATTTCGAGTTTCCTGAGCATGGGAGTCACTTTGAAATATTTGACAGTTAAAAAAAATGAGAAGCACTATTCAGATATCCTTCAAAATCTAATGAGGTCTATGCGAGTTTTTGATATACAAATTTGCAAAATTTGAAAATAATCGAATGAGCACTTTAATCTATAATCGATAATCTAGAATAAATACGCCGTACGTAGCATATTATAGTACACAGCACACACACACACACAGATACATTGTGATAAAACTTTCAGAATGCAATCCCAGCATGATACTAGTTGATAATCTGCAATAAAAAATTACCTTAAAAATTACGAATTCATAAATCCCCTTGGGGTAGTGAGGAGTAAAAACAATGTTAAGTTCAACCCCTTCTTCATAAGGATTCATATTTTTTTCGTGCAACTCTCCAATAATATCTAAAAATTTAAGTCCTGGCAGCACCGTCCACCGTGGTTGACATTTGTCATTTGACAGATATTATACGCGTTCGTTCTGTCATTTGATAAAACATTTAAATAATTAATCAGCATAATATTATATTATAACTTTTTGTTTTATGTAGCTTCACGGGCAACTAATAATAATAATAAGGACAATTTATAAAGCGCCGTTTAGTGACAACCGTGGTCACCTCAAGGGCGCTTTCAGTTTGCAAAAAAAAAATTTAAAATTTAAAATTAGTCCTATAGCTAACACATTGAAAATGGTGAAACATAAAACTTAAATAAATACAATCAGTTAAAATTAAGTTAAAATTAGTCCTATAGCTAACACATTGAAAATGGTGAAATATAAAACTTAAAAAAATACCTAGAAATCACAAATTAATCTTGTTACATAATCCAGATGAAATTAATTATAAAAATAGTCGATTCAAAGTAAACTGGCATAATATTTAGTACACATAATATTATTGAACGGATGAAGGACAATCTGGATACGACTTGCGGAAAAGATGAGTTTTTAATTTCTTCTTGAATTCATTGATATTTTCGGCACATCTTATATCCATTGGAAGATTGTTCCATGACTTTGGTCCAGAAACGCCAAAAGATCGATATAGGTATTTTGGCTTATTTGTGAGATTGGTTTCTACTAGTTTTTTATTGGATTGGGTCATTGATCTTAGCGTACTTTGTTTATTACTAACAGGTACAATGTCAAATAATTATTTAACATGCACCAATAACAAGCTGCCACATTCTGGAGACTTACGATCTGCTTATGGTATTAATCGTCTCACAGAGCCAGACTTAAAACACAATTAAAAACTGTGTCTCCACCGGGAATCGAATCTGGGACCCTTGGATCAGTAGTCAGATACCTAACCAACTGAGCCACGAAGGCCGAAGATAGAAATGATGCGACTATTTTAATTTTATGTTTCCCCCAGAGACAATCCAACTAGCAAACAAGTCGTATAAATAAGAGTTATACCTATGACTTTTAGTCGTATAGGAGTTTTATAGTGGTTATTAACTAACTCTGTTAGTCGTATAGACGTTGTACATCTGACGGTTAAGTCGTCTAACTAAATAGTCTAATTGCAACATCCCATAAACGTTTTTGCAACGTAATTATACAAGGATCACATAATGGTCTTAATCGAAATGTTAACTTAACAAAGCTGTAAGTCGTAAAAACATTTCAGTTGTATAAAGATTTTTAAAAAGACAATATCGTCATAAAAAGGGTATTATTATAACATCTAAACAACTTATTGGCCTATAAACGTTTTAGAAAAAACTTTAATAGACGATTGTATAGTGGTATTATGGATGACTTCAATAGGACATAAAATTATTAGTGTGACGTTTATATACCTATTATTCAACAGTTGGTTTTATAAATGAAAAACAAAAACTTTTATAAAACATAATATGTAGTTGTCGATGAACCTGTTATATTCCTTTTATATGACAATATGTTTTATAGATGTTAAGTACAGACTTTTATAAAACAAAATTAAACATTTTGTTTTACATTTGGGAGAAATTAAGAGAACATAAAACGCTGAATCTAGTAATTGAATATAATATGATTTATTAAAACATCCTAATACATGATGAAGTTACATGTTAGTTAAGATAAATATCACGTGCATTAAAAAAGTTTTATACGTGAATTAAATCAACGGAAACCTAATGTTTATTGATATTTTTCTGCATTTTGAACAAACTTGACTTGAAAAAACTATGAGTCTTTTTTCCCTTTGTTTACTATTCAAGTAAGCTTTTTTCTTGGCCTTCTGGCCCTTAATCCATTGTTGACTAGGCGTCGTCGAATCGTCCTATCGCTTACAATTATACCACTCTCAGCAAGGATGTGTTGGATATCACTCGAAGTGGATCTACGGTCTTGAAGAGCTAATTTCGTTATCCTTCTGTCGTCTATCAATAACGTCTTCTGGTTTCTGCCAGATTTTACAGCATTGTGTAAACTTTTGGAGACTTTGAACCTCTCGCAGACCTTTGAACTCCAGACTTGGACGCTCTGTGTCCCAACTTTTCAGCAATTTGTTTATATGTATATCCCTCTTCTCGCAGGGTAACTGCTCTACTACATTTTGTAGGTGACCAGTAGCCTCCAAGCATGTTTCAGAAGAAGTTTCAGAATAAAATAATCTCAGAACTTGAAAAAACACTCCAACCACTTACAAATGACACAGTACAGGACGAACGACAGACTAATAGCTCTTGCTTAGATAGGATTTCAAATATCCTCAATAATTACTTTCTAATGATCACAGACATCAAAAAAACAAATTTCCAGAAAAAAATGTGAGTAATAATGATGATTCATATCATCAAATAGTAAGGTATATGTTCCTTACAACTCATTATGAGACAAATTAGAAAGGATTAACTAATTTTGTAAAAAAAAGTTAAAATAATTAAGAAAATATTTATTGTTTCTTGCGAAATAAACAAAAGAAAATATTTGTCATTAAAAACAATAAGATTGCAATAAAATTTCAATGAAAAAGTAAAATGAATCACCTAGTAAGTTGAAAAATGTAGTCAAAATAAAAAGTTTCCATTCTTTTGGCCACTACTGAATATCACGTGTTTGTGTCACCGACACAGTAACAACATAGTTCTCTATAAATAATGGGGTGCATGCTATCTCCATGGCTCTTCAATCTATATGTTGAATGTTGCATCAGAACTTTTATGGAGGATAGCAAGGGTCTGAAATTTATTTATTTATATTCACATACACGGCCTCTTAGCCATTATAAAAATATGGTAAAAATAAAACATAAAACTCGTATTAAACAACACAACAATTAAAAAGAAAAACAACACAATAATTCATTAAAATACAAAATCTATCACACAAATCGAAATATTCATAATATGTCCCATTCCGATTCGTCTAAATTTATCTGTCTGAATTTTAGTAGGTATATGAGAAATGTCAAAACGTTGACAATTCAGTAAGTATAGTATATGAAGGATGTAAAGAGAACGTACTGAGAATGGATGCCAGCAAATCGAAGTTCAAATGGTGTTTCAAAAGAGTGATAGCAGAACAGCGTACCAAATAAAATTAGAGAACAAATGGCTCAAGCAAGTAGACGAATATGTCTATTTGGGAAGCAACGGAACACCGGAATGGACAGATTGATAAGGAGATCGAAAGAAGAGTTATGGCAAGAAACAGAGAGAATGGAGCACTTAGACCAGTTATGAATGACCGCAACATATCAAAGGATGCTAAAGATGCCATTGATAACGCTATCTTAAAAGTGCCAACCTTGATGTATGCAAGTGAAACCTGGACATGGCAGAAGTCACATGAAAGCAGAATAAATGCAGTTTAAATGAGATCACTAAGATGAATCTGTAATAGAATTTAAGATGAAGATAGATGTCATTAATAGAATGAAAATGATGAATTCATTTCATTCATTAATTGGCCACATGGGGAGAATGAATGAGGAATGCCTGACGAAGAAAATATACAATGCGCATAGGAATGAAATGAGAAATCAATGCCGCCCAAGAAAGGGATGGCATGACCATGTGAATGGTATTTTGAAAGACGAAAAGGTTAGAAGCGTGAAGAACAGATAAACATGTATAAGAAGGTGTATGAATGTTGACGAGGCGATGATTGTGTGTCAAGATATATGGCATTCAGTTTTCTCTGTCTACCATGTGAGGATCATGGCATTATGGTATGTATAAGAATCACATACATTAGGTATGAGAAATTTTATAAATATAATAATTAAATTAGACAAATGATTTACTACAAACAAGACAAATATTGAAAATAATATTTCTATATTGCCCTCATTCAGTATAACAAAAGCTGTTTTTCATTCAAATTTTGCTTATGAGTAAAAGCATTTCTTTATAAACATTATTCTATTTCTATTTTACAAATATATATATATATATATATATATATATATATATATATATATATATATATATATATATATATATATATATATATATATATATATATATATATATATATATATATATATATATATATATATATATATATATATATATATATATATATATATATATATATATATATATATATATATATATATATATATATATATATATATATATATATATATATATATATATATATATATATATATATATATATATAGTCACTAAAATTCAACGATTTATTATACACAGACTAATCTCCTGAGCTCGTAGTGCACAGTGACATAGATCTGTAAATGTGTGGGTGCGAGAGAGACTGCTCAATAGAGTCTGGTCAATCAAAGAACACTTTTAATATATAATACTAAACATAATATAGGAAAAAAAATTCACTTGATCTCTGAAGTGCTGCTTTAACTAATACCATGAAATATTTATTTAGCTTTTGTGCATAATTTTAAGACAATAAACCAAAAATTCTAAAAGAAATTTTTCAAAAGCATACTTTGTGAAATATAAATTATATATAGTAATATGAAAGTTTTCTATGCATGACATGTTATGGCTGGTCTGGAAAAATATAGTTGTTTGTTACTCATGATGAACATACACAATATTATGATTTCAAAAATCAATATTAAGTCTATACAAGTTGTTCTAAATTCAAACTTTACATGGGAAATTAGTAATTGATAAATATTATTTGTTTTGTTATTTTTTATAAACTTAATTTCTTTATGTTACATTGAGAATACATGAATGTAATTCAATGTAAATAATGTTCTTTTTATATATTTTTCAAAACAACATAGTAAAACATCAAGTTTCCCAAGTAGAATAACTGCCGTTGAAATGAGGTCTCTCAGACAAATGTGTAATAAGACGATGTGTGATTGAATAAAAAAAGTAAGCACAAGAACAGAATGTATGTTGGAAAAGGACACCACATGCAAAATAAAAATATAATATATGTCCTTAAGTGGTTCGGCCACATAGAAAGAACAGATGAAGAACAGTTGACAAAAAAATTATACATGGCTAAAAGATGCGGAATAAGAGATAGAGGTCGGTCGAGAAAGACTCATTTAAATCACATGAATGGAATCTGATGTGTAGATAGTAGGAGAGTGTGCATGAGGCAATGTTTGGATTAAGTGAAGCGAGAAAAGTATATCAGGATAGGAAAGTATGGCGCTCAGTTCTCTCTGCCTACCTCAATATGAACAAGGCATGATAGTATGTATGTAAAAAAACACAAAATATTTATTTGTAACTAGTATATTCCTAGAAAATAAACTATCATGACGTTCGGTTTCTAAAAAAAACTGATAAAATAAACATTTTCCTAATATTCATATAAGATATTATGAAAAATGATGTAAAAGAGTAAAATTAAATAATAATTTAACATAAACAGAGCAAATTTCACAATAATAATGTTAATATATTACCTTTAGTCAGTATATATTATTATAAGGTCTTTGGTATATACCTAGTCAAAGATGTTCCGTACTCAAATTTTGTATGGAAAATTTTCAGCGATTTTATGAAATGAGTTTGTTTAATTATTTTTTTATTTTATTATGAAAAGTTGATATTTCTTGAATGCCATTTTATGAAAGTGATGAGCCTTTTTACCTATTTGAAAATAAAAATTTCAAATTTTAAGTTTCCTGAGCTTGGGGTCACTTTGAAATATTTGACAGTTAAAAAAATTGAGAAGCACTATTCATATATCGTTCAAAATCTAATGGGATCTAAGTGAGCATTAGATATACAAATTTGCAAAATTTGAATAGAATCGAATGAGTACTTTAGTCTATAATCGATAAAGTAAAATGAACACGCCGTACATAGCACATAGCACACACACACAGATACTTGTGATGAAACTTTCAGAATACAATCTCAGCATGATACTAGTTGATAATCTGCAAAAAAAAAAATACCCTTAAAAATTGCGAAATCATAACTCCCCACTATATCACCTTGTGTTAGTGAGGAGTAAAAATGAACCGTTGTCTATGAAAAACTAATCAACTTTAAGTTAATGTATTTCACATATTATATGCAATTTCAAGTATCAATATGAAGTTCATTGGCCTTTTAGTTTGGGCTGTACAGAGGTCACAAATTTTCATATTTGTGTGCGGCATACGCACAAAAAACCTCGACGAATCTTAAAGTATGCACCCTCTACATGGTACCCATTGAGAAATTGATGTAAAAATAAAATACAAAAATAAAAAAATACGCTTAAAAGTTGTGAAGTCATGACTCTCCGCTATTCCAAAGTTGTGAAGTCATGACTCTCCGCTATTCCAAAGTTGTGAAGTCATGACTCTCCGCTATTCCAAAGTTGTGAAGTCATGACTCTCCGCTATTCCAAAGTTGTGAAGTCATGACTCTCCGCTATTCCAAAGTTGTGAAGTCATGACTCTCCGCTATTCCAAAATTGTGAAGTCATGACTCTCCGCTATTCCAAAGTTGTGAAGTCATGACTCTCCGCTATTCCAAAGGAGTGGAGAGTTAAGATGCATATCGAAATATTATGCAGAAATATGTGGTTTGGTTCTAATACGAGAACTAACTCATTAATGGTGCAAATTATGTATAAATATATATTAATGTTGACTGTTTAACTATTGCATTCAATTGAGGTCATAGACTCGAGTTTATCACACTTATCTTAATTTATCACTATTACTTACCGCTTCATCAGCTCCTCATATTATAGAGATAAACACTAACCTCTTTACTGAGTATGGTTGAAAAATATGTGCAAAACACAAATAATTCCATGGCATAGACAATAGGTTTATGAGTCCTTTAAGATAGTCTCAATTATTACGAATACTGACAAAGCAAAAGATGAAACCTACACGGACCTAGATGGACATGTCAAATAATTTTAACGTAACGATATTAAAACTTATAATTTATTTCTTGTTTCGCTAATTCATCTAAAAAAGTTATGAACTCTGTGGATAATAAAATGTCTATGTCTTCATATTATAAAATCTCAAATTTTTTAATGAACATGATATATTATATTATTATGTTTATTTCTTTCACAAAGTGGAAGTTTATCCAACTGTCGATTCGTTCATGAGAATTCAATTCTCTGAATGAATTGACAGTATTGAGCCAAGATGCGTGTACGAAGGAACATTTTGTATGGCGTAGTGGACTTTTTCCATGCTAAAAACACCAACTTAGAGGCTTCGCAGCATATATGTTCCCGTACATGGATTTACTCAGAATTCGGAGTAGAACATTTTATGTGAGTTTTGTGTGTCTGTGTGTCAGTCTCCCCCCTTATAACTTTTGATCCGCTGGATTCACAATGCCTAAAATTTTAGGATTATTAGAAAATTTTAAGTACACAAAACTTTTATACTTATTATTAAGATTTTTTGTTCCAATCCGGGGTTATCAACATTTTAATTTTATAACATTTGTCCACACATCTCAAAAACTATAAAAAGCCAGAACGCTGAAATTTTGTACAAATATAGTCAAATTGATTATCTATCTTAATTATCTCTAAAGAATTTTGAAAAACTGTTCCAAGATTTCTCAAACTGTTTTTATTAAGAAGCAAAAAATTGGTATGACAAATTTTCGTCTTTAACTGCCTTTATTTCCTTTTTTTTAAATATCGAAAAATGTCGAAACATGTAAACTAGAGGATTTAATTTTCTATAAAAAATGTATACATTATAGTAATATATCTCAAACTTTTTTTAACAATTTTTATAAAAATTTAATTTAGTGACGACATTGCTTCATACAATTTGTATGGCAGTCGCCTATACACAATAATATACGTAAGAAGACTTAATAGTTTGATACTTAAATCTCCAAACATACATACATACCATCATGCTGTTTTCATATTCTGTGTAGAAAAAAGGACTGACCTCCATACTGTCCTATCTTGATATTTTGTTTTCTATACATGTGTTGTATAGAAAACAAAATATCCTAAAATATTCAATAATTTGGATTTATGGGTTTATAGGTTGGTACTTATTCTTCAACTATACATACTATCGCTATCGACAGTTGGATCTCATGTGTTACATGCAACTAGTTATAAATAGATATTAGAAACTAGTTGCATGTAACACATGAGATCCAACTGTCAACAGCGATAGTATGTATAGTTGAAGAATAAGTACCAAACCCATAAATACAAATTATTTATTATTTTATGATATTTAGTTTTCTATACAACACATGTACCTAGGTAGTCAAGATTGGATAGTATGGAGGTCAGTCTTTTTTTCCTACCCGGAATATGAAAACAGCATGATGGTATATGTATATTGTATGTTTAGAGATGAAGTATCAAACTATTAAGTCTTCTTTGATATTGTGTATAGGTGACTACCATACAAATTGTATGAAGCGATGTCGTCACTAAATTCAATTTTTATAAAAATTGTTAAAAAAAATTTGAGATGTACTGCTACAATGTTAATATTTTTTATATAAAATTAAATTATCTAGTTGGGGTGTTTCGGCTTTTTTCGATATTTTAAAAAAAAATGGAAATATAGGCAGTTAAACTCATAAATTTATCATAAAAAAAATACTTTTCTTAATAAAAAATGTTTGAGAAACCCTGGATTTTTTTTGAAAAAACTGATTTGAGATTTTGTATTTGTCTATACTTATACCAATTTTCAGCGTTCTAGCTTTTATGGTTTCTGAGATATAGGGAAAAATAAAATAAAAATTCAAAAGTTGATAACCCCTGACTGAAACAAAAATTCAAAATTCCGAGTATAAAAGTTTTGTAGGCCTGTAACTGTTTATATATTCTGAAATTTTAGGCTCTGTAAATTGAGCGGATCAAAAGTTATAAGGGGGGGACGGACACACACACACACAGACATACACACACACACAGATACACATACACACACACAGACACACGAAATGTTCTACTCCGAATTCTGAGTAAATCCGTGTATGGAACATATATGCTGCGAAGCCTCTAAGTTGGTGTTTTTTGACTTCAAAGTTGGAAAAGCCGTGAAAAAAGTAGACCTCTCCATACAATTCTCGCGTATTCTGGCTTGATACATTGTCGATATGTTAAGAGAACAAAGTTCTCCTGAACAAATCGACAGTTGGATTATTGACTAGTTGCATGTAACACATGAGATCCAACTGTCGATAGCGATAGTATGTATAGTTGAAGAATATGTACCAAACTATAAACCCATAAATACAAATTATTGAATATTGTCAGATATTTTGTTTTCTATACAACATATGTAGGTATGTATGTCAAGATAGGATAGTATGGAGGAAGGTCCTTTTTTCCTACCCAGAATATGAAAATAGCATGATGGTATGTATGTATGTTTGGAGATGAAGTATCAAACTATTAAGTCTTCTTCTTACATAGGCGACTGCCATACAAAATGTATGAAGCGATGTCGTCACTAAATTCAATTTAAAAAAAAAATGTTAAAAAAAATTGAGATCTTCTACTACAATGTTAATATTTTTTATAGAAAATTAAATTATCTAGTTGGGGTGTTTCGGATTTTTTCAATAATTGTAAAAGTTTTGGAAATATAGGCAGTTAAACTCATAAATTTATCATAAAGAAAAAACTTTTCTTAATAAAAAATGTTTGAGAAACCCTGGAATTTTTTTGAAAAAACTAATTTGAGATTTTGTATTTGTCTATGTTTATACCAATTTTCAGCGTTCTAGCTTTTATGGTATCTGAGATACCATAGGGAAAAATAAAATAAAAATTCAAAAGTTGATAACCCCTGACTGAAACAAAAAATCAAAATTCCGAGTATAAAAGTTTTGTAGGCCTGTAACTGTTTATTTATTCTGAAATTTTAGGCTCTGTAAATTGAGCGGATCAAAAGTTATAAGGGGGGGACGGACACACACACACACAGACACACACACAGACACAGACACACAGACACACAGACACACACACACAGACACACGAAATGTTCTACTCCGAATTCTGAGTAAATCCGTGTATGGAACATATATGCTGCGAAGCCTCTAAGTTGGTGTTTTTTGACCTCAAAGTTGGAAAAGCCGTGAAAAAAGTAGACCTCTCCATACAATTCTCGCGTATTCTGGCTTGATACATTGTCGATATGTTAAGAGAACAAAGTTCTCCTGAACAAATCGACAGTTGGAATATTGTCAGATATTTTGTTTTCTATACAACATATGTAGGTATGTATGTCAAGATAGGATAGTATGGAGGAAGGTCCTTTTTTCCTACCCAGAATATGAAAATAGCATGATGGTATGTATGTATGTTTGGAGATGAAGTATCAAACTATTAAGTCTTCTTACATATTGTGTATAGGCGACTGCCATACAAAATGTATAAAGCAATGTCGTCACTAAATTCAATTTTTAAAAAAATTGTTAAAAAAAATTGAGATCTTCTACTACAACGCTGATATTTTTTATAGAAAATTAAATTATCTAGTTGGGGTGTTTCGGCTTTTTTCGATAATTGTAAAAGTTTGGAAAAATAGGCAGTTAAACTCATAAATTTATCATAAAAAAAATATTTTTCTTAATAAAAAATGTTTGAGAAACCCTGGAGCTTTTTTGAAAAAACTTATTTGAGATTTTGTATTTTTCTATGTTTGTACCAATTTTCAGCGTTCTAGCTTTTATGGTTTCTGAGATATATGGAAAAATAAAATAAAAATTCAAAAGTTGATAACCCCTGACTAAAAGATAAATTAGAAATTCTGAGTATAAAAGTTTTGTAAGCCTATAACTGTTTATATATTCTGAAATTTTGGGCTCTGTAAATTGAGCGGATCAAAAGTTATAAGGGGGGGACGGACACACACACACAGACATACACACAGACACACAGACACACGAAATGTTCTACTCCGAATTCTGAGTAAATCCGTGTATGGAACATATATGCTGCGAAGCCTCTAAGTTGGTGTTTTTTGACTTCAAAGTTGGAAAAGCCGTGAAAAAAGTAGACCTCTCCATACAATTCTCGCGTATTCTGGCTTGATACATTGTCGATATGTTAAGAGAACAAAGTTCTCCTGAACAAATCGACAGTTGGACAAATTTATGAGTTTGCCTGCCTATATTTTTTTTTTTTAATTTTGAAAAACGCCGATACATCTCTACCAGATAATTTTTAATAAACTAGTTGCATGTAACACATGAGATCCAACTGTCGATAGCGATAGTATGTATAGTTGAAGAATATGTACCAAACTATAAACCCATAAATACAAATTATTGAATATTTTCAGATATTTTGTTTTCTATACAACATATGTAGGTATGTATGTCAAGATATGATAGTATGGAGGAAGATCCTTTTTTCCTACCCAGAATATGAAAATAGCATGATGGTATGTATGTATGTTTGGAGATGAAGTATCAAACTATTAAGTCTTCTTACATATTGTGTATAGGCGACTGCCATACAAAATGTATGAAGCGATGTCGTCACTAAATTCAATTTTTAAAAAAAAGGTTAAAAAAAAATTGAGATCTTCTACTACAATTTAAATATTTTTTATAGAAAATTAAATTATCTAGTTGGGGTGTTTCGGCTTTTTTCAATAATTGTAAAAGTTTTGGAAATATAGGCAGTTAAACTCATAAATTTATAATAAAAAAAATATTTTTCTTAATAAAAAATGTTTGAGAAACCCTGGAATTTTTTTGAATAAACTAATTTGAGATTTTGTATTTTTCTATATTTGTACAAATTTTCAGCGTCCTAGCTTTTATGGTTTCTGAGATATATGGAAAAATAAAGTAAAAATTCAAAAGTTGATAACCCCTGATTAAAACAAAAATTCGAAATTCTGAGTATAAAAGTTTTGTAAGCCTATAACTGTTTATATATTCCTAGTTGCATGTAACACATGAGATCCAACTGTCGACAGCGATAGTATGTATAGTTGAAGAATAAGTACCAAACCCATAAATACAAATTATTTATTATTTTATGATATTTAGTTTTCTATACAACACATGTACCTAGGTAGTCAAGATAGGATAGTATGGAGGTCAGTCTTTTTTTCCTAACCGGAATATGAAAACAGCATGATGGTATATGTATATTGTATGTTTAGAGATGAAGTATCAAACTATTAAGTCTTCTTTGATATTGTGTATAGGTGACTACCATACAAATTGTGTGAAGCGATGTCGTCACTAAATTCAATTTTTATAAAAATTGTTAAAAAAAATTTGAGATGTACTGCTACAATGTTAATATTTTTTATATAAAATTAAATTATCTAGTTGGGGTGTTTCGGCTTTTTTCGATATTTAAAAAAAAATGGAAATATAGGCAGTTACACTCATAAATTTATCATAAAAAAAATACTTTTCTTAATAAAAAATGTTTGAGAAACCCTGGAATTTTTTTGAAAAAACTTATTTGAGATTTTGTATTTGTCTATGTTTATACCAATTTTCAGCGTTCTAGCTTTTATGGTTTCTGAGATATAGGGAAAAATAAAATAAAAATTCAAAAGTTGATAACCCCTGACTGAAACAAAAATTCAAAATTCCGAGTATAAAAGTTTTGTAGGCCTGTAACTGTTTATATATTCTGAAATTTTAGGCTCTGTAAATTGAGCGGATCAAAAGTTATAAGGGGGGACGGACACTCACACACACACACACACACACACACACACAGACATACACACACACACACACACACACACAGACACACACACACACACACACAGACACACGAAATGTTCTACTCCGAATTCTGAGTAAATCCGTGTATGGAACATATATGCTGCGAAGCCTCTAAGTTGGTTCAAAGTTGGAAAAGCCGTGAAAAAAGTATTCCTCTCCATACAATTCTGGCGTATTCTGGCTTGATACATTGTCGATATGTTAAGAGAACAAAGTTCTCCTGAACAAATCGACAGTTGGAAAATATGTACGTCTGAAACTTTTTTACTATTTTAAAAAAAATGAATTTAGTGACATACAATTAGTATTGCAGAATACACAATAGCTAAGGGAACTCTTATTGTTTGATACATAATTTTCATACATACATTCATAACATTAAGCTGTTTACTTATTTGGGGTAGAAGAGAAGGACTGAACTCCACATTATTTTATCCTGACATACATGTTTTAAATAGAAAAACAAAATATCTTTGAATATTAAATTATTTGGATTTAAAGTTTTACAGTGCTATTTATAAAAAAACTTGGTTCAATTGAACCCGGTTCAAAGTCTTATTCTGAAATTCAAATATTGTTATGTGAATATTTATAAGAATATTTGAATTTCAGAATAAGACTTTGAACTGGGTTGAATTGAACCAAATTTATTTTTATAAATAAAACTGCATAGTCAAGTTCTTTTTAGCTAAGTCATGCAGACAATTTAGTACACTTTAGTCTACTCGCTGTGCACACCCCAACCAGTTAAGCTCGTTAGTGAACGTTTACTGTCAGCAGGGGGGCTACTCTTGACACATTCTTAATACGTGCTTATCTTGCCTTAACCTTAACTAGTTGCATGTAACACATGAGATCCAACTGTCGATAGCGATAGTATGTATAGTTGAAGAATAAAAATCAAACTATAAACCCATAAATCCAAATTATTGAAAATTTTAACACATGTTGGTATGTATGTCAATATAGGACAGTATGGAGGTCAGTCCTCTTTTCCTACCCGGAATATGAAAACAGAATGATGGTTCTGTATGTATGTTTGGAGATTAAGTACCTATCAAACTATTAAGTCTTCTTACATATTGTGTATAGGCGACTGCCCTACAAATAGTAAGAAGCAATGTCGGCACTACATTCCATTTTTATAAAAATTGTTAAAAAAAGTTTGAGATGTGCTTATACCATGTTAATATTTTTTATAGAAAATTAAATTATCTAGTTGGGGTGTTTCGGCTTTTTTCGATATTTAAAAAAAAATTAAAATATAAGCAGTTTAACTCATAAATTTATCAAACAAAAAATATTTTTCTTAATAAAAAATGTTTGAGAAACCCTGGAATTTTTTTGAATAAACCAATTTGAGATTTTGTATTTTTCTATGCTTATACCAATTTTCAGCGTTTTAGCTTTTATGGTTTCTGAGATATATGGAAAAATAAATTAAAAATTCAAAAGTTGATAACCCCTGACTGAAACAAAAATTCAAAATTCTGAGTATAAAAGTTTTGTAGGCCTATAACTGTTTATATATTCTGAAATTTTGGGCTTTGTAAATTGAGCGGATCAAAAGTTATAAGGGGACACACACACACACACACAGACACACGAAATGTTCTACTCCGAATTCTGAGTAAATCCGTGTATGGAACATATATGCTGCGAAGCCTCTAAGTTGGTGTTTTTTGACTTCAAAGATGGAAAAGCCGTGAAAAAAGTAGACCTCTCCATACAATTCTCGCGTATTCTGGCTTGATACATTGTCGATATGTTAAGAGAACAAAGTTCTCCTGAACAAATCGACAGTTGGAAAATGTATAAATGTAATTTTAACCTTCCCTAAATTTGATCATAAAAAATTGTTTATATCAACGTTTAATATGAAATTTTCATGAATTTTTGTATAAATTTATACAAGTATTTAATTAATTTGAAGCTCAAAGATTTCTAAATTCTGAAACTGATCTAAAACTTATGTTGATCAACTTCATGAGTAACCTTGCAGATATAATATGTATCAACTTCATGAGTAACCTTGCAGATATAATATGTATCAACTTCATGAGTAACCTTGCAGATATACATAATATGTATGATCGAAGTCAAATGTACGGCGTTTATATAATGGACCGATGATGACAGATAATCGTGTCTTCCGGTGATTTATATTATTCTAATGAGCGGAATCTGCCAAATGATGAACGCTTGTTGAAGTTATTGATCACACAGAGGAAATCATGAAATTATGTGATGGGGTATGCCCATGTGACGTCTCAATTGACAAATAGGCACGACAGCTTAATAAAGTCTACACATTACTCAATGCATTGTTTAGCAAATCATCAACGATCCGGTACAGGAACGTTTTGTTAATATGCTCCATAAAATTATTTTTATTTTATTTTATATTGCTTTTCGGGCTACTAACGTGCTATGTCAAATGTTATTTAGTCCAAAATAGAGCTCGTTTTAGCTAATTAGCCTCCTCTGCCTAATGTCAATTCAGGCCAAAATTCGTACCACATAGTGTGGGAATATGTATCCACTTATAGAGCGGTATAGATCCACTTATAGCTCCTAGTTGAAGGTCCCAATGGTCATGTGGATTTTGTGATCTCGAAGAATAATTTAAAAGTATTTTTGTCGATTGTTCACTATGATGCCGAGATTAATAATACAGAGGGCTGTGTGAGCTGTTCTTCGTGCTGTGTATTTATAGGTATATTTTATATTACTTCCTGGGCACCTAACATGTACTATGTCAAATATTAATTTAACACGCACCCAATAACAAGTTGCCACATTTTGGAGACTTACTATATTTATCGTCTCACAGATCCAGCTTGAAAACGTAATTAAAAACTGTGTCTCTACTGGGAATCGAGCCCAGGGCATTTGTTACATATTATCTAACTGAGCCATGAAGGCCGACGATTGTCAAAATTACATAAGATAACTTAGGAAATGCTAAGAAATCTTGTTCCTTTCCTTGCACTTATGACGCATTACAAAAAAAAATCAATTCATCAAATATGTATTTATTATTTGCTGTGAGGCACCGGCTTACAATAGGGCTTCCGCTCTTTTCTATTATTGTTTTCGAGTGTCCCGTAAGAGCCGAGTAATCGAAAATACAACAGGCAACAATAACATCTCACATAGTTCAGCAATGAGGTTCACCACCCATTCTGAATGTAGTGCCTTTTAGGTGAGACGAGACTGGTGTGTGGGTATACACAGATGTGTTGTGCTCCCTTTTTTAAGGCAATCACACCCGCACACCTTTCGCTGGTTACCCCACTCTGTGGGATATGCCGTGATGGTATGAATGAATGAATGAGTGTATTTATTATTCTAGTCGTTCTCTACACCTTTCCTTTCAGTCTTTCATTCAGTCAATTTACTATATCCAACCTTACGAAGAAGCGGTCGCTTCGAAACCGATCGTATAAAATAATTCAGTTGTTCACAAAGTGAATTGCAACAAACACAATAATTCATAAAAGTGAAACAATTTTTTTTTCAAAATATTCTTCAAATATTAAATTTGTAATCGATTTTTCACCAGCATACATTAAATTACTCAATTAATAATTTCCCTTAATTTTTAAACAACGTTTTGAAATAAAAAAAATATATACATTATACATAATGATTTTAATTGATTTTTAATTGTAAAGATGAAAAAACAGTAAAATATTATTGTTGCATCTAGCCGAATAAAATTCAAATTTTATTAACGCTCAGCCGGAAACTTCGTTTACTTTCTATGATATACAAAATTGTTCAATTCTATCAAAATATATGAATCAACTGGAAACAGATTCAACATGCATTGTAATCGGGAATACACAAATTCTAAAAGTTTCACAGATCTGTCAATTTGTTTTCGAAGATTCTGTAGGTTTTTAGTATACCATTCATTAGTATTTTTTTTTTTTTTTTTTTTTTCATTCATCTTTCTTACTGGCATAAAATTTGCTACCACTGGATTTGTTCAAAAACTTCAAGTTTTCAACAAATTTTTCTGCCATTTCATTAAGTGCATTTAGATTATTTTTAATGGTTCATTTTGCAACGATTCACAAGGTTTTTGTGAATAATATGGAATCTTGTACCGAAACATACATAAATTCCTTTTTTTCGTTCTTTATAGGAACACTATCAAACATTGTCATAAAAGTCTCATGATCTGTGCGTCCATGTTTTAATGTCTCATGCTTTTGTGCGTCCACTATATTCACATTCAAGTAGTAATCGTTTGATATGATCAAATTAATGATGGTCGATGATGTATTGGATATTGTGGTAGGTTTTGTTACAAGTTTTTTATATCCTGATTTGTATATTATGCTTTGTAGTTTATTGGTATATGCATTATTAATATTCATGTCTATGTTAATACGTAAAACATATCTCGATTATGTGTATTATAAGTGCATCAGTTTTCAAAAAAATCCAGAAATATCGAATGGCTTTGTTTGGGTAAATGATACAATACTAAATATTTACCTTTGATAAAGCAATTTTTTATTTGAATTCCTAATATCCATGTTCATCAAGTATCTCGTTTGATATTATTTTGTAAGAAATATTATTTTTAATTATCATTATAACATTTCTTACATGTTAAAAAGTATAATTAAAAATCGATTGTAAAATTCTAGTACCGACAGACAAGTGAAATTAAAGTGAATGGCGTAAAAAAGAATTATCTCTGATGCGAACCGATCACGTCCGGGTCACCACTGAAGCTAGACGGGAACATGACAATTAATATATCAAAATCATGTACATATAATATCAATACATCAAAATCGGCGGCAAGTTTTTAAATTTTTGTTATCATTATTATTATTTTTATTTTTAAGTTGGACATTGTCACCCTCACGTAGTGGAAGCGGGATGTCGTCAGATGTCTTTACTCTCGACAAACAGCAGATTCTTACACGATCAAATTGTTATGTTGGCACGCAGGCTCGTCTCAACAATGCCGGAACAATTGTCCGTCTGCTTTTTCGTTAACTCTGGTTCCGAGGCTAATGATTTGGCTCTGAGATTGGCCAGGACTCACACCCGCAACAAACAAATTATCACACTGGATCAGTTAGTTTTCAATTTTATTATATATTTTCATTCATCAATCAATTAATCATTTATTTATGTTATCATAATCGAATATACATTTATTAAAATCTAACATACCCTAAAAAAATCCTTGCGGTACACCAAAGATGACCTGACTTGAAATAGTTTTATAAGTAATTGGAAAATGTCCTGAAAAATAAGACAATTTCGCATTCTTTTGTTAATAGGATGTTTATATAGTCAGTTTTAAGAACAAATATATGCAAAATTAATATTCTATTGTTAAAATAATGACATTTTCAATTTTATGTGTTTGAATATTTGTATAAAAAATGATAATTAATCATTATGGTTTTTATTTAATACAAAATGTTTAGTTTTTATTTGCATTAACAAATGTGTGCAAAAATTTCTTAAAAACGGCTTGTGATTAAAAAAATAACCGACTCGTTTGTGTTATATTCGATAAAAAATATCCGCATGACGTCTTTTCAGATCATTCTCCACGTGACATTGAAAATTATTTCTTGCCAGGTCTGCTTAAAGCTTCTTATATTCATATTCCAAATGAGAAACATAAATGAAATTTGGTAAATGTTTCATCTATATTATTTTTAAGATTAACATAAATTTCATGACAAAAATGATTCCTTTGAAACCACGACAAGGGAGTCGATAGTTCGAGAATATAAAGTGCTTGCTTCATTAACCACAATCATTCGCTTAGTTTTGATATTAATAAATGTAGGTATTTGGTGCATGATCAAACCCACTCACATCGATACAGTTTATCTAATGGCGGTGTTTTTTCATTTGTTTCTTTCAGCTCATTATCCACAGATTCCATTACAGCGTCGCATCAGTTTTGGACGAAGAAAAGTGATACCAAAGGGTGACTGTCGTCTGCCAATGAGATCTTCATGGACATATAATAGGCCTATTCCAAGGCCGCCTCTGCATCTCCATCAAGACTTCAATCAGTGCTTTTAGAGTAATATTGTTGATTTGATGTAAATACTTTGGTACCTTTCCGTATTTGATTTGAAAATATGAATCGAAGCAATATATATTACTCTAAAAATACTATTCGTTCTAAATTATGCCGGACTTAGCTAAAGTTGTATGGATTGTTATGACCAGTGCAGGGTTCCAATACATTCTAGAAACAATATTGGAAAAAAGTGTACAATACTGGAAAAATGGCTATGGAAAAGCAGCAATTTTGCAATAACACGCACGATGTGAAGAGCGATAGATGATATACATTTAAGATGATTTCCATAGTTTTGAGGATTTGGTAGTTTTTGGGAATTCTTGTCTTTTAATTTTTTCAATCCTTTTGATGCATTCTTGTAATTTTCTTCATTTTTATTTCATATTTACTTATTTTAAAGTAATGTGACCTTTTAAGTGTGTATCTAATATGAAAAATGTGTTTTTAATGTTATATCTATATAAAAATTATCGTTGTTTAGTGTTCGATCGCAATTTGAGCGTTTTGTGAATAATACTACATATTCGATAATTGTAGTCCAGTTGACAATTTAATACTTTCAATAAGTAGTTGAATATGCTTATGACATTCATAAGCTGAGTATATTTTGAGGAATAAATTAAGGTTGATAACTTTTATGTGAGTTCGAACTGACAAGTGGTTTTGTAGGTAGGTATATGTATAAGGTAGGAATAAGGAATTAGTAAGAAAGATAAAGGGTGTACCTACATATGTATGTTATTGACATGTGTTTTTCCAGCGCTTACCATGGTCATCTTAATACTTTGATTGACATCTCTCCCTACAAGTTTAAATTACCTGGAGGGCCTCCACAACAGGATTGGGTACATGTGGTAAGTTTTCTTAAGTCAAACTTAAAGTTACTTACACGCTAGTTATACGTATTAGCTAGTTACGCCTTAGTTATACGCAAACATTGTATTTTTTCTCAGTTTAAATTTTCTTTGTGTAAATCTTTAGCTAAGTGAGTTTTGTTTATTATGAATTTATAAAGAAGACAAATAATTTATTATTATTACTAATATTGGCATAAATGCTCCATGCAAAGCTCCATATGCTCCATAGCTCCATAGTATAGAAATCTCTAGTGAATGTTCGTCACACAATTTTAAAATTCAGCCTAAATTCCCCTAAAAATAATATTGAAAATATCCTTTTTTACATCATTTTTTTTAAATTACTCCATAACGTGTCGTAGAGAAATTAATCTTTTATTTGCTTAAAGAGTGCGTAAAATCAAAGTGAATGACCGATAAAGTTTTTTCATATCAAGTAAGGTTTGTTATTAAAATGCAAAAAATCGAAAATTTTTGTGTATCCGATAATTTAAATCACGTATAAACCCTTTTAACGCATGCGATTGTTACCCTCACTAACACGTTACTTCATAGTGCATTAGGCGGTTTTAATATATGTATCATGTTTTCAGTCACTAGATTTAGCGTTATATGTCCCTTTAAGAAAAGGTAAATTGAAATCAAAGGCAGACCGTCTAAGTATAAATTTTTGAAAATCTTTGTCCGGTCATCGTATTTACCTTTCCGTGTTGATTAGGAGGCAAGTACTGGGTCGTATAAGGCATTAGTTTGTTGCGCTAATGCACTTAAAAACTCGTGTTGAATTCAAGGCACGTGTCCTCCAAATGCACACTGTTTCGCTATTCAAACTGTTCCTGCTAATACGTGTTCAATTCAAGGCAAATAATTATTGAATATGGAATATAATATATAGTCATGAAGTTGGCGCGCTATTTAATTTCGCTCGCATTTCGTCTGTCACTATCACATTTGTATTTTGTTCACAGATTATCTGGTAGTAATCAGTAATTTGGTTTAAGTCTTTAAGTAAAATGGAATTTACGTTGTAAAAATAAGTATTAGAAATACACTTACTAAATACTATTTAAAAAAAAACAAACAAACTTACGTTGTAAATTGTTGCAAATAATGTTTGAATAGTAGAAAAAGAAATTAAGATCAGTAAAATATATGTTCCTATGAGTCTTCTTAGTATTATACCTCCTTGCAGTCTTCAAAGTTTGACAGTACAGATTATTGTGTAGATTAATCTATTAAAACAAAAACAATCACACACAAAAAATGCCTCTAACACAGCCTTGTAACGCTCAATCAATACGTATGGTAAAATTTATAAACCTGTGTACGATTGAAAGACGCATGCCTTTAATTGAACACGTATTAGCAGGAACAGTTTGTGTTGCTAAACCGTGTGCATTTGTGCCGTGTCTTGAATTCAAGACGAGTTTTTAAGTGCATTAGCGCAACAAACTAGTGCCTAATTCGAGGCGGTACTTGCCTCCTAATCAACACGGAAAGATAAATACGCGTCCGGTCACATTATATGTATGGTAATGTATTATTTTTAAGTATATGTGTAATGTGTATTCGCTTTATGAAATATAAAAAAAGGAATCGTGTCATTATCATACATAATCTAAGCGTGTCATATATAAATGAAAATTTTCAGGCTTCCGTGCCCGACACATACCGTGGAAAATATACAATACCCAGGGACGGAGACTGTGAAGAGAAACTAGGAGATTTGTATGCAGAAGATGTGAAAGATATTTGTCAAAATTTACAAAGAGAAGGACACGGAGTATGCGCGTATATTGCAGAAAGTTTACAGAGTTGTGGAGGACAAATCATTCCACCAAAAGGATACTTCCAAAAAGTATATCAGTAAGTTTTATACTTAAATATTATATACCGTCTTACTTATAAACGTAAACTATCTATACTGTACCTGGTGATAGAACGTGATTAACGACAGATATTAATTATAAACCGTGACTATCTTTATTACACCTTTAATTAATAGACGTCAAGTTAGGACGGGTCGAGAAGTTGTTTAACGCTTAAATAAAGCGTTATACCAAATATGTCAAATATTTCAAAATGGCGGATCTTTCACATAATATGATCCGACGCATATTTGAGATTGACAGAAAAATTGAATTCTTATAATGTTTTTCCTTGTTATTCTTCATCGCAATCGTCTTTAAATTGACTCAACACGGCACAATGCGGTGTTTGTTTTCATTTTTCGATGTCAGTTTATCTATTTTTTGATATCTGTGAAGCCAATGCAGCCATATGAAAATAATAAATGCGGGTGTTTGTAATTCGTAAACAATTCGGTGAACTAGTTAGTGACATCTTAGTATACGTTTTTAAGTAAGTTTTTTTAATACGTTAGTAAGCATTTAACGAAATTTAATAAGTGAGACCGTAACATTTTAAACTTTACTATATCTCATTAAAGTACATATCTACCTATCTAGGTTTAGGTTTTGCTATTTTCAATTCATGCTATGAACATGTAGGTACGTATCTTTGTATAATTCTTAAAAAGTATTTAGGTACAATTTTTTTCTCTCCACTACTATGGAATAGTGGAGAGTCATGATTTCACAATTTTTAAGCGTATTTTTTCACATCAATTTCTCAAATGGGTATCGTAGAGAGCGCACATTACTATATTATAAGTTTTGACGTGATGTGTTTGTACATATTATTATGTATATGGCGTATGCCGTATAAGGCGTACGCCTGAGTTTTCTCTGTAGGCCCAAACTATAATAAATTGCGATCGACTTCATATTATTATTTACATTGTAATATGTAAAGTACATAGACCTAGAGCTTTAGTTTTCATAATATTTATTTGAATATTCCATGTGTCGATTTGTTCAAGAGAATTTGCTCGTCTATTGTTGAAGCAATTTTTTTACATCAATTTCTCGTCAGCATTAGGTATCATGTTGTATAGAGTGCAACCTATGAGTTTCGTGACAATGTTTTTGTGTGTATGGTGTATTATGAACATTTTTGTACTCTGGGAAACTAATAACAACCCACTCGTTTTCTTTTATATTAAATCATGAATGAGCTATTTTATACGAAGTAACCTCTTCTTCCTCAGGGACATCTTCAGTTGTCATCCGTCCGGATGAAGAATTGGAAGTATAAAATAGATTATTTGTGATTTACACCAAGTGAGTTTTAATAAATGATATATACAAAATTTTTCCCATGTTAACTTCGAAAATATAAACAATGGCAATCAAATTTGTTTAATGGCTATACATATAATATTGTTTGTCGCCTGAACTCAATATAATATTTAATCTTTGTTAACCCGTCAGCCATATACATATATTATGTGTATGCACGATAATGTGTTAGGTAAAAAAATAATAATACAAAATAAAAATTTTCATAGTCCTACCTAAAGATCTCTTCACGGTTGCCATGTCGATATTTTTGTTTCATCATATTTATTAATGGCGATTTTGATAAATTCCGGATATTAAAAATGATATATTTGGTTCGTTTGATAATAGAAGATATTATCGTTGTTACATTATTATTTACATATGTATTATCATGATGTGTCTGTGTCCCTTGTCGGATTGGAAGAAATTGAAGACAAAGAACACCGCACTATTTTTCCGTATTTTTAAGATAAAATTTGAATAGGTCAAATTTGCTCGATTGATTTGATTGATTTGAAATTGATTTTATAAGCAGTATGGTTAATAAGTGTGCATTTTTATTACACAACGCTTACCACCAGCAATATCAGCTGCCTTACTCTCCACTGCAAATCCGATCCCAATACGATCCGATTCGCTAAGAACCTACCTTTGCAACGAAAAATGAATGCGGTAGGTAGGTATGTTTTAATAGTAATAGTCGTTCATTTGAATGTACGCAGGCGGCAGATAGGTAAGTTCTAGATGAAAATTTGAAATCGGGATCGGATTCGAGATTCAAGAGTAAGGCTACTGAATGTACAAGGCGTGTATCAGTCCCATTATATCATATGGAATAGAAGCAAAAGCCAATTCTAACAGGACAAAAAGCTGTCTTAGAGTGAGTGAAATGAAGACCCTACGTTCAATTCCAGACAGGACCCACAGGAAATCCACCAGAAATGAGACGATCGGGTCTATATGCGGTGTCCAGAAAATGGGGACGTAGCAGAAGGCGCTATGACTATGGAGATACTATGCAAATCATATGGACGGCAGTAGAATCATCAAAATTGCAAAGACGGAAATCCCTAACAATAGAAGACTGTTTAGAAGACCACCGAAGGGATGCAAGGACAGATGGACCTTAAACTCCTAGGATAGTCCACCTTTACAAATAACCTAACCCGAGACGAAAAGAGTTTCTCCGCTACTAGGAACGAATCCAGGATGTTAGTAGGTAGTTACAGAAATCAAACGGCTTCTATGCCATGGGGGTCAGAAAAATATAGTTGTATTCAGATTACTACAGTTATCTATTGCTGATTTATTTTTTTCCCTCTAGGTTTGTTCGAGAAGCTGGTGGGGTCTGCATCGCTGATGAAGTTCAAGTCGGCTTCGGTCGGGCTGGCAGTCACATGTGGGCATTCCAAGCACAGGAGGTAGTTCCCGACATTGTGACTGTTGGAAAACCCATGGGAAATGGTCATCCTGTTGCGGCAGTCATCACCACTAAAGCAATTGCTGCTAGTTTCAGGGACACTGGTGTGGAGTACTTCAACACTGTGAGAAATTTTGACTTATTATAATTTAATATTTATGTATGTAATGGTTTATTTGTCTAAATCTGGTGTTCGATGGTTTGTTTCATACAAAATATTCTGAGAATGAATTTTTCAAAATCTGAGAGACAAAGAGTAGATTTTTGAAGATACAATCAAGAAATTGTAATCATACGAAAGTAAAACGGTAAGAAAATACATTTTACTAATCTAATTAGGTACACCTATAATAATCTAAGCACTCTTAGATCAGTAAACTAAGTACACAAAGATTATTGCGTTATACGCACTTATATGAAATTTTTGGCTGGCAAGGTTTGTACTTCGCAATAGTTGACTAAAAATGAAGATTTTTAATATTGAAAACATAAAGAACAGCAGGTATTCAGCAATGATTTCATACATGTACACAAACAAATAGACACATTCTTGAAATTTCTATAAATCTTATTATTGCCAATAATAAATTTTGGAGGATGATTTCTTTAAAAAATGCGTTTGAGTTCGTAATGAAGTTTGAATTGTATCATTGGATACATACATACATACCATCACGCCATGTCCCTCGCGGGGTAGGCAGAGAGAACAGAACGCCACACTATTCTATCTTGACATACATTCACCGCCTCGTCAACATTCATGCTACGTCTCATGCATGTTCTTCTATTGTTCAGACTTCTAACATTTCCTTCTCTCAGAATATCGTTCACATGGTCGTGCCATCCTTTTCTTGGGCGCCCCCGACCTCTTTTTCCATTCATGTCAGCCTTATATATTTTTTTCGTCAAGCGTTCTTCATTCATTCTTTCCACGTGACCAAACCATCTAAGTGTGTTAACTTTCATTCTAGTTACTACATCTTTCTTCATCTTACATTCTTTCCTAGTGACCTCATTTCTAACTCTATCATACATCGTTCTATTACAAATTCTTCTTAACGATCTCATTTCCACTGCATTTATTCTACTTTCATGCGACTTCTGCCATGTCCAGGTTTCACTTGCATACATCAAGGTTGGCACTACAATTGCGTTATGAATGGCAACTTTAGCTTCCTTTGATACGTTACGATCATTCACAACTGGTTTAAGTGCTCCATTCACTCTGTTTCCTGCCATAACTCTTCTTTCAATATCCTTATCAGGCCGTCCATTTCGTTGGAACATGCTTCCCAGATAAACATATTCGTCGACTTGTTCAAGCCATTCATTCTCTACTTTTATTTGACACGATGTTCTGCTTTCACACTTTTCAAAGACCATTACCTTTGATTTGCTAGCATTCATCCTCAGTCCGTACTCTATGCATCTTTCATATACCATGCTTACTATATACTGTAACTCTTCCACGCTTTCTGCTAACAGGACTTTATCGTCTGCATACATCAAATCACGCACTGTGACAGTACTCAGTTTCAGAACCTTATTTTCATCCCTAAGGGCTCTTATGCAGAAATCAATGTACAGATTGAAGAGCCATGGTGACAACACGCACCCCTGTCTTACGCCACTATTTATAGAGAACCACGACGTTACTGTGTCGTTGACACGAACACATGCCTCGCTATTCTCATACAATGACGCGATTGCACGTATCAGCTTGCTCATCACTCCGTACACTGACAATATATCCCATAGTTTTTCTCTGTTGACTTTATCATAGGCCTTTTCAAGGTCTATAAAAGCACAGACGAACATGTATGAGACGATGCATGAATGTGGACGAGGCGAGAGATGCTTGCCAGGATAGAAAGATGTGGCGTTCGGTTCTCTCTGCCTACCCCGCAAGGGACATGGCGTGATGGTATGTATGTATGTATGTATGTATAAAAGCACAAAAAAGCTTCTGGTTTTTATCCAGGACCTTTTCTGTAACCATACGCAGAGAAAAAATTTGGTCTATACATCCTCTGCCGCCCACAAACGCTCCTTGGACATCCCATATCTTGCTTTCTGTAACCTTTCGTACTCTTTGATCCAAAATTCTTGCATACATCTTACCAACTGAGCTTAGCAAACTTATGGCTCTATAGTTTTTGCAGTCAAGCTTCGATCCTTTACCTTTGTACAAGGGGACCACGACTGCATTTCTCCAGTCTGAAGTCTCCATTTCTCCAGAGTGCGTCCTGCTTCCCAACATTTGTTGAAAAGAGAGTGACACCACTCCAACATCTGATCGCCGCCATACTTTATAAGTTCAGCTGATACACTGTCATACCCAGCAGCTTTTCCCGCTTTCGCGTGTTTAACTGCTTCAAACACTTCGTCTTTCGTAATTTCATCTTTTTCATCTTCGTATACTTGCCATGCTCTCTGATTCATGCCACCACTCAAACCGCAATCATACAGCTCCTTGAAGTATTCTTTCCATCGTTCTTTTACGCCATCTTCATCCATAATTAATTTTCCATCTTTATCATTTATACCTTGCGATACTTTGACACTTCCATTTTTTCTTTTCGCCACGCCTTTTCAGAACATTTTCATGTTACCAGGAAAGTCATTGGCTATTTTCAGGCTTTCTTTCTCTTTCAGAAAATCTTTTTCTCTTTTTACAATATCTTTTACCATTTTTTTACATTCTTTATAGTTCTCTTTTGCTCTTTCTTCACTCTTAGATCCTTTCGCAGCTATTAATGCCATCCATACTTTTTTCTTCTCACCCACAACAAACTTTACTCTGTCATTCCACCATGCGTCGCCTTTCTTTCCGCCTCTTTTAGCAACACCACAAACTCTCTCTGCTGTCTTACATACGGTTTCTTTCAAGGTCGTCCATGCTTCTTCGATGATTCCTTTACTGTCTATAGCTAAAAAAAGTTTGCTTCCGATATCTTTCACATATTGTTTTCTTACATTCTCATCTTGCAGCCTTTCCACTTTGGTTCGCTTCGGTGGATCACTACGGTGGGTTTTTGAGCGCCAACCGGTGAACAGATCAATTTTGGATATCACCAAGTAATGGTCTGTTTCCAGCTCCGCGCTTCCAGACTTCCAGAAGTCTCTTACCATTTTCATTCACTCTACTATCACCGTGGGGACCAAGGACAGAGTCAAAATCTTTCCGACGGATGCCCACCCACCCATTAAGATCTCCAGCCAGAATCACTCTTTCATTATCTTTTTTCATGTTCATTATTTCAGTCAGCCTGTTCCAGAATTCATCCTTTTCACTTTCGCTATCGGAGTTCACAGGTGCGTATCTTATAATTAGAAACACGCTTGTAATTCCAATCTTCAGCCTTAACCACATCAGTCTAGACCATTCAAGCTTGTACTCTTTCATACATGTCCCCATTCGTTTCGCTAGAATCAGCCCGACTCCCTTGCATGCAAAATCGTCACTCTTCACACCCGACCAAAGCTCTATCATACCATCGTTTCTTACGTTCATCCCTTTACCTTTCTTTTTTGTTTCACTTACACACATAATATCAATCTCTTTCTCTTTCATCACGTCACACATTTCGTTCATCTTTCTATCCATTCCACCTCTAATATTCCACACTCCTATTCTGCATTCTGTTCTCCTCTTTTTGCCTACCCCCTGGAACGTTACACGACGAGTGGCAGGCTGCATCGATGTATCCCGAAGGAATCCAGGGGGTTTCGTTGCTTACATACCAAGTATACATTACACTAAAACACTAAAAAAAAGATACTTAAAATTAGCAAGAATGTCCTTTTTGTCTACAAGCATTTCTACAAATATCCTGAGCTACGATGGTGACGAATTTGCTGTGGCGGATGTCGTCCTAGTTGTAGTTCACAAAAACGGTCGCTTACGCGTACAATGTGCCGCATCACAGAATTGCTCAAATGACGGAGTAGATGAAGTGTGTGGGCCAAGAGTCGTACAGGTTGACGGTCTCGACGACTGTGTATAGTACGAGAAGAGAAGAGAGGAGAAGAATGTCGGTCAAAAGGTCGTACAAGGATGACGGTCTCCACTGTGTATAGTGCGGCGAACGATGATCCCATGTCCAGCACGTCCAGAGCAAGTATATGGCTAAATTATATGGCACGTTTCTAGGAGCACAGTATGCACGCATAACATCACGTGGGTGACACACTATAGAACACGTGGTCAAAGAGTAGGTAGAATTATACCCTTTTGTAAAAGTCTACTTTACGGCGCTTCTAGGAGCATCATTGGATCATATTGATTATATTTTAGTCATGACTTATTATAGGAAGATACACTCGATCTTTTATTTATTTATTTGGTTTATCTACAAAAATGTGTATAAAGACGAGCTATAATGTAATATCTTTCAACCAAACCAAGAAACGTGAAGCCAACCAAACCTAGTAAATTTGGTACAGTAGTATTAATAGTAGGTACTACCTAAGAAAATACAATGGAAGGAGGAAATCAAAGGACGCAGAAGGAATATCGTTCCAGAATTATTTTGATGAATATATTTGAGATGGGTGTGGCAGAGTGAACATCGCATTGGATGATCCAGTGAACTCTAGTTCGAATTTCACCCAGTCTCGAGCGATTTCGTTCACTATTGAAATTAAGTTTTGTACAAGCATTGTTTAGTTTAGATAAATGCACGCACACGCAATTCTGCAGCTGCTAAAGCATCTCCTATTCAAATATCTCCTGTTCATAATGTATGGAATCTTAAATTTTCAAACCCTGTTTTATCAAAATTATGTCATGTAGAAATTATACATCTATTTACAACCATCGATATGTTCTAGATAAATTTAAGTATATTTATTTTATCATATACGGCATATATTGCCCTTCATAACCACACATAAAAAGCACACATTGTAATCTAAATCACCGAAAAGACAACAGTTTTAAACTTAGCAAAAAAGAAAATAACTGATCTATATACCTCCATAATAAAGCGAACAAAATTCAATAACATTGTATCATTTTTCCTTCCCTTTGAACTATATAATATACATATATATATATGTATAAATATGCGAACCAGAAAATTACACTTTGTATTTGAGGGAATGTTTTAATAAAGTCTCCTTATAGTGCTTAACTGAATCGCAGAAAAAATCAGTTACATAACCATAATCGTTGCCCAACTCAATAGCCCTGGTTTGGAATAATCTTCCGAATTCTGTGTTTTCATCTTCTTACAACCAGGGTCTTATTAAACCTCGAATTTCCTGAGCAGATTGCAAACGCTACGTAGTGCGCTTCTTCGGAAGAGTATAATGGACCCAAATCCTATAAGCTGGTGTCCCCTACGTACGATGTATTGAAACGATGAATTTTATTCATTTGTGAGTTATGCAAATAATTATTGCTGGATATCGTACATAGGAATTTTATAATTTGGTGGGTATTCCTTGAAGGAATTTGGTAATGTATCTGACTAACGAGGTTAGAGGAGCTAAAGTAGTTATTGATCACAATAATAATGGTGCAAATACTTTGCTAAATACCACTAGGTGGTATGACCAAGTGGTATTTAGCAAAGTATTTGCATCATTATTATCGTTATCATGGACTACCACAAAGTTTCCGTCAAATCCATCAATCTTATTATTTATTGATCATCTTATTCGGAGAGGTCATGAATTTAAATCTTGTGCAGGAATTTTCAGAATTCACATCAAATTCTCAATTGATGTGAATTCATTGTTTCTTATTTTCAGTAAGATTCAATCGCTATAGGTAGTTATATAAATACTAATATACTGGTTATCAAAAACTTATTATTGAAGATAAAAAAATATCAAATAATCTTCAACATGAACACTGAACACGTGGGGACCTTATAGAGAGCCATGCGGAACACCAAACGTGATATTTTGTACACGTGGTTAACATGAGTGTACCTACAAATATGTTGCACTTAGGTTAAATAGATAAACACGCAATGTCTTATAATATTGATATTGTTATTACATGATATTTATTGTGAACTGAATGTCTTATCGCTATAAATTATATTTTATTTGTTTCGTTCAAATGAAGATATCATAATTATGATGTAACAAAAGTTTATTATTGAAGTTACTTCAGTCTTTGTGCTGCAGATTTTTTTAACTATTTGTTTATTTAAACATTTCGTACAAAAATAATATGGCAATGGATCAAAACTAAACAAAGAAAAGTGAAAGCATAAATTGTAATAATAAATACTAGATAATTAACCTACTCGGTAGAAATCTACAAAAAATTTCTTTAATTTAAAATACACAATTTTTAAAATAATACAATGTTTTTATATTTGTGAACCCGGAAGCTATTTCCTCTTATTGCGACATTACCAAGATTATTGTAGAATATAAAACATAGTATTTAGTGTAAAATGATATCCATGTGAATGGTTATATTTAAGTAGGTACCTTTAAAATGAAGTTAGTCACAGTAATAAAAAAATCACAGTAAGACACGAGGATATCAAAGACATTTCAATTATTATATTTGATATATAAAACTGTCTCCGTGAAAATTTGCATTTGTTGTAACGACGTAATAAAATCGTTTCCGTTATTTCAAAGCTTTTCACCAATGATATCAACACAAAAGTTTTGGTTACAGAAAATGTCTTTGAAAAATAGTTTCAACCGATGACTATAAATGTCTAGAGATAAATGAAATAATATAGAAAGTAAAAACACTATTAACATAGATATTTTATATAACGTTTTCGGAAAACATTATTCAACAATAGCCAAAGAACTGAAAACGAATAGCAATTATTTACCAAAAAGCAAAGGATTTGTACTATGTATGTAACAATGGAACGATTCCGCAATTTCTTCTGGTAGATAAGTTACAAAAATAAGAAATAAATGTCCATAAAATGTACTGAAACTCCCATTTCAGATGAAAATGATCCATGAAACATAATATGGCAGTTATCTTTTGATTCTCCCGGAAACAAATTGATAGTAAAACTTTGTGAAGATCCGTTGTTATATTTAACTCAATCAACGTGGCACATTGCATTAAAACGGTGAATAAACTTGGTTCGGACTAACGAAGCGTAGACACTAAATTGAATAAAAATTACTATTTTTAGCTTTCAAACAAGCTTTCATGTTCAATTGTAATTCATGTAGATTAATTGCATTTTTTGCTGATTTCGTACCTATTTTAGTTGTTATAATACAAGCAGTGATAGTTAACCAATAATTACAATGTAAATTAATTAATAACATTGCATACACATTATTTTATAACATTGTCTACTAGTTTAGAAAGACTTCTCCTGTTAATGACGAGTGTATTGTTACATTTGGGAGGAGTGCTGAAATATGCGTGAAAATATAATTACATATGTAATAAATGCGCCGTAATTATTTTTAATTATAGATTGCTATAAAGTTAGGATACATCCATAAATATCATTATCGAAAGTAAAATTCTAAAGCATAAATTAATTTTATTTTTATTAAATTTATGTATTTACATCAAATTGAATAATTTTCATTAATTTTAATGACGACAACAATGTAATCTTCAATTACTTTATCTAACTACACATGAGATCCAACTATGGATGGCGAAAGTAAGTAAAGTTGAAGAATGCGTAAAAACCATGAATTTTATACATAAAAATAAATATTCGTACCAAACTATAAAAATCCTACTTCAAATCATTGAATGTTTCAAGATATTTTTTCATTTACAAAATATATATTTGTCAGGAAAGGATTGTGTGGAGTTCAGTACAACATACAAAATGTTCCTTCCTAGTACCCGCATCTTGGCTTAAAACGGTCGAATTAAAATAAAATTCTCTTAAACAATTCGTCAGTTGGATTAAAAATAAATATCATTTTTGAAGAGCAAGCGAATTATTTTAGTAAATGTGATAGAAATTCTAAAAATTTTATTTAATTTCGCAGAATCGAAATTAACTCTTTGTACAACTAACGATGAAAGTCTTTCTTTTATAGTATGGAGGGAATCCAGTATCTTGTTCCATTGCCAATGCTGTTCTTGACGTGATTGAACGCGAACACCTGATGGAGAGAGCAGCTCAAGTTGGTAACTTCTTGATTCAATCCATGAAGCAACTCCAGGAAAGGCATCCAATTATTGGTGACGTCAGAGGAATGGGACTCTTTGTCGGAGTGGAGTTAGTGGAAGACAGAGAAAGGAGAGTGCCAGCGACTCTCGCAGCTAAGCACATTGTTTCGAGGTAAGGAAAATTAAGAGGTGAATAAATCAATTGTATTAAACTATTTGCATGGTACACATGATATCCAACTGTTGATAGCAATAGTATGTTGGTAAATTTTTAAAATACGTATCAAACTATACACCTCTGAAGCCAAATTATTAAATATTTTAAAATATTTTGTTTTCATTTTTATGACAGGATAGAATAGTTTGTAGGTCAGTCCTTTTTCCCTTTCCTGAATATGTAAACAACTTGATGGTATGTATGTTTGTTTGAAGATTAAGTACCAAATTTTTGAGAGTTCTTGTTGGTATCGCGTATATCTGTCATACTAATTGTATGAAACGATGTCGTCACTAAATTCAATTTTACAAAAAAAAGTCATTTAAATTTGAGATATAGGTACAGCTAATTTACTTGTTTTTTATATAAAATTAAATAATCTACTTGGGTTGTTTCGGTGTTTTTCATTTGAAAATAAAATGGAAATATAGGCATTTAAACATATAATTTTGTCATAAAAAATGTTTCTCTTAGTAAAAAACTTAAACAAAACCTTGAACTTTTTTGTAAAGACAATGTTTGAGTTATTATTATTTTCTATATTTTTACAAATTTCATCGTTTTAGATTAAATGGTTTTGATACGTGAAAATATAGAATAAAAATTCAAATATTGATAACCCGTTACTGTAACAAAAATTTTGAGTTAAAAAGTTTTGTAGACCTAAAATTTTCTATATTTTATGAAATTTTGTGCTTTGTGCATCAAGCGGAATAAAAGTTACAAGGGACAAACAGACACACATAATGTTCTACTCCAAATTCTGAGTTCATCATAAACCTATTTATATGACATATATGCTGCGAAACCGCTAAGTTAGGATTTTTACTTTAAAGTTGAAAAAAAAATACGAAAAATTTAGACCTGGCCATCGTAAAAAATATCGCGGAACTTGGCTTGAAAATATGTCGATATGTAAAAATAAATCAACAGTTGGATAAAATGTATACGGACTTTCATAAATTTGTTCTGAAAGTCTAGACTAGACAGTCAAATTTCCTTTTTTTTGTATGTATAGAACCTTAAATAAAGTTATAATTTTCGACTAACATCTTGAACGAGCATACGGTTGCGCAGATCGCAAATTTGTGTCTTTTTGCTTCGTTGGTTTATGTGCATCGCCCCCCTTCTCGGCTAAAAGTTCAAGATGTTTGGGTGCAACTTTACAAAGCTTCATTTTGTTTGTGTATCAATAATTATGGTTTTGCATAGGATGAAACAAGAACGTATCCTGATAAGCAGCGATGGTCCAGACAGCAATGTACTGAAATTTAAGCCTCCGATGGTTTTCTCGGAGCAAGATGTGGAGTTACTTGTGAACACTCTGGACTCTATTATTGAAGAGACAGAAGCAACAATAGGATTAAAAGTTTGTCAACCGGAAACTCTCACTTTGGAGGTAATTGTTTTTTGCTTCATTTATTAATATAAATCTATATTTTCAAACTCGCGTGTATTATTAAAATTCCGCCATAATTTACAGAGTGTTAACCCTTTTTTAATAATACATTACATAGCGCTGATTAATTCTACAAAGATCGGTTGTTTTTTTTGTACGTTTTTATCTACCTAAACTTTTAAAATGATGTCACATTCTGAAAAAATAGTTAAGTAGATATGTGTAGATATAACAAAAATGTGTTCCCAGATTATATACCTTTAAAAAAGCATGTTTCCTGTGTAAATCAAACTGTGAGTTTAATGTACTTCATACATTAATTAATCTCACAGAAAGAAAAAAACATACCTACATAAATACATATATGGGAGTGAGGTTGAGTGCAATAGAGTTATGCAAAATATTGTAGTCTAGGTAAAGTGATAAAGCAAGCAGTAGATTATATTACAAAGGTACTCTCATCTCACAGAATACGTTATAGTTCACTCAATTAAAGCGACATCTCAACATTTCTTGCCAAGTTACTCGTCATTGTAATTGAGGAACAAATCTAATTGTTATACCATTATGACCTTTGTATCTTCACCATAGCACAAAGTTCACTGCAATTTTGAACGACAATACTACCATTTAATACGATGATATAAAGAAATAGAAATAAAGGACATACAGTTGATGAAACATTTAAAACTTAAGAAAACAATAGAATCATGGATTAAAAACAAGGTACTGCGGAAATCAATATGATCAAATAACAATGGCTTCAGTTTTTATTTTATAATTGGTATAATATTAAAAAAAAAATGAAACAAGTTTAAAATGTTTCTTCTGTGATATAAATGTAATTTTATGCTTCCTCGGAACAGGCTCAGCCTAATGAGGTAGTTTATACATTTTTTTAATATTTCTATGAAATTATTTTGAATAGAATTTTATTTCTTATATGTATTTATTATTTTTGTATTGTGATTAGGTATTTTTTTTTTCGCTACTCCCACCACCACCCGCTCTGCCTATGGGGACTGTAATCGGCCCCTTCACAGAACGCTAAGTGAACGACAAAAAAAAAAATGCATAGCACGAAAAGTAGCTCATGGAGCCCTCTAGATTAGCAATCTCGGCACCATAGTGCAAAAAGAAACAATCAACGAGTGCGAACAGAAAATTCACACCCGTGGACTGTCTATGACCTCAGATCCCCCTACATGCAGACCATCAGAGAAGTGACCAAGATCTCTGGAAATGATTAATTTAACGGGAATCTTCTAAAAGTAAGGCACCATATCTATGACAGAAAACCTTAAAAGCTTTATAATTTTTCTTCGAGATCACAAAATCCGCATGACCAATGGGACCTTGAAGAGGCCCACGGACAGCAACGAGGAGCTCCGATCTATATGAGGACACCATTGGGTGGCAACATTCCCAAAGGATATGTTCCGAAGTTTGGTCCGGGTATTGACAGAAATGACATGAAGCAGATGAGGCAATGTTAAATCGGTGAAGATAACTTTTAAAGTTTCCGTGTCCTGTGAAAAATTGGGAAGTCCAAAAGTCTGGAACAACCCAGGGAGATTTAAGACGATACCTCACGTCGGGAAAAAATAAGTAGGTAATTCTTCCCACTGAGCAGGCCGTCCAGCGATTAGGTATTTTGTTTTCAATAATAAAAAAATATGTACTATGCCTAAAATGAAATAAATAAAAGTATTTCCATCTACGAAATAGTATTAAGTCTACCGCCGTGGCATAAATAGTGCTATTTAGTTTGACTTCTGTCCCAGCGTCCAGGTTTCGATTCCCATCAAAGGAAAAAAATATTTAAAAATATTTACATGCAATTATTGCAACATAATTTGCCATTTTGGCAATAGGCTTACTACTTCACTGGGTGCAAGGAAGTGTTTAATAAACAAATAAATAAATAAACATAAGAATAAAAAATATTATTAAATTGAATTTATTCAACAAGTCAGAAATATTTGAAATGAAAATACACATGATATTTAATATTGGTGTATTTGACACTTTTTTTATAAGTTACTTTGTCGATCGACAATTCTTGATAGAACACCATTGTATATAGATATATTATAAATATAAAATCAAAAATACTTGGTTTTTGTTCATCAAATTTTATTGATTAATCTGACGATGTGCCTTGCACGAAACGCGTCGATAATCAATGAAATCTACATACTTTTCCAAAGATTATTGTATTTTTGGTAAATCCTTGTCAAAGGTAATACATTTAAAGATGAGTACCTACACTTAAATTCGATCACCAGTCATCGGGTTTTAGTAAAATGTATGTAAATCGTGATAAAATGTATGTTTTTTTCAGGTATCCGTTACAGCCATCGACGGAGCGCCACTTTGCACTACAAATGATCTTCATTCTCAGCATTCTACGACGACGGTTGGAATTAAATCGTAAAATTAATCTCCAGAAAAAAAATTCATTTTTTAATTGGCAACCAGTGTTAGAAAATCGATTGGTAGGTGTGTATCAGAGGTCGGACACCAATTTTGTGTGTAAAAAGGATAAACGCAGTAACAGATGTATTAATATTTATGAAATATAAATACAATATTAGAGTTTTACGAAGCACATTTATCTAAAAAAAATAAGCATTAAAATATTCGTCTCAGTACAAAATGGATTAAAACAATATTTGCATATTTATCTCTATAATTATTAAATAGTTTTCATATGTATATTGTGGACATGTTTCTGGCTTTTATTAAGAAATTCATTGTTTGTGCTCATATTATATATTGTAAAGCTGTTTTTGTCCCTAATAAATAAATAAAATAAGGGCCAATTATTTATTTCAAATAAACTGGAAATTCGATAAATCCACAAAGGTTCTAATTTATTGACTGATTTTTTTGGTTTCATGGAGTAGAAATGCAAAATAAAATAAGATATTTTTCTTGTCATATTAATTTTTATACGAGTTATCAATAAATCACAGCATGATACTGTTCAGTAAAACAACATACTTATTTCCAAAAATATTTTGTTTCTTTTAATGTTTTATAATGTCTGATAATATTTTTAATAACTTGATCTAGAGTTTTATATTTAGTTTTTTGTAGTAAAGGTGTAATAGAAAAGTAAAATAAAAAAAAATCACTGTACTTATATTTGCCAATTAACCATAGTCTTAGATATTTAGCATTAATCATAATAATAATAATTGTTTAATTTCATTTTAAAAAACAGATTACATTGTAACAATATTGAATAATCTTGAATATAATAAAGAAAAAAATAAGAATATAATAATTATATGAATTCACCCATTTTTGTGGTAGGTACATATATACATAGGTTGGAAAGATCGAGTGGAAAGATCGAGTGTTTGGTGCAGACCAATCTTAGGATTGTGACCCAGAAGAAAAGAGAATATAGGTTGTGTTCCACTATTTACTTTTATCTTCCTAACTTGGAATAATTCCTGTTTTAATTTGAATAATAATATTATATGATAGATATTAAAATATTATTAAAAATTTAACATTATTTAAAATAGTATTAAAGACTATTAGTCGGTTTCATGACTATCCAAAAATAAGTCTTAACTAGAATTGCTTTCAATTTGTCGGGTTTCATAATGAATACGGCTATTATTTAAAGAAATACAATAAAAACAATAAGAAAAAAAAAACGCGAAAAAAATTGAACAAAATACATGGAAAACAAATTGAATACAAGTAATTTGTAAATATTTTTCAAACCCCATTTTTTGTGTGTGATTTCATATTTTCCCCAAATTGATTAATGGATATGTTTAGTAGGAAAATCACAAAATTATTTGCAATTATTCCTTATTCATTTATTGCTCAAACAATATTAATTAAAAAGTAATAAGATTTTTCTTTATTTTTGTTTTTCATGTGGACAATTCTTTGACCATTCACAAATGAGACGGGAAAATAAATATCAAAGTTGGCGGGAAAATATCAAAGTTTTCAAATGTTTTATGTCAATTTTAGTGCCATGTGATTGTAAAACTAACGAAATATAAAATGCGATACATTTTTTTCTGTTAAAAATATGCAAATCGCGATATTTTAATTATTTTTATTAGAACCTTAAGTTTTCTTTAACTCAATGAAACCGGCTGTAATTAAGATAAAATAAATAGAATATTCTAAATAATGAGATCGTAGATCGTAATAACGCCTTAGAATGAAATTAATTATTAATGTCATAAGAATTTTATCATAAGAATCATAAATATTAGTATATGTTTTTAATTATTGTTTGTATATATTGTATATTTATTGTTGATACACGTTATTTATTATTAAATATCTAAAATATTTTATAAAATCCATTTATTTATTTTGCCCGCTTATATTGATAAAACTGAATCACAAATCAAATCACGTAATTTTTGGAGGGAGAGCAGTAGAGGGCAATGAGAATTATAAATACTGGCTCCAAGGACATTTTCCAGGAATACTACTTACTTTCCGTGTCCGGAACACTATCATATTGGTTGGTGCTCCGGTGGTGGAAGGATTGGCCGGCATTCTGCCGTTTCCAGGGACGCCCGATTGCTTTCCGAAGTTAACCGAAACTCAATCTACGTGGAGGCTCCTTCCGTGTCCCCTTCCAGGAATGATTGGTGCTATAAATACATCTGTCAAAGCCGTAAATTATACAGAGAACGAATAGAAAATGCATAATTTATTAATAAACTTAAATCGAACATAAATTTGGCGATCATCTCTTTATATTTGCGTCTACGAAATCAGACAAGAGATCTTTGATAAATCTTAGATAAAATGTACTACTTTGTAATATATTATATAAATAATAACTGACCCGGCAAACGTTGTTTTGCCATATAAATTATTTCTAGTGAATAATTTGGTAGTTAAATTAAAAAAAAACTAACTTATTGTATAGATGTCGCCAAATAACTTGATTTTTTAACAGAAAAGGCGGGCGATTTACACTTAAACCAACGAAGCAAAAAGACACGAATTTGCGATCTGCGCAACCGGAAGCTCGTTCAAGATATTTGGCGATAATTATTAGTATGTGGGGATGGGGTCTATGACTGTAAGAGGAATGGAGCGCTGTGGACTTTGACGCCCTATAAAAATAACCAAACACCAACCATTCATTGTCTTAATTCAATGTATCTACTTCATTAACTTAACTCACATATTTATGGTTTGATCTCTAAAATGTTAAATGTTAATTAAAAAAACCGATACATATTTTTTATCTGAAATTATGACAATTAAAAAAAACAATATCAATCTCGAAGAGCAGTGTACGATGTTTTTTGTCAGTCCGTCTTTAGCCAACACAAACAAACTGGATGGTTTGCCCATGCCACGTATAATTGTCCGTGTGAACAGCATGGTGTGCCCAAATCTAAGCCATAAACATACATCGTTTGGCCTTGTGACTTATTGATTGTCATTGCGAATACCAATCTAATTGGAAATTGAACGCGTTTTAATTCAATTACCACTTCTATCGTAATCATTGGGATTCGTGACAGCAATACATTTTCGCCTCGGAACTTGCCATTCAAAATGCTGGTTTCGACAATGTTTTTCATCAATTTTTAATGAAGAATCGCGTTCCATTGCATAGCCATGGTGGGTTCAAATTCCGAAGTAAAATGACCGGAGATCCAACTTTCAGTTGTAGATGGTGCGGTAACATGCTTGGCAAATCCAGTTCAAATCTCTGTTGGATAATTTACAGCTTTGTTGACATCGCAAACTGTATCGTTCGATTTGTATGACAAATCAACTATTGTATCTTGAAATTATTTTATCATTGACGTTCACATTTTTTGCTGCCAAAATTCATGATTCATGTATTTTGTGTGTACAACGGGAAATATGCTATCTATGAAAATATTTTGCAAATAAATGATTGTGCAGAAATCGGTCGGCAATTTTATGCATCCATTATTTTCATGGACAGCAACTTTTCTATCGCTGATATATTACAATTGTTTTGAGAATGTATCAGCGGATGGATCTTGAAGCATTTGAACGCGCATGTTTACTTTTAGCTGTACCTACTTTTTCAACATTACGCCACAGTGGCGATGATTTCAAGAAAGCATTAAGCAGCGTACGTTGAACGTAGAATTGAATAGAATAGAATAGTACGGGAATTGTTTGTCTGAAATCACCTGAAAGGAGTAACAGAGAGCCGCCGAATAGTTTGTTGTTTTTTATATCATTCAGTGTCCTGTTCAATGCCTCAAGCGAATGTTTGTGTGCCATAGTGAATTCATCCCAGATGATAATTCATCCCAGCTGTTCTGCCTCCATCCAATAAAGTTGCTGCAATGCCATATGATGCAACGGCCAATGCGATGCCATTATTTGATCGTATTTTGGCGAATATTAGCGGAATGAGAAATGTTTTGCCAGTTCCACCTGGTGGATCCAAAAAAAAAAATCCACCTTTTCCTCCCAAAACTGCCTGCATAGTGCGGTCGTAAATGATTCATCAGTCAGTAGTGAGACAATACAATTCAGATTACAGCATGGGCCATGAATCATGTTTTTTGTAACAATATCGAACAGTAGTTGATCAGTAGACGGATCTGGAATTTTCGCAGAAATTATACTATCGATTTCCTCACTGATAGAATCGATGTACAAATAATAATAATGGCCGAACACCGTAGAGAATGAGAGAAAGCTTATTGTGTGAGAGAGATAGGAGACCGCCATCTTTCTCGTCCCTACTCCTTGCTGTTTGGTGGTTAAAAGGTGACACCTGTATAACAATCGCACTTTCTGTTTTCACTGGGTCAAATACATAAAATGCCCCCGCATATCTGAAAGAAAGATTTCAACCGTTGGCCTCTCATGAACTCCCACTTCGGCCTGGAGAAGACAGAACCCTTGCCATCCCACCTCACGTTACAGATTATTATTCATATTCCTTCACTATTCATGATGCCCGGCTGTGGAAAAATTTAGCATTTGATATTAGAACTGCCACATCACTTCCAATTTTAAAATCTCGTCTTAAATGCTCACTCTTCCTCTCAATTCCATAACGAACATATATCCCAATTTCACTTTCCATCCTTTTTGTTCCTCTCCCTTTCCTTTATGTTTTTCCTCTCCTTTCTGAATTTGTGTAATTTCTCACTTTTTGTTTTGCTGGCTAATACTGGTTGGGTTATTATGTTATAATGTATATGCCGAAACTATGTTATGTACTTTTGATCTCAGATGGTTGACTGGAAGAAATAGCCTCCAGGCAATAAGTTCGTCATTTGTACTTTGTAATTTTATGTTTGTAAAAAAAAGTAAATATAAATAAATAAATAAAAAACTATCGTACGACAATAATTAATCAATTGCCATCTTGCAACCCTACTGCGCATCTGTGGATAAAAGTAAAAATAGTAATATCGCTATTATAAAATAGGGGTTAGTGGAAAAAAGGGTGTAAATTTAGGGTTATAAGTATTTTTCAATGCCAATTCATAAAAAAATAAATAAAAAAAATTTCTCAAAAAACTAAAAATAAAAAATCTGGAGAGGGCCACCCTTATCACCTAGGGGTATAAAAAATAGCCTACAACCTATTCTCAGACCTACCATATATACAGAAGAAAATAATCATAAAAATCGGTCAAGCCGTTTCGGAGGAGTTCGATAACAAACACTGTGACACGAGATTTTTATATATAAGATATTAAGTACCTATCTAACATTTCCTACCTATCTAACATAAAAATCGGTCAAGCCGTTTCGGAGGAGTTCGATAACAAACACTGTGACACGAGATTTTTATATATAAGATATTAAGTACCTATCTAACATAAAAATCGGTCAAGCCGGTCGGAGGAGTTCGATAACAAACACTGTGACACGAGATTTTTATATATAAGATATTAAGTACCTATCTAACATTTCCTACCTATCTAACATAAAAATCGGTCAAGCCGTTTCGGAGGAGTTCGAATACAAACACTGTGACACGAGATTTTTATATATAAGATATTAAGTACCTATCTAACATAAAAATCGGTCAAGCCGGTCGGAGGAGTTCGATAACAAACACTGTGACACGAGATTTTTATATATAAGATATTAAGTACCTATCTAACATTTCCTACCTATCACATAAAAATCGGTCAAGCCGTTTCGGAGGAGTTCGATAACAAACACTGTGACACGAGATTTTTATATATTAGAGGATTATATAATGGATATATATACCTATCTATTATATAATATTTAATACTTTGTATTAAATATTAAATAATAGATTTTTGCCAAGTCGAAGTCTCGAATTTGATTATTAGTTAAGAGAGCTTATGAATGTGGAAAATAGTAATGTCCCGAATACTGCCCTTCTTTGAGGTACACCAGTATATTGCCCGTCTTTTTAAATGAGCCTAACTGCTCAGAACTACTAAATTGAGAAATAATTAAGTTTGTTGGTTAAATAATGAATATATTATGAATTAAAAATCCTCGACATAGTTTTCGAATGCTTCTAAAACATAGATCCTATCAGCTGAGATATATGTAAATGAATATTAATTCAATTGGATTTTAAATTAGTATATTATATAGAACACTGTAATGTATAGGTGTTAGTATTCCAAAAAATATAAATAAATAAATAGATTAACCAAACTTGTAAAAATATTGATAAAAGCGCAGATAATGTAGAAACTTAGATATTGTATGAAACTTCACCTAAACCATTTTCCTTTTCGGGATTTCCATTAGGAAAATTGATAAATATACTTCCATGGGTATGTTGGACGCTTGTACTTTAATCTCAATCCATGACTACAAACATTATTTATATCTTGAAACTTTTTGGAATACGAAAAAAATCTCGAGAGGAGATATAAAATTATATAGGTACCTTTTATAATACCACAGAAGAAATCTTTAGTCTTTTATGCGTCTAGTATAAAATGCAAGATAATATATTGGCAATCGATCTTTTATTTCAATTTCAATATTCATTCATTATTCTTCTTCTTCTTTCATTAGGCCTAGGGCCTGTTTAATGTTGCATTTTCAACCTCCTGTGATGTGGACTGCCAACTATCTCGCCATCTTTTTGGTGGGCGTCCTCGTGGTCGAGACACCTCCGGTACGTTTTCTCGGGTATCTTTGGGATCCTATCTTCGGACATTCGGCTGACATGTTCATTCCAGTACCTTCTTCTTTGGCGCCCCCATCTTACGATGTCCTCAGCTTCGATGTCATATTCATTATTACATAGCATTATACCATTTATCCCATGGGATAGGCAGAGATAACTGAAAGTAACATTTTCTGTTGTTTAAGCTCTTTTTACTCCTCAATACCCAGGGGGATATATTGGGGAGTTATGAATTCGCAATTTTAAGGATTTTTTCTGTTGCAGATTATCAACTAATACTATGTTGAGATTGTATTCTAAAAGTTTCATCACAATGTATCTGTGTGTGTGCTGTATACTATGTACGGCGTGTTTATTATACCTTATCGATTATACACTACAGTTCGATTATACACCTAGTATAAGATAGGTATACAATTTACAAATTTGTATACCTATCTAATACTAGGTATAAATGAAAACACTAACTTGTTTAAGTTTCACTATTTAATTTATAACTGGCACTGACCGGTATCGATCTGTTGAAGATCATCGTCGCTTTGTGGATCAGTGTTTCTATTTTTTTTAACTGCCAAATATTTCAAAGAGACCTTAAGCTCAGGAGACTTAAAATTTGATATCTTTATTTTCAAATTGAAAAAAGGCACGACACTTTCATAGACTGGCATTAAAGAATTATCAAGTTTTAATATTTAAATAAAAAATAATTTACATGAAAATGCTGAAAATTTTTCAAATAAAATTTGTATACTTTGTGGAGTGACTTGGTAATGAGGATTATATCGTAGGCCACAACCCACTCATTTAAAATGTCCACATATAAAATTAATAATTTTATTAATGTTAACGAATTAAATAATATATATTTTACAAATCATTGCATAGATTCAAATATGAATATACATGAATATTATTAATTTTTAATATTAGGTACATAAAGATCTAGGTATTAAGATTAAATATGCTGGTTGCATGTAACATACGAGATCCAACTGTCGATAGCGATAGTATGTATAATTGAAGAATGCGTAACAAACTATAAACACTTTATCACAAATTAAAAAAATATTTTAAGATGTTTTGTTTTCTATATAAAACATCTAGGTATTTATCTCAGGATAGGATAGTATAGAGGTCAGTCTTTTTTTCTTACCCAGGATATGAAAACAGCATGATGGTATGTATGTATGTTTGTAGATTAAGTATCAAACTGTTGAATCCCCGTAGATATTGTGTAGTGTATACTGCCTTACAAATTGTATGAAACGATGTCGTCACTAAATTCAATTTTTAGAAAAATTGTTAGAAAAATTTTGAGATCAACTACTATAATTTTAATATTTTTATAGCAAATTAAATTATCTAGATGGGGCGTTTCGATTTTTTTCGATATTTTGAAATACTTTGGAAAAATAGGCATTTAAACACATAAATTTATCATTATTAAAAAATTTTCTTAATAAAAAATGTTTGAGAAACTCTAGAGTATAAAAAAATTGAGATTTTGTATTGGTCTATATTTGTACAAAATTTCAGCGTTCTGGGCTTTTATGGTTTTTAAGATATGTGGACAAATGCTATAAAAATTCAAAAGTTGATAATTCCTGACTGAAACAAAAATTCAAAATACTGTTTAGGCCTACAAAAAAAGTTTTGTAGGCCTATCTATCTATATAATCTGAAATTTTGAGCTCTGTAAATTGAGTGGATCAAAAGTTATAAGGGGGACGGACACACAGACACACACACACAGACTCACGAAATGTTCTACTCCGAATTCTGATTAAATCCGTTTATAGAACATATATGCTGCGAAGTGTCTAAGTTGGTGTTTTTTGACTCCAAAGTTGGAAAAATCGTGAAAAATATAGACCGTGCATACAAATCACGCGTACCCTGGCTTGAAACTTCGTCGATATGTTAAGAGAACAAAGTTCTCTTGAACAAATCGACAGTAGGAAAATTTTTAGGAAAAATTTGAGATGTACTACTTATACAATGATTTTTTCGAAATTTTTAAAACCTTTGGATATATACATAGTTAAACTGATAAATTTATCATAAAAAAAAATTTTCTTCATAAAAACTGTTTGAGAAACTCTGGTACTTTTTGAAAAAACTAATTTGATATTTTGTATTCGACAGTTGGAAATGATAAATAAGCAAAATAGTGGGAAAAAACCTCGCTGTTCTAATTAAAATACTTTTGAATACTTATTTTCATTATTTAATCTTCTACACAAACTTAAAAATTGTTACAAAAATCTAAAATTCGAAATTAAGATGATTAAAAACTGTGATATAACGCGCATCCTTGGGACAGTGGTCTCCCTATAAATATAGTTTACTAAATACTTTGTCAGTCGTTTCAATAACGTTTTCATGATTAAAAAAATGGTAAGAATGGTAAGGTGAATGTTTGACGGTTGTGGGAAAGTAGGTACATTGGATTTCAAGAGATGGGAAATGTATTGGAGTGTGAAATGAAAGGAAAACCACGATTTAGATACATCTCCCTCATGTTTATGGTAATCTTTTCAAAGTGCGGAGGTTTTACGCCGAAGACTTTCCTCAAACCAACCAATATTTTCAGAGTATATTCTAAATAGATGTCACATTAATATATTTTTCCAATTCGATACATCACATTGAAATATTTATCTCCGTTTCTATTATTATTTTGCCATGGTATGTGCAGGTGTTCGTTACATACGTATATATGTTCGATAGTACATATACTTTGAACTTGTTTTGAATTTGAATTTTAAGAGCTCAGAGTCATAGGTGAGATGGAGAAAGATGTATCTCATGGAATGAAAGTTAACACATTTAAACATATGAACCTAGTTGATGATTGTCTCGAAAAAAAATCGTTAAAAATATTATAACGACAGGTGATATAGTGCGTTAGTAATTTCGTAAGTTATCATTCTGTAATAATACTGTAAATAGAAATTGAAAGGTCATAATTAGCGGTTGTAAACATATTTCTTTAACGAATACCTTGAAAAGAGTTGATTATTTCATGCTAATACTATGAAAGTGAGCTGAACAAAGTGAAAAAAAAAATCGCTAGAAGATGTTTCGTTTGCCAAAAAATAAAATCATCGTTTATTTGGGCAGCGTATTTACATACCACGTTTATCGAAGTATTTTTTTTTTCAAACAATTGTCATTTAGACCATTGAACTTTTCATTGTAATCGAGATAAAACGAGACTTTAAAATAACTTAAATTATGATTCTCTGCTATAATATTATGATAGGAATGAGGAAATTAACAAAGAATTTAAAATGAAGAAAGATATCAATGGAATGAAAGTGAATAGGTACATTAAGATGGTTTGGCCACTTAGAAAAAATGAATGAGGATCTGGTGGTGGTTCAACCAGTTGAAAAGGCCTTCACCAGGCGAAACGATCGTTCCGGAGAGGAATAAAATAAATATAGAAGGAAAAAAACAAGTGTTTGAAAAAATAATTTATAAATATTACTTACTAGTGAACCCCCGGCAAACTTCGTATTGCCTGTATAATTAAAAATGGTCTTTCATTACGACCTGTCGCTTCAGACCCTTCAGTACCTCCCGTCCCTTCAGTACTTCCCGTCCCTTCAGTACCTCCCGTCCCTTCAGTACCACCCGTCCCTTCAGGCCGTTCAGTACCTCCCGTCCCTTCAGTACCTCCCATCCCTTCAGGCCCTTCAGTACCTCCCGTTCTTTCTGGCCCTTCAGTACCTCCCGTCCCTTCAGGCCCTTCAGTACCTCCCGTCCCTTCAGTACCAACCATCCCTTCAGACCCTTCAATACCTTCAGTACTTCCGTCCCTTCAGGCATTTCAGTACCTCCTGTCCCTTCAGGCCCTTCAGTACTTCCCGTCCCTTCAGTAAGTTAAGAAAAAGTTTAATTCCGGAAACAATACTGGGAAGACCTGCGAAGAGATGAAAGTACAGTTGGACCTTCTTTTTCCAGGAATCTCCAACTTCATAGGAAAAATGACCAAATACACGATAAAGAAGAAGAAAAAAGTTTAAATCCAGAAACCGTCCTGGAAGACCTGCGAAGAGATGGAAGGACAGAGCTTCTTCTCCCAGAGTATTAGGTCATTTTACCTTCATAGGTAGAATGACCTAATACCTGATGAAAAAGAAGAAGAAATTTTTTTAATCCAGAAACCATCCCGGGCATACGCTCGAAAATTCATCAAAGTTTCATTGCAATCGGATGAACGGTTCCCAGGATAGTCCACCTTCATAGGTAAAATGACCTAATACCCGATGAAGAAGAAGAAGAGGAAAAAAATTTCAATCTAGAAACCATCCCGGGCATACGCTTGACAATTCACTAAAGTTTCATTACAATCGGATGAACGGTTCCCAGGATAGTCCACCTTCATAGGTAAAATGACCTAATACCCGATGAAGAAGAAGAAGAAGAAAAAAAATTTAATCCAGAAATTATCCCTGGCATACTCTCCACAATTCAACAAAGTTTCATTGCAATCGGATGAACGGTTTAGGAGCGCATTCAACACAAAGATACATACATACATACATGGATACATAGATACATATGTAGATACAAACATTCAAATTTATAATATAGATTTGATGCAGTTTCTATCATATATAATACCAGCATAGGTATATATGTCAAAATCGGCTCATTTTGCAGATGACAATGTGTGAAAGTTTTTAAATTCAAATAACAATAAACAATGTGACCTATATAAATATATTGACGGTCACAAACAATAGAAGGTAGGTATAAACTGTGTTACATTATCAGATGTGTTGTATCATTCTGGATTGGAAGTTGGCGGCTAGTGTGAAATAGAAATAAACGACGAAGCAATTTAAAACCCTTTCAACGAAATCGTTGCACATTTGGGATAGGTATGTGAAAAATGTAGAGAAATTTATCGGATCACCGCACCGGGCACCAGGCACCAACGTGGGTCCCACAGAATCTTGGATCAGTGCCACCATCGTTCACCATAAATATTGGATTTCAAAACGTATGTATGTATATTAAATCTACTATCAATGATTTCACCGATGTATTGTTATGCTTAATGGCATCTTTTTTATTTTTTCAATAGATCTGCGATCTGTTACTACATTTGCATTTCACGTCGAAAAATGCACTACTAGAAATGTCTCATGCAAACCCCTGAAATAACATCAAAGGATATGTAGAAATGTATAGAGAAAAATATATAGAACTTTAAAAAAATTGGATTGATAGGGAACCCTAACTATCTTCAAGCTCTAAAACACCACAACACTAAACTACAGGTCTGGAGACACGCAGATCAATCCAAGATATTTGTGTTCTACACAATATTATTAACGGGATGATCGAAAGTACACCCCTTCGAAGAAATAGAAACCAGTCTCTCTTTTACATAGAATCTTCTATAACTAACTATATGCTAAACTCATATATTAATGGAGCTTGTACTGGGTACAATAGAAATTGTTTGAGTGATCCGGAGTTGGATATGTTTGCTTCGAGTTTATTTATTTATTGATTCACGGTTCAAAGCCCTTTACAAAATTAAATATTACATGACACAGCATAAACCAAAGAAATACAATTTACAAACATCTAGACATATCAACGATATCAGAGGATATATAAATATAGATCGGTATAGATCCACTTATAGCTCCTAGATGAAGGTCCCAATGGTCATGTGGATTTTGTGATCTCGAAGAATAATTTAAAAGTATTTTTGTCGATTGTTCATTATGGTGCCGAGATTAAAAATACAGAGGGCTGTGTGAGCTGTTCTTCGTGCTGTGTATTTATAGGTATATCTTATATTACTTCCTGGGCACCTAACAGACACTATGTCAAATATTAATTTAACACGCACCCAATAACAAGTTGCCACATTCTGGAGGCTTACGATATAAATCGTCTCACAGATACAAACTGAAAACACAATTGAAACTGTGTCTCCACCGGGGATCGAACCCGGGACCCTTGCATCAGCAGTTAGATACCATACCAACTGAACCACGAAGGCCGATTCATGTTTTGTGAAGGGGTTGATTACAGTTCCCACATGAAAGTAGCGAATAGCTTATTATTATTATGATTGAGGGGTCCATTATTTTATTTATTCATTATTTTTTTGTACATAATTTAAACAAATACATTGCACACTGGTGGGCTTATTGTCATTAGGTAATTTTTTCCCACCAACCAGATTTCAAAGTATGACAAAATTGTGTATGTACATCAACAAAAGAATGAAAGCAAAAAAAAAAATATTTTACAATAAAATAACAATAAAAACAAAAAAAATGAAAATATCAGCAGTTTTCAATCTGTCGATTGACATGGCTTCCAAACTGTAAAATTCCATAATAATTATGATAAATATGAACACATATAATGCTCCACAACAATGGCCATGTAACCCGAATCGGTCGTCGGAAGGCAAATAAATTCGACGTGGAATATATTTGTGTTCATATTTATCACAATTAAAATCAAAATACTTCATAACAAAAATAAAGGATAGAGATCGGACAATGAGAGAAAATTGGGATCAGGTGTTTAAGGATAAATATTCCTTCTTTAGTTTTTTATTGAAAATACAGTCAGTTTAGACGACGCAATATTCGGACTATTCCATAATCTTGTTGATTGTACTTAGAACGAAGAGCTGAGAAATTCTGTATTATGGATAGTATTGTACGTTCAGCAGAACGGAGTGGAATAAGTGAATTTGTTTTTGAGGTACTGTGGCAGGTTTCGATTAGAGAGAATATTGTACAATAATGACAGAAAGTGTACATTGCACCGCTGGCATATCTTGGGCCAACGAAGAAGATTGTGGTAAGCTGACATGATTGATTTTTTCCAACACAAAGATGAATCTGATATATACATTCTGAGGACGTTCAAAATTGTTGAGATGCACTTCATAAGCATCCAAATAGCATACATCGGCATAATCAAGCAACGGAAGAAGTGATTGTACTAGAGTTATTTAACAACGGAATGAAAGGAGGTTTTTTAGTTTATTAAGTAAATGTAGGGCAAAGAAAATAGATTTGCTGACATGCGATACCTGTTCATGCAACGAAATGTCATCATCGATGAAGGTACCAAGATATTTTGCAACCCTGGTAATAGGAGTGCATTGGTAATCAATAGAAGTGGGAGTTGCGAATTCTTTTGAGGACTTTTGAGAGAAAGATATTTTAAACAGTCTACAGCAATACCGTGTGCGATGATAATAGTTGGTGTCTTCAACAATAGAGAGCTGTATGACGTGGCAAAAGAGGCCGATTTGATCAATTCAATCAAGGTGGGACGTTTGAGACGGGCTGTGATCAAAATGGACGACGACAACCCTTTGAAATGCCTCAAATCCTCCCCACCAGAAGGACCAAGAAAACCAGAATGGATGGACTTGGTCAGTATTGAAACATTCTCATTACAAATAACAAACTGGAAGACAAAACTAATAGAAAGAAAGGAATGGTAGAGCATTCTGGATTTAGACAAGGCCAACCAAGGCATATTATATTACTTTATTTTTGGGACACATCTTAAATTATTTTATTTCACGATTTTCAATATATTCGTACAAATTTTGATGCAAGTATCATTTTATGTGTCGCCAAGTTATTGGTTTCATTTAAAGAGGGAACATATTGCTCAAATTATTATTATTGTCAACGTATTTTTTTATACAGACGAGTATAAAAATATTATTTCTTTGATGTCGTAAATTCCTCGACTTGAGAGTGATGTGATGTGAAAATTATTATGATATTAGATGAGCGTAATGAAATTTATTTAATAATATTTTACGAACTTATTTACTCGAAGTATTTCATTATCTGTAAATCAATTTGTCATTTTGAAGCAAATAAGCACTTGACTAGCTTTTGTAGGTATTGAAAATGAACGAAAGTATTGTAATATTACGATAAAGGCAAAAAATACTGTATATTGATAAACCATTGGATTGTGGCCAACACAAATCATTCGATTGTAAAGATAGTGTGAGTTTTTTTCTTGAAAGGTTAAATTGTTTACAAAAAATACAGAATTTGTGAGCATTTTAAAAGTTATTATTATTTCGTACTATCGTAATACTGGCGATTGTCGAAACCACAACTTAAATAAATATACTGCTCTCCTTATTCATTACAAAATCAAAAGTCTCTCATCCCGTCGCGTCGTCTAGTCACAGACTTGGTCTATTTGTATAAAATTATCAACAATCAAATTGACACCGATCTTCTATCTGAAATAAAACTTCACAAATTCTCGTATAAGGAACCCACAACTATTTAGATTACAGTTTTTCAACATTAACACAAGTTTTTTTAATTCCATTACTCGGATGTGTAGATTTTATAATAAGGAAATAGATATTTCTGGTGACAGTCTGGTGACATTCAGAAGAAAACTTTACTCGCTTATAAATTAACGTATTAAACTATCTTTATGTTTTAATTTTTTTTTCTAGCTGTTTCTCTTTTTTATCTGCTTGTACTTAATTGTATCTTTTATAGTAATGTTTATATTTTTGTTTTCTTTTGTTAACATCTTTCATTATTTTTCTTTGTTGTGATCTTAATTTCTATTGTATCTATTCATATTTATATAGATTCCATTTAATAGATATTTTTATTTTCTTATAGATTTGTATGCCAATTTTTAATGCAGGATGTGGCCACTTGTAATTGGCTGACCAGTTTTGTGTTAGCTTTTTCTTATTTTATGAAACTATTGATGTATAATAACTTATTAGCTGTAAGTGGTCCTTAATAATAAATAAATAAATAAATAAATTTCTCTATTGTGGCAGTATCGTTTCCTACAAGTCCGTTTAAAGTTTCTTACGTTTGACATAAATTAACTATATTTTTAACTTTGTTTACACCACGTATTGTCTGAATTTGCGACCGGTTTCGGAACTAACCGTCCCCTCCTCAGGCAGAATGTGACTGTGCTTAAAAGAAGGCTATGTATTTGGATGTTGGTGGGAGGTCATTAGTCAAGACCCGCCGCAAAATTTTATGGAATTAGGTACTTAATGTATGAGTTATTTTTAGGGTACAATTGTGATGTCACAAACTGATTATAAAATGTCATTTTGACACTTGCTCCGACACGGGTATGTTCCCAGTGAAGCGGGTGTCGGTCGCAAACAAAAAAATTAAACAACTGTAAAGAATACATAAATAAATAAATAATACGGAGAAAAAAATTGTTCAATGCAACACATAATACAGCTGAGTTGCAATCTCGCATTTCAGAACAAGTTTTAATCTGCACGTGAAAAATTTCTTTGCATTTTTCCGTTTTACAGTCAGTTAAATCAAACAATTCCAGTGTTTTATTTCAATCCTCTCAATATGAGACCGAACTCTGAAAATGCTTTGAGCACATTTCAAAACGAAAAAAAAAATAAACAAATAAGACCTTTCATATGTCAAGGAATAATGAACAGTCACGTTGCAAATGGTAAAATGAGAGTTTCACAGCGTAACACAATACCTAGATATGTATTCCGACCAACCGACTTTCACACACGTCATACAATCGAGTTGTATGTAGAGTATACAATGTCTTTATGAGTTTACGCGAAACAATACTGTTGAAATCGGTCGAAAATGTTGGAATATTACCATATAACGGAGAGTTTTCATACATGAAGTATTTGGTTGAAAAGATTGATTTCCCTTCCGTTTTAAAATTTAATGAAAAATATTGATGCAATGAAAATGCATTTTTTAAGATCGCATTTTATTTTGTGATTGGAAACATCAGACGACTTCTAATTTGTACAATACCATAATAATTAGAAAAATTATGAACACATATTATTCCACAAAGTATTTATTTTGTCTAGTGACGAGCGTTTCGGCTTATTATATTTATTTTTAGTATTGGAAATCTCTCTGCGATAAATCAAAAATCGAATAAAATTACATGCTGGTAGTGATGAAGAAATCCTTGATCACTGGTCTTAGTCTTGGTCTTGCATTTACAAATGTGGTCTTGCTCTTGCACACTTGATAGAGTCTTGGTCTTGCAAACCTAGGCCCGAATTTTTAAAATGAACTAAGAAATTGCTCATTGCTTAGCATGACAAATTCTATTCATTTCTTTGTGCTAAGTATTGACTTAAGCACTGAGAATGGTTTATAAATACGGCCCCTCTAGTCTTGGTCTTGCAAGTTTTGCAGGTCTTGCAACTTATCTAAAAAAATAATATATTAAAATTCAGTAATTATAATGAAATATTACAAAAAAATATTGCAAAACCTGGTTTTATTACAAAAAAAAATTGCAAAACAGGTATTGCAAAACCTGGTGTTGGTCTTGCAACGACACATGCGGTTTAGGTCTTGGTCTTGCAAGTCTCACAAGACCATGACTTGCGCGACTTTTGCTCATCACTACATGCAGCATCAGACGGTTATTTAATTGAATATAAATATTCATGGAACTGAGGCGGAGGATGGTATACAAGGATACTCTGGCACGTCCTGGATGCAGACTGCACAGAACAAGGTGACGTGGAGGCCGATGGAGGACAGAGTAGACTAAAATAAGTTGAAGAAGAAGAATATTCATGGAACGATCAACTTAATTATTTTAAGTAATTAAATTAGTAAAATCATAATTTTGCGGTGTTGAGTCCATTCACTCTAATCCAAAAAAGAACAACATGGTGGTACTATGTCATCACATTAAATATGGTTGCCCTACAACACATGTGAGAAAGTTAATATGTTATTAAGAGTTATATAGAAAGCTAAGATGGATTATACTTTGATTTAAGATAAAATATGAATTTTTTTCATCCGCCCTAACTCCTTTCATATAATAACATTTATTCTATAGGGATATATTAAGGGATTACCTACATTCTCAACTTTGTGCGGTCAAAAGGTATTCAACAAAGTTCGAGTAAAGGCCAAAAATCAAAGGAAATCTCTTAATAACGCCTATGGTAGTTCTGTCTATAAATATATCATCCATTCTCAACTTTCCCCGCGGCTAATAAAGCGTGTATTGAGTATTACAAGTTTTCTTCTATGTCATGCCTTAATGAAACATCTTTCGAACTTTGGTTTCAATTTTGAGCATTGGTTGGTAGTAAAGCGATGCATCTCTTCCTCTATTCCGTTCGATCTTCAGCGACTCTCTTCAACTCTGTGTAGGAGGCACACTTCATGTCCTTGCACACCTGCAGGGCTACTGATGAAGTTGATAAAGATAAGGTCCAGACTTTAGAAATCCTTTAGATTAAATTTATTCATTGATTGTGTCATTTATACAAAACTTAATGACACTTACATACTAAACTTTGATCACTACTAATTTTTAAAATTGAATTTATATAAATATTAGATAATGATCGAGTGCTGATTTATACATTTGTATATATTTTATTTATCGTGATTTAAATAGTAAACAATTGATTAACCAACAGATTTTAAATTGAAATCTGTTAAATTTGTAACATTATGAGTGTTTTATTATTTAGTTTTACTCGTGTTTTGAATTCCGTATGTGCAGATTCAATTACATAGGTCAGAACCGAATTGAACATTGATATTTTTGATACTTGCAGATGTCAAACTATTTTAAAAATACATTAATGAAATTTATTTATTAATGTATATATCCTTATATAGAAAAAAAAACAGCCTTTATGCTATGACTTAAGTCTGGCAGTCGCTGGTTCTTGATCTATAAGACCAATCTTATTTGCAATTAAATGTAGGTACTGTTTATGTCCCTTAACACTAAAATAAGCTTATAATCAATACATTATTCTTTTAGTTGAAGTTGATAATGTATACTATATTGATGTAATATGTAATGTATCGTTGGGGTAAATTGAAAACAAACTTTTTCAATAAATTTTCATCGATAAACCATTTTGTAGTCTCCATGGAAATCGCTTGATAATTGAAATAGTCTGAATTCCTTTGGACGCCTGGCGTCGGCGTCGGCGTCGTGTAATGACGCGGTCGGGCGTCGCGACGTTATGCGCTATAATTCTACATCTTATCCATATCCTATTATATCCGGATAGAAATCTCAGCTTACTTCCTAAACCAACCATTCTATGTACTTGAATACTTTTGTCAAATCCGCTTCAATCATAGTTGTACGTTTTAAATGAAATTTTATCTGCCTCATTGCTTGTGTTTCTTTGTATGTATTATAGATGGGTCGGTGGCAGAGCGGTTAGCGCGCTGGGCTAGTAATCCAGTGGTCGCGAGTTCGAATCCTGCCTCGACCGATTTCGTTCACCTAAGCACAAGCATTTATTTGCTTATTTTAGGGAACGTAGGAAGATGTATATGTACAAGGACTTATTCATTTTTATTAAAAAAAAATATTGAGAATTAAAATGATTCTTCTTTTTCTCCTCAGCCATCCCTCTATTGATGGATCTTCCGAGTTTCTCCATTCATCTCTGTCTCGCTCTCTCTGTATCCATCTTCGTTCAGCAACTGGGAATATGTCGTCAGCCCATCTTTTTTTGGTCTACTGTCGCTTGTTTTAAACCCTTTTCTGTAACTTCACGCCCAGTTAGAGGTCTGAAACTTTCAGAATTTGTGTATTTCCGATGACAAAGCTTTATTCATTTTATGTATCGAGCTTGATTAATTTGATAATACGATATAATCATTGAACAACGTTGAATTTCATAAATTGTTTTATTTCTTTGAATCGCCTTGATATCTGCAAACTGTATATCAATCACCTTTTTGAAAATTTTGAAAGGGTTTTTTTCCTTGAAACAAGTACATATGCATCCTCTTAAATTCCCTTAACAAAACATAAATGCTTGTCCTATAGGCGAACGATATCGGTAGTGGCAGGATTCAAACACACAACCACTGGATAACTCAGCACGCTAACCGCTCTGCCACCACCCAGGTAAACAATCCACCCATCCTAATATTTAAACAATAAATTTTTATTTATTGTTTAAATATTAGCATCTGTCGGCGTGAACATTTGAGATAAATTAAGAAACGAAGAAATAAGACGCCGAACAAGAGTCACAGATATTATGGATCGAATTGCAAAGTTGAAGTGGCAATGGGTTGGGCATATGGCTCGACAGGGGGATACTAGGTGGGCACCCAGAATCCTACAGTGGAGGCCCTGGACCAAAAATAGAAGTGTCGGAAGTCCCTCCAAAAGGTGGTTCGATGACATAGTTCAGAAAGCTGGAAGGACCTGGATGCGAAAGGGAAGAGACGAATGGAAAAGAATGGAATAGTCCTACATCCAGCAGTGGAGGGAGGAAGGCTAAAGAAGAAGAAGAAGAAGAAGAAATTTTTATGTTATTTTTGTCTCTAAGGCTTAACTTCCATGCTTCAGTCGCAATTAGTAAAGATTCACAAGTGAATCTAGGCAAATTATAAGAATGATAAGTTGACATTTTAATGGTGAGGCTAAGGGGAGAGTTAATATGGGAATAAAAACCCACATTAACCCAATTAAACTGTAACGCAGAAGGTCACAAATTAACCCATATTCACTTAAAGGTTATTTTGAGAATTCATCGGGGATGGAATTAAAAGTTCATAATTCAGTTTATAAATTACATATACCATAACAGAAGAATTAAATTGTTACTAAATATCAATTAATATATTGGAATCACGTGCAAGAAAGTTAATATTTTGTCTTGCTGGATATCACGGATGGATTTGAGTTTTGAATTAAAGGTAGGCTATATAATCAATTACCCGATAGTATGAGAGATTTTTTATTTTGAAAACAAACAGATACATTGTTATAAGTAAAGAATATGATATGATAATATAAAAAGTATAATTAGTTCCTTGTATACCAGTAATACGTTTTTACATAAGAGTAACATTATTATTTTCACATAAAATTGACAAATATAATACTATATCTAGCATATATTAAGTATGTAAGTGAATTATTGTATATGTGTTATATATTATGGCATGTATGTATATATGTATGCGATCATGGATGAATGTGTTTCATGGTATTTTTTATTTATCGAATTGTTGTATCGTGTATGTTTTGAAATCTGTTTGTGATTTATGTATTGTGCACAACTCCGTTTAGTATAATTGTTTTGTGAGTAGTTTGTGTAGCGTCGGTCGAAATAGAAAAAAAATGAGATCTGTAATTGCTTGATGGGTATTAAAAAATTAATTAAGAAAGTAAGTAATATTAATATTAATAAGCGTCACGTACTATAACGTACGTTAAAAAGGGTTAATTTTATGCATTTCAAGAATAAACTTGAATTGAAATGAATTGGTCATTAAGCACATAAAAGATTTATTTCTCTACGATACATAGTCATGGAGTAATTTTAAATAAACGCTGTAAAACAGGATACTTTAAATATTTTTTATGGGAACTTATGCTGAATTTTTAAATTATGTGACGAAAATGAATGTGAACTAATGAAATATTGAAAATGCTTATGGTATTTTTTTAGAATCACACTGTTTAACATATTTGAGTTATTTTATTTCAAATTGTGGTGTTTAGGTTAATAAGCCCTCTCAAATGTAGTGGAGAGTTTGGCGTTGGTCACAACCGATTCGTGCAAAAGGCACTTTCATGTAAGGTGTAAATTTGTATTTTATTACTTTGGTATATGACGCTCATGGTGCCTACTTTTTACACACCGTAAAAAGGATTGAGAAAATTTATTGAAAAGGATATCCAATTATTTTTTATGTGAATCATCTATTTATTCAACGCGGAGACAAAAGTGCCAAGGTTATGTGATGAGTACGGTAATAGTTCTCAATCTTTAAAATTGTTTTGTAAATGAAAAAAAAAACAGTGCGACATTGTGCAAATCAGAGATTCTACCATCTGAGAAATTATTGAAATATACAATATCGATAAGACATGATTATTATATTAAATGTTTTCAAGTGTTATTTTCGTACATAAAAAATTTAACTAATTTTGAAAAACAAAATTGAAAGACGCCGTAGAAGACATATGTCCTGGCTGGCTGGACCGGCATCCGGAACGTAGAGATGCTCCGAGTGTCTCCACCGGGAAGCGAACCCGGGACCCAGTCAGATAATATTTAACCAACTGAATCACGAAAACCGACGATATGTGGGTAAAATAGTGACATTATTGTGGGCGTTTTATTAATTTTTTTTTTAATATTTTTTTATTTTCTTTATAGACAAAATATTTATTGTTTCAACAAAAAAATGATATGAAATAGATAAACATTAGTGAATAAAATAAAAGAATCTCGACAGCCCGTGGTGGGTCTTGGCTGAATCCAAAAAGCTCTTCACTACATCCAGAAATAATATTAAAAAAAAAAAAAAAACAAAACCACACATGAAATGATATGTTGGTTGAAGACTTCTGCAATCTGCTTCCAATTATCTATCGGTATTCGCAACATTCCCAGAGTGAACATAAATATTTGTTTTCTTGTTAAATATCCGTTCATATTTTGTTTGGTTTATTAAATAAATGAAATACGAACTAAGTAGACACGAAGGAAGTATATAGTACGTACATATATAATGTAACCTGGATGAAATATTTTGGTAGAAAGCCAAAAATCCAACGGCGAGGTAGAACCGCTCCTTCATTCTTTACTATCTTGGGGCAAATTTTGGGGTGCTTAATTCAACGTTCTTTATTATATTATCGTTAGGGCAGATGATCATGTTGAATATAAAACGAATTTATTACTTTTGGAATTTTTTCTTAAACTCGCACACATATCTTGATACAAAGGTAATTTTTATTTTTTTAAATTTTATTTATTTAACTTTTTTTTCTCATTTGACAATGTATTAATGGACATTAAATTAATTTTCTAATTTATAACAAATTTTAAACATAACATCAACATTTTAAATTTAATTTTGTAATATAATAGTGTAACCTTACACTATTTTTTAAAGAATGAATATGTCCTTGAAACAAGTACATAAACATCCTAATACATTCCCAAAACTAAGTATAAATGCTTGTATTATTTAGATCGATAAATGTATTATTAAGTTAAAGTTAATTCGGCACATAAGTATTATATGTTTTCTTTTTCAAAACAACAGCATCATAAATGAAAAAAAAAAGTAAATAATGATGTAATAACGATATAAATAATGACTGAATATAATGCAACATGTATAGCAGTTACATGTTATCAAGCTGGAATAGTTTTACATGCATTGTCATCGGGAATACACAAATTTTGAAAGATACAGAGCTAAATTGGTCGGAGAGTTACATAGTTCCAGTATGTACAGTTGAAGTGAATTTTGGTAGATACAATATGTGCTATTTTTAGTTATGTTCTGTTCTAAACTATGTACTTAATTAACATAAGCATTAAATAAAACAATGCCCCTCTATCCCAGTTCATCCGGGGTCGGGCCTCCTAATCATCAGTCGCCATGATCTGCGACTCTGCGTCGTCTCCTGTGGGACACCTTGTGCCGCCAACTCCCTCTCGACACTCGTCCACCATGTCGCCGGCGGTCTGCCTCTTCCTCGTGGTTGTGAGGGGATACCGAGCACAGTTTTGACGGAGTAAGTATCCTCCCTTCGCATGACATGGCCATACCATCGTTGTCTGCCCTCTTTCAGTTTCTCCTCTATTGGGGTGTGGCGAGGATGTACCTCTCCATCATCGATGCCATCTCGCTCGGACGATCTCGCTTCTCACGAAGATTGCCGAAGACGACCGAGAGACAGCGCATCGTATTTCAATCAACTAACGAGGCGAATCGCCATTCGCTCGTCAGACCAGCGTTCAAGCACAGTGTTCAATAATTATAATATTTTATCCCGACCGACCCTAGTATCGAGGATCAATCTAATTAAATTTGTTAACTGTTTTAATCTGAAAATATAATTAATCTGAGTAAGTTTTCTTTTATTATGAAACCTATCATCATTCTATTATTTCAATTATAAATAAATAGCTGAGTAAAACAATTGCAATATCTAAAAATAGTTGTATGTGTTTTGGGAGATGAATTTAGAACACGCAATAAACTCGCAACCTTTTCTGATTTCTTATTAATAATCTAATTAAATATACAGCTTCCTCCCAACGCACATACCCGCTAAAGGGGCTACCTTAAAAGATCCTCTGACGTACTCGTTGCGAACTCTATCAAGGCGTGTCACACCACCTGCCCAGCGCAACATCTTCATTTCAGTCGTGTGCAGTTGTTGTGCGTGCTTTTTTAATATTGTCCAGCACTCATATCCGCATAACATTGCAGGTCTTACGACATTAAATAAAACAATATTATTTTTTATTGTTTAAAAAAAAAACAGTAACTGTTTTTTTACAAAATCTAAGCAATAATTTCAATAACATTAATTTCACTGTATTCCAACTGTCTGCATAGGTACCTACTGGATAATGGGAAGGCGGAATTTATTCCACTGACATCCAATCCAGCCACATACATTCCGTCTCTTTACTTCCTTATCAATACATTGGTGAAACCAGTTTGTATTATAAATAAACAAAAGCGATCGGTGTAAGATATTTCTTTATAGAAAAATATTTCCTCGAGATATTGTTGAATAAAAACCAAATACTTCATTATTTGGAGAGATTTTAAATGAATATATTCAGAGTTCGTAAATCGGTTTAGATTCTATCCTAATGGAAACAAATACACTTTAAAAGTGACTTAAATCCATTAAATGGCGCCAGAAAGTCATTCGAGTAATCCGACTATTTCGTTACAGATTCACTTTGTGTCACAAAACTTTAGCCGTATTGAGAAATTCAGAGGGATTCTCGAAAGATTTGTCAACTGATAGTACTAAAATATCAATATAAAGGTTGAAAAATCTTATGATTCATATCAGTAATAGAAATTATTGCATATAAATCTACTGAGTGAAAATTGAGGTAATTCTGCTGAAAAAAGAAATTGAACTCGATTTTTCATGATTTTCTTCTTCTGGGATAGTCTCTTAAATAAAAGTCTAATTGTAGAAAAGAAAGATACCTATTTGGTAAAACACTCGCACATTCCATGGTGCAAGGAAGTTTGTACAAAACATTATTACATGAGATTAGCAAAACTAACTTGATTATTTAACCTATAAAAAAATAAAATAAAATTATGCTGAAAAAGAAACAACATTCCAAAGATATATAATAAAAAAAGAAGTTAAGATTTTAAAAATTAATATTTTATAGGTAATGGGGAATTTTCACATTGCATATTTTAACTAATATAGAACAAAGATTACCCAAAGGTATGGTTTAAATGCATATTTTCATTATTAAGTAGATGCCTACAGAGCCAAGATGATAAAATTCGACGTTTAATCCGATTTATCTTTCGCCCGGAGTAATGGGGGAGAGAAATTTATGAAGCGGGTACATATTATAAACCCCGCCATTTACACAATTGAGCTGTTAAAGATATTTCGCGAAATTTTAAAAAATACTTTAAGTATGTAGGTTTTTATTGGTTGATAGAGTTATACCGTCTACACAATTATTGCTTTGTTAGTAGACAAGTGAAAACTCCATGCAATATTTTATAGCATAATTAATATTACTTACAAAAAATACAAATAATACATAATTAATTTACAAGTACATAAAAAAAACACTAAAATAAGACATAGCTGATTAAATTAGAGAACATAACATGGAGAAAATTTAGGAGGAAACAGATGCCCTAAACGCATTGAGAGAGCTCGCAGAGATGTCGAGTGTATTAGAAAGCATCGTACACCACATCGTGCAAGCGTGGTACACAAAAGCATTTTGAGTGTAGTTGGTATTTTATTTTCATTTGGAAAACATACAGCAGTAAACATAAAATTAAACTATAAGAACACTTAATCAATAAAAATACTGCCAAGACAGTTTCCACAATCAATTATTCATATAAATCAAAAAGAACAGATCGGTACATAGGTACCTACTTATTAAAAAAAATATATATTAAATCACATACAAAGCCCGAATATTCACAAAAGTGACAAGCTCAGGTGAGTCTATAGCATCGTTCAAAATTACACTTAGGAATATAAAAGTGTTAGGATATCTGGTTGTAATGCTCGAACAGTGTAATCAAAGGCTGGGGAATCTACAAAATTGTTTACCAACTCAAACAAATACATATATAAAATCAATTTCGGTGGTATACAGATTTAAGATATTTTTATAAAAAAATACAGTAGATATATTCATTTCATTATGACAGAAAGTTCAATAAGTAATATTAACTTTTAAAGTGCGGAAAAACGGTAAAGGATGACTAGTGTAATATGGAAGTAACATGGTGTTTCAATCTATATAGAGCTGTGAGTGTCTAGAGATACATAATACATATCTATTACGAGGGGCTAGTGGTTCTAATATTTATTTATTTATTTATAACTTCTCGGCAACTAACAGGTACTATGTCAAATATTAATAATATAAAAATAATGAGTGATTTCTTCATAATATTCTCCGTGTTTTCGTGACATATTCATTTCCGTCGGCCTTTGTAATTCAGTAAGGTCCCGAGACACAGTTTTGCTCTGGGTTTGTTGTTTGTGAGTCGAATAATATCATATTTTTTATTTTGTTTTATTTATTTATTTATTTTTCACACCTTTATCACAAAGACTATTATGAAGATTACTGCTGCCCAACTAGGTAACCCTGTTTTAGGGCTAGTAGTTTACAATTTTACCAAGCCAAATATTTGAAATTTTGGTTTTGCATAGTTACATAGAGCGGACACCAGACATCACAACACAACAAATTACAATATTACATAGTTACTAATATCTTAAACACAAAAGTATAAACTGATACAGTAAATTTTGATATATTATTATTCCAATATTATGTCTACCATAATATGCACACCCGTTGTTGTCATTTATGTTATGTAGCAGTTTGACATTCCAATATTATGTCTACCATAATATGCACACCCGTTGTTGTCATTTATGTTATGTAGCAGTTTGACATTCCAATATTATGTCTACCATAATATGCACACCCGTTGTTGTCATTTATGTTATGTAGCAGTTTGACATTCCAATATTATGTCTACCATAATATGCACACCCGTTGTTGTCATTTATGTTATGTAGCAGTTTGACATTCCAATATTATGTCTACCATAATATGCACACCCGTTGTTGTCATTTATGTTATGTAGCAGTTTGACATTCCAATATTATGTCTACCATAATATGCACACCCGTTGTTGTCATTTATGTTATGTAGCAGTTTGACATTCCAATATTATGTCTACCATAATATGCACACCCGTTGTTGTCATTTATGTTATGTAGCAGTTTGACATTCCAATATTATGTCTACCATAATATGCACACCCGTTGTTGTCATTTATGTTATGTAGCAGTTTGACATTCCAATATTATGTCTACCATAATATGCACACCCGTTGTTGTCATTTATGTTATGTAGCAGTTTGACATTCCAATATTATGTCTACCATAATATGCACACCCGTTGTTGTCATTTATGTTATGTAGCAGTTTGACATTCCAATATTATGTCTACCATAATATGCACAGCACACCCGTTGTTGTCATTTATGTTATGTAGCAGTTTGACATTCCAATATTATGTCTACCATAATATGCACACCCGTTGTTGTCATTTATGTTATGTAGCAGTTTGACATTCCAATATTATGTCTACCATAATATGCACACCCGTTGTTGTCATTTATGTTATGTAGCAGTTTGACATTCCAATATTATGTCTACCATAATATGCACACCCGTTGTTGTCATTTATGTTATGTAGCAGTTTGACATTCCAATTTTATGTCTACCATAATATGCACACCCGTTGTTGTCATTTATGTTATGTAGCAGTTTGACATTCCAATATTATGTCTACCATAATATGCACACCCGTTGTTGTCATTTATGTTATGTAGCAGTTTGACATTCCAATATTATGTCTACCATAATATGCACACCCGTTGTTGTCATTTATGTTATGTAGCAGTTTGACATTCCAATATTATGTCTACCATAATATGCACACCCGTTGTTGTCATTTATGTTATGTAGCAGTTTGACATTCCAATATTATGTCTACCATAATATGCACAGCACACCCGTTGTTGTCATTTATGTTATGTAGCAGTTTGACATTCCAATATTATGTCTACCATAATATGCACACCCGTTGTTGTCATTTATGTTATGTAGCAGTTTGACATTCCAATATTATGTCTACCATAATATGCACACCCGTTGTTGTCATTTATGTTATGTAGCAGTTTGACATTCCAATATTATGTCTACCATAATATGCACACCCGTTGTTGTCATTTATGTTATGTAGCAGTTTGACATTCCAATATTATGTCTACCATAATATGCACACCCGTTGTTGTCATTTATGTTATGTAGCAGTTTGACATTCCAATATTATGTCTACCATAATATGCACACCCGTTGTTGTCATTTATGTTATGTAGCAGTTTGACATTCCAATATTATGTCTACCATAATATGCACACCCGTTGTTGTCATTTATGTTATGTAGCAGTTTGACATTCCAATATTATGTCTACCATAATATGCACACCCGTTGTTGTCATTTATGTTATGTAGCAGTTTGACATTCCAATATTATGTCTACCATAATATGCACACCCGTTGTTGTCATTTATGTTATGAAGCAGTTTGACATTCCAATATTATGTCTACCATAATATGCACACCCGTTGTTGTCATTTATGTTATGTAGCAGTTTGACATTCCAATATTATGTCTACCATAATATGCACACCCGTTGTTGTCATTTATGTTATGTAGCAGTTTGACATTCCAATATTATGTCTACCATAATATGCACACCCGTTGTTGTCATTTATGTTATGTAGCAGTTTGACATTCCAATATTATGTCTACCATAATATGCACACCCGTTGTTGTCATTTATGTTATGTAGCAGTTTGACATTCCAATATTATGTCTACCATAATATGCACACCCGTTGTTGTCATTTATGTTATGAAGCAGTTTGACATTCCAATATTATGTCTACCATAATATGCACACCCGTTGTTGTCATTTATGTTATGTAGCAGTTTGACATTCCAATATTATGTCTACCATAATATGCACACCCGTTGTTGTCATTTATGTTATGTAGCAGTTTGACATTCCAATATTATGTCTACCATAATATGCACACCCGTTGTTGTCATTTATGTTATGTAGCAGTTTGAAATTGTGTAGCAGTTTGATATAATATGAGATTATTCGACTCACATATATTATATGTCTCTAGAATTTAACAATTTATTTATTATGTTTAATTTAGCTTCCCGAAAATTAATAGAAAATAAAAAATATTAAACACAAAACCAACTTTTTTCTGACGTGTCCATATCTTATATTTGCATATGCCAAACTTTAAATATGCAACATCACCAGTAACAGAACAGAGATGATATTGAAAATCGCGAAAGAAGAGGCATCGAGTGTATGTACTTGGTTTTCTGGTGTGATCTCAAAGTTTCCGTTCATATTGAAAAATGAGTGTAAGTTTGAAATTGAAAAGAACAGAGGTGGAATATTTCCATTATGGATTGGTTCAGGAAGGATTCGACTATAGGAAGAGATTTCATCGCCGAGTTTCACATTTCCCAAAGAAAATAATATTTCTTTCGGAAACAGGTCGTATAATTCGCCGTCTGAAATATTATGAGTATTCTTTCTTGAACGAGAAATGCTGTAAAGGTGTCACGAGCCAGATTTTATCATTTTTTTCTTATGTAATTAACTTTTTCGTGTTTTATTCTTTTATTATAAGTCACATTCTTTTACAGGGAGTTCTTGAAGGTTGTAAAGGAAATATTTTACATCATAACATGCACAACATATAGTTTTATTTGAAACAACTTTAGAAATTACCCCACGTTCTGAATTTCTTAGAGTAGTCTGTGTAATCTGTCTGTTTTCTTAAATCCACATTTGTACAAACAAAGATTAAATATATTTATATATAAATAAACGATTAACTTAAGTTGCAAGAATTGAGAGAACAGTATGTAAAACTCTCTCTCTCTCTCTCTCTCAACTTGTTATTATTATATGGGTGGTGACAGAGCTGTTAGTGCGCTGGGTTAGTAATCTATTGGTCGCGAGTTCGAACCCTGCCACGACCGTTTTAGTTCACCTATAGGAATATATGAGGATGTATATTATATTATATTGTAAGTACTTGTAACAAGCACAAATTCCTTTTTTTTTGAATAAACAATTTATTTGTTATGTTTACAAATAAAATAAAATAAACAATGTTGACGCAAAACACGGAATCGATGAACGAATGAATACACAATATTTTGTAGAAGACAGTTTTGCGAGAGTCAATTCAGTTAAGCCATGACGATGTGGTATATCCACAAGGACGTTATATTCCAAGGATAGCTATAAATCCGAAGACGGTTACTGGTTGGGGGTGGCTAAGTACTTGGGTGTATTTCGTTGCTTTTTATTTCTGGGAGAGCCTCTCTCACATAAATCTATTAGTTCTCTAAAGCATATTTATAGGCTTTTGTCAGAGGCGTAACAAAAATACCAATACATTAACGCGGATTATCTGCACAAACGGCCTCGACACAATTCATAAATACGATGATAAGCACCTACCAATCACGTAATATCCAACTTAGCAAAACCAAATTCGCACGATCATCGGTTGACGTGCGTTATAGCCGTTACCCTCAGCACCGCGCCGTCTGCATATTATAGTCTAAGAGACAGCGACGCCAAAAACCAATTGATTTTTTAAAGACCATTTTGAAAATATATATGAAAAAGGTAAGTCGGGCACCTGGGATGGTTACGTTTACCAGTGCGCATCCCCTTTCTATAGGTAAAAAATGCAGATTTTAGTATCATTTGTATCTTCGAAAGTCCTTTTTGTGCTCTTATATGTACAGGGGGGGCAAGTCTTACCCAACCGGCGAAATCAAAACCCTCGTGATTACCCATATCATGGATATAATTATCATATGGAGTTCTATGACATATAAAGATATTATAGAGCTCCATATTATAATAATTATATCCACGATATGGGTAATCGTGAGGGTTTTGATTTCGCCGGTTGGACCAGACCCACCATCCTGATTGCAATTAAATTTGGCGATTTGTTCTAGGCACACCCGGGAAGATTTTTGAAGATGAAGAAGAATTTTTTTTTAAATTTTTTTTTATACATTTCAGTAAAAGTAAATACATATTTCACAAACGGGCGGATTTTATAGGCACAAATAACAAACAAGTACAAATTATATCTGAATAATGTTAAAATCTGCAACTTTCACCTACATATGTATGTATGGATTTGAGGTTTAATAGTTTGTATACTTCATCAATACGTATTAACGTCATCGATAGATGCAACTAGTATAATAAATTATATAAATATTATCTCTAAACAAGGAAATTGCTAAACAATAAAGAGAAGATAGCTTTTCCAAAAATGTTTCGGTGCACACGGTATTATCAATATTAATTTAATGTTTTGTCCAAATGTAGATTTGTTCAAGAGAATTTATTTCTCTAAACATATCAATAAGTTGAAACCTTAGTCCCTTGTCTGAGGGAATTTTAAAAAAACTAGTTGTATGAAACACATGAGAAGCAGCTGTCGATGGCAATAGTATGTATAGTTGAAGACCAAACTATAAAACCTCAAATTCATAAATACATGAAATTACCCCATGCCACGAATGGGGTAGGCAGAGAACCGAACGCCATATTCTATTATCTGTGCCTACCATGTTAGGGACATGGTGTGATGGTATGTACCTATGTACTTACATATGATGTTCTGCATCTCGAACTTTATATATAACTACTGATTTTGAGAAATTACTAAATTCATATAATTAATTCATGTACATTAAACATGTTGAGGATTAGGTTGTACCATTTCGTATCCAACGAAGTTGTACGATCCAGAACAGCGCAGCAGTCAATCATCTCAGTCGTCCAGAACCGCAGATTGAGCTGACTTGGCCATGTGCTTCGTATGTCCCCCGAGAGTGTTGATTATGCAAGCCTTTTTTACACTCCGGACGGGACGAGAAGACGAGGCAGGCCAAAACTCACCATCAAACGAGCATTCTCTGCGGATCTGCATGATGCTGGCTTAAGCTTGGATGAAGCTGTCCATCTGGCGCAAGATGAGAGGCTTGGAGAAATTTCGTGGCGTCCATATGCTCCACACTGGGAGCAAACGTGGATTAAGTAATTAATACATTAAACATGTATCAATAAAACATTTTCTTATATGTAAAAAAAACATGGAATAATATATTATATTTCACCCACATACGAGATAAAAACTAATAAATAATTTTATCAAATGCGAAATTATTAATTAATAAATAATTAATTAAAAAATAAGTTGCACCACTGACGCACGCAACATGAGACGAACAAAAGGGAAACATATTCGGACATGTTTGCACAGGCGGGTCCTTAAATAAATACTTAATGTTATTTTAATGATGAATTATTTTACCACAATTTGCCAAAGAAAAGTTTGTATAAAAGTTCATAATATTGACATACATATATTCGTAAAGACGTGTTGTTTTGCTAAATGTTGAAGTGCATATATTAAGTCTTATAAGGATATAAAAGTAAATGTCTTGTGCGTTTCTCAAAGCTATTTGAAAATATTGCATTGAATTTATGTTTCTAAAACACTAAAAATTATTAACTCACAAGCTTTTCATTGTTTTGTGTAGTATTTCATTAGTCGTAAATTTAGACAGTAGTTAAGAGGATGACTGCTGCCAACGTACCTATTTTTTCAATTTGATATACCATCATTATTACTAAACGAATCATTTTGAAAAAAAAATAACCTAGTTAGTTTGAATATTAATAAAGAGAAATAATATACTAATATTAATAAACTTTTTGATTATGTTGTGTTTTTTATTCTTGTAGGAAAATAATAAGCATACCCCGATTTTAGACATTTATCTTAAATTTCTAAAAAAAATATATGGTATTTTTAGAAAAATATATATATTTTTATTTTTTTTTAGCAATATTTTTTTTATAAATTAAAGAAGAACAAAATACCTGGAAAAAATATGATATGACGTTGCATTAACGCATCAGGTTAAGTAAATAATAAAAAAAAACTTTTATTACGCAATGGCGCTGAATGGAAAATAAATGTTTTTTAGGTTTATTTACTAAACCTGAAGCATTAATGCAACGTCACATCATATTTTTCTAGATATTTTAGTCTTCTTTAATTAAAAAAAAAATATATTACTCTACGCCTTATAGTTTATTAAAAATATATGATAAACGTTGAAAATCGGGGTATGCGATTATTTTTCTACAAGAATTTATACAGAACATTATCAAAAACTTAAGGTATATTTTTGTTTATTAATATTCAAACTATGTAAATTATTTTATTCAAAACGATTTGATAAGAAATAATGATGGTATATCAAATTGAAAAATAGGTACGTTGGAAACAGTCCCCCCCTTAATTTAAAATTCTTAGAGAAATTTTGTAACATATTCAAACGCAAACCGTGTCCAAAGACGCTTGCTTCAGAACGTCAATAGATTCCAGGAAATGGTTGGATGAAGTAGATCCAGAAGAAGATATTGGAGAGACTATTCAATAGTGACATGCTCATCTATGCACAAACCAATCCCACCAACAAATAAATGAAAACCACTGAATAGAAAGACTTCGTTATCTTTCTATTCTGTCCCACAGCCCAAATTGGAGGCAAGTCTGGACCAACCGGCGAAATCAAAACCCTCGCGATTACCCATATCATGGATATAATTATTATATGGAGTTCTATAATATCTTTAGATGTCATAGAACTCCATATTATGATAATTATATCCATGATATGGGTAAACACGAGGGTTTTGATTTCGCCAGTTGGATCAGACTTGCCCCCCAGGTCAATCAAAAGTGAAAAAAGAAGAAATATTCGATAATATTGTTTAAACTAGTGTTATACTGCTATAATTAATAGATAACATTATATTTTTAATGTAGCATATAAAAATATTAGAAAAAAAACATGAGTGTTTTTATTGCGACAATTATCTTACAAACGCACAACAAAATTCGGCGCTCGTTCGCATGCAACATCTATGTATGTAAGTAACGAGTATTCCTCAATTAAGAACTTTTTTATGTTGGGGTTGGCATTTGTAAGGGGAAGATGCATAGAATCCTTTTTAATAATATGCATGTATCTTTTTAATTATTGTCTATTTCATCACTATTTTTTTTATATTTATATTTATTATTTGTGTGTATTTATTTTATTACTATATTTTAACTTGTTTTGGTTTTGCTGTTTGATCTTGAAATATTTTAATTTTTATTTTTATAATTTATTGTTTTTTAAATTTTGTTCTGATTATTTATCTTTTTTTTTCTTTTCCATTAATAATTTTACAGGCTCATATATTTTATTTTGTTTGTAGTATTTCATTTTATTTTTCGATATCATTTTATTAATTCACATGTTTGTTTGTTTCTTGTTAAACATTTTTTTGTAAATGCTCACGTGAGCGTTGAACTTAAATAAATAAATAAATATTGAAACATCATGAATAAAATTGTATTGTCAGCTTAGGTACATTGCAGACACTGTCGTTTCATTTTTTGTCTCAGACTAAAACAATTCCAATTTCACGGCTGATGAATTCTTTTTCTCCGACACACAATTTCTTCCTTGTTCATAGTATTTGAATAATTTCCTGTAGGAAGTTTTCCTGGAGAAGTTATGTCGGTATAATTATGGCATTCTAGGACACGCCAAAGTTTCCTATCTTCTTCAGCGTGTGCCAAGAGATGTATCAGACTCTATCTGGGGAATAGAGTCCTATGCTATTCGTAACTGTTCTTTTTTATGATAATAACAGAGACTTTAATTAGATCATTGTTGGCGGAACTAGCTAGTCAATAATGAATGTGAGAATATATTTACCATTTGATATTGAATTTGAAACAACAAGTGTCGTATTTTTATAAGTTCCATTGCCTTTCTTAAAACAAAATAAACATTAATTAATTATTCAGCAGTATTTTTCCTGTGTCGTTCAACTCTTTCCTTCCTTTCCTCATTATTATGGTCAGTATGTTGTGTTTTATTTGCCTTTTTAGGTATGTAACATACACTTAAATAACATTTCGATACTTTCAAGGTGGTCACCTAGCGACCGATATTACATAAGTTGTGTCTATAAATTATAAGGCACAGCGAAATTTCAAACCAAAACAAATATTTAGTGATTAGCTATGGAGTTCCACCAAGAATTGACCTTTGAGAAATTCAATAGAATACCGTATAACACCATTCTACCTAATTTACTTGCGGTCACCTTTTTTTTAAAATAAACACGTGTAATTAAACTTTGTTGTGCATAAATTAAATAAATAAATCGTTAATCGTTATGAGGGAAATGTAAGAAGCTTGGACAACGAACGAACATGTAAGAGACGATGTATGAAAGTATATGAGGTGAAGGTTGCGTGCCAGGATAGAAAAGTGTGGGGTTGGATTCTCCCTGCCAACCCCGTCAGGAACATGGCGTGACGGTATGTATATGTGTATGTATAAATCAACGCCGGTTTAATTTTCTTTTTTTTTCATATCTTTAAAAATAAAATAAAAAATACAAATCTTTAAAACTTTTTTATGTAAAAATATCTCAACGATCAGTGAAACACTGTGTCAAAACTGTTATTGATCTATATGAATTTGTCAAAATATAGGTTCAATTATATAATTTTAAATGTAGAAAGCATTAAGAATAAATTAGAAGAAATGGTTTCCCGAGTAACAGAATATTCTACATGGTACTACAAATTTGTCAAAATGTGTGATTTAACATAAAGTAATGTATGACGTACAAGATTCACAACTGCAGTGCTCTGGGAATATAGACAAATTTATGCGCACGGAGCTTTTGTTCTCCGATGTCTGCTTCTAGAGAGATTTATAATATTGAAGGCAAGAACCTACCTACTGTAAAGATCTTTGGTGTTTACAACTTCTCTAAACAACTTTATAGATATGTATAAAGTCCTGTTGCATGTTGTTATCCTCACCAGGTCACATGTTACATTATTTGTCCACTGGATGTTCTTTCAATTGATATTATACATAATTAATCATCTACATTATTAATTTCTTATATTTTTTTGACCCCTACATCTTCAACCTATGGATGTCTACTGAGGACATACATAGCCCTTCTCTCTATATCCGCATTCCTCCCGTTCCTGTGATATTCTCTTCCACTGAGGTCCAACGAATCTTTTAATGTCATCCACCATCTGTTAGATGACCGTCCTTGTGGTCCCTTATCGCCGCCTGGTCACCCTCCACCAGTCTTTTCTACTCATATCCTCTTTTGCATAGACTCCAAGTATTACTTCAGTGTTTCTTCTTCTTTTTCTTTGCCTCTTCCAGTTTCATCTGGCGTCGGAACTTCTGGTACGTCATCTCTGTGTTTAGCTGCTCCTTCCTCAGCTTCCTCTCAATATTTGTCCACCAGGTGGCCTGTGGACGATCTCTAGTTCTGTGCTGAGTGGGTATGTCTAGTGCGGGTTTAACCACGTTATCATCATTTTGTATGTTTGCGTGTCCGTACCATCGGACTCAATTATTCTGGTCTTCTTTAGTACTTTAGTATTTATGATGTAATATTAACAAAGCGTTTTTTTTTAAATAGAACCATATTAAGGGAGTGATAACAATTATGATAAAACAGTTGGTTAGACATGTGACTCCTGAGGAAAAGGTTCTGTGTTCGATTCCTGGTAGAGATACGGTTAAAATTGTGTTTTCAGTATAGATCTGTGAGACGATAAATATCGTAAGTCTCCAAAATGTGGCAACTCGTTATTGGGTGCGTGATTCATTAATATTTGATACAGTCCTCATAGTTGACCGAGAAGCAATTTAAATAAAGAAATGTCTATGGTGTTTTTTTTGTTTGTTGTTTTGAGTTGTTAACGTGCTACGTTGGTAACGTGCTACGTAGTTGGTAACGTGCTTAATATTGGCACAAATTATCCATTAGAGATGCAATGCCACAAAAAATACAACCCTCATCCAGAAGTAATCCCTATCTAATGGTAAAGGAATCATCGAATTCAGACGACGTGGTAAAAGAATATTATTAATTGTAGACGACTTTGCAAATTGAAGTGTTGATTATTTATTTCTCGTGGGTTTCATCATCAGACTTCGATGTAATTTATATGTGCGATCACCTCTCAATCACTCTGTTCCTATTAAAAAAGAAATTATTAAAAATTACTATCGCTGAAGTGAAAACTAAAGATTTTGATGAATTTTTTAATGGATCATATCTTGACCAAATTGAAACAAATCGGAAGATTTGGACAACATGGTAAAAATTTATGGCTGTACATACATAAAAAATCACGTCCAATACTTCTTATAACCTCTTCTATTTTTGAGGTCGGTTAAGAGTAAAACAAAACAAGAAACATCTTAAGGAAGAATGGAACGAGATGTCTCAATTTACATAGAATTTCACGAAATTTATTCATCAAGCCTCGAATGAACACAGTTAATGTACCACGGGAATAATTTAAATGAATTTTATTCCTTGATCTTTTGGCCTTAAGTTAAATCTTGTTTCTTTATAACATGGGGTCCCAAACGCTTTTTGTCCACCGTATTTCGAAATGAGGTTGTGTTTCACCAATTGTATAAAATCAGGCGCAATGAAAACGATAAATTATTGTCCGACCGAACATTCTGATTCGGCTACCTTCGACTGTGGCTTCGGCTTCGGCCGAATATATGCAGAAGTTTTATTCTTTCAGCCGCTATAAACAGTTGAAACTAAATAACTTAATATTTAATCTCATATGAATAAAAAATGATGTTGATTAAAAAATGTAAGTAGGTAATGCTATATTACTACAACTGCATAAATAATAAAAAGTTCCTCCACAGTTTGCATCGATATTATTTTATGATATTTAAAGGCTATTTTTATTATTATAAAATTTTATAGAAAAGACAAACCTTAGGCCGAAGGTGACGGACAGGGTCGAACATTCGGCTTCGACTTCGGCAAAAATCCAAAATAATAATACATTATTCTAGAATTTTATAAAAATTTACTTTTTGTTTTAACGATTGCATAAAATCAGGCGAAATCAAACAAGTATTTAGGAAATAAAACGGACGAGTCACTATACATTCACCATTTTTTAATTTGTAGATATTTGTTTGAAATTATTGAAATATTGTAATTAAAATTTACGTACATACACCACTAGAATACTTGTATTTGTGAGTAACGAAATAGCTGGAAGTTACAGTAAGTAAACGTACTGTCACCAAATATGTATGAAATACGATGAAAATATTGTATGAGATATTTATTTATTTATTTATTTATTTATTTATTTATTTATTTATTTATTTATTTATTTATTTATTTATTTATTTATTTATTTATTTATTTATTTATTTATTTATTTATTTATTTATTTATTTATTTATTTATTTATTTATTTATTTATTTATTTATTTATTTATTTATTTATTAATTTATTTATTTATTTATTTATTTATTTATTTATTTATTTATTTATTTATTTATTAATTAATTTATTTATTTATTCATTTATTTATATATTTATTTATTTATTTACGGTATATAACAACCATTTACATAGAAAAAAACAAAAAAAATACATTAAAAAAAACATATCATAAACACATCATTTAAGTGCATAAAAAATAAAAAAAATAGTCAAGATAATAAGTATGATTTAATGTGATTGTGAAATATTCCACCTCGGTACAGGCTATGCCTAGTCAGGTGGATATACAAAATATATACGTAAAGTAATATTGTAAATAATGTTTAATAAATGAAATAAAATAGCGTAAAATATATATGATTTGTTATCCCCGAATTATTTTTTTAATAATATGCCTACGTTTCATAAGTAAAGAATATTTTTAGTGAACTCGTTGTCTAAACATGGTATAATTACATACTTAAAATGATCTACGTCAAAAATTAATTTTACGCGCGTATAATAAATAACAAGTTACCACATTCTCGGGAATGATGAAATATATAATAAATAACAAGTTACCACATTCTCGGGAATGATGAAATATATAATAAATAACAAGTTACCACATTCTCGGGAATGATGAAATATATAATAAATAACAAGTTACCACATTCTCGGGAATGATGAAATATATAATAAATAACAAGTTACCACATTCTCGGGAATGATGAAATATATAATAAATAACAAGTTACCACATTCTCGGGAATGATGAAATATATAATAAATAACAAGTTACCACATTCTCGGGAATGATGAAATATATAATAAATAACAAGTTACCACATTCTCGGGAATGATGAAATATATAATAAATAACAAGTTACCACATTCTCGGGAATGATGAAATATATAATAAATAACAAGTTACCACATTCTCGGGAATGATGATTTTTGATGAAATCCATACTGATAACACTAATTGAAAACTTTGGAAACACCGGAAATCGAACCCGGGACTCGGGCTCAGAGGTAAGTAAAGCCAACTGAGCCACGAGGGCAGCCGGCGGACTTCATAATATTGCAGTATTTTCTAGTGAAATTTAAGTATTTATAATCTTGAACGTTCGCAAAATTGTTGGTGCCAAGAATAGTGCTGGAAGTAGTTTTCCAAATAAATACTAGTACCCAGTTCGGTGGTGTAAGTTTCGAGTTTTGGGAGCCCATTTGATGCCAAGTGTTCTGGAAACTTTTCGAGGTGTAATTTTCTCTGAAGATGTTTGATGATGAGAAGCCGTCGGCAATTAATTGATTCTGTGAAATCGGTTGTAGAATCTTTAAAAGTCAATTTTGATGATAAATATTGTTAAATTTGTTTGCTCAGCACGAGAATTTGATTCATTTTGAAAAAAAATAGAACAAGTATTCTTTTATATACAAATATTTATTCTACTAGATTCTTGGTCTGTGATTCTACAAGTTTGTATAAATAAAAAATGTGTTATGTATGAATTTTGTTATGGGTCGCTGGCAGAGCGGCTAGCGCGCCAGATTGGTAATCTATAGGTTGGGAGTTCGAATCTCGTCTTGAACGATTTCGTTTATTTATGCTTAATTCAGAAAATATATGAGGATGTATTTGTATTAGTTACAAGGACATATTCAATCTTTTAAAATGAAATATCAGTCTTGGATATTATTATTTCTTTATTTTAAACATTAATTACACATTAAAATTGTACAATGGCGATGTACCTAAATTGTGTTTATGACAACTAATTTATGTGAATAAAATATATATTGACAATAATATAAAATATATATTGACAATTTTTCATCATTTTTTAATTAATTATATATAATCGATGTTTTTCAATTTCTTTTTTATCGCCTTTTTGATGTCAACTTTTATTTTTTGTTTTGCATACAATTATTGTTTTTTTTTTATTTTTTATTATAAATATTTTTGTTATTTTGTGTAACTGCTTGATTTTTTGTGTATAATTATAAAAGGCTTCTGGCCGTAGATACAATTAAATAAATAAATAAATAAATAAATAAATAAATAAATAAATAAATAAATAAATAAATAAATAAATAAATAAATAAATAAATAAATAAATAAATAAATAAATAAATAAATAAATAAATAAATAAATAAATAAATAAATAAATAAATAAATAAATAAATAAATAAATAAATAAATAATAAATAAATAAATAAATAAATAAATAAATAAATAAATAAATAAATAAATAAATAAATAAATAAATAAATAAATAAATAAATAAATAAATAAATAAATAAATAAATAAAAAAAAATAAAAATAAATAGATGAATAAATAAATATAAAAAATAACAATAAACAAAACGATGGGGAGAGGATAGGAGGGGACAAGAATATGATAAGGAGACATATTTCAGTGTAATTTGTAATGAAGGGGAAGATTGAGGGTCGCAGAGGAATCGGAAAAAGGTAGCTTTCCTGGCTGCTAAACATCCGGGAATAACTGTGAAGGAGCTGTTTCGCACTGCATAGGACAGGTCTTTCTCTATGGTCTACCATATGGTCAACGTCGGGGAGACCTGACATGACACAAGAAGAAGAAGAAAATTTGTGGGGAAATGACGTTTCAGGTTTCTTTTGAATGTGGGAAGTGTTAATTAAACTCGAAGTTGCGATGGGATGTGATTCCAAAGACGAGCTGTTTGTACGGAGAAAGATGTGGTGAGAAAGGAAGTTTTGTGTACTGGGATACTGAGCGTATTAAAACGAAGAGGCAACCCGTGTTTCGAGAGGAAGTGAAGTTAATTTCGAAGGTAAACTGGATCGTTATTCCTAATTAAGATATTTATATATTTTTCATTATTTCTATTTGCGGCATTATTTCTTTGCAGTATTTTGAAATCGGCCAAGAAATGTAAGGCTTTTTGTCTTTGTTCATAGAATATTGCATTCAAATTTGAAATATAGGTACATGAATAATGAAAGCATGCTAATAAATATATTTAAAAGGCCTATCTAGTATGGTGTATAGACCTCAACCATACCACTATGCAGCCAAAGTGAGAAAAAGGAACTCCCAAACGTAGGTACACATTTTAACGCTATTGTGTTTGCTTTGAAACAGTTCACACGGTATTTAATTATAGCAGGATTTTTTCAATATCTACAACTCCATGATATCAACTTTATCCTGGACATATTTAAAATATCATTTATGACAAGAAGAAAGGAATGTTTTGTTTAAAATAAAGAATAGTGCTAGTCTAAGAATAGTGCTTCTATATCATATTCGGGTAAATAAGATCCGGGTAATCGAAAATACAACAGGCAATATAATCATTTCACATCAAGTATAACTCATCAATAGTATCAAATGTTTTCTCGTAATCGACAAAATCATCACTAGGTCTATTGTACTCTATTGTTCTTTCGATCAATATCTTCAGGGTGAAAATATAGTCGTTTGTGCTAAAACTGGAACGGAAGTCAGCCTGCTCGCATGGTTCTTAGAAATCCAGCTAATTAAAAGTATAAAAGTTGAACTTCTTATTAACACAAGCAAGGCAAAAATTATGACATATCTGAATCTCGGCGGTATTGCAGACATTGACAAACAGACCATAGAGGAGGTCAATGAATACAAATATCTCGGCCACAACATCTTACTCTCCAAAGATAACCAGACCGCTGAGCTTCAGAGGAGAATTGGTCTTGGGGGGGGGGGCAGCGTATGGTAACTTAAAGAAGTTCTTCGACAAGCAACACTCAGCAAAGCCAAAATGTACTGCCAGTTACATTCACCAAGACGCTTGACCGTGAGAAAACTCCGCTTAGCACAAATAAAACAAGAAAGAGCCATGCTACATGCTACAAACTATCGGACCGAGTACGAAATGAGGAGATACGTAGGTCAGGAGTAAAAGATAAGTGGTTTTTTGCGGGACACGTCGCTAGACTTCAAGACCAGAGGTGGACAAATAGGGTAGTGGAATGGAGACCTCGATAAAAGAAGAAGAGGGAGGCCCCCACGCGATGGTCTGATGAAATAAAAAGAATGGCTGGTGGTTGGATGCAGAAGGCGCAAGAGAGGGATATATGGAGAGATATGGGGGAGGTCTAGGTTCAACAGTGGACATAAATGGCTGTATAAGTGTAAGTATAACTCATCACCAAAATATTTCGTTATTATTTTTAATCTTTGATGTCCGTTTATTTTACCGTCAATTCATTGATCATATTTAAAAACTAAATAAAGTTATTAAAGTAAAATATTTTTGGTCGAGCTTTAAAAATGCTTATTTTCCAACACGGAAAAAGTGAAGATGATAAAAAAATTTCCAGAGTGTGGAGAATATGAAGCAATAAGTTGTTAGAAACCAGCTTATTACGGATGCCTCGCAGCCAACTTCGGACAAACAACTTCCCAAGTACTTAGCCAAATACCTGTATTTTTATTTTCTCATATCAAAGCCAAAACTTTTTGCAGTTTGGTGAAGGAGAGAAGCGTTCGACGACAAAATAAAGACTTTCACGGCCAAAGTTTTACCGTAAAAGGTATCTCCAAGGGATGTTTTGTTTAGTCTAAGATATCTTGAGCTACGCTACGTATAAGTTGAAAGATATGACAAACTTTGCGGATTCAGAATATTTTTAACACTCTTTTTTATATTTTAACTGACTTCAAGTTATGATTTCTAATACCTTTCACTGATAATTAATACTATTCGTTGGTTAAAAGTAATAATTGTTAAAGAAAAAGACTTTCTAAGGGAAAGTAACATTAATTAGTCCATCTGTCTATTTGTTCAATAGAATTTTTTTTTCTCAACAAATCGACAAAGTTTCAAGCCATGAACCGAGATATATTGTATGGCCAGGTATACATTTTTTATGGTATTTCATTTTTGAAGACAAAAAATACCAACTTAGAGGATTCGAAGCATATTCGAAGCAAATCGACAGTTGGATAAAATACATGGATTTTTACGTATTCGTATACTATACACACAATATCGCCATCAACAGATGGATCTCATGTGTTACATGCAACTAGTTTACTTATAAAAGCGAAAAATGAATTATATCCGAGATGAACTTCTTCAGACAGATTGTTTTGCTAAATAAAATTTATATTGTAATTTTTTAACAATTTGTGTTTTATATATTGTATTAAAAATTAAACTAGGTGTAAATATTGAACTATCCTTTTCAATTTATTCATTCGACCATGACAATAAAATATCACTCAGTAAAAGAATAATATATATTGCACAGCAGTGGTGCAATACATCACACTACCCTTTAAGTGAAAAAAAAATGTATTGTGCTGGTATGCTTGAATAGAACAGATTTATATATTTATAGATTTTATATCAGATTTAAATTCATACACAATGATGTACATAGGTACTGATTATTTTGATATAAATGCTTGGAATAATGGCAAATAGATAAAGAGAGAGATAACCAAATGAAATGGAGAAATTCTTCTACGCCAGTTAATAAATTAACAATTCGTTCGAACAATAACACAACGTTTATTTTAGCCTTTCAATGCTCCAAAATCATGGCTCGATTTAATTGCCTGCCAAAAAGGCAAACCTCTGAAAACAAACAGCTATTTTGGAATAATGGATATCGTACAGTGAATGAATCCAGAGGTTTGTCTCACATATAATATTGAGTCAAATTCAAAAATATGCAACATATCGAAAATGTATGTGTATTTTTTTCAATTTATATAGACCTAATTAATAAAATAGTTTATTTGAATATGTGTTGATTTCTCAGGAGTTTTTTAACTTTCACTAAATATACTGCGAGGGTTAGGCGTGTGAGTTTGTGTGAAGCTAAATAAAAAAAATTTGTAACATATAACCTTACCTTCCACCGACTCCCCAACGGCAGTCATGAGACTCTCAGTTTTAAATTTTATAATCAATCTCAGGGCGAGAAGTCATAATTTTTATTATATCTAAAGGCAAATAACAGGAATATCAAACATTGAAGTTAAAATTTTAGAAAAGAATATTATTGTCTGTATTATGAGTAGGTTGACATGAGATAAAACACCAATTTCAAATACTAAATTTATTTACATTGCATGCTGGACAAATTACATGAAAACTATTTAAGTAGGTAATTAACAAGATATGAGATATTATAAATGACAGGTATTTCAGAACATATAAGTTTTGTATAATTAAGATTAGGCATGGCCGAGAGGTTGTAGATTTTCCTAATAAAAGGTGTGCAGTAAATTTCATCAATTTTCATCCATCAACAGGTATAGCAAATTTTCAAAGTGGTATTTCGCAAAATCCGTATGTTATCATAATATCATCAGTGGTTTGCATGAAAGTGACACCACCTCTGTATCATCACATTGATGATACAGAGTACATCACATGAAATTAAATCGGGGTCCAGCATTCAATGGTTATATTTCCAAATCCATCGCCACTGGTCATGACTGACGGGCACTTGGACGATACAAAATATAAAACAAAACAAAGGCACAAAATATTAGGAGACGGGATATCGGGAAGGATACTGATGGCATGGTATCCTGTAAAAGTTCAAGCGGGGTTAGAGACCATCACGCCAGTTTCCTATCAACAATTATATAAATTATGCATAGTAGTGTGTGGGACTCACCTTTCCGAGCTCATCCAGGCGTTATCCCGCCCTCTCAGTAAGTCGAATTCTTCATTTTCACCCTTCCCAAGAGGTTAGACCTCATGGTGTTGTCGGTCCGCATGTTGAAAAGGAAAAGAAACCGAAATGTCATATTTTTTCTATGCATACTGAGAGTGCGTTCGAGAACGCTCGTCTGGACCCTCAAAAGCGCGTTCCGCACACCACTAAACCGACAAGTGAAGGACATGACGTTAGTAAAATAACGTCATAATACATATATAGAAAAATATTGAGCAAAAATATGACACGATTTTATGATACGTGGGAAAAATAAGTTCTTTAAATAATAATGTTTGTACCAATAATGCTCACTTTCCTTTAAACAGAGCTGTTGCATGCTTTAATAGAGCCTCGAGAGCGGAACCATATGTTGACTTGTTCACGGAACTTACAGAAAGAAAGTAATCGATTAACTGAGTGATGTTTATTATATAAAATTGCATGATGTTCGTGTTAAAACCATTGGGGCTTTTCCTGATGTTTTTGCCATAATTTCTAAAAATAAATAAATAAACCAACTTTATGTTGAAATTTGAAGTACATACATACACACATATTTATTATATTCACCCCTCGGGAATGAACTGAAGTCAGAATGAACAGAACGCCACATTCTTGCCATACAATTTTCGGCTTATTGATAAACAAGAATCAATTCAAACACGCTCTAAAACTATTTCTATTCCTTCGTTCCGATCTTATAGAATTTTTGTTTATTTGTTTATTATTAAAAAAAATGCGTAGATATGCATATATATATAATGATTTTAAGGAAATTATTTAAAAACAACTTCATACATAGGAATGCATGAAAAAAAATATTTCTCAGGGTGAAAACGTTCGGTTTTCTCTGATAACTATATCAAGGTATCTAGTTGAAAATAGCTATTTCAACATAAGCCTATTGCTAGTTTACCTGCATTAGCTAAATAATTACAAATGCAGCGGCAAGACTATTTATTGAGAAATTTATGTAGCGGATAAACGATGCTGCATTGAGTATCTTCTTAATTAATGACACCGATATAAGTGCACAAAGTGAATTAACGTTAGCGAATTAACAATTAGGGTTATTTAAGAACACTGTAAGAAAAAGTTGAGGTCCCGTAAGCAGTATTCTCGCAGTACGGGACCATACCTTTTTCTTACATTTTTCTAGAATAACTCTTGTAATACGAGATTTGGCGTGACTCACAAACCAGTGTTAAGAAATATATTTATTTTATTTATTTATTAGCTGTGAGGCACCGGCTTAGAATAGTGCTTCCATTCTTCTAAATAATTGTTTTCGAGTGTCCCGTAAGAGCCGGGTAATCGAAAATACAACAGGCAACAATAACATCTCACATAGTTCAACAATGAGATTCACCCATTCTGAATGTAGTGCCTTTTTTGGTGAAACGAGACTGGTGTGTGAGTATACATAGATGTGTTGTTCTCCCTTTTATAAAGCAATGCACACCCGCAAACCTTTCGCTGGTTACCCCAAAATGTGGGAAATGCCGTGATGGTATGAATGAATGAATGGATTTATTTAGTTTACATACAAAACGAGTGGTTTATGGAAACACTGAACTTTCTTCTTCTTATTGAAATGAACACAATTATTATTTAATACATTTTGAATATCTACATATGAATGATGATGTAGAAATCAATGTCGGTGTTGTGTTTTCACCACTAAACTTGGAAAGCCTGTGTCATGATGGTTATTTTATTTCCATACATAAATATAAAACATTAAATACACTGAAAAAAATAATATAGTATTAACGTAATATATACAATAATTCAATATAAATATAGTATACCTACATGAATATAAAAATAATATAGTATTAACGTAATATATACAATAATTCAATATAAATATAGTATACCTACATGAATATAAAAATAATATAGTATTAACGTAATATATACAATAATTCAATATAAATATAGTATACCTACATGAATATAAAAATAATATAGTATTAACGTAATATATACAATAATTCAATATAAATATAGTATACCTACATGAATATAAAAATAATATAGTATTAACGTAATATATACAATAATTCAATATAAATATAGTATACCTACATGAATATAAAAATAATATAGTATTAACGTAATATATACAATAATTCAATATAAATATAGTATACCTACATGAATATAAAAATAATATAGTATTAACGTAATATATACAATAATTCAATATAAATATAGTATACCTACATGAATATAAAAATAATATAGTATTAACGTAATATATACAATAATTCAATATAAATATAGTATACCTACATGAATATAAAAATAATATAGTATTAACGTAATATATACAATAATTCAATATAAATATAGTATACCTACATGAATATAAAAATAATATAGTATTAACGTAATATATACAATAATTCAATATAAATATAGTATACCTACATGAATATAAAAAAAATCCCATTTTTTTCCGTAGGCAATTTACAAAACCTCAGTATGCCCTTCGTCACGTGCCAGCCTACAAAAACTCATGTTATAGCAAGAAAAGTGTATCAATATTCTTGTTCATTAGATGTGCGAAGTGATATCTATCTTAAACCTAGTTAGATTTTTTATAACTTTGAGATCCACCGGAAGTCGATTAAATGCAGTCGGTGCTTTAAAAGCAAATTGATGCTGTGCTATTGTTGTTCTACTAAAAGGTTCACAAAAATTAATATTTACTGATTGATTGACGTGTATTAAGGATTTGTTGTGACCAAGATTTAAATCGATCATTGAAAAAGAAATTATTTTTCAATAAAAAAGGCTTGTTAAACGATATATTTTTTTCCTAATGAATTGACTAGATCTAGATATTTTTGTCTTCTTTAATTTAAAAAAAATATATTACTCTACGCCTTATAGTTTATTAAAAATATATGATAAACGTTGAAAATCGGGGTATGCCATTATTTTTCTACAAGAATTTATACAGAACATTATCAAAAAGTTAAGGTATATTTTTATTTATTAATATCCAAACTATCTAAATTATTTTTTTCAAAACGATTTGATAAGAAATAATGATGATATATCAAATTGAAAAATATAGGTACGTTGGCAGCAGTCCCCCCCTTAATAGATTTTATTTACATATTGCATTGGACATTTTTGACTCTTTCTCATTTTATATTATAAGAAAAAAAAGCTAAAAAAATACAAAAACGATTTTATTTATGAGTTAGCTTATTGCTTCACATTTACATTCCCGAGCAGAGCCTATTACTAATATAGTAACCGCTTTCTTGGAATGATCTTCTCAATACATTAGATATGTACATACATTGTACATAGATATTTAATATGTTTACAGTGCAGTTGGTATAATTAAAACGTTTCACCATAATATATGATGTTTCGTCTCTGCTTTTTGTTTCAAGCGTTCTTGCGTTAAAACATATTATAAACGAGGAAGTTGTAGCCAACTCTAAACTCTTCACACCATAGTACCTAAGTGTTCATTTTTTCTTCTTGAAATGTTGACAATCTCTAAATGCATTTTTATGAAGTACATTTCTATTAGATTATTTAACAAATATAAGATTTCCAGAGGACAAAAGTTTTCACAATTACACCATACACACAAAAACATTGTCACGAAACTCATAGTAAGAATTTTCTATATAATACCTGTTGAGAAATTTTAAGTAAAATTACATTACTACCAAGATGAGCACGTATGAGACAGTGTATTAATGTTGATGAGGCGATGTATATGTGTCAAGATAGAAGAATGCGGTGTTCGGTTCTCACTGCCTACCTCTTGAGGAAGATAGAAGTGGAGAGTAAAAAAATACACTTCTATAGAGACACATAAAATATCAATATGAAGTTGATCACTCAATTTTCCCATACAGAAGCTATTTTAATTTTGTTATATACATTTTTCATACAAATATGAAATTTATTTCACATTGATATGGCAGACCTTATATATTTTTTAATTTTTGACAATTCCATAATGCATTTTTGATGAGTGCATTTTTATTGAATCAAAATTTCAAACAGTATAAAAATTCCTCGATTTTCCAGACCGTGAGAGCATTTGAAAATTTGGACAGATGAAATCATAGAGAAGAAATTAAGGGATATCTATGTATAGAAAAGTAATCAGCTCTAAGTTTATGGATTTTACATATATGATATCAATATGAAGTCAATCGGACTTATAGTTTGGGTAGCAGAGAGGAAACAAAAAAAAACAACGTAAATGATGAAAACTAATCATCAATAGTTCTATGCACTTTACACATATGATGTTAATATGAAGTCGATCGGACTTATAGTATTGGGTGTAGAGAGTACACAAAAAGGATAATCCGTACGCCATACATACAAACACATCACGACGAAACTCACAGTGTGCACTCTCTACATGATATCCGTTGAGAATTAGATATAAAAAATGCGTTTAAAAATTGTGAAATCATGACTCTCCACTATTCCATAGTGTGGAGAGTAAAAAATGTGTGTGCTGTTTGTAATCCAACTGTCGATTTGTTCAGGAGAACTTTGTTCTCTTAACATATCGACAATGTATCAAGCCAGAATACGCGAGAATTGTATGGAGAGGTCTACTTTTTTCATGGCTTTTCCAACTTTGAAGTCAAAAAACACCAACTTAGAGGCTTCGCAGCATATATGTTCCATACACGGATTTACTCAGAATTCGGAGTAGAACATTTCGTGTGTCTGTGTGTGTGTGTGTGTGTCTGTGTGTGTGTCTGTGTGTCCGTCCCCCCCTTATAACTTTTGATCCGCTCAATTTACAGAGCCTAAAATTTCAGAATATATAAACAGTTACAGGCCTACAAAACTTTTACTCGGAATTTTGAATTTTTGTTTCAGTCAGGGGTTATCAACTTTTGAATTTTTATTTTATTTTTCCATATATCTCAGAAACCATAAACGCTAAAACGCTGAAAATTGGTACAAACATAGACAAATACAAAATCTCAAATTAGTTTTTTCAAAAAAATTCCAGGGTTTCTCAAACATTTTTTATTAAGAAAAATATTTTTTTTATGATAAATTTATGAGTTTAACTGCCTATATTTCCAAAACTTTTACAATTATCGAAAAAAGCCGAAACACCCCAACTAGATAATTTAATTTTCTATAAAAAATATTAACATTGTAGTAGAAGATCTCAATTTTTTTTTAACAATTTTTTTAAAAATTGAATTTAGTGACGACATCGCTTCATACATTTTGTATGGCAGTCGCCTATACACAATATGTAAGAAGACTTAATAGTTTGTTACTTCATCTCCAAACATACATACATACCATCATGCAATTTGCATATTCTGGGTAGGAAAAAGGATCTTCCTCCATACTATCCTATCTTGACATACATACCTACATATGTTGTATAGAAAACAAAATATCTGAAAATATTCAATAATTTGTATCTATGGGTTTATAGTTTGGTACATATTCTTCAACTATACATACTATCGCTATCGACAGTTGGATCTCATGTGTTACATGCAACTAGTAATAATAATATTATATATTCAGGTAAATGTTCGTTCGCATTGTCGCGTTTTTACTCGGTCTCATAAACATGGAAAGCCAAGGACGAGTTGAGTGTGTGAAAAACATTTCTGGCTATTGTCCTAACATGGGTACCTAATATCGGAGTCAGTACAATGCTACACGGTATACCTACGAATACCATCGAGTATGAAGTTTAGAAAGCGATCGTTTATGATTAATAATATTAACTTATTTATAAAATTTTTAATAATTAATCGAAATAACAAGAGTATTGTTTTAGTCTTAAACACTTTATTATATGTCTTCTATATTAATCTGGTGTTGCCAAGAGCAACAGTGTTGCCATTACTAATATTACTTAATTAAGTACCTTTTTAACTCACATATAACACATCCCTACTCTTAGCCAAATACTTCCCATACATTATTACACAAAACATATAAAAAATATTTTATTTTATACATAACTTAGGTACATTAATCTTTAAATCAATATTATTAGTAGGTAATACATTAATCTGTCTGGGGGCTTGACAACCCTACCATATCTTGTTACATTATCATTTTTGTTATCGTTTTTCTTATTTATTGGCATATAAACATATTCATTTTCATAATTATAATTATTGATAATAATCCTTTTTTTTCAATGTTTGAAACTGTCACTTCATGATGGAACTCCTTAATCAACTAGAATTATAAAAAAAACATAATAAAATATACAATTTTACGTTCTATTTAATTTAGTTGCAAACGCGATTCTCATTCACCGGTATATCTCGATGCTGATCATCGTCAGAATGGTGAACAATAGTGATGAAGACCATCTACACATAAATTCAAAACGTTATTATTTTCCTTAGAATAAGTCAGTTAATGTCAGGTTTTTCTGCTGAACATTATTTAATATATTAACATGAATAATTTATTATATTCTTAATTGCTGTCTTTTCAGTACAATTTTTATATATTCATTCCTTTACTTAATTTATATTTTACTGTACCTACTTATTTACCTTTAAGTCTTTTGGGTATTTTATTTTTCTAAGTATTTCCCCTGCCTTCTCTATTATTCGTATCCTCATTTTGAATTTATATAAAGATGGTCTTCATCAATATTGTTCACAATTCTGACGATGCTTAACATTGAGCGATACCGGTGGATGGGATTAGCATTTGCTGAAAAATAAATAGAATGTAAAATGATGTATTTTTTTTTCATAATTCTAGTTGAGTAATCCTGTTTCTTCTCATATACTTTTGACGCTTTGCAAAATAATATTGACATGAAGATTAAACCAGATAAAAATAACAACTGGTCTCACAGTAGTTTCGGCCCTATGAAATTCAGGGGACTGAGGCGTCTAGAGAATTTTGTAAGAGAAGCAACAATGGTTTTCCAATATGGACAGAATTGTGGTAGCGAGTTTGAATCCTGCGACGACCTATTTCGTTCACATATAGCACAACCATTTATGTTTTGTTTAGGGAATATACGATGTATATGTACTTGTTTTAAAGACATATTTATTCTATTTTATATATAATGCATTTCTTCCTCTGCCAGTCCCATATAAAATTATGAACGATGATAATAATAATTTAGGTACAACAAATTTATTCACATTCATAGATTAATCAAATAAGGTACCAAATTTTTGTTCAACAAAAAAAAATGTATATAATACCTACTCGGTATAGTCATTTTACCTTGATAGGTCCGAAGATGTATAATATACTTCCAAATGATAATATAAATCAAAACTCTAATATATGTATATAAATGCAACTTTAAAAAAAAACACCCGTGACTAATATTTATCTGACAACACCTGATTACATCTTCCTCTCCTCTTCCTTTCCTTATCCTTTAGTATCTTATTTGATTTTTTTACTTTTCTTCTGCTATCTTTATTTCTATTGTAATGTGATTAACTTATTGCCATAGTACACACTGTTTTGTATATTTAACATTTACTCTGGTTGGTTGGAAGAAATTGTCATTAAGCAATAAAAGCCCGCCAGTGTACTAATTATTCGTACAGAAAGATTCGAATAAATAAATAAATAAATGTTAATGAATAATAAATAAACATATCATGTCAAAAAAATACATCGGTCAGTAGAAAAGCGCTGTGGACGAAATAGGCGGTCGACAAGAAAAAAGGAAAATTGGATCCGTAAAAAATTCCTGGGGGAGATCTAACAACTTTAATATTTAAAATTCCCCAGAATTTACCTGACTCAAAACTTCACCTACATTTACAGGATTATCACATTACTGATAATGTGTTTATTTATACTCATATACTGTGGGTGAATATTTTTTGATGTTGTTTTTCTTGTAAAGGTATATCTAAATATCATTTTTTGTTGTTGTTGTATATACCTAAATATATTTTTTGTTGTTGTTCTTGTTTATACCTTAATATCATTTTTTGTTGTTCTTGTACCCAAAAGTATTCCTAAATATTATTCTTTGTTGTTGTTGTTCTTGTATACCTACCTTAAATACAATTTGTTGTTGTTGTTGTTATATAGGTATACCTTAACATGTTTTTGTTGTTCTTGTTCTTGTATATACCCAAATATCATTTTTTTGTTGTTGTTTTTGTTGTATATACCTAAATATAATTTTTGTTGTTGTTTTTGTATATACTAAAATATCTCTTTTTGTTGTTGTTCTTGTATATACCTAAATATCATTTTTTGTTTGTTATTGTTCTTGTAAAGGCATACCTAAATATAATTTTTTTCGTTGTTCTTGTATGTACCAAAATATCATTTGATGTTGTTCTTGTAAAGATATACCTACCTAAATTTCATTTATTGTTGTTGTTCTTGAATATACTAAAATATCATTTTTTGTTGTTGTTCTTGTATATACCTAAATATATTTTTGTTGTTGTTGTTCTTGTATAAACCTGAATATCATTTTGTTGTTGTTGTTGTTGTATACACCTAAATATCATTAATTGTTGTTGTTCTTGTATATACCTAAATATAATTTTGTTGTTGTTATTTTATATACCTAAATATCATGTTTGTTGTTGTTGTTCTTGTATAATCCTAAATATAAGTTTTTGCTTGTTTTGTGGTAACTAATGGCCGTCTTTCAAAATAGGTACATAATTCGTACAGTCCAGTCCACCATATTTCCCAATTGCCACAGTGGAACCAATCCCCTTTTGACGAGAACAATTATTATTCTTTAGCCTTTCGAAGCCACCGTCATATTCCGTGGTAGTTGAAAATTAACCTGATGAGGGAAAGGTTAATTTTAGACTACAACCTACAACCGGTTTCGCGCTAAGCACATTTTCAATTAGTGACTACACGAAACTGGTTGTAGGTTGTAGTCTAAATAAACAGTGGAATTAAGTTATAAACGTATTTTTAATTTTTAATGTTTATTAAAAATTTTTAGAATTTTATGAAACTGTGCAAAACAATACGCTTATGTAGTTAAAGAGTTTTGGATAAGTGTTAAAAAGGATGCATTATAAAAGGTTGTTTTCATGCTTTTAAATGTGAGGCAGAGAGTGAAATAACGTGATTAAATATGAAGGAGAGAAGAAATTTAATCAGGAAAAGCTGTGAATGAAACAAAAACAATATTGCAAAATGCATTTTATGGTGAATATTTAAGAAACTAATCATGTTTTTTTATCTGAGTGGGTACTATGTACCCTCGAGCGGATGTAATGAGAAACTGAATTAAATACATAGGAAGAACGAGAGTTAAAGGAAATCACCCTTACACGATCATAAACTATCGTTTTTAAACTTTCATTACTATGGAATAGTGGAAAGTCATGATTTTTCATTTTTTAACATCAATTTTACATCAAGCGTCATGTATGTAGATAGTGCAAACTATCAGTATGACGTACTATGAAATATTGTCTTCTGCGTCTTCTGCGCAACCTCTACTATAAATTCGAACGATTTCAGCCACGAGCTGATTAGTTTCCTATAGTCATTTTCTTCTAGGTAAGTTCAATGACCTTAATGATCTCACGTTCTGTAAAATGTGGATATTAATTTTTGTTATAGAATATAAATGTTCATACTTCAAGAAATGTATTCAAGGATTGGCACTTTGCTATGGAGATTTTCGCATTGGCCATACTGTATACCGCACTCGTTTTGTTGTTATCATTAAGTCACTTTTAATCACTAGAAAAGGAACATGTTTTGACGTAGTCAGAGATCTTAAACATCCAACACACCAGACATGTACAAGTACAACATATTACTAGTTGCATGTAACACATGATATCCAACTGTCAATGGCGATAGTATGTATAATTTATTGAAGAATACGTACCAAACTATAAACACTTTAACACAAATTAATAAATATTTTATGATATTTTGTTTTCTATATAAAACATGTATATATGTATGTCAGGTATGATAGGATAGGATAGGTCAGTCCTTTTTTTCTATCCAGAATATGAAAACAGCATGATGGTATGTATGTATGTATGTATGAGTGAGATATTGTGTAGTGTATACTGCCTTACAAATTGTATGAAACAATGTCGTCACTAATTAAATTTTTATCAGGACAGGTGCGACATTGCTCTTAGTTGGTTGCGGTTGCGGGTTGAACGGCTTTTGCATTATTTAATTTCTATCTTTTTTTTTTAAACTCTTCGCTCATACACATTAACTACTTCAAACAATTTATTTTATTTTATTTCATTTTTAAAGGTTTATTTTTCTTGTATATTCGTATAATTCTATCCTATTCATTATTTTGTTTTTAACTTTCCAACGGTAATTTGCATACACAGACTTGTTCATTATTTGTTGTTTTATTATCTTCTTTGTAATTACATTAACATTTGAATTTCGATTTTATAACGATTTGTTGTTTACGGAGTGCCTTTTTCATTATCTTAAATTGATCATCTAGGGTAACAGTTCTGTTGAGATCTAAAATGGTCAAAACGAAACGTACCCGGAAGAGAATTCGCAAGACACTGGAATCTCTGTCACCAGTAACCCCGTCACCGCCTATTAATAGAATCAGAATGTCCAGCCCTGAAGCTTCGTCTGTCTCCGCTGAGAACCACATTGTGGTGACTCGCGTTGAGACCTCGAAGCAGTGCAGCAGTCCTCCGACACAGTCCGTGCCAGTATCGAATCCAGCAACACCATCTTCTCGCGATGAAGTACTGTCAGTACCAGGTTTCGAGCCAATCATTTATACTGCCTATGAAGCTATGTCTGCCCTACAAGACTCTTTAGCCACCTCAGATATGCCTAAAGATCATCAATTGGAGGTAAGTCGTAAGATAAATATTCTTCTTGCTATCATTGGATGAAATGACAGTCGCATGGCGGAATCATTGGGACGAGAAGCAGTTCTCAACGAACGCATCAGTGCTCTGATCAGAGAGAAACAGGGATTGCAATCTCACATCGAGACGCTCGAACTCGAGATGCGCCCTGTGATGCAAACTATTGCTGACAACGTTGTCACAAAACAATGTGATAGCTTTGCTTCGCGTTCGGCCGTAAGTGGCCCTCCGCCGATTACCAGAATCGGTTTCCCAGCGTTACCAGCCCAGCCCGCCGTTTGCATTTTCCCGACTAGAGATGATATAAGTTCCTCGGTAGAAACAAGGCGAGTGCTCAAAACAACGTTAAAGCCCAGTGAAATCGGTGCGCAAGTTACGAGCGTACGAAATATAAGAGGAAAAGGCATTGTTGTCAACACTGCCACTACCGCTGACTCCTTGAAACTCCTCAATGCACCAGCTTTAAAATCTTCCAAAGACCTCAGCGTCCGACTTGCTTCGAAACGAAACCCCAGATTACGCTTCAGTTTTGTTCCGCGTGACATGTCTCACGAGGAGTTCTTGGGTCTGGCGTTTTTGTCCGTCCCGGATATGGGCATAAACCAGGATGAATTTGTTAAGAGTGCTAGTTTCAGCCACTTTATGGGACCTCGCACTGGGCCTACCTGTGACAGAGTGTTTGAAGTACCGCCGACAGTAAGACACAAACTCATTGAGTGCGGAAGAGTCTTTGTTGAATGGAGCGTGTGTAAGGTCAGAGACTTCATACCAATAAGTGTGGGCTCAAGATGCCGGATGTATGGCCATACAAGTAAGTTCTGCAAAGATCCCCTCGCTGCGGCCATTGTGCTTCTGGTGAGCACGATTTTTCAGTATGTCCTGCTAAAGACAGTCCACCAATTTGTGCGGTCTGTTCATTTTTCAAAAAACCAGCCTCTCACAAATCTGGTTCTGATGAATGTCCAGCATTCCAGGCATCGTTGAGCCGCGCCCTATTGACAGTTGATTATGGCCAGTAGTATATCCGTATCAACAGGTCTCAGAATTGGACAGCTCAATCTGGGCCGACGTCGTGCTGCCACCTTGGAGCTTAAACAACTCGCCCATCAACTGAACATCGATATCTGTCTGGTTCAGGAACCATACACTGGCGACGGCTCTATGTGTGTGACGGATTCAGACTTCCGTATAATTTCTGCCACTTGCTGTTCCATGGATTTACCCCCTCTAGCTTCAATAATTATTTTTAATTCTTCTATATCTTATATCTTATTAGATCATCTTTCCTCGAGCACTACAGTCGTGCTTGAAATTTCTCTTTCAGGTAAATCCATGTACCTAGTATCAACCTACTTCAAATTTGGCGACCCGATAGAGCCATATGTGTGCTTTCTAGATAATGTAATGAGTCATCTAGGTGGAGATTCCATCTTGATTGGCGGTGACTTCAATGCTGAGTCCCCTCTATGGTGTCATTCTACCACTGCAGGGTCTAGGAAAGCAAAAAGAGGTGAACTCTGTGAGGACTTCATAGCTCGGCACGAGCTTTCCGTTATCAATGATCCCTTTAGTTCTCCCACTTTTTCTGGTGCGGTCGGGTTTGGCCACATCGATGTCACTTTGGCTTCGGCTCAAATAGCTCAAAAGGCTTCTTCCTGGCGTGTTTATACAGATTATTCGGGTAGCGATCACGAACTTATTGTCTTTACAATTTCTACTTCACCTACTGACTCGGTTCAAAAGTCTCATATTCCAAGGCGTTTTCGCACGAGGTGTGAGCGCATTGTCGAATTTGATGCTGAATTTATTCGATTTCTGAATCGCTTTAACCCAAATGCTATGTCTATATCTGATAGTGCTTCTGATTTCACTAACAATATCATTATATGTGCAGAAAAGTCAATTGGCAGATCTACTCCAGAAAAATTAAAACCAAACGCTTGGTGGCACTCAAGACTCGATTCTTTGAAACGCAGCGTTACACGTGCACGTCGAGCTCTTAAATTGGGACGCAATAGGAACTTTGCTGAGTTTATTATTCTCGACTTGTACTCTGCTTATAGACGTGCACACAATCTATATAAAAATGAAATTATTCGTGCGAAGAAGGTAAGTTGGCGACGTTTGGTTTCCGAGGTTTCGACTTATGATCCATGGGGTGCAGTGTATCGCGCCGTTTCTTCTAAGAGAGGAAATGGCGCAACAATATCCTGCATCCGCGATGCAACTACTGGTGAGTTCACAACGTCTCTCGATTCAACTGCTTCCATTTTTCTGGACGCGTTGATTCCATCGGATGATCCGTCTACCGATAATGTTTTTCATAAATGGGTACGTGCTCTTCAACACAACATTCCTCAGACACCCGCTTCGCCACCAGTTTCTGTTGAGGAACTCGATTTAATTATTGGGAACCTTAAACTAAATAAATCCCCAGGCCTCGACCGTATCGACTCTATTTTAAAGATGTTGGCGTTTGGCTCAATTTGAAATGGTTTCCCTCTTAAAAAGATGTTTAGACGAGGGCTGTTTTCCAGACTGTTGGAAAACGGGCCTCATGACTATAATTCCCAAACGATGCGATCGTCCTAGCACGGACCCAAAAGCATATAGACCTGTTACTCTCCTGCCTATTCTGGGCAAGATTCTGGAAAGACTTATATGCAGTAGAATTGAATCCCATCTTTCTAACTCATGTCCACTTTCTTCTCGCCAATTTGGCTTCCGACCTGGAATTTCAACAGTCGATGCTATAAATTATATGTCAGAATTTGTAAGACCTTCTGACGAAAAATATGTTATTGCTATTTCCCTTCACATTAGTGGTGCATTTGACAATGCTTGGTGGCCGCTCATTTTGCATAAACTGAAGTCAAGGAATATACCCCGCAATATATATCTGATAGTTAAGAGTTACTTTGAAAATCGCCGCATAGTCCTGCCTGGGGGACAATTTCTACATACGCGACAGGTAAGCATTGGATGTCCTCAGGGTTCTGTTCTCGGTCCACTTCTCTGGAACATTCTTTTTGATGACTTGCTGGATCTTCCTCTCTCCAGTAATTGTACGATTCAAGCGTATGCCGATGATGCATACATCCTCGTCCGTGGTAATTCCCGTAGATTTATTGAGAACTCAGCTACTCAAGCTCTTTCCTTAGTTTCCGACTGGGGTGTAAAAAATAAACTTTGCTTCGCTCCTAATAAGACATATGGCTTGGTTTTCAAAGGCTTACTACGTAGACAGCCGTCTATTAAGTTCTCAGGAACAAATGTGAGTTTTCGGGACCAAATCACTTGCCTAGGAGTTGTTCTGGAAAGAGGACCAAATTTTAAAAACCATGCTCGATTGTGTGTCGACAAAGCTAAGTCTGCTTTTTTAAAGATCTCACACATCGCCAAGGCACACTGGGGTTTACAGTTTCAAGTATCCTGTCTTTTCTATAAGGCAGTTTACCTCGGCATTGCTTGCTATGCAGCAGGATGCTGGTCTCACGCCTGTGAACTTCAACATATACGTAGAATTTTGCTCTCAGGCCAACGATTCGCTCTCATCGCTCTATCCAAAGCATATGGAACGAGTCCCACTGAAGCACTGCCAATTTTGACAGGCATGACTCCCCTTGATCTGGAACTTCAGCGTAGAGGGGCTGTTTTCAACCTTACGCGGGGCTGTTCTTCTATGATCGGAAATATTCCTCCCTTCCCTCCAGAGGGGCGAGTGTCACGTGGCTTTGTTGAAAGGACTGTAAATGAAAATTTGCAGAACATCTGGCAGACTCGCTGGACGGCCTGCTCAGTGGGAAGAATTACCTACTTATTTTTTCCCGACGTGAGGTATCGTCTTAAATCTCCCTGGGTTGTTCCAGACTTTTGGACTTCCCAATTTTTCACAGGACACGGAAACTTTAAAAGTTATCTTCACCGATTTAACATTGCCTCCTCTGCCTCATGTCATTTCTGTCAATACCCGGACCAAACTTCGGAACATATCCTTTGGGAATGTTGCCACCCAATGGTGTCCTCATATAGATCGGAGCTCCTCGTTGCTGTCCGTGGGCCTCTTCAAGGTCCCATTGGTCATGCGGATTTTGTGATCTCGAAGAAAAATTATAAAGCTTTTAAGGTTTTCTGTCATAGATATGGTGCCTTACTTTTAGAAGATTCCCGTTAAATTAATTATTTCCAGAGATCTTGGTCACTTCTCTGATGGTCTGCATGTAGGGGGATCTGAGGTCATAGACAGTCCACGGGTGTGAATTTTCTGTTCGCACTCGCTGATTGTTTCTTTTTGTACTATGGTGCCGAGATTGCTAATCTAGAGGGCTCCAAGAGCTACTTTTCGTGCTATGCATTTTTTTTGTCGTTCACTTAGCGTTCTGTGAAGGGGCCGATTACAGTCCCCATAGGCAGAGCGGGTGGTGGTGGGAGTAGCGAATTAAATTTTTATATAAATTGTTAAAAAATTTGATATGTACTACTATAATGTACAAATATTTTATAGTTAATCAAATTATCTAGTTGGGGTGTTTCGGCGTTTTACGATATTTGAAAAAAATGAAATATAGGCATTTAAACACATAAATTTATCATAAAAAAATATTTTTGTCTATAAAAAATGTTTGAGAAACTCTGGTACATCTTTAAAAAAATACAATTTTCAGCGTTCTAGCATTTATGGTTTTTGAGATATATGGAAAATTAAGTAAATATTCAAAAGTTGATAACCCCTGCCTGAAACATAACAAATAAAAGATATATGCTGCGAAGCCTCTAAGTTGGTGTTTTTTGACTTCAAAGTTGTAAAAACCTTGCAAAAACTCTACTACTGCATACAATTTTCCTACACGGGACTAAGGTTAATATTGTCGATTAAATTCTCTTGAAGAAATCGAATCGACACGTCCGTCAGTTAGATAATGCACACAAACTACAGGTATACAGTTTTTTATTAGTTTCACATCATCGGCAAACGATTGTTTTTTACTTTGTGGTATCATTTTGAAATTAATTAAATGAAATAAAACACAACTTTGTGTACACCACTACATACATAACTTTTATTCAAATGAATAAAAAATTCCTCTACATGTTACGAGAACAAAATAACCTTCCTCAGGAAGATACAAAGTATACTAAAATGAAATACAATATATAGACTTAAAGTAAACATAATGGGTGGAGTGTGGGCTGGGTTAAATTATTTTTCAGGGTGGGGGATGCAATGAAGTTATTGGTTAATTATTTTTTTTTTGGGAAAATATTTAATATAGGGTTATTAGGGAATTGTGTTTGATTATTAACTATCTTATTTCTCATGTTAACGTTTTTTCTGATTTCCAAGATTTCCAGGCTGTCTAACTGTCTATCACTTAAATTACTATGGATTATTTTTACGCCTATATTATTTATAAAAGTATGGTTATTTTCGATTAAATGGTTTGCAAACCATTTAATGTGATGTAATTAAAATAAGTCTGTAAAGGAGGACGATATTGTAAGAGACGTACCCCAACGATGTGCCAAACTGGAGGGCATCAGCATGTAACAGGAGAGATTGGAAGCCAAGGCTGCTTATGGTACGTAGAGCCATTGAAGGGGAAGTCTGTGAGGATCCTAAGTTAAGCGACATCTGGTCAAAGAATCCTCATTTCCACAGCGCCTATTCTGCTTTTATACATCTCATACCTACTTACTCGTACAACCACGTCCATGTTTTACTGGCGTTCGTCAAGGTGGAGATAACCATCGCATATTAGGTACGTATCTATTTTATTTCATCTTTAGCAAATTGACGTCTCCGTTTTGACTTCCCCTTTCTTTGTCAGTTTCAACAGCTTATCGGAGTTATTACATTATTCTTTATTATACTTCGCCTTCTATTCATGTCTTATTTTATTTTATTTCTACTTGTAGATATTTTGTTGTAGCCATAAAAAATGTATAAACAACACAACAAGGTCTCGCTTACAAACATAACATAGTTCAGACATTCTTCTTATCTTTATTATACACAACAATTTGAAATGTAGATTTAAGTAAGAGCAAAATTCACTTACATCTAAAGAAATGTAGATTTAGATGTAAGTGAAGAGCAAAAGTAATTTTTTGCAAAGTTATAATTGCAACAATATATTAATTATATTATTGTTAAGTGTTCCATAAAGCATGGTGATATTATTGTTTGTTAACTAATAAGTATCTAATATATATTAAAAGATATAACATTATATATCTAAGGCTTGTAAAAAATGAGATACTTATAGTCTGAGAGATAGCCACACCAAAAAACAATTAATTTTTTAATGGCGGTTTTTTTTAAATTTTCCTTTCTTATTGAATAAAGGTAAGTCTGGCACCTGGGAGTGGTTGCGTTTACCAGTACGCATCCCCTTTATAGGTGATAAATGCAGATTAAAATAAGATAACCTACCTCACTAAACTGACATATTATATTATAATGAAAAAACACAAATAATGGATGAAACGCTTTGTAAATAATAATCAATTATTGATGGAAGTTTATTAAACTTACTTTAATTAAATATATTTATGATCTTTTTACTCCTCGCAACGCCAAGGGGATAAACTGGAGAGTTATGGATTCGAAAATTTGAAGATTTTTTTACTGCAAATTTATACTGAGATTGCATTCTGAAAATTTCATCACAATGTTTCTGTGTGTTTGTGTGTTATGTACTATGTACGTCGTGTTTATTCTACATACTTTACGGATAATATATTAAAGTTCTCATTCGATTCTTTTCAAATTTTGTAAATTTGTATATCTCATACTCGCTTAGACCCTAATAGATTTTGTAGGTTATCTGATCTGTGCTTCTCATTTTATATGTGCGATATCGGCAAAAGGAAACAGATTGGACAATATAGAAAAGTTTGAAGGGAGTGGACTTATTGTGTCAGCTGTCTTCTCTCTGTTGCGTAGTTCTTCTTTCTTATCGTCAATGGTTCTAAATTTGTTCATTACACTTATCTATAATAATTATTTGGAAATTTCGCGAAAGTAATAAACGAGTGGGTTATGGCCAACGCTATACTCTTAATACCAAGTCACTCCACAAAGTATTCAAATTTTGTGTATGGAAAATTTTCAACATTTTTATGAAATGAGTTTGTTTAATAATTTTTATTAAAATATTTTATTACGATATTCCTTTTTTACCACTCTCCTGTGTTTTGGGGTCACTTTGAAATATTTGACAGTTAAAAAAAATAAGAAGCACTATTCAGATCCTAACTCCGCCAATGCCGGTCCCAAGCCCGGATGAAAAAGGAGGAGGGTTGTATGCAAGGTTGGCCACCTACATGCTATAAAAAACGCACCTGGCTCACAGAAAAGAGAACAAAGCCTCGGACGCAAGACTTCTCTCGGATTTGACCCAAGCGCGAAAAAGGAAAAATCGACTATGGAAAAAAGCTATAACAAGAATTGCCTGCTGGAACATCATGTCCTGGCACAAAAGAGATCATGAAATCATACTGGAACTCAACAGACATAAAATAGACATATGCGGTGTTGCTGAGACAAAAAAGAAGGGAAAAGGTATGTCTAGATACTCTGATTACATTCTGATATACAGCGGAAAAGATAAGAGCGAGAGGGCGCACTCTGGAGTGGGATCGGTTTTAAACAATAAATACGAACAAAACATAGAAGACATCTCCTACGTAAATGACAGACTTCTCAAGGTTACATTAAAATTCCAAAAAAGCACCCTTAACATCATTTCGACATATGCACCTGATATAACAAAACCAAAGGAACAGACAGAAGACTTCTACTATAAACTACAGCAGATCATGGATGAAATACCAAATGGAGAACAAACGATCATACTTGGAGATTTGAATGCAAGAATTGGCAGTCAGCCATTAAACGGTGTCAAACAGAAATATAATGAAGATACAATTAATGAAAACGGACAAGAGTTGACTGCTTTTTGCGCTCAAAATGAACTTCGAATTAACAACACGTTTTTCCCACATAAAATACAACATACATATACATTCAATAACACAAGAGGAGATAAATCTGTGATCGATTATATCATTACAAATAGAAAAATCCTACCAACACAAATATTTGATGTTCGAGTACTCAGCTCAGCTAATATCGGGTCGGACCATAACCTTGTACTGTGCAAAATGAATATTGAAAGACCCTGTCAAAAAAACATTAAACCTAAGATAGTCAAGAAAACAAATATAGAATCACTGCAAAATGAAAGTACTAAAATACTATACAAAAACAGAATATCAGAACAAACAGATAACAATCCAATCGAAGAAAATGACGAAGTGGATGAAATGTGGCTAAAGATTAAACAACAAATTGGAAATGCAGCGGCAGAGGCACTAGGACACAGAAGCGTAAACTTAAACAAGACAACTAATACAAATCCATGGTTTACAAATGACATTAAAATACTGGCTGATACAAAGCGGAAAATTTACCTACAATATAAAAGTAATCCAACCAATGAAGAACGAACTAAATATATGGAAACTAGAAACAGGGTTAACAGTGAAATCAGAAAAATAAAAAGAGATTATTGGACAAAGTTTACGAAGGATATGGAGTTTGATCTTTATGGATTACAGAAGGTCTGGAAAATGCTGAGGAAAGAAAGAAAGCCAATTGATGAATTCATACAAACAAAAAAGATACCAACGGAGCAATGGCAAAAGTATTTTGAACAATTATATAAAGATGATAAACAAGAAACTGTCCCATATGTTGAAGGTCCGTATCAAAATGAAATCAGTATACATGAAATACGTACTGCGATTGCCAAATTAAAAAATAGGAAAACGCCGGGTATAGACGACATAAGCAACGAACTAATTAAATATGCTGGTGACAGCCTAACACAACAACTGCATCAATTATTCAATAGAATCATACACTTGACAAAAATCCCAGAGGAGTGGAGGACTAGCATTACAGTACCAATATTTAAAAAAAGGCCAAATGACAAAACCAGAGAACTATAGAGGTATATCCCTATTGTGCTCAACACTAAAACTGTTCACACAAATCATTAAGACAAGATTAGAAACACATATTACCCTAAGAGAAGAACAACAAGGTTTTAGAAGGAACCGATCCACTACAGATGCCATATTTATCGTAAGACAGATAAAAGAGAAGGCAATTGAATACCAAACTCCTGCCTTTGTATGCTTTGTGGATTTAATGAAGGCCTTCGATAGAGTACAACTCAAGGATATTATTAATATGTTGGTGGCTAAGGATGTACCTCCAGAATTAATAAACATCATAAGAGATATAAATTTGGGAAGCAGTACAAGGATAAGAAACGACAACGAATTAAGCAATTCAATCCCTATAATGACAGGTGTCCGATAAGGAGATAGTCTAAGCCCATTCCTGTTTAATCTAATAATGGATGAACTAATCAAGGAAATTAAATCGCCCCAGCTTGGGTACAGAATGGGGAAGGAAATTGTTAATGTAATTTGCTATGCCGACGACGCTATTATAGTAGCCGAAAATAACAATGACCTACAGACAATGCTGAACAGGTTACATAGCGCCTGCAAACAATACAACATGGCAATTTCAATTGATAAGACTAAATGTATGACATTCTCAAAAACACACATAGCATGCAATCTGACTATAGACAACAACCCAATTGAACAGGTTAATACCTTTAGATACCTAGGAATTGACATAACAGAAGATGCTGACCTCTGCGAAGAAATTCAGAGCCAAGTCAATAAGGCAGCTGCAGTCTCGGGCGCCCTAAAATCCATTATTTGGAAAAATGAGGATATGGCCATTAAAAGCAAAGTGAGAATCTACAAAGCATGCGTAAGACCAGTGATGAAATATGGTATAGAGGCACGAGCAGACACAGTCAGAAGCAAACAAATGTTGAGGACTTCAGAAATGAGGACATTGAGAGCTATTGCAGGCAAAACCCTGAGAGACCGAGTGAGGAACTCCAGAATAAGGGAACTATGTGAGGTTGACGATATCATCAGATGGAGCAGGCAGCGGAGGAGGGACTGGTATGGTCATGTCCAAAGGATGGACAGCACCAGACTTCCTCATATCGTGCTTCACAATCAGCCTCACGGAACCCGCCCTCGCGGTAGACCGCCAGAAAGATGGAGGGATAGCTGGGGGTCCACTTCGCAGGAAGAGCAGGCCTCTTAAAAAACAGACCTGAAGGTCTATTCAAAAGAAGAAGAAGAAGACTATTCAGATATCCTTCAAAATCTAATGGGGTCTAAGTGAGTATTATATACATACAAATATAAATTTAGTACACAGCACACATACACAGATACATTTTGATGAAACTTTCTGAATAGAATCTCAGCATGATACGAGTTGATAATCTGCAATAAAAAATAGTCTTAAAAATTGAAAATCATAACCCCCCCTATATCCCCTTGAACAGTACATTCTTCTATCTTGACACACATATATATATATATATATATATATATATATATATATATATATATATATATATATATATATATATATATATATATATATATATATATATATATATATATATATATATATATATATATATATATATATATATATATATATATATATATATATATATATATATATATATATATATATATATATATATATATATATATATATATATATATATATATATATATATATATATATATATATATATATATATATATATATATATATATATATATATATATATATATGTTATATTTGATGTTTTCACGGGTGAAATATGTTATAATATTTTTATCTCGGTCTTCCCGTGTCAGTAGGTCTTGACTAAGACCATTTGTCTTCCGACGTTTCGCCTGAATATCACCAGGCATTTTCAAGGACTTAACGAAAAGCACGCGCGCGACACACGTCTACTCACACTGAAAGCTCACCGTCAAGTGACTCGTAGCGTACAAGATGGCCGCTTATGTCAAATATTGTTAGCGCGACGTGATTGGCTCCTTGTGACACGCCCACCTGCTGTCGTGTTCGTTGGTAATAATATTTTATCATTATTTTTGTGTTGTGATTTATTGTTAATTTTAGTTGTGACATTAATATTATTATTGTTGTGTTTTGGGGTTATTTTCGCTATGGTATTATTAATATTATTATTGTATTGTTTGTCATATAAAATAATACTGCCGAAACAATTAGACAAGAAACATGCTCGATTTTAAGAAAAAATACACCACCAAAATGCAATTTATCAAAACTAGAAATAATAGCCCTCAAAGAATTACGCAACAACAAAGATTTGATAATCCTTCCAGCTGATAAAGGCAATGCCACAGTAGTGATGAACAGTGAAGATTATAAATCGAAAATGACCGATATCCTTGAAGACCCAGCATACAAAATACATGCAAGCAACCCAATCACGTATCTTGAGAAAACCACGAAAACTAAAATAATGGAAACAAAACTTAGTGATGATATCAAGAAGTCACTTATTCCACGAGAGAAGTCGTCACGCTTTCCAAAATTATATGGTCTTCCAAAAATTCATAAGAAAGATATTCCTCTCAGACCAATTGTTAGTTCCATTGGTTCGCCGTTACAAATGCTTTCTAAATTCCTCGCGAATATGTTGCAGCCCTATGTAGAATCCGCAGACTCCTATGTCAAAAACTCAGAACATTTCATATCACTCATCACTGACTTAGAACTGGAAAGTACAGATATTCTTGTGAGTTTTGACGTTGTTTCTTTATTTACAAATATTCCAATTAACGAGACACTAGACATAATCAAAGAAACACTCAATACCACAGACGATATTTTAAATTTATTTTATCACTGTTTAAATAACACATTTTTTTATTACAACAATAAGACATACAAACAAATAAAAGGAGCACCTATGGGTTTGTCATTGTCACCAGCAGTCGCCAACTTATTTATGACGAGGTTTGAAGAAGAAGTCTTAAAGAAAGTAATACTCAAACCAAAGAAATGGCTAAGATATGTGGATGACACATTCGTAGTATGGTCTCACGGAGAAGAAGAATTAAATAATTTTTTGAACACTATTAACAGCATTCATAAAGATATAAAGTTTACAATGGAGAAAGAAAATAACAGACAAATACCTTTCTTAGACGTTTTAGTGTTAAAAAAAGCAAACGGTAAACTGGGGCACACAGTATATAGAAAGCCCACACACACCGATAGATACCTACACGCAACGTCCAATCATCACCCCGCACAAATATGCTCAGTCGCAAAAACACTAATAACAAGATCAAAAAGAATTGCAGACCACGAGCATAAAAAACAAGAATTAGAATACACGAAAAATGCTCTACGTTGTAATGGTTTCTCAGACTATATAATAAAGCATTAAAGAGTCCAAAAACAGTGAAAGAAAAATCCAATGAAACACCATTATCAACAGCCCGACTACCATATATCAAAGGCGTCACCGATAAAATCAGCCGTCTATTAAACAAAAATAACATACGTACCGTTTTCAGCACAACAAATAAAATATCAACCTTTCTAAGAAACCCGAAAGACATCATTCCACTTGAAGCTCATGGAGTATATGAAATACCGTGCGGATCGTGCAATAAGACTTATGTAGGAAGAACCAATCGAAAAGTTGAAGCACGAATAGCGGAGCACAGAGTCGACATGAGAAACAAAAAACTTACATCCTCACTTGTACAACACTCGCTCACAGAAGGACATACAATAGATTTTGACCATTCAAAAATAATAGCAAGTTTAAACAGTGAACCTCTCAGAATTTACAGGGAAGCTATAGAAATATATAAGAGAAGGGATATAATGAACAATCGGGACGACGGAGTTCGTTTGCCTAGTACCTGGAAGAACATTTTATATGACAAACAATACAATAATAATATTAATAATACCATAGCGAAAATAACCCCAAAACACAACAATAATAATATTAATGTCACAACTAAAATTAACAATAAATCACAACACAAAAATAATGATAAAATATTATTACCAACGAACACGACAGCAGGTGGGCGTGTCACAAGGAGCCAATCACGTCGCGCTAACAATATTTGACATAAGCGGCCATCTTGTACGCTACGAGTCACTTGACGGTGAGCTTTCAGTGTGAGTAGACGTGTGTCGCGCGCGTGCTTTTCGTTAAGTCCTTGAAAATGCCTGGTGATATTCAGGCGAAACGTCGGAAGACAAATGGTCTTAGTCAAGACCTACTGACACGGGAAAACCGAGATAAAAATATTATAACATATACAGACGGTGGCCAAATTAATACAATCAAATGAATTTATAGCAGTTTTTAGACTTCGAATCATTGAAAATTATTATTTTTTTATTTTATTTCGATCTTTCTAGAATATTATGGGAGATTTAATATATTTTTATAAAATAAAATGCATTTACTATGAATATATAATAGTTTATTGATAATAAAATACGTTTTATGGTAAAATGATCAATATTTAGTAAATCCTCCCTTAGCTTTAATTACTGCTGATATTCTTCTGGGCATGCTGGAGATACATTTAATTGAGATATTTTTTAATTCTGGTGTGTTGTGCCATGCCTCAATTATGTTTTCTATTAGTTGTCTTTTGTTGGTGATGACACCTTTTTTTACAATTGCCCTTTTCAGAGCCTCCCAAACGTTTTCAATTGGATTTAGATCCGGTGAATTTCCTGGCCAATCTAATACCTTTATTTTTTCTCCTTCTAGAAATTTAGTAACGGTTTTCGCTTTGTGGCATGGTGCAGAATCATGCATAAATACATATTTTCCATTTGGAAACCATTCGGCCACTTGAGGCTTTAGTCTCCCTTTTAAAACTTCTATATACTGGTCCTGGTGCATTGTGCCATTCACAATATACAGCCTTCCCATACCCATCCCACTAATCACTGACCAGATCATTATTGAGGGTGCTTCACTCTTTGGACCACACATTCCTCATTATATTTTTCACCTGGCCTTCTTCTCACATATTGAGTTTTGTCCTGCAGTATTTGGATTGAGGATTCATCAGAAAAACAAACCTGAAAGAACACGAGAAGTTTTCACTAGTCAATTTTATTTAATACAGAAAGTTTCATAAAAACTTATTTTACATTCTAATACCTTGCTCCAATCGTCTTCGTTCCAATTTTGGTGTTTTAGTGCCCATTCTAGTCGCTTTTTACGCATTTCAGGTGTTAGTTTTGGCTTTTTCACTGGGCGATAACATTTGAGGTCCATTTCCACCAATCTTCGTCTCAATGTACGATCAGATATATTGACTCCTGTGGTCTGCAAAATAGATTTTATTACTTTTCGAGGCTTCTGTCTATTTTCTAGAGCAACATTTCTGATTTTTCTTTCTGTTCGCGGAGTAGTAATGCGCTTTCGTCCACATTTTCCTATTCGAGATGGTTCAAGGGGTACATTTCCTTTCATTTGCCTACTTATTTTGTGCACAGAATATTGAGAAACATTGGTAAGTGTGGCAATTTCTCGTTGACTGTATTCACAGTGACCAAGAAGGGTTGCAATTTTAGATTTTTTTCTTGGAGTGAGGTCACAAGATCTTCCCATTTCTAAAATAAACCAAAAAATTCTGAAATTCAGCATACATTTAGAAAATAATTTATCAAAATCGTAATAATTTGATAAGTAGTATAATTGTGATAAATATTTAGTAATAAATATTAGGTTTACCTGTTATTTAAAAAAAAATGTAAGAAACACTCAAACACTGTCTCAAATAAACACAAAATCAATGGGCAAAATATTCCATTAACACCCGCACACTCTGTGAAGACCAATACTAAACTGACATTATCGTATCTTGTATGTGACAAACTTCATGTTGATGCTTAAAAAGTGTTGCAAGTACGATAACAATAATGAAGGGAGTTGCCACAATTAAAAATATACTGATGTGATTCGATTTTGCTGGATAACAGCTAAAAATACAATTATTTTTGCATTTTTTTCCTTTATATATATATATATATATATATATATATATATATATATATATATATATATATATATATATATATATATATATATATATATATATATATATATATATATATATATATATATATATATATATATATATATATATATATATATATATATATATATATATATATATATATATATATATATATATATATATATATATATATATATATATATATATATATATATATATATATATATATATATATATATATATATATATATATATATATATATATATATATATATATATATATATATATATATATATATATATATATATATATTTATATATGTTATAATATTTTTATCTCGGTTTTCCCGTGTCAGTAGGTCTTGACTAAGACCATTTGTCTTCCGACGTTTTGCCTGAATATCACCAGGCATTTAAAATATTATAACATATTTCACCCGTGAAAACATGAAATATAACATATATATATATATATATATATATATATATATATATATATATATA